>VTFQ01000007.1:52002884-52717884 GCA_036281575.1 Ancherythroculter nigrocauda | reverse complement strand
TACTAGCACTGTTTGGGACAGGTGCTCTCGGCTTAAGTCTCAAAAGGATACACACACACACACACACACACACACACATGCACCTTCTTTGTTCAATCATGGATGGCTCAAGGACACTCAGGGTTTCTCCTTAATCATAGTTCAATCAACAGAGCAACAAATCTGCTCAATTACTGACATTATATTTCGAATGTAAAGCCACAGGAGAACTGTCACCTGACCGTCACTCACTCCTCCTCGAGCACACACTTTGGTGACGTCATGCCGCATAGATTGCCGTACAGAAGCCGGCTGGGAGAGACACACACTGCGCATGCTCAGTGATGCTCCTTGTTCCAGAGGGAATCGCCTTCATTGCTGCCGACATTCTCCCTGTTCATGAACTGAATTCACTCCGCTCGCGAGCCTCGGAATGGACTCTCAAAAAGTAAGTGTCGCTCAGTGAAAGTGTTTGGAGATCAGCCAATAGCTGATCTGTGTCTGCGGTCATGTGTGATCGAGTAATACTGTGGTTATTACACTGTAATGTCGCAGCACCGTTAATAACTCTAGATAGAGTCTCTTGATTCTGTAGGCCTGTGGCGTTTATGACACTGAAGTTAGATGCTGTTTTAGAAACAGGGTTTGACTGGAAGCTGCATTCATGAGAAACCTGAAGATGTCAGAATAAGAGTGAATCAGTGTTTATCTCTCTGATCCTTGTTGCATAACACCATTATATTCTGTGCTATATATACATGCAGCATCTTCTGTAATGTGTTATATAAACTATATGCGTTATATAATGATTTCTGAATGTAAATGAGATTTAACCAGCATTACTGCAGCTACAGGTTACATAAGAGTGTACTGGATGTCACCTGCGCTCCCAAGTTTACTCAGCAGGAGAAGATAAAGAGACAGGAAGTGACATCACTGTGTTTCTCTTCCACACTTTATCTGAATGAAAAGATCCCTGTGTGATATTGAGCTGTGTGTGTGTGTGTGTGTGTGTGTGTGTGTGTGTGTGTGTGTGTGTGTGTGATCACAGGTGTGTGTGTGTGTGTGTGTGTGTGTGTGTGTGTGTGTGTGATTTTTGTCTCTGATTTTGACATTTTTTTATAATGCAGTAATTATTATGCAGCTTTTGCATTTGTCATGTTTTGATTATTGATTGGACAGAATCATTAGAAATAGACATTTGTGCAAGTTTCCTGAATCAGTCAGGGAATATACGGCACACGATCCGGCTGTATTGTCAGAAGTGGGTCATGCCGTTGAGGGTTTTGTGAAGGAGTCAGATTTCAAAGGGTGTAACGGTTGGACTTTTCAACAGACGGACTGTGAGATTCACCTGCAACTCACAATTCATCTCGTCTGGAGTCGAGCAGTCTGAAGAACGTGAGGGATCAGATCACAGTTAGATCAGGTTTACTCATAAACTCCTCAATGATCCGAATGTGAATCTGGTTCAAAGGTGGACTGTACTGTTTCTGTCGTCTGCTAGTTCTGCAGTTTAGGGTGTGGATCTGTGATGGTCAAAGAGCAAATTACAGATAGATATTTAGAGCCAAATCTGACTGTATGTCTGAAGTAGGTCAGCTGTGCCTCTCATGTTTCTCTGTGACGTTGACTCATAGTTTTGTGTTGACGAAGCTCAGAAAATATATATTGTGAGCTGAATGTAACAGACAGAAAGTGTCCAAATATTTAGCTGTTTTAAAACTCATCTGGATGTCACACATCCTCTACAGATCGAGTTCCAGTGTTTCTTCTAAAGGTCCTGCTCACATGATGTTTATTTAGCTATTTCTCTGTTTTTCTTCACTCATCACATGTCTCACTGTCTCATATTTCATCTCAAGCATGTTCTTCATTGACACTGTTGTCTCCTTGGTAAACAAACACACTAACTTCAGAACTAGTCAGCATGAGATTCACTGTATTTTATAAATGCATGTTATAGACCTTATTGTGAACAGTTCATTCGTGCGTATGATTCTTTTATTTTGCTTCTTTTTTTTTTACTTAAAACTGAATCTTCAGTTATTAAAACGACATATGCAGATCATTTTTGTCTTCTTAAAGCCGCTCATCTCGCTTCATCTGCCACGCCCACATCTCAACATCTGCCACACCCACATCTCAACATCTGCCACGCCCACATCTCAACATCTGCCACGCCCACATCTCAACATCTGCCACGCCCACATCTCAACATCTGCCACACCCACATCTCAACATCTGCCACGCCCACATCTCAACATCTGCCACGCCCACATCTCAACATCTGCCACGCCCACATCTCAACATCTGCCACGCCCACATCTCAAAATCCAATCAACAACTGACACATAGAACCTTGTCCTGCCCAACATTTTTTTCCTTTACGACGATCCTTTACAACTTTCCGTCACAATACGGAAGAAACAACTAAAGTAAACAGAATCTTTACGATTTTATGTGTGTGTGTGTGTGTGTGTGTGTGTGTGTGTGTGTGTATTTCCCCCTAAAATGATGTTGTTGGGCCTCTGATATATTCAGCCCTGATGAGTGTTTAGAATATCTTCAGTTGCAGTGCAGACACATCTGTGATAATGAAAACGACTCGACTGAGTACTCGTGTTTTAGGAAATGCAAGCTGGCACAATGTAAAGACAATGTAAAGATTGTGTATATTAGTCAGTATGTTGAGTCAGTGTCTCTGGATTAGGCCCAGAAGTCTTTATCCTGAACTAGCATTCTCTCCTGGAGACAGATAAAGTGTGTTCTGGATTTGAAGGATTTAGGGACCGTCTGACCAGAATAGTATGCTCTGCGTCATGCTGTTTCCACCCTATTGTTGACTCTGTGTTTGTGTGTGTGTGTGTGTAATCTCAGGAGAGAGATGCGCATCTGTGATGAGAGTCATTCATTAGCATGTGTTCAGTGATCTGCTGGGAAACCCTGCTCCGGCCGTTCCTGTGGACATAATTTGACATGTGCAAACTTCCCGATCACTGTTTAGACCAGGCACATCCCGTCATGACACTGGTTCTTTCAGCAGGATAATGCACACATTGTCAGGAATGATTTAAGTTTAAGGTGTTGCTCTGGTCAGGGCATGATTGCCACGACACATATAAGTTTCAAATCAATACGATAAAGCCAACATGTTCTCCAATCAATACGACCATATAGGTCATTTGTCACTTCCCTAAAATACGACCCATAGGAGCGTTTACTAAAGTGTCGCCCCTTTCAAGAGCAGGACACTTTCATTTTAATGCATTGTTCACTTTTATCTGCGGCATGTTTCAGGTTTGGTGTAGCTCAATTGGCAGAGCATTGCAATATATAACAATATGCAATCATGTGATCATGTGATTGTGGGTTCAATCCCAGGGAACATGTGCTCATAAAGTGTATATGCACTATAAATCACTAAGGGTAGGTTTAGGGATGGGGTGGGTGTAGTCGTTAATAAAAAAATTAGTTTTGCTTAATGGAAATATAACAAATGGTGTAAAAAGTCCACACATTCCATTTAAATGAACACGCATTTTGATTGGTAACGACAGTCATACGTCATTTCACGATGACAGACGTAACACGACACTGTCATTATTTTTACGCCCGCTAGAGGGCGCATGACTTCAGAACGTAAATATAGGTGCTTGAAAAACGACCTATAGCGTCGTTCTTTTGGAGGACAGTCTCGTTAAAGCAGTGAAAAGGAGACGTCCAGGAGGGTCTCGGTCAGAGTTTGGAGCGAGTTGAGGTGGTTCTCCAGCAGAAGGGTTCTAGGCATGTCCAACTGGGAAGAGACCCCGGGGCAGACCCATGACGCGCTGGAGGGATTATATATCCCCGCTGGCCTCGGAATTCCTTGGGATCCCCCAGGATCCGAGATGTTCCCAGGGGAAAAGGTTTGGTCTGCTCTTCTTAGGCTGCTGTTTTATGGAATATGGATGTAATAAAGTCCACAGTTCAGGGAAGAAGGAGGCAGGAACTGGAAAATGTTAAACCTAAAGTTTAATGATAAAACAAAATGAAATTAACATAAAAGTAACAAGCGGCCGCAGTCTTCCTGCCATCTGCCGCATATAAACATAATAAAAACAACAAGGTAAAATATCCCAGGCCTGGTCCTCTCTCTCCTTCCACTGTCGACGCTCCTCCTGATGTCCTTCTGGAGCTCCTCAGAGGTACTCGAGTCCGGTGTGTCGCGCAGGTGTCTCTCATTAAAAGAGTCATGAACTGTGCTGTTTTATTGTTTTATAATGTTTCCTGGGGTGCACTTATGATGTTAGTATGCTTTTTACATCAAAAATACTCATAATTTAGAAATAAAAGGCATTTTTCCTACCCTGATTTTAGCCTCTGATTTGAACGCTCTGTTTTAAGGGGCGTGTCTCTGTGAGACTTCAGTGTAAACGCCCACTGCTGTGATTGGCTGACATCTTTACATTTGAAATAGCTAAGTATTACTTCCTCAAAAACTTTTAGCACATTTTTACTATTACAGCTCTCAAGGTTAACTAATCATGAAAAGTGCTGCATTACATTTAGATCTATGGCATTATATTTAGATCGTGGCATGAAAGGTTGCAGTGATGAACATTGTAGTCGATCACAGACATGTTGTTGAGCTCATGAAAGCAGTGATCTCGTCATTGAGACTCAATTTCTGCACACTAACGAATGCTTTCATCATAACTAACAGTGAAAACTCGATGTAACTAAGAGATTTGTTGAATAAAACCATCTATAGACACATTCCAGGATCAGTCGTTCTCTGGGTCTGGTGTCAATAAAAGCTTTTATTGGACTAACAAGAAAGTTTTCAGTTCTGAAACTTACAGGATATTCTTATAGTACGATGATCTCTCATATATCAAAAGCTCGGAAAAGTCGATTTCATGACCCCTTTAAACCTCTTTCCACCAGCCTCTATTCCCAATCATGTGTTTTTCACTGCATTGGTCTGTTGTGAAAGTTCAGAGCATGAAGTTTTTGCAGCTTAGTTTCAATAAAACGTCTTTTTCTACATTACTTTCTTTTTTCCTCCTTCACCTCCTGAATTACTGTCAGAAAGATGTCTTTTCATTAAGCATGACTCTATCATGTCAACGAATGCAAACGACTTTCATAAGCTGCTCTGAATCTCTAACCTCTCGCTGATGCACAAGCTGACTGGATCACAAACTTCTCCTCTGGCTTCATTTTTCTCCTTTGACAGAAGATTGTCCTTCCACTGGAATTTGATTAGCTTTGCATATGGCCATGTCATGGAAACATGCAGAGGTGGCGTCACTGCGCTTCTCCTTAAGAGAATCACATGTATCATATATCATGTTTTTGTGTACCACTGCCCTGGTCATGTCAATGATTTTCTCCTAAAGATGTTGGCGAAAGCCTGCTGCTAATTACAGTAGAACAAGAACACAATATATTTGCTGCTTTGATGCAACTTCTTGTAAAACCATACAGAATCATGTTTAACACATTTTATGGTTATTTATCTTTCTAAACCAGTTGTACCTTTAAAATGGAATGATGTTGAACAACCTATGCTTATGAAATGATTGCAAGTATGCCATGATAACACTCACTGTTTATTGATCTCTGTTTGGTGGTATTAGTTTTTAAAGATGTGATTTTTCTGGATTGCAAAACAAATGTAGACCAATGTTATTCCTGAAGCAGGGAATCGGAGAGGTTTCCACATGAGTTGCTATATAGGACACACCTAACCAGCCTCAGAGGACAGATATGGCTGTATAATAAATTAGGTCAAATGTTTTTGCTTAACCAAGGCCGCATATAAATAGTGCTGTGATTTTAAAAGCGATTTATTGACTAGAAATGCACAATATAAGGAACATGTGATGTGGATAATGCAGTGATGATATGGGATGCGATTAACCTAAGATTGATGTGGACACGTGAAGTGTACTTTGGGCTTTAGACTTGATGGATTGCCATGTTAAATAACACATTTTCAATAAATCATCCTGCTGAAGTCTTCTGGTCTTCTTTATGTCACTAGATAGACTATTTAATTTAAGTTGAACACAAAAGTACTGTTTTTGCCTCATAGAGAACATGGAAGAGATTGACAATATACCAACGAGCCCTACGAGTGGCTCATATCACATTTAAAAATTAATCCAAAATGCCAAAAACAAAGATGGAAATGTTGACACACACATCAGAGCATGAACAATATGTCTGGGTGGGTGATATGACCAAAATCTTTTACTTCGCAATAACGATATCACAGTATAACGATAGATATTACACTACCATATTTTTTCTCAATGCCAATTTTAGTGTCAGATGAAAAATGAAAACGAGGCTAACTAATGAAAGTAAAATAGAAGAAATAAAGACACTTGAAACAAACATACAAATGCCAAATTTTTCTGTCTTTTGCAGGATGCCTTACAGAGGATAATTGCCACATTAGCAAACAAAAATGAGGAGCTCCATAATTTCATTGAAACGCTGAATCACACTTTGGGCCGAGTTCAGGTCAGTCTTCTATGAGCATAAACAATTTACTGTACAAACTTCACAACTCTGTACTGTACACAACACCGTTCACACACATGAACCGGTTCTGGTTCTGGTTGGATAATAACGGGTATGAATGTCATTAACAAACAATGTTTATGTCAGGAAAGAATGAACATTCTGGAGGGAAGAATCTGTTTTTATGTCGACACACACACTATATTGTCATACATTTAACATATGATCTCACACATGTATTTTCACTCATTTTTAAATGTTAACCAAGTATGTGGCAAAAAATCAGCACCGCTCGAGGTCACCTTGTTATGGAAGCCCATTTCTGCTACATACGACAAATTATAATTCAGACATAAAAACTCAGAATTATGAGATACTAAGTCATAATTAAGTCTCATAATTGCATAATTTTGACTTTTTATGTCATAATTGTGATTTTATCTCATAATTTTGATTTCTTATCTGATAATTTCTACCTTTTGTCTCATAATTTTTTATTTTATCTCATAATTTTGTCATGTCGTAATTAGGAATTTTATGTCGAAATCGTTATTGAGCGCAGCATGATTTATATTGCTCATACTGACGAAAGTCAGATGTTGGATGAGTGCATGCTGTCGCTAATGGCCGGAGGTTTCCAGGTTCAGGTCTCTGCTGGTGTGAGTAGGGCTTAAAGATGGCAAGAAATATCCAATAACTGTTTTAATTACTTTTAAGGACTTCAACGATGCTTATACAAATGAGAAATAAGCCACAATATGCTTTTATTTCTAAAGACTAATCGTATGACTGTATCGAATCGTTCATTAGTTTTCTGGTTTAAACTCTTTTTCCCTTCCTCTGAAATGTCGTCTTGTTTCAGGTCAACTCCACACAGGTGGTGTCGGATTTAGAGGAGGAATTCGACACGCTGTACTCCATGCTGGACGAGATGAAAGAGAGTATGACGAGTGCCATCAAACAGGAAACAGTCCGGAAATCACATGAGCTTCAGGTCAGAGTCTTAACCCAATCTACTGCACTCGTGACTCTATGGGAAGATGTTGTTTGTTATTATTCTAAAGACATAAAGAGCCAGAATTATTCACAGAAATTAACACATTGTTTTTCCCACATCATCATATTTCAGTCAGGATTACAGGCTTTGATATCAGAGAACTTTGATTGTATGTTTATGCAGTCAGGTTTTTTGTTTAAGTTTCTGTTAATTGTGTGTGTGTGTGTGTGTGTGTGTGTGAGTGTGTGTGTGTGTGTGTGTGTGTGTGTGTGTGTGGCTGTGGCTGGGCTGCTGATGTCATGCTGCTGTAATGGCAGTATTGTGCCCATCCCTCTAAGTCCACTGAACAGGAACAATACAGAGAGAGAAATGAGCTCAGATGAGTGATTATCCATCAGCTCTCTTCCCATCCTTAACCGTAAACACAGCGGCCCACATCCACAGGAAGCTCTGTACAGGCTCTTTTTAAGGTTATCTGAAGCTTCTGTGTGTCTGTCATGTTTCTCCAGTTCTTCAGTGTTTTATCACTATTTTTGCCCACATGAATCAGTTTTGTACACCGCTATGGCAGTTATGGTGATATTATGTACTAATTGTGTTTACAAGATGAATTAAATACATAAATTATTATTATTATTAGCATCATTATTATTAATGCTGGCTTAAAGTATCCTAACGTTTAAGCAGAAGGATCTGGATGAAATATTCTGAATGATCAATCCACAATCTGACTTGTGATGCCGTCTGGATCATAATCACACCGTGTTCGTTTATTTGTCCGGAGGAGAACTGAGTGTCTGATCCGTCGGGAACACTTGATATTCATCAATATCACTGATCTGACTGCTCTGACACTATTGGATGAGAGCTGAACTGGACGATGACATCACTGAGCAGATTTCCTCCAGTTCAGTGGACATGTAGGGTAAAGCGTGTCAGGTCATGTTTCTTCAGAACTCATTTTTTGGTGTAATGTAAAACAAGAATCTGCGGATCAGAACCTTAAGATTCTTTAATAGCAACCTGTGTGTGTGTGTGTGTGTGTGTGTGTGTGTGTGTGTGTGTGTGTGAGGCTGTCTCACAACTGTGAAATTTAAGTTTCTCAATAATTAGATTTATTGAGGGGGGGGGGTGTTCTCTTGATCCGGACCCAATGGTCACTGAAGATGCATCAGGCTCAGGTGGTAACGCCAGGTGCGATCGGTGATGTGTTACAGCTGTCCACTTGTGATCACATGTTTAGAGTGACTCTTTAGTTTCATCAGTTGGTCTTTATGGGCGAGTCATTGACTGTGGCTAAAACAACATGTCATGTAGCCTATAACACACTCTCACATGTTTATTTTTTAACATTTTGGGTCAAATTTACATATGTGGTTTCAACAACCAGATGCCTTTACACTTGTCCAGTTTCTGTTGCGTCTCAGACCACCTCCTGAAGAGATTTGAGTGACCAGATTTAGGGCCTTTTTACACCTGGTCACTTGCGATTTCTCTGATGGGATATCTATCCGATCGTGAAAAGACCACGTGTAAACGCCCTCTGAAATGCATTCAGGACCACAAATCATTGCAAATAATCGGAATAATGAAAATCACATGCTCGTCAGCGGGAGTGAAGAGGTTTGCTTGTGTCTTGTAAGCAATGTACTGAGAATATTGTAAATAATCACATTATTGGCTCACATGTAAGCACTGTATCATGCACTCAGCTGATTGGTTTAAAAACACAGATTCATTCAGGAACACAGTGAGTGATTTTACAGTCAGTGCATCATTGAATTATTCACTCAACTGATTTCATTCCTGTGCTGCATCAGTTCCTGTGCTGATGTGGGTTCGTGTGTATGAAAAACACACAACTGTTTATCTATTTGCAAGCCTTGAACAGAAAAAAAGATTATACTGTTCAACTGAGAACAATGAGCCTGGACGTTCTCAGCTCACGCAGGTCATTATAACATCCAGCTTTATGTGTTCTCCAGAACCAGCTGACCCAGAGCAGCAGCGCGTTAGAGAGCGCCGAGGAGCTTCTGGAGTTCGCCAACACGGCGCTGCACATCACAGACGAGGGCGAGTTCACTAAGGTACGCTCTTACTGATGTGTTTGAGAGAGGACAGTTACAACTCATGTCATTTATTAAAACGCTGGTTTTGTTGTCTCTTAAATTCCAGTTTAATTTACTGTGGCTTGTTTAAAGTGCCTCTATTATGACCTCTCATGCTGTGTGTAATCGAGCTCTTGTGAATGTAAAAGCTCTGCAAAGTTTCAAAGATCAAAGTGCAGATAAATAAAGTTACCGTCTCCTAAAAGAAAGAAGTGATTCTGAAACGAGTCGTCAGTCATCATCCAGACGACTGGAACTGATACTGCAAAACTGTTCATGTGTCAAGTGCCGAGGAAGCTTCCGGAGCTGAAAATCAGCTGATATTATGAGAAAATTAAACTGCTTTTAACCTTGCATGCATAAACCTGTTGTTGGAGACAACCTTTGAAATAGCATAATGGGGCACTTTAAAACTGCGAGCGAAGAAAACCAAGAACAAAACAGAAATTATACATACTAATCCTGCTTATTTTCTGGAGGTTGATTTCTCACTTAAGTAATGATAATGGATAACACAAGTCTGTGTTTCTATGATCTGTTAATTAAAATTGAATCTATGACAAGCTAAAGCTGCGTTTCCACTGAAATTACCCGGAACAGTTTTCCCAGGAACTTTTTCCCCCTCAGACCTGTTGCTGTCTGCGCTTCGTAGGACTGTGTGTGACTTTCCAGTTCCCGCTGGATTTCGTCCTCCGCATATACGCTTAATAAAGCCTGGACCTCGTCATCTGTCCATCGGTCGTAAACTCATTCGGATAGCAAACAACTCTTACTGAAATAAAATGCTGCGTGAACTCAACCAATCAGCATGTTCAGCGCTCAGGCCCCACCCCCGAACGTTCCTGAACTTTGAACCGGTTCTACCTCGAGAGCAGGGACTTTCTGAGGGGGAGATTTTTCCCTGATCCCTGCCGAGTACCACCCCAAAGTCCCTAACGCCCGAGGAAAGTTCCTGCGGTGGAAACGCGGCTTAATGTGCGTACAACCATCTATTAAACTGCTCATTAACCTGTGCTTTTTATGTTTAGGGTCTACTTTACCCTCTGTTTGTGTGTGTATATCAGGTCCAGCACTGCGCTGAACTCTGCTTTCACTTTACCCGCATGGCGATACTAACGACCTGCTCTTTTTCCTCTCTTCCTCTTTGTTTCACCCTCAATCACTGTTCCAAGGCTGCCAAACAGATCAAAGATAGGTACAGTATATGTTCACTCTCAGTGTGGTTGTGTGTCCACTGCATGAACACTTCTCTCAGGGTGTGTTCACACTTGACAGGTTTAGTTTGATTGAAACACACTCTGGTGCGATTGCTCTGTTAGTGCGGTTCATTTGATTAAGTGTGAACTCTGACTGAAATATGAACACCAAAGTCATCTAAACGAATTAAAAACACGACGAGATGTGACCCTGTGAAGGACAGAATGCTCGAGCACACCTGGTTCCTCTCGTCACAGGAGCTGCGTCGCCCATCACGGTTCGGTACAGGCGTCAGAACCACCGTCTCCTCGCAGCAGATCTTCGTTTGTGTGCGACAGAGGAATTCCCGCCACTGTTTTGACTCCTTTACAGATTTTCTAAGCTCTTCGCGAGTTCTTCACTGGTAAAAATGCCATCATATGTACACACATACAGTGAGCGTTCAACACACAGCACTGGTTTGGATGTAAGTTCGTCTCAAAATATACGCCATAAAAGCCGTTTGTTTGTTTGTTTTGTATCTTTAGGTGCAGCCTTAAAAATGACAGTGTGAACACTAAGTGAACCAGGAGTAAATGCATCATTTTCTTTTTAGACCCAAGGGCACTGCAAGTGTGAACACACCCTTAATGATAGTAATGCCAATATGTGTGTGTGTGTGTGTGTGTGTGTGTGCAGGAGTCACCTGTTGTCTGTCACATTATTATGTGGGTCATTCAGTCACTTCAGTCATGCACTGCGTCCCAAATCGAATACTTCCCTACTATATAGTATGCAAAAATATGTCTGAATACATAATACTCGTGTCTGGATGATTCTGAAGTGTGCATTTGACGGACACTTTACTATCCCATGAGACCACGGGAGAAGATTTATGAATGACATTGAAGCGATGCTGACAGGTCACATGACAATAACAATATGGTGGATGTAGTACGTCCAGATTTCATTCATATTACACACATGTGCACACATGCACTTTTTTAATGGTCATGAAGTATGTTTCAACCCAAATCTAGTACATACTATACAGTATGTGATTTTGGACGCAGCTGTAGTGTTTTTGTGATGCATGTTAACAAGGATTTTCTCTATTTGCATTAGGATGTGTGCTGAAACTATATTTTATTTAGTTGTCTGTTCAGAATCGTGATCTCTGTTTGAAACAAGAACATCATGATTCTCAGCTGTAGTGTGCATCAGCCTCGACGCTCCGTAATCCGACGCTCTCCTCATATATAATACATGTGTCTGTGGTCGCTTTAATCCACTGGGAATGAAAGGCTTCTAATGAAAGCAGTGAGGCTGATTACACTGTTCTAGCAGTAATTAATTATGCATGTGTGTATCTACAATGGGAATGTTAACCTTAAAACTACGGTCTGATTAATGAAGTGAAATCTGCTAACAGACTATATTTTACTGCTGTCCAGCACACTAACACTGTTTCACACTGAGTGAGACATGAGTACTCCGGTTCTGTTATTTATGGGATACTGTGCCAAATATTCTCTTCAGTAACAATATATAATATATTATGGACAGGGAAACTATTGCAGATAATTTGCATCGACATTTGCAAATAATTTTCAGAAAAATGCTGTAAAATGCACCGCAAGGAAACTACTATAGAATATACTATAGATACTCAGAGGTCTGAAGTATAAATTAGCTTTAAATCACTTGACTCTCTAAGAGTACAAATTTGTTTACAGTTAATTTGAAAATAAAAAATGTGAATAGAAGAGGTCACAGAAATAGATCCAGGAGTGACTATAGTTAAATAACCGTACTGTTATTATTTTGCTCTTTCAGGGTCACGATGGCTCCTGCCTTCCGCTTGACGATGAAGCCCAAAGCCACAGATAACATGACCCATCTGATGGTGGACTTCAGTCACGAGAGGCAGGTTCTGCAGGGCCTCAAGTTCCTCCCCGGTAAGATAATTACTAATTGGTTATTTCGCTGCTCGTATTACCGGATCGACCTCTCTTGAGTTTGAACCTGCAACCTTTCAGTTACCATACGCCATCTGCACCCTGATTACTAACCCTGTGATAGAAGAATCCAACACAGCGGCGTCTGCGGCCTAGCACACGAGTACACGAGGACTTTTATAAACAGTTTTTCCTCCTTTGTTTAAAAAAAACCAAAAACTTGTCCACATGGAAACGGCCAATCAAAGCCCTGTTAGCACAGTTATTAGCAGTGATATTTTGACTATCATTGCACAGACTCGCCTCAGGTAAACACAGGAGATAACAGCACACACTCCCACGTCACAAGACAAAATCTCCGGTTTCACCGGCTACACGACAACACTGCAACTGGAGTTTCTGAAAATCTTCATCCTGGCAGGAGTTTTTTAAAGGTGCCCTAGAACTTTTTTTAAAAAGATGTAATATAAGTCTAAGGTGTCCCCTGAATGTGTCTGTGAAGTTTCAGCTCAAAATACCCCATAGATTTTTTTTAATTCATTTTTTTAACTGCCTATTTTGGGGAATCATTATAAATGAGCCGATTCAGGGCTACTGGCCCTTTAATTCTCCTGCTCCACGCCCACGGAGCTCGCTACTGCCTTGAACAGTGCATAAACAAAGTTATATAATATAATATAACCCTCAAATGGATGTTTACAAAGTGTTCGTCATGTATGCGTCGGATTATGTGAGTATTGTATACTGTTATATTGTTTACATTTGATTCTGTATGAGTTTGAGGCTGTGCTCCGTGGCTAACGGCTAATGCTACACTGTTGGAGAAATTTATAAAGAATGAAGTTGTGTTTATGCATTATACAGAGAGCAAGTGTTTAAAAATGAAAATAGCGACGGCTCTCTTGTCTCTGTGAATACAGTAAGAAACGATGGTAACTTTAATCACATTTAACAGTACATTAGCAACATGCTAACGAAACATTTAGAAAGACAATTCACAAATATCACTAAAAATATCATGATATCATGGATCATGTCAGTTATTATTGCTCCATCTGACATTTTTCGCTGTTGTTCTTGCTTGCTTACCTAGTCTGATGATTCAGCTGTGCACAGATCCAGACGTTAATACTGGCTGCCCTTATCTAATGCCTTGAACATGGGCTGGCATATGCAAATATTGGGGGCGTACATATTAATGAGATTCACCTTTTCTTCTGAGGTCTTTTAAACAAATGAGATTTACATAAGAAGGAGGAAACAATGGAGTTTGAGACTCACTGTATGTCATTTCCATGCACTGAACTCTTGTTATTCAACTATGCCGAGATAAATTCAATTTTTTATTTGAGGGCACCTTTAAAAAAGCTTAGAAAAGATGTGTTGGTGTGGACAGAGCCTCAGTTTCTGCAGAGTTTACCTTGAACCTTCATTAATCACACCTGATCCCGCTCATCAAGTCCTTCAGGCTCATGTGAAAACTACACACACCCCTGATCTAACATAACATGATCTTTACATATGATGATTATGATTCTTACAATCATAAAAATGTTTCCACACCCAAAGGATACTAACGTCCATTTAGAGGAATGTTACTGTAACACGTATAATCTAAAAGATTTAAAGGGTTGGTTCACCCAAAAATGAAGTTTCTGTCATTTATTACTCTCCCTCATGCCGTTCCACACCCGTAAGACCTTCCTTCATCTTCAGAACACAGATTAAGATATTTTTGATGAGATCCAAGAGGTATATAACACTTTCAAGGTCCAGAAAGGTACTAAAGACATCGTTAAAACAGTCATGTGACTGCAGTGGATCAACCTTAATGTTATGAAGAGACGAGAATACTTTTTGTGTGCAAAAACAAAACAAAATTAATTTAATTCTATTCTATTAATTAATTCTTTCCTGTCATTATCCTTATGTAGGTGATGCAGTGAAGCTTCTGTGATTATGTCAGAATGCCGGCTCAGTATTGGCTGAAGCCGATCACGTGATCAGCATGACACACGTGTGTGATGCTGACGCAGGAGCCGGCCAATAATGAGTCGGCGTTCTGACGTAGAACCTGGAAGCGCTGGACGTAAACAGCATATGAGAATGACACAGAAGAGAAGAGATTGTTGAATAAAGTTATTTTTGTTTTGTTTTTGCACACAAAAAGTATTCTCGTCTCTTCATAACATTAAGGTTGAACCACTGCAGTCACATGACTGTTTTAACGATGTCTTTAGTTCCTTTCTGGACCTTGAAAGTGTTGATTATATTGCTGTCTATGGACGAGTCATAAACCTCTCAGATTTCATCAAAAATATCTTAATTTGTGTTCTGATGATGAACGAAGGTCTTATGGGTGTGGAACGACACGAGGGAGAGTAATGTAAGAAAAAATGATGAGGAGGTTGAAGATCTCGATGAAGAAGTTTATTGCAGCGTAGCAGTGACAAAGTACACGTAGCACCTTGGGTTCATCAGAGTCGGAATGAACCCAGAACATCCAAATCTCAAACCTTTTATCCTGTTACAGCTTACCACTCTTCATGTAAATGTAGTTTCTCATGTTTTACCAGCTGTGGTCTGTATGTTAATGAAGTTGTGACACCTCATTGTCTGAGATGGTTCTCTGTGTCCCACACCCATTCCCATTCTACAATTGATTACCATTTGCTCAGGATTTGATCAACCAAATGGTACATAAACAATATACCAGCTAACTTTCATAATCTCTATGATAATTAAGCCATTTTGGGGATGAGCTCATTCTAAAATATACTTTGGAGTGGAATCTGGGTCGAGGCAGACTACAATTTCTTACAGTAATTAATGACAGAAACTTCATTTTTGGGTGAACTAACGCTTTAATATTACATGTTACGCCACTGTTTCAAAAGTACACTCAAATATTACACGTGTTGCGTGAGACTGATGTGTTAGCATGAAAAGTTTGCAAATCTGTAACAAGTTATATCCAGTCTTTTATTTTGTGCCAGCTAAACAAAACCATGCTGAAAAATCCAGTTAAAACCAGCCTAAGCTGGTCAGGCTGGTTTTAGCTGGTCTCCCAGCCTGGTCATAGCTGGTTTAGAGGGGTTTAGGTTAGTTGGGAGACTGGGAGACCAGCTTAAACCAGCTAAGACCAGCCAGCCAGTTTAGGCTGGTTTCAGCTGGATTTTTCAGCAGGGAACCCTGTTGCTTTTCTCAGGTATCGTGCAGTAGACCCGGTACAACACCCATGTTGCATTAAATGATAAACCTTATCAGAGTTCTTGATTAAAGATGCATTGCTGTCAAAGGACTACAAGAGCATTTGTTTAAGGGCCAGATTTAATAAACAGGGCAAATTAGCATGAGACCGCAATCCCATAAATGCACCGATGGGAGTGAAGTTTCTGCGGTGAATCTACTGACAACACACACATTCAAGAACACAGACGCAGCATCTCATCTCAGACCAACACAATCTACCAACAGCAGGTCAAATCAGTGTAGGGTCGCAAACAAGCAGAGCCTCTACTAACAACACACTCTGCTCTTCCTCCTGGTGTTAAATACTGCCCCAAATACCAGTAAACTGACGACCACAAACTGTAGAAAATCACGTTGCATGATTCATTTACTAACTCTCCTCCTATAAATGTGAAAGCACCTGAAAGGGAAACTCTTACAAATACATATGCAAGGTCAGCCGCAAAAATGAGTGTGTACATGCCTTTTCATTGCTAATGTTTCACTGTGTCTTCAGTAAACCCTGACAGTAGTTCTGGCACAGCCAAAAGAATGAATAATTTGGATTGTATTTAGCTCTGACCGCTCGTCTGACCTGCTCTCGTGCGTTCGGATGTGTCATGATGACTCCGGGTCTACAGATGCACCAAATCCAGACATTCCACAGCATTCCTCGGCTCTGATATCATCTTCTTACTCAATATCATCTCACTAAACGACTGCAGACTGTATTATACGTCTCTGCTTCTGTGTCCTTATGACGCTAAATGACAAATTTCATGAATATTAATTTGCTTACACTGACATTCCCAGGTGATTTTCCCAGACTGTGCCGATTTAACATTTGCACAGATATCGTTCCATTGCCTCGTAATATGCATTAAAATCATCTGGAGATTGAGTCTGCACTGAGAGCTCTCCTCTTCACATAATTATGCACAACATCATTTTAACAGTTACAGTTCTCAATAGTGCATCGATTGGATATTTCTTACACGAATGTAAGTTTGATTATCCTAAAATCACTGAGATTTCTGCAACGCTGCAAAATACTTCTGCTCGATTTACATGAATAAATGAGAGACACATTATTTGCCAACTTTACAGAAATACAAACACAGAAACTCAAACATTTACTGTTAGATTTAAGGAGATTTAACACCACACATTTCTGATTTCCTGACCTTTCAACATTGTCTGGCACATTCTGACACCTTTCCCAGTTTGAAACAGTATGAGCTGCTATAAATATGGCAGATCTGTGTGTTTAATGGAGCAGAGAGGATCAGAGACACGTACGGCGTAAAGTGAAGACTGTGTTATTTACGACTGCATGTTATCTTTGGACGAAGGTCTTTAACAGGTTATTCAGGATACGGGATGATCTCACACACATGACATGATTTTAGAATATATTTTTAGTCTAACTCTCCGTTAACGTGACCACCTGCTTATTTCTGCAGGACGCAGATGTGATTTTACGGGACAGTGCGGGACACAATATAAGTTTGCAATGTAAATATTGACTATTTGCCATCACGGTGAAAACATGTTTTAAATCACCAGTAAGCTTTGTGACTGGCACTGAATTTGCACAGGTTCATGATCTCTTCAGTCTACTAAATATAATGAACTGAGTAACAGTAAAAATCATTAAATCCTCGAGGGAACAAACCATGTGTGATGATCTTCAGTACGCTGTTGTGATCTTCCCACAGTGCCCAGAGCTCCGGAGATCGTGCTCGGAGACTGTGTGGTGATGGATAACGAGGTGACCGTAACCTGGAGGATGCCGACGGAGGACAGCAAGATCGACCACTACATCTTAGAGTACAGAAAAACCAACCACGAGGGTCTGCCGCGGGTGAAGGACGAGCAGTGCTGGGAGGTGCTGGACGACATCAGGACCACTGAACACACACTACAAGGTGCTGAAGCTGTTGATGTGACGGGACGGTGAATTATTAGAAAATAAAGCACACCTGAGGAGGTGATGCTGTTACACCTCAGGCTCGGGTCATCATTTCTCATAATTCAGCGGCTCAGAGTCACTCACACCTCAAGACATTTGTTAGGTTTTCATTCTTAAAACACTCTTGTGTGTAGGACTAATTTCTTACGCATCTCATCCTACTTCTCCGTTGATAATTACAAAACATTGTTTTAGAGGCAGTAATGTTGGCTTGAACCATTGATAGCAGAATAAAGCAGTTATTAATGCAGTAATTAGATAGAGAGAGAGAGATGTTTGTGTGTGAGTGTGTGTCCGTACTGTGTGTGTTTGTGTGTGAGTGTGTGTCCGTACTGTGTGTTTGTGTGTGAGTGTGTGTCCGTACTGTGTGTGTTTGTGTTTGTGTGTGAGTGTGTGTCCGTACTGTGTGTGTTTGTGTGTGAGTGTGTGTCCGTACTGTGTGTGTTTGTGTGTGAGTGAGTGTGTGTCCGTACTGTGTGTGTTTGTGTGTGAGTGTGTGTCCGTACTGTGTGTGTTTGTGTGTGAGTGTGTGTCCGTACTGTGTGTGTTTGTGTGTGAGTGTGTGTCCGTACTGTGTGTGTTTGTGTGTGAGTGTGTGTCCGTACTGTGTGTGTTTGTGTGTGAGTGTGTGTCCGTACTGTGTGTGTTTGTGTTTGTGTGTGAGTGTGTGTCCGTACTGTGTGTGTTTGTGTGTGAGTGTGTGTCCGTACTGTGTGTGTTTGTGTGTGAGTGAGTGTGTGTCCGTACTGTGTGTGTTTGTGTGTGAGTGTGTGTCCACACTGTGTGTGTTTGTGTGTGAGTGTGTGTCCGTACTGTGTGTGTTTGTGTGTGAGTGTGTGTCCGTACTGTGTGTGTGAGTGTGTGTCCGTACTGTGTGTGTGAGTGTGTGTCCGTACTGTGTGTGTTTGTGTGTGAGTGTGTGTCCGTACTGTGTGTGTTTGTGTGTGAGTGTGTGTCCGTACTGTGTGTGTTTGTGTTTGTGTGGGAGTGTGTGTCCGTACTGTGTGTGTTTGTGTGTGAGTGTGTGTCCGTACTGTGTGTGTTTGTGTGTGAGTGTGTGTCCGTACTGTGTGTGTTTGTGTGTGAGTGTGTGTCCGTACTGTGTGTGTTTGTGTGTGAGTGTGTGTCCGTACTGTGTGTGTTTGTGTGTGAGTGTGTGTCCGTACTGTGTGTGTTTGTGTGGGAGAGAGAGAGTATGTGCTTTCCATGCATAATAAAACCTAATTTTGTGGCAAAAAAACATGTGATTTTTATCCCATTGTTTACTATATTTATTTGCGTGGTCAGTGTCGCTGTCGTTGTCGGCTGTGAGGACCTTTGAAATAAATAACTGAAATCGTTTGGTGAAGTGATACGGAACTGTAATGCGGTCAAGAAGATCTGCCTGGAACTACTTTATCCGTGTGTTTCCCTGAAAATAACTGCACACCTCACAACGTTCCTCGACCAATCAGATTCAAGCATTCAACAGACCCGTACTATAAATACTCTTATAGGTTTTGTTAATTTCTTTAATTAGATTTTATTGTTTATTTTAGTTAAAGTTTTATTTTTTTTGTCATTTTTATTTTTATTTTTGTTATAAATGTGTCTATATATTTTTTAAGTTTTAGGTTTTAGTTATTTTTAGTTTTAGTTATTTTACTACTTCAACTCAAATTAAACAAAAATTAGAAATTTTGCCTTTGCAACGAGCTGAAATAAAATAAGTTTTTTCAGTTTTATTTTATTAAGTTGGCTTGAAAAAGCCAACTTACTGATCTACTACTTAAGCTTATTATTAAGTTGGCTTGAAAAAGCCAACTTACTGATCTACTACTTAAGCTTATTAAGTTGGCTTGAAAAAGCCAACTTACTGATCTACTACTTAAGCTTATTAATGGTGCTTGCCAAAGGCAAAGCTCCATTCTTAATCTTCTGCATACTTATTATTATTATTATTATTATTATTATTATTATTATTCCACACAAAAGTTTGGCGCGCTACTCCTCCCGCAGTTTTTGTCCTAGACCCATGAATGAGGTGTCAAATCGACCGGCTTATTGAGGAGAGGTGTGCTATGACTTTTATAAGCGATTGAGTGTACGATGTTCGTCCGGCGGGCGAAAAAGTAGCGAAAAAAATCCCATAGACTTTGCATTGTGACAAACTTTGACGAGTCATAGCTCCTAACGAGAATTTCGTAGAAACATGTGGGTCACCACGATTGAAGGGGCTGACAGGCTCTGTCAGACCATAGCTCAAAATGGGGTGTAAGTTGTACCCCTGGGGCACAAGAGCTGCCCAAAGTTGCCCCATAGACATACTATGGTGAAGCCGTGCCCATGAACCAGGAAGTACTGTGTTTTTCCTACTATGGGAAATTACATAGGGATTTTGTATTGAACATAACTCTGGATCACAATGACATAGAGACAAGGGGGTGGGCTCATTTTACTCAGGCAACCAATCAGTCTCTCAGGATCATTGTGAAGCTATCAAGGCACGCCCTAGCAACCATATAGAGCACCATAGCAACAAGATCCATAGACTTCCATTGAAAAAGATCAAAGGAATATCTTTGGATAAAAGTGTCGTACAAACAAGAGGGTGGGCTCATTTGACTCGAGGCAGCAAACCGCCAATCACAAATCACCTTAAAGACATCATAGCCACGCCTTAGCAACCATATAGAGCACCCTAGCAACCCAAAGCATAGGCAGATATCTTCAAATCTGAATATCATACAGGCATGGGGGTTGGTTTATATCATTCATACTGGCAAGCAGCCTTTGGTGTATCATCATTGGTAGCTGCCAAGCCACTCCTTAGCAACCAAACAGAGTACCCTAGCAACCATTTTGCAAGATCTATATCTCTGCATCAGAACATCGTACAGACATGGGGGTTGGTTTATATTGTCAAGCAGCCTTTGGAGTATCATCATTGGCAGCTGCCAAGCCACTCCCTAGCAACCAAACAGAGTACCCTAGCAACCGTTTTGCAACACCTATATCTCTGCATCAGAACATTATAGAGACATGGCGGTTGGCTCTTTTGACTCATGCTAGCAAACTGGACTTCCAACATGCTACACATGCTAGCAGTGAATAGCTACATGCTAATAGTGATTAGCTTAAGGTTTAAACATGACACAAACTAGTAAAAATCTGTTAGAATAATGCTAGTGGCATGTTAATTGTGTTAGCATTATGCTAGTAGCATGCTAATCATGTTAGCATCATGCTAGCAAACATGCTAATCATGTTAGCATCTTGTTAAAAACATGCTAACAACATGGTAATCATGCTAGCATCATGCTAGCAAACATGCTAATCATGTTAGCATCTTGTTAAAAACATGCTAACAACATGGTAATCATGCTAGCATCATGCTAGCATTATGCTAATGATGTTAGCATGTTGTTAGCATTATGCTAACATGATTAGCATCTTGTTAAAATCATGCTAGCAAAATGGTAATCATGCTAGCATCATGCTAGCATTATGCTAATCATGTTAGCATGTTTGCTAGCATTATGCTAACATGATTAGCATCTTGTTTAAAACATGCTAGCAGAATGCTAAGGGTGTTAGCATCATGCTAGCAAACATGCTAATCATGTTAGCATGTTGCTAACATAATGCTAACATGATTAGCATCTTGTTAAAATAATGCTAGCAACATGGTAATAATGCTAGCAACATGGTAATAATGCTAGCATCATGCTAGCATTATGCTAATCATGTTAGCATGTTGCTAGCATTATGCTAACATGACTAGCATTTTGTTTAAAACATGCTAGCAGCATGCTTAGGGTGTTAGCATCATGCTAGCAACATGCTAATCATGTTAGCATCTTGCTAAAAACATCCTAGCAGGACGGTAATTATGTTAGCATCATGCTAATCAAGAGTGCCGAGTTTTGCCACTGCAAGCACCATTCACATTTTCTTCAGGAAATGTACATTCTAGTATTGTAATTACTATTCACCTGAACAAAACTTTGGCGCGTAACTCGTCCCACACCGTTTGTCGTAGACCAACAAATGAGGTGTCAAATTGACCGGCTTATTGAGGAGAGGTGTGCTATTACTTTTCTAAGCGATCGGGTGTACGATGTTCGCACAGCGTACAAAAAAAACGGCCAAAAAAGTGCCATAGACTTACATTGAAAAATTCAAAATCATGAACATTCCGTCAGTCTCAACTGTCACTTTCTCACACACACGCACACCTGAACAAAACTTTGGTGTGTAACTCGTCACGCACCCTTTGTCGTAGACCCACAAATGAGGTGTCAAATCGACCGGCTTATTGAGGAGAGGTGTGCTATGAATTTTCTAAGTGATCGGGTGTACGATGTTCGCACGGCGGACGAAAAAACAGCTGAAAAAAGTCTCATAGACTTAACATTGGGACAAAATCTGTGAGATCATATCTTTGGATCAGAAGGTCATAGAGACTTGGGGCTGGGCTCTTTTGACTCGGCCATGCAATAAGTAGTGACACAGCAACTTCATAGCCATGCCCTAGCAACCAATTACAGCAGCCTAGCAACCGAGTGGCGAATTTTGCCACTGCAAGCACCATTCACATTTTCTTCAGGAAATGTACATTCTAGTATTGTAATTACTATTCACCTGAACAAAACTTTGGCGCGTAACTCGTCCTGCACAGTTTGTCGTAGACCCACGAATGAGGTGTCAAATCGACCGGCTTATTGAGGAGAGGTGTGCTATGACTTTTCTAAGCGATCGGGTATATGATGTTCGCACAGCGTATGAAAAAACGGCTGAAAAAACTCCAATAGACTTAACATGGGGGCCAAATCTGTGAGATCATATCTTTTGATCAGAAGGTCATAGAGACTTGGGGCTGGGCTCTTTTGATTCGGCCAGCCAATAAGTAGTGACACAGCAACTTCATAGCCACGCCCTAGCAACCAATTACAGCACCCTAGCAACCGGTGCCGAATTTTGCCACTGCAAGCACCATTCACATTTTCTTCAGGAAATGTACATTCTAGTATTGTAATTACTATTCACCTGAACAAAACTTTGGCGCGTAACTTGTCCCGCACCGTTTGTCGTAGACCCACGAATGAGGTGTCAAATCGACCGGCTTATTGAGGAGAGGTGTGCTATGACTTTTCTAAGCGATCGGGTGTACGATGTTCGCACAGCGTACGAAAAATCGGCTGAAAAAACTCCCATAGACTTAACATGGGGGCCAAATCTGTGAGATCATATCTTTGGTTTAGAAGGTCATAGAGACTTGGGGCTGGGCTCTTTTGACTCTGCCTATCAAGCCGCCAATAAGTAGTGACTTCATGGCCACGCCCTAGCAACCAATCACAGCACCCTAGCAACCGAGTCCGGTGTTTTGCCACTGCAAGCACCATTCACATTTTCTTCAGGAAATGTACATTCTAGTATTGTAATTACTATTCACCTGAACAAAACTTTGGCGCGTAACTCGTCCCGCACTGTTTGTCGTAGACCCACGAATGAGGTGTCAAATCGACCGGCTTATTGAGGAGAGGTGTGCTATGACTTTTCTAAGTGATCGGGTGTACGATCTTCGCACAGCGTACGAAAAAACGGCTGAAAAAACTCCCATAGACTTAACATGGGGGCCAAATCTGTGAGATCATTTCTTTGGTTTAGAAGGTCATAGAGACTTGGGGCTGGGCTCTTTTGACTCGGCCAGCCAATAAATAGTGACACAGCAAGTTCATGGCCACGCCCTAGCAACCAATTACAGCACCCTAGCAACCGAGTGGCGAATTTTGCCACTGCAAGCACCATTCACATTTTCTTCAGGAAATGTACATTCTAGTTAATGGTGCTTGCCAAAGGCAAAGCTCCATTCTTATTCTCCTGCATACTTATTCTTCTTCTTCTGGACAAAACTTCGGCGCGTAACTTGTCCCGCAGTTTTTGTCCTAGACCCATGAATGAGGTGTCAAATCGACCGGCTCATTGAGGACAGGTGTGCTATGACTTTTATAAGCGATCGGACCAACGATGTTCGCACAGCGGACGAAAAAGCGGCCAAAAAAGTCCCATTGACTTACATTGAAAAATTCAAATTCACGAACATTCCGTCTCTCTCAACTGTCACTTTCTCACACACACTCACACACGCAGGCCCTTCGAAGCCTTTCTCTCTCAGACACAGACACTCATTTTCTTCCACTTTTATTTCTGCGCGCTACTCCTCCCGCAGCGTTTGTCCTAGACCCATGAATGAGGTGTCAAATCGACCGGCTCATTGAGGAGAGGTGTGCTATGACTTTTATAAGCGATCGGACCAACGATGTTCGCACAGGGGGCGAAAAAGCGGCCAAAAAAGTCCCATTGACTTTCAATGGCGGAATCTTCAGAAATTTGAATTTCAACTGTCACTTTCTCACACACACTCACACACGCAGGCCCTTAGAAGCCTTTCTCTCTCAGTCACAGACACTCATTTTCTTCCACTTTTATTTCTGCGCGCTACTCCTCCCGCAGCGTTTGTCCTAGACCCATGAATGAGGTGTCAAATCGACCGGCTCATTGGGGAGACCTGTGCTATGACTTTTATAAGCGATCGGGTGTACGATGTTCGTCCGGCGGGCGAAAAAGTAGCGAAAAAAATCCCATAGACTTTGCATTGTGACAAACTTTGACGAGTCATTGCTCCGAGCGAGAATTTCGTAGAAACATGTGGGTTACCACGTTTGAAGAGGCTGGCAAGCTCTGTCAGCCCATACCTCAATATGGGGTGTAAGTTGTACCCCTGGGGCGCAAGAGCTGCCCAAAATTGCCCCATAGACATACTATGGTGAAGCCGTGCCCATGAACCAGGAAGTACTGTGTTTTTCCTACTATGGGAAATTACATAGGGATTTTGTATTGAACATAACTCTGGATTACAGTGTCATAGAGACAAGGGGGTGGGCTCATTTTACTCAGGCAACCAATCAGTCTCTCAGGATCATTGTGAAGCTATCAAGCCACGCCCTAGCAACCATATAGAGCACCTTAGTAACATGCTCCATAGACTTCCATTGAAAAAGATCAAATGAATATCTTTGGATAGGAGTGTCGTACAAACATGAGGGTGGGCTCATTTGACTCGAGGCAGCAAACTGCCAATCACAAATCACCTTAAAGACATCATAGCCACGCCTTAGCAACCATTTAGAGCACCCTAGCAACCCAAAGCATAGGCAGATATCTTCAAATCTGAATATCATAGAGGCATAGGGGTTGGTTTATAGCATTCATACTGGCAAGCAGCCTTTGGTTTATCATTACTGGCAGCTGCCAAGCCACTCCCTAGCAACCAAACAGAGTACCTTAGCAACCGTTTAGCAAGATCTATATCTCTGCATCAGAGCATCATAGAGACATGGCGGTTGGCTCTTTTGACTCATGCTAGCAAACTGGACTTCCAACATGCTACACATGCTAGCAGTTAATAGCTACATGCTAATAGTGATTAGCTAAGTGCTAAAGTGGGCTGAGAACACGCCAGGAACTCTATAGAAACTCCATAGTAACTATCTGTGACAACTACCAACCACCTAGTAACACCATAGCAACCACTCAGGTTACCATAGCAACCGCCTAGCAACCATCCAGAACACCCTAGCAACCACCTAGCAACACCGTAGTGACCACCCCAGGTACCTTAGCAACTGCCTAGCAACACCCTAGCAACCACCCAGGTTACCATAGCAACCGCCTAGCAACCACCCAGAACACCCTAGCAACCGCCTAGCAACCACCATAGTGACCACCCCAGGTACCTTAGCAACTGCCTAGCAACACCATAGCAACCACCCAGGTTACCATAGCAACCGCATAGCAACCACCCAGAACACCCTAGCAACCACCTAGTAACACCATAGTGACCACCCCAGGTACCTTAGCAACTGCCTAGCAACACCCTAGCAACCACCCAGGTTACCATAGCAACCGCTTAGCAACCACCCAGAACACCCTAGCAACACCATAGTGACCACCCCAGGTACCTCAGCAACTGCCTAGCAACACCCTAGCAACCACCCAGGTTACCATAGCAACCGCATAGCAACCACCCAGAACACCCTAGCAACCGCCTAGCAACACTTTAGCAACCACCCCAAGTACCTTAGCAACTGCCTAGCAACACCCTAGCAACCGCCTAGCAACGCCTTAGCAACCACCCCAAGTACCTTAGCAACTGCCTAGCAACACCCTAGCAACCACCCTGGTTACCATAGCAACCGCCTAGCAACCGCCTAGCAACCACCCAGAACATCCTAGCAACCACCTAGCAACACCTTAGCAACCACCCCAAGTACCTTAGCAACTGCCTAGCAACACCCTAGCAACCACCCAGGTTACCATAGCAACCGCCTAGCAACCACCCAGAACACCCTAGCAACCGCCTATCAACACCTTAGCAACCACCCCAAGTACCTTAGCAACTGCCTAGCAACCACCCAGGTTACCATAGCAACCGCCTAGCAACCACCCAGAACACCCTAGCAACCGCCTAGCAACACCTTAGCAACCACCCCAAGTACCTTAGCAACCGAGTGGCGATTTTGCCACTGCAAGCACCATTCACATTTTCTTCAGGAAATGTACATTCTAGTTAATGGTGCTTGCCAAAGGCAAAGCTCCATTCTTATTCTCCTGCATACTTATTCTTCTTCTTCTGGACAAAACTTCGGCGCGTAACTTGTCCCGCAGTTTTTGTCCTAGACCCATGAATGAGGTGTCAAATCGACCGGCTCATTGAGGACAGGTGTGCTATGACTTTTATAAGCGATCGGACCAACGATGTTCGCACAGCGGACGAAAAAGCGGCCAAAAAAGTCCCATTGACTTACATTGAAAAATTCAAATTCACGAACATTCCGTCTCTCTCAACTGTCACTTTCTCACACACACTCACACATGCAGGCCCTTAAAAGCCTTTCTCTCTCAGACACAGACACTCATTTTCTTCCACTTTTATTTCTGCGCGCTACTCCTCCCGCAGCGTTTGTCCTAGACCCATGAATGAGGTGTCAAATCGACCGGCTCATTGAGGAGATATGTGTTATGATTTTTATAAGCGATCGGACCAACGATGTTCGCACAGGGGGGCGAAAAAGCGGCCAAAAAAGTCCCATTGACTTTCAATGGCGGAATCTTCAGAAATTTGAATTTCAACTGTCACTTTCTCACACACACTCACACACGCAGGCCCTTAGAAGCCTTTCTCTCTCAGACACAGACACTCATTTTCTTCCACTTTTATTTCTGTGCGCTACTCCTCCCGCAGCGTTTGTCCTAGACCCATGAATGAGGTGTCAAATCGATCGGCTCATTGAGGAGAGCTGTGCTATGACTTTTATAAGCGATCGGGTGTACGATGTTCGTCAGGCGGGCGAAAAAGTAGCGAAAAAAATCCCATAGACTTTGCATTGCGACAAACTTTGACGAGTCATTGTTCCGAGCGAGAATTTCATAGAAACATGTGGGTTACCACGTTTGAAGAGGCTGGCAAGCTCTGTCAGCCCATACCTCAATATGGGGTGTAAGTTGTACCCCTGGGGCGCAAGAGCTGCCCAAAATTGCCCCATAGACATACTATGGTGAAGCCGTGCCCATGAACCAGGAAGTACTGTGTTTTTCCTACTATGGGAAATTACATAGGGATTTTGTATTGAACATAACTCTGGATTGCAGTGTCATAGAGACAAGGGGGTGGGCTCATTTTACTCAGGCAACCAATCAGTCTCTCCGGATCATTGTGAAGCTATCAAGCCACGCCCTAGCAACCATATAGAGCACCTTAGTAACAAGCTCCATAGACTTCCATTGAAAAAGATCAAAGGAATATCTTTGGATAGGAGTGTCGTACAAACATGAGGGTGGGCTCATTTGACTCGAGGCAGCAAACTGCCAATCACAAATCACCTTAAAGACATCATAGCCACGCCTTAGCAACCATTTAGAGCACCCTAGCAACCCAAAGCATAGGCAGATATCTTCAAATCTGAATATCATAGAGGCATAGGGGTTGGTTTATATCATTCATACTGGCAAGCAGCCTTTGGTTTATCATTACTGGCAGCTGCCAAGCAACTCCCTAGCAACCAAACAGAGTACCTTAGCAACCGTTTAGCAATATCTATATCTCTGCATCAGAGCATCATAGAGACATGGCGGTTGGCTCTTTTGACTCATGCTAGCAAACTGGACTTCCAACATGCTACACATGCTAGCAGTTAATAGCTACATGCTAATAGTGATTAGCTAAGTGCTAAAGTGGGCTGAGAACACGCCAGGAACTCTATAGAAACTCCACAGTAACTATCTGTGACAACCACCAACCACCTAGCAACACCCTAGCAACCACCCAGGTTACCATAGCAACCGCCTAGCAACCGCCCAGAACACCATAGCAACCGCCTAGCAACACCTTAGCAACCACCCCAAGTACCTTAGCAACCGCCTAGCAACCGAGTGTCGAATTTTGCCACTGCAAGCACCATTCACATTTTCTTCAGGAAATGTACATTCTAGTTATTAATGGTGCTTGCCAAAGGCAAAGCTCCATTCTTAATCTTCTGCATACTTATTATTATTATTCTTCTTCTTCTGGACACTTTCGTCTGCGCGTAACTCGTCCCACAGTTTTTGTCATAGACCCACGAATGAGGTGTCAAATCGACCGGCCTATTGAGGAGTGGTGTGCTATGACTTTTATAAGCGATCGGGTGTACGATGTTCGTCCGGCGGGCGAAAAATCGGGCGAAAAATCCCATAGACTTAACATTGCGACGAACTTTGACGAGTCATAGCTCCTAACGAGAATTTCGTAGAAACATGTGAGTTACCATGTTTGAAGAGGCTGACAGGCTCTCTCAGACCATACCTCAAAATGGGGTGTAAGTTGTACCCCTGGGGCGCAAGAGCTGCCCAAATTTGCCCCATAGACATACTATGGTGAAGCCGTGCCCATGAACCAGGAAGTACTGTGTTTTTCCTACTATGGGAAATTACATAGGGATTTTGTATTGAACATAACTCTGGATCACAATGACATAGAGACAAGGGGGTGGGCTCATTTCACTCAGGTGACCAATCAGTCTCCCAGGATCATTGTGAAGCTATCAAGCCACGCCCTAGCAACCATATAGAGCACCATAGCAACAAGTTCCATAGACTTCCATTGAAAAAGATCAAAGGAATATCTTTGGATAGAAGTGTCATAGAAACATGAGGGTGGGCTCATTTGACTCGGGGCAGCAAACGGCCAATCACGAATCACCTTCAAGACCTCCTAGCCACGCCCTAGCAACCATTAAGAGCACCCTAGCAACACAAAGCAAAGAGGGATATCTTCAAATCTGAATATCATGCAAGCATGGGGGTTGGTTTAAATCATTCATACTGGCAAGCAGCCTTTGGTGTATCATCATTGGCAGCTGCCAAGCCACTCCCTAGCAACCAAACAGAGTACCCTAGCAACAGTTTTTCAAGATGTATATCTCTGCATCAGAACATCGTAGAGACATGGGGATTGGCTTATATTGTCAAGCAGCCTTTGGAGTATCATCATTGGCAGCTGCCAAGCCACTCCATAGCAACCAAACAGAGTACCCTAGCAACCGTTTAGCAAGACCTATATCTCTGCATCAGAGCATCGTAGAGACATGGCGGTTGGCTCTTTTGACTCATGCTAGCAAACTGGACTTCCAACATGCTACACATGCTAGCAGTGAATAGCTACATGCTAATAGTGATTAGCTTAGAATTTAAACATGACACAAACTAGTAAAAATGTGTTAGCATCATGCTGGTAGCATGCTAATTGTGTTAGCATCATGCTAGTAGCATGCTAATCATGTTAGCATCATGCTAGCAAACATGCTAATTATGTTAGCATCTTGTTAAAATCATGCTAGCAACATGGTAATCATGCTAGCATCATGCTAGCATTATGCTAATCATGTTAGCATGTTGCTAGCATTATGCTAACATGATTAGCATCTTGTTAAAATCATGCTAGCAACATGGTAATCATGTTAGCATTATGGTAGCATTATGCTAATCATGTTAGCATGTTTGCTAGCATTATGCTAACATGATTAGCATCTTGTTTAAAACATGCTAGCAGCATGCTAAGGGTGTTAGCATTATGCTAGCAACATGCTAATCATGTTAGCATGTTGCTAACATAATGTTAACATGATTAGCATCTTGTTAAAATAATGCTAGCAACATGGTAATAATGCTAGCATCATGCTAGCATTATGCTAATCATGTTAGCATGTTGCTAGCATTATGCTAACATGACTAGCATTTTGTTTAAAACATGCTAGCAGCATGCTTAGGGTGTTAGCATCATGCTAGCAACATGCTAATCATGTTAGCATTTTGCTAAAAACATCCTAGCAGGACGGTAATTATGTTAGCATTATGCTAATCAAGAGTGCCGAGTTTTGCCACTGCAAGCACCATTCACATTTTCTTCAGGAAATGTACATTCTAGTATTGTAATTACTATTCACCTGAACAAAACTTTGGCGCGTAACTCGTCTCGCAGTTTTTGACGTAGACCCACGAATGAGGTGTTAAATCGACCGGCTTATTGAGGAGAGGTGTGCTATGACTTTTCTAAGCGATCGGGTGTACGATGTTCGCACAGCGTACGAAAAAACGGCTGAAAAAACTCCCATAGACTTAACATGGGGGCCAAATCTGTGAGATCATATCTTTGGTTTAGAAGGTCATAGAGACTTGGGGCTGGGCTCTTTTGACTCGGCCTATCAAGCCGCCAATAAGTAGTGACTTCATGGCCACGCCCTAGCAACCAATTACAGCACCCTAGCAACCGAGTGGCGAATTTTGCCACTGCAAGCACCATTCACATTTTCTTCAGGAAATGTACATTCTAGTTATTATTATTCTTCTTAGACTAAATTTCTAAATGCATCTCCTCCTAGACTGTTCAAGCTACAACCACCAAACTCGGACTAGACCTTCAGACTATTCTGACTTAGTGTGCTATATCTTTTCAGACTGATCAGACTTACGGTTTTCCTAAAAAAGCTGATCAAAACTTGGAAAAATCCCATTGACTTTCATTGACGGAATGTTCAAATGAGCCAAGACTATTCAAACTCCAACTGTCAAAATTCAAATTTTGACAGTTGGAGAGGCTCATCAGACTCCATTAGCTGCATTAGCTGCCATTCTATGTACTATTTCTAATCCATTGAGACTCATTCAAACTTCCATTCTATCTAATATGTCTTATCTATCTATCTATCTATCTATCTATCTATCTATCTATCTATCTATCAAACTAAATCTATCTATCTATCAAACTAAATCTAGCTATTTATCTATCTATCTATCTATCTATCATCTATTTCTCTTTCTAATCTATCTATCTATCAAACTAAATCTATTTATCTTTCTAATCTATCTATCAAACTAAATCTATCTATTTCTCTTTCTAATCTATCTATCTATCTATCAGACTAAATCTAGCTATTTCTCTATCTATCTATCTATCCCTTCTCATCTATCTATCTATCTATCTATCTTCTCATCTATCACTTCTCATCTATCTCTCTTCCTAATCTATCTATCTATCAAACTAAATCTATCTATCTATCAAACTAAATCTATCTATTTATCTTTCTAATCTATCTATCTATCAAACTAAATCTATCTATTTCTCTTTCTAATCTATCTATCTATCTATCAGACTAAATCTAGCTATTTCTCTATCTATCTATCTATCATCTATCTATCTATCTATCTATCTATCTATCCCTTCTCATCTATCTATCTATCTATCTATCTATCACTTCTCATCTATCAATCTATCTATCTTCTCATCTATCACTTCTCATCTATCTCTCTTCTCATCTATCACTTCTCATCTATCTCTCTTCTCATCTATCTCTCTATCTCTCTATCTATCATCTATCTATCAACTCATTCAAATTCATAAACTTTATCTATCTATCTATCTATGATCAACTATCATAGCAACCACCCAAAACAACCTAGCAACCACCCAGAACACCATGGCAACTGCATAGCAACCACACAAATCACCCTGGCATCATCCTAGCAACCAGCCTGGATACAATAGCAACACCATGGCAACCACCCTGAGTACCCTAGCAACCTCATAGCAACACCATAGCAACCACCCCGAGTACTTTAGCAACCGTATAGCAACACCCTAGCAACCACCCCGAGTACCCTAGCAACCGTATAGCAACACCTTAGCAACCACCCCGAGTACCCTAGCAACCGCATAGCAACACCCTAGCAACCACCCCGAGTACCCTAGCAACCGCATGGCAACACCCTAGCAACCACCCCGAGTACCCTAGCAACCGCATAGCAACACCTTAGCAACCACCCCAAGTACCATAGCAACCGTATAGCAACACCTTAGCAACCACCCCGAGTACCCTAGCAACCGCATAGCAACACCATAGCAACCAAACAGAGTGCCCTAGCAACCATTTTGCAAAATCTATATCTCTGCATCAGAACATCGTACAGACATGGGGGTTGGTTTATATTGTCAAGCAGCCTTTGGAGTATCATCATTGGTAGCTGGCAAGTCACTCCCTACCAACCAAACAGTACCCTAGTAACCGTTTTGCAAAATCTGTATCTCTGCATCAGAACATCGTCCAGACATGGGGATTGGTTTATATTGTCAAGCAGCCTTTGGAGTATCATCACTGGTAGCTGCCAAGCCACTCCCTAGCAACCAAATAGAGTACCCTAGCAACCATTTTGCAAAATCTATATCTCTGCATCAGAACATCGTACAGACATGGGGGTTGGTTTATATTGTCAAGCAGCCTTTGGAGTATCATCACTGGTAGCTGCCAAGCCACTCCCTAGCAAACAAACAGAGTACCCTAGCAACCGTTTTGCAAAATCTATATCTCTGCATCAGTACATCGTAGAGACATGGCGGTTGGCTTTTTGACTCATGCTAGCAATCTGGACTTCCAACATGCTAGCAGTGAATAGCTACATGCTAATAGTGATTAGCTAAGTGCTAAAGTGGGCTAAGAACATGCTAATAACTCTATAAAAACTCCATAGTATCCATCTGTGACAACTACCAATCTATCTATCTATCTATCTAATAAAACTTAAACTTTCAAACTTCAAACTTTTAAAACTTCTTCAAACTTTCTGGCTATGCTTTTTCAAGCCAACTTAAAGTTTGTCCTCAAACTTTTTTATCTAGTTATTATTATTATTCTTCTTAGACTAAATTTCTAAATGCATCTCCTCCTAGACTGTTCAAGCTACAACCACCAAACTCGGACTAGACCTTCAGACTATTCTGACTTAGTGTGCTATATCTTTTCAGACTGATCAGACTTACGGTTTTCCTAAAAAAGCTGATCAAAACTTGGAAAAATCCCATTGACTTTCATTGACGGAATGTTCAAATGAGCCAAGACTATTCAAACTCCAACTGTCAAAATTCAAATTTTGACAGTTGGAGAGGCTCATCAGACTCCATTAGCTGCATTAGCTGCCATTCTATGTACTATTTCTAATCCATTGAGACTCATTCAAACTTCCATTCTATCTAATATGTCTTATCTATCTATCTATCTATCTATCTATCTATCTATCTATCTATCAAACTAAATCTATCTATCTATCAAACTAAATCTATCTATCTATTTCTCTTTCTAATCTATCTATCTATCAAACTAAATCTAGCTATTTATCTATCTATCTATCTATCTATCTATCTATCTATCTATCTATCATCTATTTCTCTTTCTAATCTATCTATCTATCAAACTAAATCTATTTATCTTTCTAATCTATCTATCAAACTAAATCTATCTATTTCTCTTTCTAATCTATCTATCTATCTATCAGACTAAATCTAGCTATTTCTCTATCTATCTATCTATCCCTTCTCATCTATCTATCTATCTATCTATCTTCTCATCTATCACTTCTCATCTATCTCTCTTCTCATCTATCACTTCTCATCTATCTCTCTTCCTAATCTATCTATCTATCAAACTAAATCTATCTATCTATCAAACTAAATCTATCTATTTATCTTTCTAATCTATCTATCTATCAAACTAAATCTATCTATTTCTCTTTCTAATCTATCTATCTATCTATCAGACTAAATCTAGCTATTTCTCTATCTATCTATCATCTATCTATCTATCTATCTATCTATCTATCTATCCCTTCTCATCTATCTATCTATCTATCTATCTATCTATCACTTCTCATCTATCAATCTATCTATCTTCTCATCTATCACTTCTCATCTATCTCTCTTCTCATCTATCACTTCTCATCTATCTCTCTTCTCATCTATCTCTCTATCTCTCTATCTATCATCTATCTATCAACTCATTCAAATTCATAAACTTTATCTATCTATCTATCTATGATCAACTATCATAGCAACCACCCAAAACAACCTAGCAACCACCCAGAACACCATGGCAACTGCATAGCAACCACACAAATCACCCTGGCATCATCCTAGCAACCAGCCTGGATACAATAGCAACACCATGGCAACCACCCTGAGTACCCTAGCAACCTCATAGCAACACCATAGCAACCACCCCGAGTACTTTAGCAACCGTATAGCAACACCCTAGCAACCACCCCGAGTACCCTAGCAACCGTATAGCAACACCTTAGCAACCACCCCGAGTACCCTAGCAACCGCATAGCAACACCCTAGCAACCACCCCGAGTACCCTAGCAACCGCATGGCAACACCCTAGCAACCACCCCGAGTACCCTAGCAACCGCATAGCAACACCTTAGCAACCACCCCAAGTACCATAGCAACCGTATAGCAACACCTTAGCAACCACCCCGAGTACCCTAGCAACCGCATAGCAACACCATAGCAACCAAACAGAGTGCCCTAGCAACCATTTTGCAAAATCTATATCTCTGCATCAGAACATCGTACAGACATGGGGGTTGGTTTATATTGTCAAGCAGCCTTTGGAGTATCATCATTGGTAGCTGGCAAGTCACTCCCTACCAACCAAACAGTACCCTAGTAACCGTTTTGCAAAATCTGTATCTCTGCATCAGAACATCGTCCAGACATGGGGATTGGTTTATATTGTCAAGCAGCCTTTGGAGTATCATCATTGGTAGCTGGCAAGCCACTCCCTAGCAACCAAACAGAGTACCCCAGCAACCGTTTTGCAAAATCTATATCTCTGCATCAGAACATCGTACAGACATGGGGGTTGGTTTATATTGTCAAGCAGCCTTTGGAGTATCATCACTGGTAGCTGCCAAGCCACTCCCTAGCAACCAAATAGAGTACCCTAGCAACCATTTTGCAAAATCTATATCTCTGCATCAGAACATCGTACAGACATGGGGGTTGGTTTATATTGTCAAGCAGCCTTTGGAGTATCATCACTGGTAGCTGCCAAGCCACTCCCTAGCAACCAAACAGAGTACCCTAGCAACCGTTTTGCAAAATCTATATCTCTGCATCAGTACATCGTAGAGACATGGCGGTTGGCTTTTTGACTCATGCTAGCAATCTGGACTTCCAACATGCTAGCAGTGAATAGCTACATGCTAATAGTGATTAGCTAAGTGCTAAAGTGGGCTAAGAACATGCTAATAACTCTATAAAAACTCCATAGTATCCATCTGTGACAACTACCAATCTATCTATCTATCTATCTAATAAAACTTAAACTTTCAAACTTCAAACTTTTAAAACTTCTTCAAACTTTCTGGCTATGCTTTTTCAAGCCAACTTAAAGTTTGTCCTCAAACTTTTTTATCTAGTTAAGTTGGCTTGAAAAAGCCAACTTACTGTAATCCTATTTAAACTTATTATTATTATTATTATTATTCTTCTTCTTACTTGAATTTCCAAGACTAACTCCTCCTAGAGCTTTAACTCCACAAACTCCAAACTCGGACTAGACCTTCAAACTGTTCTGACTTAGTGTGCTATATCTTTTCTAACTGATCCGACTTACGGTTTTCCTAAAAATGACTATTAAAGCTCGGAAAAATCCCATTGACTTTCATTGATGGAATGTTCAAATGAGCCAAGACTTTCAAATTCCAACTGTCAAAATTCAAATTCAAACTATGGAAGCCCATTAGACTCAAAAACTCAATTAGACTCAACTGCCATTCTATGTACTATTTCTAATCCATTGAAACTCATTAAACTCTATCTATCTATCTATCTATCTATCTATCTATCTATCTATCTATCTATCTATCTATCTATCTATCTATCTAACTCATTCAAACTAAATCTATCTATCTATCTATCTATCTATCTATCTATCTATCTATCATCTATCTAACTCATTCAAACTCATCTATCTATCTATCTAACTCATTCAAACTCATCTATCTATCTATCTCATTCAAACTTATCTATCTATCTATCTATCTATCTATCTATCTATCTATCTATCTATCTATCTATCTATCTCATTCAAACTCATCTATCTATCTATCTATCTATCTATCTATCTATCTATCTATCTATCTATCTATCTATCTATCATCACTGGTAGCTGCAAAGCCACTCCCTAGCAACCAAACAGAGTACCCTAGCAACCGTTTTGCAAATTCTATATCTCTGCATCAGAACAGCGTACAGACATGGGGGTTGGTTTATATTGTCAAGCAGCCTTTGGAGTATCATCACTGGTAGCTGCCAAGCCACTCCCTAGCAACCAAACAGAGTACCCTAGCAACCGTTTTGCAAATTCTATATCTCTGCATCAGAACATCGTACAGACATGGGGGTTGGTTTATATTGTCAAGCAGCCTTTGGAGTATCATCATTGGAAGCTTCCAAGCCACTCCCTAGCAACGAAACGGAGTACCCTAGCAACCGTTTTGGAAAATCTATATCTCTGCATCAGAACATCGTACAGACATGGGGGTTGGTTTATATTGTCAAGCAGCCTTTGGAGTATCATCATTGGTAGCTACAAAGCCACTCCCTAGCAACCAAACAGAGTACCCTAGCAACCGTTTTGCAAAATCTATATTTCTGCATCAGAACATCGTACAGACATGGGGGTTGGTTTACATTGTCAAGCAGCCTTTGGAGTATCATCACTGGTAGCTACCTAGCCACTCCCTAGCAACCAAACAGAGTACCCTAGCAACCGTTTTGCAAAATCTATATCTCTGCATCAGAACATCGTACAGACATGGGGATTGGTTTATATTGTCAAGCAGCCTTTGGAGTATCATCACTGGTAGCTGCCAAGCCACTCCCTAGCAACCGAACAGAGTACCCTAGCAACCGTTTTGCAAGATCTATGTCTCTGCATAAGAACATTGTAGAGACATGGCAGTTGGCTCTTTTGACTCATGCTAGCAATCTGGACTTCCAACATGCTACACATGCTAGCAGTGAATAGCTACATGCTAATAGTGATTAGCCTAATGTTAAATCTAACTACTAAACTAAAACTTAAACTTTTAAACTGAAAACTCTCAAACTTCACACTTTTAAAACTACTACAAACTTTCTGGACCGGCTTTTTCAAGCCAACTTAAAGTTTGTCCTCAAACTTTTTTATCTAGTTATTATTATTATTATTCTTACTTGAATTTCCAAGACTAACTCCTCCTAGAGCTTTAACTCCACAAACTCCAAACTCGGACTAGACCTTCAAACTGTTCTGACTTAGTGTGCTATATCTTTTCTAACTGATCCGACTTACGGTTTTCCTAAAAATGACTATTAAAGCTCGGAAAAATCCCATTGACTTTCATTGACGGAATGTTCAAATGAGCCAAGACTTTCAAATTCCAACTGTCAAAATTCAAATTCAAACTATGGAAGCCCATTAGACTCAAAAACTCAATTAGACTCAACTACCATTCTATGTACTATTTCTAATCCATTGAAACTCATTCAAACTCATCTATCTATCTATCTATCTATCTATCTATCTATCTATCTATCTATCTAACTCATTCAAACTCATCTATCTATCTATCTATCTATCTATCTCATTCAAACTCATCTATCTATCTATCTATCTATCTTTCTATCTATCTCATTCAAACTCATCTATCTATCTATCTATCTATCTATCTCATTCAAACTCATCTATCTATCTATCTATCTATCTATCTATCTATCTATCTCATTCAAACTCATCTATCTATCTATCTATCTATCTATCTTTCTATCTATCTCATTCAAACTCATCTATCTATCTATCTATCTATCTATCTATCTATCTATCTCATTCAAACTCATCTATCTATCTATCTATCTATCTATCTCATTCAAACTCATCTATCTATCTATCTCATTCAAACTCATCTATCTATCTATCTATCTATCTATCTATCTATCTATCTATCTATCTATCTATCTATCTATCTATCTATCTCATTCAAACTCATCTATCTATCTATCTATCTATCTATCATCTATCTCATTCAAACTCATCTATCTATCTATCTATCTATCTATCATCACTGGTAGCTGCCAAGCCACTCCCTAGCAACCAAATGGAGTACCCTAGCAACCGTTTTGCAAAATCTATATCTCTGCATCAGAACATCGTACAGACATGGGGGTTGGTTTATATTGTCAAGCAGCCTTTGGAGTATCATCATTGGAAGCTTCCAAGCCACAGCCCTAGCAACGAAACGGAGTACCCTAGCAACCGTTTTGGAAAATCTATATCTCTGCATCAGAACATCGTACAGACATGGGGGTTGGTTTATATTGCCAAGCAGCCTTTGGAGTATCATCATTGGAAGCTTCCAAGCCACAGCCCTAGCAACGAAACGGAGTACCCTAGCAACCGTTTTGGAAAATCTATATCTCTGCATCAGAACATCGTACAGACATGGGGGTTAGTTTATATTGCCAAGCAGCCTTTGGAGTATCATCATTGGTAGCTGCCAAGCAACTCCCTAGCAACCAAACAGAGTACCCTAGCAACCGTTTTGCAAATTCTATATCTCTGCATCAGAACATCGTACAGACATGGGGGTTGGTTTATATTGTCAAGCAGCCTCTGGAGTATCATCATTGGTAGCTACAAAGCCACTCCCTAGCAACCAAACAGAGTACCCTAGCAACCGTTTTGCAAAATCTATATCTCTGCATCAGAACATCGTACAGACATGGGGGTTGGTTTACATTGTCAAGCAGCCTTTGGAGTATCATCACTGGTAGCTACCTAGCCACTCCCTAGCAACCAAACAGAGTACCCTAGCAACCGTTTTGCAAAATCTATATCTCTGCATCAGAACATCGTACAGACATGGGGATTGGTTTATATTGTCAAGCAGCCTTTGAAGTATCATCACTGGTAGCTGCCAAGCCACTCCCTAGCAACCAAACAGAGTACCCTAGCAACCGTTTTGCAAAATCTATATCTCTGCATAAGAACATCGTAGCGACATGGGGGTTGGTTTATATTGTCAAGCAGCCTTTGGAGTATCATCACTGGTAGCTGCCAAGCCACTCCCTAGCAACCGAACAGAGTACCCTAGCAACCGTTTTGCAAGATCTATATCTCTGCATAAGAACATCGTAGAGACATGGCAGTTGGCTCTTTTGACTCATGCTAGCAATCTGGACTTCCAACATGCTACACATGCTAGCAGTGAATAGCTACATGCTAATAGTGATTAGCCTAATGTTAAATCTAACTACTAAACTAAAACTTAAACTTTTAAACTGAAAACTCTCAAACTTCACACTTTTAAAACTACTTCAAACTTTCTGGACCGGCTTTTTCAAGCCAACTTAAAGTTTGTCCTCAAACTTTTTTATCTAGTTATTATTATTCTTCTTAGACTAAATTTCTAAATGCATCTCCTCCTAGACTGTTCAAGCTACAACCACCAAACTCGGACCAGACCTTCAGACTATTCTGACTTAGTGTGCTATATCTTTTCAGACTGATCAGACTTACGGTTTTCCTAAAAAAGCTGATCAAAACTTGGAAAAATCCCATTGACTTTCATTGACGGAATGTTCAAATGAGCCAAGACTATTCAAACTCCAACTGTCAAAATTCAAATTTTGACAGTTGGAGAGGCTCATCAGACTCCATTAGCTGCCATTCTATGTACTATTTCTAATCCATTGAGACTCATTCAAACTTCCATTCTATCTAATATGTCTTATCTATCTATCTATCTATCTATCTATCTATCTATCTATCTATCAAACTAAATCTATCTATCTATCAAACTAAATCTATCTATCTATCTATCTATCAAACTAAATCTATCTATCTATTTCTCTTTCTAATCTATCTATCTATCAAACTAAATCTATCTATCTATTTCTTTTTCTAATCTATATCAAACTAAATCTATCTATTTCTCTTTCTAATCTATCTATCTATCTATCAAACTAAATCTAGCTATTTCTCTATCTATCTATCACTTCTCATCTATCAATCTATCTATCTTCTCATCTATCACTTCTCATCTATCTCTCTTCTCATCTATCACTTCTCATCTATCTCTCTATCTATCATCTATCTATCAACTCATTCAAATTCATAAACTCTATCTATCTATCTATGATCAACTCTCATAGCAACCACCCAAAACAACCTAGCAACCACCCAAAACAACCTAGCAACCACCCAGAACACCATGGCAACTGCATAGCAACCACACAAATCACCCTGGCATCATCCTAGCAACCAGCCTGGATACAATAGCAACCGCATAGCAACACCATGGCAACCACCCCGAGTACCCTAGCAACCGCATAGCAACACCATGGCAACCACCCCGAGTACCCTAGCAACCGCATAGCAACACCCTAGCAACCACCCCGAGTACCCTAGCAACCGCATAGCAACACCCTAGCAACCACCCCGAGTACCCTAGCAACCGCATAGCAACACCCTAGCAACCACCCCGAGTACCCTAGCAACCGCATAGCAACACCTTAGCATCCACCCCGAGTACCATAGCAACCGCATAGCAACACCATAGCAACCACCCCGAGTACCCTAGCAACCGCATAGCAACACCCTAGCAACCACCCCGAGTACCCTAGCAACCGCATAGCAACACCTTAGCATCCACCCCGAGTACCATAGCAACCGCATAGCAACACCCTAGCAACCACCCCGAGTACCCTAGCAACCGCATAGCAACACCTTAACAACCACCCGAGTACCCTAGCAACCGCATAGCAACACCCTAGCAACCACCCCGAGTACCCTAGCAACCGCATAGCAACAACTTAGCAACCACCCCAAGTACCATAGCAACCGCATAGCAACACCTTAGCAACCACCCCGAGTACCCTAGCAACCGCATAGCAACACCGTAGCAACCAAACAGAGTACCCTAGCAACCATTTTGCAAAATCTATATCTCTGCATCAGAACATCGTACAGACATGGGGGTTGGTTTATATTGTCAAGCAGCCTTTGGAGTATCATCATTGGTAGCTGGCAAGTCACTCCCTAGCAACCAAACAGTACCCTAGTAACCGTTTTGCAAAATCTGTATCTCTGCATCAGAACATCGTCCAGACATGGGGGTTGGTTTATATTGTCAAGCAGCCTTTGGAGTATCATCATTGGTAGCTGGCAAGCCACTCCCTAGCAACCAAACAGAGTACCCTAGCAACCGTTTTGCAAAATCTATATCTCTGCATCAGAACATCGTACAGACATGGGGGTTGGTTTATATTGTCAAGCAGCCTTTGGAGTATCATCACTGGTAGCTGCCAAGCCACTCCCTAGCAACCAAACAGAGTACCCTAGCAACCGTTTTGCAAAATCTATATCTCTGCATCAGTACATCGTAGAGACATGGGGGTTGGCTTTTTGACTCATGCTAGCAATCTGGACTTCCAACATGCTAGCAGTGAATAGCTACATGCTAATAGTGATTAGCTAAGTGCTAAAGTGGGCTAAGAACATGCTAATAACTCTATAAAAACTCCATAGTATCCATCTGTGACTATCTATCTATCTAATAAAACTTAAACTTTCAAACTTCAAACTTTTAAAACTTCTCAAACTTTCTGGCTATGCTTTTTCAAGCCAACTTAAAGTTTGTCCTCAAACTTTTTTATCTAGTTTTAGTTAATGTTTGTTTTATTTCAAGTGATGAAAACGTTTTTTATGGTTTTAGTTGTAGTTAACAATAATAACATTAGCAGTTTAATATTCTATATTATTTCACGTTTCATACTTTAATGCGTGTTCTGTTCATTCGGCAGGATTGAGATTTGACTCCAAATTCATGAACTTCCGGGTACGAGCGTGTAACAAAGCAGCCGCGGGCGATTATTCAGACCCCGTCACCTTGGAAACTAGAGGTAGGGTTGTGTATTACAGTATGGAAAATCATTTTTCATACATATATATATATATATATATATATATATATATATTCAATTTGTTGTTGTTGTTGTTTTTTTCAAAAGTGTGGGGTCATTTTTAAAAAGTGACAGTAAAGACATTTATTATGTTACAAAAGATTCTATTTCAAAAAAATGTTGTTCTTTTGAATTTTATAATCATCAAAGAATCCTGAAAAATAAAATGTATCACAGTTTCTTCAACTGTTTTCAACATTGATAATAATCATAAATGTTATTAGAATGATTTCTGAAGGATCATGTGACACTGAAGACTGGAGTAATGATGCTGAAAATTCAGCTTTGATCACAGGAATAAATTACACTTTACTATATATTCACACAGACATTCAAACATTTTAAATTATAGTTATAATATTTCACAGCCGTATAGACCCCAAACTTTTGACAGCAGTTTTATTAGTAAAGGAGAATGTTCCTGGATTGTGACGTTGATGTCTGTCTCTCTGTGTTAGCGTTTAACTTCGGCTTTGACTCCACGTCGTCTCATCTGAATCTGAAGGTGGAGGACGGGAGTGTGGAGTGGGATCCGCAGGGAGGGAAAGGGCTAGACAGCAAAGTCAAAGGGAAGGAGAACAAGGGCAGGTAAGACGTTTCAAATATAGCATCGTTCTTTCATCGAATCAGCCGTGGATGAGATTAAACAAACATGTTTTAGCGCTCTCAGAGAGACACCTGTACATCGTCACTGTCGGGCGGAAACCTCGTATTTCATCATTTTTATTTACTATTGGTCACCCTTTACATCTGTCTGCGGGTTTTGCAGATATTTAACCAATGAAAAGTATTAAAAAGAGCTTGTGACTAAACCACGTAACTCTATTGGATCCTCAAACTGTCAGTCAAACCTCATAACTCCGCCCACCTCTATCATGAATCAAATGCCACACACACACTTTGACTCTGCTTGCTTGCGATGCAATGGTGAATAAAGAACTGTTTGTTTGAATAAGTACAGCGTTTTCTTCACTCCAGAAACATTATTTATAAAAGTTAATGTTTTATGTATTTGAGGAGCGGAGGAGAGTTTCTTAGTTTAGCATTTGTCATCGAGTCAGCCAATTGTGTCTTAAATATAGCATGTGAGTAGCATTTCATCTTAAATGAGCTTCCTCATATCTATAAGTTAACTTGTAAGTTGATGAAAGCGTAATGTGATGCACTGCCTCAAATGAGCCTTTCTAACGAGGGACAAAACACACATATGTCCGAAATTCACTGGTCAAAAACCTCGAAACTCCATTTGAGCTTGATTTTGGTACGATGTTGATAATCTAACGACACAAGTGTCTGACCACGCCACAATATCAACTTTGACAATGCAATGTTTAATCATTTATAAAAACAGTGTTTTTTTTTCTTCTGGATTTTCTAGAAAGTAACGTTTTTTTGAAAATACGAGGTTTCCGACAGCGATGACGTGTAACACATCCGTGTAAAGCTCTGTCCGGAGAGTAATGGACTGAACTGTTAAAATCGCTTTTGCTAATTGAAATAAATCTGAAATAAAATAAAATTATTCTATAAAAACTTACATTTAAATGAAAATTAGAAATGTGGCAACTAACTGAAATATGTTTCTGTTGAAGTACTAAAATTACTGAAACTAAACTGAAGCTAAAATTATTTAAAGCTATATAGAAATATTTTTTAAAAAAACACAAAACAAAATTACTAAAACTAAAACTAAAATGAAAATCTAAAAATAAAAGCTAATTAAAAATAATCATGAATACTATAACAGTATATAAATAATACAAAAATAACCCTGAAATGATAACGTAAATAATTACTTTCCCTTTAATTACTTTCATTTTAATCCCGTGTCGTCTGAACTCTCTCCAGACTGTGTTCATGTGACAGTAAAAGCTTGAAAATAAAAGCAGACGCACTCATCTCTGTGGTTTCCACAGACTCACTCACGAGTCTTTGCTGTCATTTAATGCTCACTTATAATTAACACTCCTACTTTAATAACGCTGTTGAAATGAGTCTTTAGCAAATCTCACAATCAATATATTTTTGGTAACACTTTATTTTAAGGTGATGTAGTTGCATGTACTTACTATAGTAATAACAGTAATTATGCATAATTACAAGTAACTAACCCTAAACCAAACCCTAACCGTTACTCTACAGTAAGTACATGTAGTTAATTAATATTACTCAGTACATTTTGAGTAATTACAATGTACTACATCACCTTAAAATAAAGTATTTTTTACTATACATTATAATGCTGTAATCCCTAAATCTCTTGTAGCATTTAAAATGTAGTTTATATTTTAGTTTATAGTGTTTTCGAAAACAGTGTAGGGTTTTAAAATCTGCCGTTTATCATTTATTGGCAAAAACGTAAAAAAAATTATGGGTGCATCCCTAATAACTCCTGCTCTTGTTTTTCCTTCTCCACCAATCAGCAGTGCACATTTCACCAATCTGAAGAATATGTCCAGGTGACGTGTGTCTGTTAGCGCTGGTCTTTAGCTCTCTCTGACCGCTGCTGGCTTATCTAGAGCCCTTCTTCAGCTCCGCTACGGGCTTTGTGTTCACTAAGACTGATCTCAGCACAGCGCTTCATGAAAAAGGATCACTTTAATCTACTTTAATCTATCCTTCAGTATCTCCATACATTAATTATAACAAGATTAATTAGTTCTCAATTAAAAGAACGCATTTTATTTTTTATTTCTAAATTCAATTGTGATCCTTATTCATGAAATGTGTGTTCTTCTGATGGGGGTTTCTGTGTTTCTAAACCGAGTGCTCTTGGAAATGACAGGATTGATTACGGATTCTGCATGTGCCACTTGTGTTACTAAAAGTAGAATATATACATAGAATATCAATCACATGATGTGTTTTTGTCTTTTTGTCAGCTGTTATTAGAATGATTCTGACTAAAAACTGACAACCATCTTTGCTATCACCTCCCTCTCTGAAACTTTGCCATTTCTTGAAATGTTTTCAAATGATGACCTAAATTTGAGTTGTGCAACTTTAAATTCAACCTAATACTAAATATAAAGTTGCTTTTCCATGCTCACATCCTTATGACTGTGGTGAGTAACCCTTCGCCTGAAATCACCGCTTTATGCTCGTCTCATCAGTCATCCCATCACGGCAAACGCACTGCACTGAACCGCATCAGTTCTGCATGTCATTACAGCTGTCATGCATTACAAATGAACCATCTGGTGTCTCTAAGTATCGTGAGATAATGCTCAGTGTTTTAGGACGTCCCCAGAGGACGGGTGCCTTTTGTTTGGCTCATCCTTCACCGGCCAGCTGTTCTTTTGCTAATATGAGGGATCTTACATATGGCTTAATCAGTCCTTAATCGTGCTCAAATAAAAATACACTTATTTGTGCACTTTGTTGAATTCTATATCAAGTACACAACAAAATACACAATCAACTGCCTGTAATTGCTGCTTAATTGATCTATAATAGCCAATCATAATCTGCACAGCCATTATTGTTCAGATGATCAAGATCTCAACAGCTGTTCTGGTGTTTTTCGTTGCATTAAACTTTGAGTAGCATTGCATCACTTGTGCTACTGTGGCTATGCATTGCTTTTCCATGAATTTTTCCAGATTTTCCATTAGATTTTCCATAGCTTTTTCTCACCACCATCACAAACAGTAGGGTTGGGTTGAAAATATAAATTTCTCGATTTCAATCGATTCTCGTTTTGATTAACCGATATTGATTTTTAAATCCCAAGAATCAATCTTCTGTGCTGTTTTCAGTTGATGCATGAACAAAACTTGATCAAACAATACAAAAAAAATCACAGTAAGTGGGCTGTTTTGATGCTTTCGAGATGAAGTCATAGCTTTCGAATTTCTTATGAATTTTCTTATGCAATTCAAACAATAAATGTTGTTTTGTTGCTCTATAATGTGGCGAGACAGATTGCTGTTGCACATGAACCAATCATCTTCTGCTTTACTACTAGTTATAGCACAAAATAAAGATGAATGAACATCAGAAGGTGTGTTGAAAGATACAGAACAACTTACTGAAATATATAATATATACTGTAAATTTAAATGTTTGCACATCAGTATTTTAGTTCCGACTGACAGGGTTCACTGTGTAGTTTACAGCATTAGTTCAGGGAGATTTTTGTACCTGACATACACCGATCAGGCATGACATCATGAGCACCGACAGGTGAAGTGAATAACACCGATCATCTCTTCATCACGGCTCCTGTTAGTGGGTGGATATATTAGACAGCAAGTGGACATTTTGTCCTCAAAGTTGATGTTAGAAGCAGGAAAAATGGGCAAGCGTAAGGATTTGAGCGAGTTTGACACAGACCAAATTGTGATGCTAGACGACTGGATCAGAGCATCTCCAGAACTGCAGCTCTTGTGGGGTGTTCCCGGTCTGCAGTGGTCAGTATCTATCAAAAGTGGTCCAAGGAAGGAACAGTGGTGAACTGGAGACAGGGTCATGGGCGGCCGAGGCTCATTGAAGGCTGGCCCGTGTGGTCCGATCCAACAGACGAGCTCCTGTAGCTCAAACTGCTCCAGAAGTTAATGCTGGTTCTGATAGAAAGGTGTCAGAATACACAGTGCATCAGTTTGTTGCGTATGGAGCTGCATAGCTGCAGACCAGTCAGGGTGCCCATGCTGACCCCTGACCCCTGACCCCTGTCCACCGCCGAAAGAGCCAACAGTGGACACGTGACATCAGAACTGGACCACGGAGCAATGGAAGAAGGTGGCCTGGTCTGATCGTGGATGGCCGGGTGCGTGTGCATCTCTTACCTGGGGAACACATGGCACCAGGATGCACTATGGGAAGAAGGCGAGCCGGCGGAGGCAGTGTGATGCTTTGGGCAATGTTCTGCTGGGAAACCTTGGGTCCTGCCATCCATGTGGATGTTACTTTGACACGTACCACCTACCTAAGCATTGTTCAGACCATGTACATCCTTTCATGGAAATGGTATTCCCTGGAGGCTGTGGCCTCTTTCAGCAGGATAATGCTCCTGCCACAAAGCAGAAATGGTTCAGGAATGGTTTGAGGAGCACAACAACGAGTTTGAGGTGTTGACTTGGCCTCCAAGTTCCCCAGATCTCAATCCAATCGAGCATCTGTGGGATGTGCTGAACAAACAAGTCCGATCCATGGAGGATCCACCTCACAACTTACAGGACTTAAAGGATCTGCTGCTAACATCTTGGTGCAGATACCACAGCACACCTTCAGGGTCTAGAGGAGTCCATGCCTCGACGGGTCAGGGCTGATTTGACAGCAAAAGGGGAACAACACAATATTAGGAAGGTGCTCATAATGTTATGCCTGATTGGTGTATATCCAAATGAATCCATATCAAATCTAATCGGGATCAGACTGAATTGAATCACAAGCTTGTGAATTGAAAACAAATCGAATTGTGAAATTTGTGTCAATGCCCAGCCCTAACAAATAGGGACATGCTGTGTTTGATAACTAACCTCTTCTCTTCTCTTCTCTTCTCTTCTCTTCTCTTCTCTTCTCTTCTCTTCTCTTCTTCTGTGTGTTGTGGGATTAGGAGTTTGTGTTTTGATGATTTATCTTTGTGCTCACACCAGCTGAAGTTAGTTTTGTATGTGTGTGTGTGTGTGTGTGTGTGTGTGTGTGTGTGTGTGTGTATTGACCGTCTGTGTCTCTGTGATGATTTCAGAAGTGGAACTCCATCTCCTAAACGAACATCAGTGAGCCGCTCGCCGGCCACCAGAGGAGCCAGAGATCGCTTCACTGGAGAATCCTACACAGTTCTGGGTACCAAAATAACCTTAGAAATGTTCAGGTGTTTCAGTCAACACTGCTGTTCAAAAGTCTGGTGAAACTTCAATTTCAAGTGAACTGTTCTTTTCTGTGTCTTTTAAAGAGACACGGTTTCAAAGAACAGGTTTTCCTGCTTGAATGTTGATTATTCTCCTCATATTCTCCATTGTTGCAGCTCCTCTCTTCCCAGTCTGTCAGTAACGCTCTGTTTAGTTCCTGTCTCTATGAAGCCCCTCCTTCTGAAAAGCACAATGTGCTCTGATTGGTCGGCTGGAGCAGTGTGTTGTGATTGGTGTTTGGGAAATGTCCCGCCCCTTACCATAACTGCCAGTTTCAACACACTACTAACTAACTCAACCAGGCCCCGCCCCTTTATTCTGTGCATTAATTATTTAAATGAGGAATATTGTGAAGAAACTCAAGATGGAGTTCAGAAACACTGATATAGAGAAGAACTCAAACAGCAGCATCACACACTAAAGACAGATGAACATGTGAAAAAGCATAAATGGTCCTCTTTAAACATTTGGGTCTAAAAGACAATTAATATTCAGTAATATTATCAATTTAACTGCACTGAAACTATTGGATGAAAAAAAAACTTACGACACTTTTGTGTTCTGTGGAGCTGCTTTGAATTTGTTTCATAATTAATGAACTTTGAATCTTTGACAGTTATTGAACTGAATTAAGCTGATTAATGACTCTTGTATTCTTGTACAGCTGGAATCAAATGTGTAATTGATTGATTTTGCACCAATAACACTATTATTTTCCTGTTTATTACTGTGAAGCTTGTATTAAGCGCTATATAAACAAATGTCACTTGACTTGTAAACAACACTTACTACAGTACACGTCATCTACACAAACATGTTTGTCCTTTCATTGACATTCTGATCATGTGAATGTTTTAATGAAGCTCGTGTGTTTGTGTTGTTCAGGGGACACGTGTGTAGAGTCTGGGCAGCATTACTGGGAAGTGAAGCCTCAGAAAGACTGTAAGTCCTACAGCGTTGGTCTGGCCTACAGAAACCTCGGGAAATTCGACCAGCTGGGGAAGACCAACAACACCTGGTGTATCCACGTCAACAACTGGCTGCAGAACTCATTTGCGGCCAAACACAACAACAAGGCAAAGAATTTGGATGTGCCGGTGCCGGACAGCATCGGAGTCTACTGCGACTTTGATCGGGGTAATGTGCAAAATCTGATATGAAATGGCAAAAATATGAGTAGATGTTTTTTATGTTTGATTAACCCTATATAAAGCATCACATTTGATATGCCTCTAAATGATCAACATGATCAAAACTTTACTTAAAATAAATCAGCAACGGCACCAAATTATATATTTTGCTCAGTTTGTGCCTCTGAATAAATTTGAGGTGTTTTTCCCTCCATATTCTCACTATATCATACTGTATGATACAAACAATTCTTTATATTTTCTTTACTTTAATTTTCTTACTTTATGTTTTGTCAGATATGGAGGAAACTAATAGTTTATAATGAAAAGAAAGTAATTTTATAAGCTCATGTCTTGCTGGATTCCTGCGACCGCCGAGGTCTACAGGACATTATAGCCCGTCCTCGGGTTTCACTCGTGCCGTCAGATTGAGTTTCAGCCATTTCCATTCATGCTTTGCTGTGAGCTGGTTCCCATCATGCATCAGCTGAATAACTGCAGCATGTTAATATGACTGGTGTTTAATAAAGACTGTGTGTGTCTTTTTCAGGCCAACTTTCTTTCTATAATGCTGAAAACAAACAGTTACTCCACACGTTTAAGATGAAGTTCACCCAACCTGTTGTTCCAGCCTTCATGGTGAGTTTGGAGAACAAACAACATGCGGGATATTCGACTGCAAACCATGAAATATCATGTATGATGTTTTTAATAAAATCAGGCAACAGGAAAGAAAATAAATAAAAAATGACACAGAAATTGTTTAGTCATTATCTTGATTGTTTACAAATAATAAAAGCTTGTAAAAAATATTCTTTAAGTATTATCACAGAAACACCACTTTATCTTTAAGGTAATGATATAAAAAATCATATGCAAAATGCTGTTTAAAAGCAGCAGCTGTCCTCATCAGTGCATTTATACACTTAAATACTGAATATTAATAATAACTAATGTACTTATTTTAGGGTTAGAGTTTGGTTTAGGGTTATTTGATTTTAACTTTGCATAATTTACTATAGTAAGTACTTGTAACCTGTATAACAAGGACAGCAGCTTTATGACCACTAACAAAACATCAAACATCTCTTTGACATGACGCACTTTTGGTTTCTTTGGATGAAGATTGAAGAATTATATGCATTTAAATGTCTTCTTCACTGCCGCAGTTCACATGAACACAAACTGAACGATAATTTAAGGGATTCACTCTTACATTTATCACTCCTGAAATCCATCGTTACTCCTGTCGTTGAATCGTTCACTCAACACAATCAATAAATAACTGATTAATGTTATGAATGAATAAGTTACAACAACAAAAAACGAATCCTTTGGTTGTTTGTTTAATTTATTCAAAATTAGAATAACAGTTTTGTTTTTCATGCTGTTAAGAAGGCTGATGTGAAGTTAACCAGAGTTATTCTTGAGTATTGTAAGTAAATATGGAATGTTTAATTTATTGTTCATTTTCCCTTCATTTCTGCATTAGCTTGTGTGCTAATTTAGTTCATACTTCTAACTTGGCATTGTGTATTATTGTCTCTTGTAATATTCCTCATTTGTGAGTTGCTTTATATAAACGTGTGCTAAATGAATACATGTGAAATTAATACACGCTCTGTCTGCGTTCATCTCATCACGTCTGCAAACACAAACTCTTTCAGCAAGACATCACCATCAACCAGTGTGTTTTTAAAGCGATATACACTATATAGGAAATCTCTACTGCTTGATTATTTTTTGTCACAAAATACAACTATATTATGGCTCAGCTCTTTATATGAAGCTGAATATATAAGCATGTCCAACATTATCTGCTTACATACAGTATACTCGTGTAAAGCCATATTTAAATCAAATCTCAAATGCTTGTATCTTCGCAAAATGTTAACTATATTATTGCCCGGAGCTAATCTGCTAAATGCAAAATATATGGCATGAAGAAATTAAGATGTTATAAACTGATTTTCTAAAAAGCTGCGCTACATAAATAAATTTGATTTGACTTTGACTTGACTTTACCTTAAATGTGATTACACATTTTTCCATGTCAAAGCTGTTTTGTTCATATTTTCACAGTGTCGATCTTCTCTATACGCAAGTACACAAGTTTTAGTGTGGTTTTGATTTTGGCTTCAAACGATTATGAAAACATGATGCTGCATTCAGTTCCTTTCCTTTAAAGCGGAGCGCCGTCGCCCTTCCTAACATCCAGATCAGTCAAATCACGTAACATGGCTGTCGTAATATACAGTCTCCTGCCGGATGTGCTCGATACTAAAAAAAAGAAGTTAAAAGCGCATTGAGCTGCGAAAAGAGACGCCGTTCGGGCAGCTTTATGTGCACGTGATCCGAGACGGAGCGAAACACGGCTGCAGGCATGCGCTTAAACGGGCAAATGCACACAAAAATATGTAAAAATGGTGAGTTTTCACTTAAATGCAGTCGGTTATGTGTTAGGTGAACATAAACAGTTGGGAAGGTAATCCAGTGCTTGTCAGTTTATTAGATCTGTGCATTCGGTCTTAAAGTGACAGCAGCCTAATAAACCTGCTGTGTCAGTTAATCAAACTAAAGGGAACGAGAGGATCATTTACTGCTCTTCACTGAATAACTTCAGTATCAGAGCAGGTCTCTGTGGTGAAGATGATAATGTTAGCGTGTTTGTGTTTCAGGTGTGGTGCGGCGGTCTGACGCTGACCTCAGGCCTGCAGGTTCCCAGCGCCGTAAGAAGCTTCCAGAAAACAGAGAATGGGCTGGGAGGATCGAACAGCAGTATATCCCAGCCGGATCCCTCCGTGTCCTGTGATATCTGCTTCTACGATAAACTGCCTTCAGTGGATTCCCTCCTGCCGTGAACACATCTCCCAATCCTCCAGGAAAACTGGACACACTCGCGACGGCCGAGGCTCGTAGACCGGCAGGATCTGGAGAGACGTTTCCTTCACGTTCTCTCCGACGGACACTTTCATCAGGAGATGTTTGTGTCGGAAAAGCTAGTGGTTTATCAGGGAATAGTTGAGTGCACTTTCTCTCACTGATTTAGGTTGAATGATGACATGCTTTTTGAGTTGTTTGTCTTTCACTATTACTTTAGTTTTGTTCTGTGTAGCGTGAGTGTTTATCTGCTTTCTGTGGGATTTTATTAACTGTCCTGAGATCCGAAATCTGTAGATCATCCTTCAGTTGGTGAATTTGAGCTTTGCACAAGTGTAAAAATGATGAAAGCTGCTTATAATGTCCCCAGATTGTCATATACTGTTGTTATTATTATATCTGGATAATAATTTTGGATGTGTATGTTTTTGTTGTATAAATGTGTCATCCTGAGTTTGTCATTATGCTGATTTTTAAAAGTCATTTAGGTCTAATTTTTGGACTGAAGCAAGATTTTGTCAAACATTTGTGCAGAAACTAATAATCAAACCTCTGTAACACTCCTTCATGAGCTTAATTCCAAACATTAAAGCTCACCAAAGACTTCTGTGCCGACTTTGATCATCTGATGCCGAAAGAGCAAGTGAGGTTGCAATCTTTTGACCTGTGCACGAAAATGTGTGATTTATTTGTTAAATCCAACAGTCAAGATTCTTGATGGATCTAGACGTCTCGAGTCAGAGTATAGTATTAAAGTTTTTACTCCAGTACAGATGAGTTGGGTATAAAGGATGGAGAGATAGTGAAGAGGAAAATGAATAATAAAATAAATCTTGATCAGCTCAGTAGGCGAAACGCAGAGAATCACTGAAAAACAAAAGAACAGCCAGAGGTCTTGTTATATAAGGAGATGCCAGCCTTCACCGAGTCTAATGCGTCACGTGTGCCTCGTGAACCAATCACATTACAGCCTTTGCACTGTTGACATTACCTGACAATAACATTATTGTCTCTTATAAAACATAATTTTTCCCGTTGTAAACTCCAAAAGAAGAAGCATTTGATGACAAACAGATCAACAGACAGGTGTTTTATTCAGAAAAAAAACTGTTTATTCAGCGTAATGAAGCCTCTTCTTCAGACATCCATTAATGACAGCCTCTTCTTTCTTTCTTTCTTTCTTTCTCTCTTTCTTTCTCTCTCTCTTTCAGAGGCTCTGGCACAGCTCGCCTGTCTCCAAGACATTAAAGGGACAGTTCACCCAAAAATGATCCCATGATTTACTCACCTTCATATACAATCCTAGTATATATATATATATGTAGTATATGTATATACCTATATCATCAAAGTGATGGGTTTTTGTAAGAAAAAAATCCATATTTAAAACTTTATAAATTCAAATAACTAGTTTCCAGCATATGGCCAGAGCTACGCATCGATTTGCAGCAGAAGCGTGACCTTTGACACGACGCATGTCATGATGAACACGGAAGCACAGAGGAGAGAGCAAAACAAAACACCGGTCACGAGTTAGAAGTCTAAAATGAGAATTTTAAAGAGAAATGTCAGAGGATTTTGATATAAGAGAAGAGGAGATTGAGTTTGTTGTACAGCGAGAGGCGTCTAAGCTTGCGATACTCCTACATCCTGCGTCATTTCTTACAAAAACCCATCGCTTCGCTTCAGAAGGCCTTTATTAACCCCCTAATAATTTATTTTTGGCTTCAAAACACGCCCCCTGTTCACTGCCATTATAAAGCTTGGAAGATCCAGGATATTTTAAAATATTTCTCTGATTGTGTTCTTCTGAAAGATGATAGTCATATACACCTAGGATGGCTTGAGGGTGAGTAAATCATGGGATCATTTTCATTTTTAGGCGAACTGTCCCTTTAAGGCTATTTCTGCAACGCGTTTTCACAGATTGTATGTCCCTTCTGGCGCACGGTCGCAGTGTGTTGTGAATCTGATGTGAAACACAAGCAGAATAAATGCGTTCATGAATGATTGAGATAAAGCAGTTCTTCAGCGCTTTCCTGCTCATGGTGAGTTATAAGAAGATATGAATTAATTCTGCTCGGATTATATGAATGTTGTATCGTATAATAACATGATGTAGTGTGACATCAGGTGTGTGTGTGTGTGTGTGTGTGTGTGTGTGTGTGTGTGTGTGTGTGTGTGTGTGATTGCTGTGGTTCAGGTGAGTCAGTGGGAACACAGAGATGATCCTCCAGAGCAGATCTAATGGCTCGAGTGAACCGGACGCTAGTGTTGAGTCTCCTGATCGCCGCCAGCTGCATCTTCCTGCTGTTCCAGCTCTTCAACCACAGACAGACTAAAGTGACCAGACGAACACACACATATATACCATTATTTATCATCACACACACACATATATATAAATCATATATTAATATATTGGCATTATTTCCTTCAGAATGGGCTCAGCGTCTTGAGTAGTAAAGGATATCTGTCTGGGAAAGAGGCGCACTGGGTGAGTCTAAGTTAAAGGATTAGTTCACTTTCAAATTAAATTTTCCTGATAATTTACTCTCCTCCATGTCATCCAAGATGTTCATGTCTTTCTTTCTTCAGTGGAAAAGAAATGAAGGTTTTTGAGGAAAACATTCCAGGATTTTTCTCCATATAGTGGACTAAGAATACGGAAAGCAGAAGCACGGCGATCATTTGTGTTTATAAAGCATATACAGTTGTATTTTTTTATAAAATGTCTGATGGTTTCTCTAGATTAGACTCTTATTCCTCGTCTGGGATCATGTAGAGCTCTTTGAAGCTGCACTGAAACTGACATTTGGACCTTCAACCCGTTGAACCCCAGTGAAGTCCACTATATGGAGAAAAATCCTGGAACGATTTTCCTCAAAAACCTTCATTTCTTTTCCACTGAAGAAAGAAAGACATGAACATCTTGGATGACATGGAGGAGAGTAAATTATCAGGAAATTTAATTTGAAAGTGAACTAATCCTTTAATAGCAGTGCTTTATTCTGTTCACACACTGTTTCATCTCAGATATGAATGACGTTATTCCGCCTCTGATTCTCCTCTAATCCAGCATCTGCTGAAGAAGTTCCTGGGGCTGGTCCATAAGTTCAAGCTGCCGGTGTTTCTGGTGGACACGGCCTCTCTGAAGCTCCTGTCCCAGGATGCCGTTCTGTACAGGGACAGTCAGCTGAAGGAGCCGCACTGCAGCTTCCTCTGCACACACCGAGACTTCACCACCTTCGCTCTGTACGGAAACCTCTGGAAGTATGATGTGAGGAAATCAGCACAATCATGTCTGAAGTCAGTACGGTTATGCTAATGATCCTGCCGAATAAAACATGAAGTTACCAAATAAATGTGATTAGGACATTAAATATTGATTTGAGAAGAAACTTCATACCTTTGTCTTGTAATAATCCATCACAGTGTCCAAAATCATTCTAGCATCAAGACAAACACTATTACTGTACTAATATTAATAAATATATATAATCAAGATTTTTACCTGATTAACTCTCTCTGCACTCGTGCAGGCCGCGCTGTTGGAGGCGGCAGCTGAGCGCGGTCTGGAGCTGATGGAGATTCATGGGAAAGACCCCAGACTGGTCAGCATGGATGATCTGACGGCCAAAGAAATCCCACTGCACTTCCTGTTCCGCTTTAACAGCCGTCTGGTTCACGTGGTCGTCCTGTACGAGCGCAGCGGGAAGTACCTCTGGCACGGCCCGCTCCGGCTGAAGGCCAGTATGGACCGGACCTTCGCCCCCTTCGGGAAGCTGGACTATGGCCGCCACGCCGGGGCCTACGACAGGTGACGACGGCATGAGTGTCACATGTGCACACGTGACGAGTTCAGAAGCATGTTCTCCATCTGTGTTCCTGTTTCCAGAAAACTGTCAGTCAATTTTCCCATTATGAAAAGAACAAAAACAAACACTAAATAATATCTGCATAAAACCCTAAAACGGCACATATTCACTAGTGCTCAAAGTCAGGAAGATTCTTTTTTAAAGAAATTAATACTTTTATTCAGCAAGAACACAATAAATATATCAAAAGTGACAGTAAACACATTTATAATGTTCAAAAGATTATATTTCAAATAACTTCATAATCATCAAAGAGTCCTGAAAACAAAGTGCATCAGTTTCACACAAATCGGAAGCAGCACAACTGTTTTCAACATTAATAATAATAATAAATGTTGAGCAGCAAATCATCATATCAGAATGATTTCTGAAGGATCATGTGACACTGAAGACTGGAGTAATGATGCTGAAAATTCAGCTTTGATCACAGGATATAAAATATATTACAGTAGAAAACTGCTATTTTAAATTATAATAATATTTCAGTGTTTTTACTGTATTTTTGAGCAGAAGAGACTTTTTTCAAAAATATAAAACACTTTGAACGGTTGTGATATTATCTCATTTATTAACTCACATACTACAGATGCTCAGTGTGAGTAGGGAAAGACACAAGATTAGGCTTTGTTTAATTCCACGACTTTTCCAGGCCGGAGCTCATTCTGACCACTCTGGATGGGCTTGATGTGAGAATCCCCAAAAACTTCTCTGGTTTCCTGCGGGAGTTTTCCAGCAGTCGCTTTCTGGAGTGTCGCAGTAGAGAAGCCAAGGCCTTCTTCCAGGTACTGCTGTTTGATGGGAAATATAAATATACGTGTTTTAATATATTTATTGCACGATTAATCGTTAAAAGATTGCGATCTCGCTTCACACGCCCACATGATCTTATTCCTAAATGACAGTGATTCGTCAGTCTATGAAATCTTTGACAAGTCTGATCACAGCGAACGTTCAGATCAGATCTGATCCAGAGAGAGCCGTTGTCATGTATAGATATGAAACAGCTTTAACCTCACATTATCATTATTTCTGTATTACAATCATTCAACTGATCACAGAAGTTCTGGGATGAAAGTTTATAGTTCAGATATAAACACTGATGTCTACAGTAGTGATCAAAATAAAAGAAATCACCTTTTGAAAGAAACTTGTTGCTTCAAATAAAGATTCAATTACATCGTTACACCAGTAGGTGGAGACAAGTGACTGTTAAAATATGAGTCATTGAATCATTCACTCAAGAGATTCGTTCAGAAACACTGATTCATCCAGTAATGAAACAAGTGAGTCACTGAATCATTCATTCAAACCAATAAAAAAGTAATTAAAATTGTTTTAAATAGACTGCAGCATTTAACATTTTGTTAGAACAGCTTTAGTAAATTACATGTTATTTTTTATCTCTATTTTAAACAAAAGAAAGTCTATTTATCCCGAATCGTGCCGCTCTGATTGGATTGTTTTGTCTGGTTTAAGCAATGAATGTCTGTTGGGCTCAGTGTGAAAATAATGTTGTGCAGCTGTACCCAGAAGACACCTCTGCAGAGGCTGTGGACTTCAGGATGAGGGCTAAAAGTCTGCTCCATCTGGCCTCCAAAGTGCTGTCTGTGCTCGGAGTGCCTTTCTGGCTCAGCAGTGGCACCTGTCTCGGTGAGATTACACTGATCCATACTTACGCTCCTAATCTCAGCCCATACACTACTGCTCATTATGACTTAAGGCATTTATTTGATCTAAAATACAGTGCAAACAGTAATATTGAGAAATATTATTAAATCAGCTGTTTTCTATGTGAATATATAGTAAAGTGTAATTTATTCCTGTGATCAAAGCTGAATTTTCAGCATCATTACTCCAGTCTTCAGTGTCACATGATCCTTCAGAAATCATTCTGATATGATGAACTTACAGCATCATGTGGCCATGCATATGGAGTCAAATTAATGCCTTAAAGTTTTGCAAAACAAAAAAAAGAATTGAGCAATAAAAAAATGTTTTGCAAACAAAAATAAAGAATTGCAAAATAAAATAACGTAGTGCAAAAATAAAAATATAATCAATTACAAAAATCAGTGACAGCTGTAATCCTATTTTATCTTTGCCACATATTTTTCATGCTCAAAACTACTAAATCATTTGCAACGCTCATTTTATTCTGCGTTTCAGTCAAGCGTGCGCTCACGATACAAGTTTTCCTTTGCGCTGCACTTTTCTGCGCGGATCTCTTTGTGGCACTGGTTTGACGTGGGGGTGGAGTCAAGAAACGGGGCCACGCCCCCGTGAAACACGTCATCGGCAGGAGACGCAGATCGCAAAAACCCAGAAATAAGATTTTATAAGCTGTCAACCCCAAAAACAGAATGTTTATGGACACAAAAGTGGATACAGGCAGTGAAACAGAGCGCAACGGGTCATATTACTATAAGAAATGCATTGGATGGGGTCGTAATCGCGACAACATATGCTAAACAAACCAACAAAAACAAACCATTCATTATTTTTAACCATGTCAAAGAATTATTTCACCGATTACGACCCCCTCCAATGCATTTCTTATAGTAATATGACCCGTTGCGCTCTGTCTCACTGCCTGTATCCACTTTTGTGTCCTTACATTCGTTTTTTGGGGTCGACAGCTTATAAAAACTTATTTCTGGGTTTTTTAGCTTGTTAGCTGTACACCTTGTCAGCACCTTTTAGGCATTGTTCTGTTTTTTGTAATGAGTCAGAAAAGACGAGAAGGCAGCCTGGAGACGGTTGGATTGTTTTCCCCCCGGTGGGCGTGGTTTTCAGATTATAATAAATGCGCTCTGTCTCTATGCTTGATCTGTTCTGTTCCGATCTGCGTCTCCTGCCGATGACGTCTTTCGCGGGGGCGTGGCCCCGTTTCTTGACTCCACCCCCACGTCAAACCAGTGCCACAAAGAGATCCGCGCAGAAAAGTGCAGCGCAAAGGAAAACCGGTATCGTGAGCGCACGCTTGACTGAAACGCAGAATAAAATGAGCGCTGCAAATGATTTAGTAGTTTTGAGCATGAAAAATATGTGGCAAAGATAAAATAGGATTACAGCTGTCACTGATTTTTGTAATTGATTATATTTTTATTTTTGCACTACGTTATTTTATTTTGCAATTTATTGTTTTTGTTTGCAAAACATTTTTTTTATTGCTCAATTCATTTTTTTGTTTTGCAAAACTTTAAGGCATTAATTTGACTCCATACACGCACACCAATGGAAAAAAGTCCAAGCAGTTTAAAATCCATTTGCAAAAAATCATGTTATAAAACTGCTTTCAACTTTTGGCCAATAGATGGCACTGTTGTACACAAGAATGGTCAGGTGTGTCAAAAACCTTTTGATAATTTTTGGCCAGCATGTTCTAAAACGGATCCGACACAAATTTGGTGAAGATGTAGAGTGGAATGATGGATGGCCGTGACATAAACCTAGTGTTTTCTGAGATCCAACATCCTCCTCTTCTAGTTAAAGGGTTAGTTCACCCAAAAATGAAAATAATGTCATTAATTACTCACCCTCATGTCGTTCCACACCTGTAAGACCTTCGTTCATCTTCAGAACACAAATTAAGATATTTTTGATGAAATCCGATGGCTCAGTGAGGCCTGAGCAATGACATTTCCTCTCTCAAGATCCATTAATGTACTAAAAACATATTTAAATCAGTTCATGTGAGTACAGTGGTTCAATATTGATATTATAAAGCCACGAGAATATTTTTGGTGCGCCAAAAAAACAAAATAATGACTTTTTAACAATATCTAGTGATGGGCTGATTTCAAAAAGCTGGCTATGCAGGCCTCACGGAGCCATCAGATTTCATCAAAAATATCTTCATTTGTGTTCTGAAGATGAATGAAGGTCTTACGGGTGTGGAACGACATGAGGGAGAGTAACTAATGACAGAAATTATATTTTTGGGTGAACCAACCCTTTAACCTGCTGGCTGTCAGATTCATTATAGCAAAATAGTTTATTCTGTCAAAAAAAGCTCTTGATATCTTTTTGCCAACATGATCTAACAAAGATCTGCACCAAATGAGGTGAAGATCTGATGATCGGTCCAGGTTTTACAGAAAAGATGCAGAAACTTGTGTTGTGGAAACTGAGCCAAGAATGACAAGATTTTGTTGTTAGGTTATTCAACTCAAAATAAGTTTAATATATGCTGTTGGTGGCGCTAGAGTGTTAGAGATGGAGACTCAAAATATGCCACGGTTGATTCATAGTGTCTTCCTTCTTTGTGCCAAAATTCATAATTTTCCTATGTTTGGTTCCATGGGTTGCCAAAGACTTGAAGAGCAGAAGAGGAAGAATTAAATTGGCTGGAGTGACTCTCTTCCTCTTCTCTCTCCCACAGGATGGTACAGACAGTGTAGCATCATTCCCTACAGTAAAGACGTGGATCTGGGCATTTGGATCAAAGACTACAGGCACGACATCACTCAGGCGTTTCAGAAGGCTGGTCTCCCACTGAAGCACAAGTTCGGGAAGGTAAGGAGTTTTTGAGATTTCAGTCTCGGGCGCCCGGAGGCGTCACAAACATGGCCGCCGAGTGAACGGGCCGTCCTCGAAAGGGACTTTGTTCTTCCTCAGTGTTTCTGCCAGACAGATTCAGCCGTTCAGAGACGCAGTGTTCTGGATATAAAGACACTGAACAAACTCTGCGAACGTGTTGTACCAGTTAAGATACATATTAAACCGTTTGTTTTGATGCTGGTTTAATTTTACCATAAATCCTATTTCAGCATTAATGTCACTTCAAACTCAATTCAAAATGTAGTTGGGATGAACTTTGAACTTGAAAATATTAAGCTCAGCTGTTTACACAAATGTATTCTGACAAATATTCTAATCATGTGTTCCTTGATTACATTATATTAATTAATATGAAAGGACATTTTTAAATGATCCTTACTGTATTACATATATAGATATTTAGAGAGCTGATATTCAGTTATTAAGGCAACAAATGTGAATGTTTTAATAGGCTGTGTTTTACATCACAGTGCTTTTAATGATCACTAAAATGATTTTATTGATGGATTTGTTGTGAAATCGAGACATTTTCACCCTTCATTTGTTTAATTTCAGGTGGAGGACAGTTTGGAGCTCTCCTTTCAGGGCAACGACGTGAAACTGGACATTTTCTTTTTTTATGATGACGGTGACGTCGTGTGGAATGGAGGCACACAGGCGAAGAGCGGCAGAAAATTCAAGTGAGTGTTAGAGAGTTTTCTGTTATCAATCAAACATTGGTTTTGATATCAGTCACATGATTCCATCATGGATGTTAGAGCTTTATAGTCCAGAAAGGCTTGTATTGTCAGAAATGTGTATTATGAGGACACAAGACACTGGAGCCTTCATGTAAACGGATCACATGTGGCATTCGTCCAATCAATGACACCGCAGATATGCAAATGAGGACATTAACCCGGGGTTTAGGAATATACCGTGTGAAAAGTCAGTTTGTTTAATTATCCTCGCAATTATGAGCAGTGTGAAGCAAGATCACTCCGTTTACCCAGAGTCTTTCTAATTGTGTTGTTTCCTGACAGATACGTGTTCCCACGCTTCAGTCTGTGTTGGACCGAGCTGATGGAGCTGAAGGTCCAGGTTCCCTGCGAGACCGGAGACTATGTGACGGCCAACTATGGACCCAACTGGAATGTTCCTGTGAAGACCTGGGACTGGAAGAGCTCCCCGTTCAACGTGCAGGAGAACGGCGTCTGGCCTGTGAGGGAATGGGATGATGTCATTCAAGTTTACTGAAGCATCATGGGAGTATTTTGTTATACTCCTGTTGATGTGTGTCACATTGCTGTTATAATGTTACAAACCACTGTAAAGCATTTCCGGAGGGGCGTTTGTCGAAGCTCAGTGTTCCCTGAACGTCTGACTGAAACACTAAGAGAACAGTGATTAAAAACATTAGAGATGAAATAATCATGCTTAGAATGTACAGAATGTGTAAATCACGCGCTGCGCTGCTCTGGGTACTGATATATGTCTGTTGTTTTCTGAATAAACTCTTGTGTGAAATATTTTGGCTGTTTAGACGTAGTGATGAATCTGTTTTAATAGCTGTTGTCTGGAGCCTTGCTGGAAGTGTTGTGGAACAGAAAATCATGTGGTTGATTGAGGCTGATCTGAAGGTGACGTTTCTTTCAGACTGTTTTCCTCTGCAGATGCTGAGAAACGAGCCAAGATGGAGTCCTCTGATTGTCCACAGCAGTGTTTGGAGAAGACACTTGCTTCTGTGATTGTGCCTGATGAGGGTGTGAATGTTGAAAAGAGCAGAGGACCAAGTACTGAACCTTGATGCACTCCTATGATTAGCTGATGAAACTCGGACACTGTGGGTGTGGCGTAGAGAGATTGCTGATGTCACTGTTTTTATCAGTGGAAAAGCTGACGGTCACCTGGCGTAAGCCAGAGAGAGAGGGCACGCTTAAACCCCCATCTGGATCATAACACCTTTTAAGGGGACACACTATAAGCAAAAACTGATTTTCATGCACCTGTCAATTTTGAGATTTTGCACTTTTTGGCTTTTCATAAAGTCAAAACTTACACTAAACTTTAGTTTTATTCCTATCTATATTCTGAAGGTTTTTACAGAGGGGTTCCTTGATATATTTGTCTGATTTTATACATTTTATTCCTAAAAAATGGTAAAAATTATATATCTTTAATCCCCCTCTGTAAAAAAACCTGACTCTAATATGTAAAAAAAAAAAAAAATTAACCTGACTTAATCCAATATTCAGATTTTTGTTCTAGAAATTTTTCCAAATTAGTGCATATTTAATTAGATAATGCCTCATTTGCATATTTAAACATTTCAGAAAACTTGTAATGCAAAAAAAAAGAAATTTTAATTCTTAATGTAATCAATCTGTTAATTATTTTTACCCTATTCACCTGGAGTATCCCGAAATGCTGATTCTTGCTCACAATTTTCTATTTTGCATAGTTGCATTTCCCCCCCTTTAATCCAGTATCATTTTACAAGAAACATTGGACTTGTGCAACTAGTAGAACGTTTTCCATAAAATGGCAACAATTAATCCCTTAACTTTTTATATTTAGAAAAATCATCTCAGAAGCTCTGATCAGAAAAGAAAACCCCATTACTTGAATTATAGACTTGTGAATAAATCAAAAAATTATAGTATATTAGGCTTCACTTCCATTTTATTTTATACAAAGTATGAAAAATATATATTAAACATTTTGTAGTGCCACTTAAATACAATATAGTGTCAGTGTGAATGAAGTATCTGGTAACACTTGATTTTAGTGTCCTTGTTACACACTACATGTACTTAAAATGGAGCTAGGGTTAGATTAAGATTTGGTTTAGGGTTAGGTACATGTAGTTAATATCACTCAGTACTTAAATGTATAATTACACTGAAACAAGAACATGTTAAATTAAAGTGTAGTCAAGTATTTTTCATTTTCAGTGAATGCTCTACTGAAATAAATGCGAAACACCAGCAATTCACTTTGTTTTATTTTTTGTTTTGTACAAAAGGTATCCATATAGTATCCAACAGATACTACAACAACAAATGGCTTAAGTCATTTTACAAACCTTCATGACATTTATCCTTTCACTGGACAGAGGAAGCAAGTGTGGGAATATTTACCCACTTCCCAATCAAAACACTAGAAAACAAGCCTGGCGTCAGACAAAGCTAAAGAAACATACTCGATACAACAGTCATGTTTAGTAGTGCCTTGGAATACTGGCACACATGACCTCATTTAAATGTACAACAGAAATCACAAAGACGAGCGCAGTGTTAGCAAACACCTAAAAACTGCCACAGCCACACGAGGAACAGACCGTCTGAGCAGGAAAAACAAAAACAAAGGGGAAAGCAGCTCCTTCTCAATGCAGAACCAGCAACAGAAACAATGATTAAAAATAGAAAATAAAAAAAAGAAAAGAGGGTAAAAATGCTTTTTGGTTTCACAGTTATTAATGCACTGCATGCATGATGCTAACAATAGCATGGGACTGATAACATAAAAAAAAAAATGCCCAGGAAGATTCAGTTCAGCTTTTGGATGAATAACTGCATTTTAAAAAAATTATAAACTAAATCTAACACACTATCTACAAAATGGAAAAGGGAAATAAAAGGAAAAAGGTTTAAAACCACTCCTCCCTATCTCCGGTATCGGCCCCTCTCCTTCTCCCGCTCCCGGTCTCGGATTCGCTCTCGTTCGCGATCACGCTCTCTGCCGCGCTCTCGTTCTCGGTCTCGACGCCCGTCCCGCGGCCGGTCACGCTCTCTCTGCCGGTCACGCTCGCGCGGGCGGCTCCTGCGTCCGCTCACCACGGCCTGCGTTCGTCTCAGGAAATCGTCCACACGCATGTCGTAGTCATGCTGCCAAACAAAAGGTTGAAAACACGAGTCAAAAACACATCGGCTCAGTTCCAAAACCTCGTGAGCAGCTAAAGCTAAGCAGTCTAGCGCTCGGGGCGCTAGCAGGAGCTCACGCTACTTTGAACACGGCTGTTTCTCAGCTGCTTCATGATGAAGAAATGTTAGCGCTGGGCGATACAGATCATTTCCATCTAGATATTTCTCCAAATTTTGGCGATATTCGAGTTTTGATGAATAGTTCTGGTAAATATGACATCATATACAGTCCGTATAAGTGTATGATTCAATGGTTTCCCATGATCTAGTGTTAACGCAACAACAACAAAAAATTCACAATACTGAATCACAATACATATACAAGTATTGTGATAGTATCGATTCGGGAGACGTTTCCCGCCATGTTGCGTGTTGAAGTTTTCCCCATCCGTAGTAATCTGAGCGAACTGTCTTTATGTATCCAGGTTTGGTATAATGCGCCTCTGATTGGTCACTGCATTCAGCACTCAACACAAATGTCTGTGATTGGCTACAGTGCTCAACACTTAAACGTGTCAATAGAAAGCTCTGACGCTCACACGCACGGGAGCAGCTGCCATATGAAGAAAAATACATGTTAAATACAAAAGCAAAACTTTTATCATTATCGTCAGCAAAAATATCACAATCATACGCTAATATTCGCTGTGTCGCCCAGCCCTAGCTGTTCTGTGTGGCTAAACTTTACCAAACTGGAGGCGAAAGAGCGAACAACCCTCTTTTCCCTGAAGCGGGCATCATGGGGCATGGGATGGTGTCCGGAGTAAGGAGGGTGGGCCTGGGGCGGAGGAGGATGATGATGATGCTGGTAGTACGGGTGCTGGGGGGGGTGCTCCATACCAGGGTACGGCGCCTTCAGATTTAATCAAGAGAAGAAGAAGTGTGGATTAAAACATGAGCAGAACAACATGACCAGCTTCAGCCTCTTAAGAAGACCTCAGGTGACCAACACCTGTGAAGAGACGGCGCCGACTCCTGCGAGGACTTCAGAAGACGCAATCATCTGGATCAACATGAACATCCCCAAATTTCTACATATCCTAATTATTGTTATCATGTAATTATTACTTCCACAAGCTCATTGTTTCTACCTTCAATTAATTCACTAACAGTGATTGTAAATTAAATTATTAGATTGTTAGCTAACTGTGTGATTATGCATGTTAATTTCTGAAATGACATCATTTGGACAGTCCCCTCTGAATTATAATGTTGACATGCATTCTCTGTGAAGCTGCTTTGAAATGATATGCATCGTGAAAAGAGCTAAACAAATAAATAAATGAAACAGATCCAGAAATCCAGAGAATCCGCTCAATCTCACCATTCCCTGCCATGGAGGAGGAGGACCAATGTTGTGGTGGAACTCTCTCATATAGTCATTGTAGGACTAGAAATAAGAAGATAAATGTTAATAATGTTCATTCATGACTTCAGAATCAGAATCAAAAGTTAATTCGTGATTACAGTAGAAGAAGCTGGAAATTCAAGTCAACATGAAGTAAACCAAAACTGACCCTACTGGCCTTTTAGTGAACATTCCTCGAGTGCATGTTATTACCCCTCCACCCAAATAACACAAATAAACTTCAAAGTTTAAAATAACTCTTCATAATCTAACAAAATACATGACCTCCACTTCTGAAACTAATTTACTTTCAATCCCTTTATTCTGGTATATAATGCCCACTTCTTCCCATGATTTTCCAATGGATAAAATAAAGTCCCTAACACACATTTTTTGGTGTTTCACCAAGATTTACATCTACAGGAGATTTCAGCAATAAAACGGGTTGCGAATGGCATTTCATGTTGACTTAAAAGTCAAGAAAACAAACTTACTCCATTGAGGAACACATCTCTCCTGACACCAGTGAAGCGCCTGTGAAGAGATATTATTACGTTATAATACGTGATATACCACTCAGAAATGGATAATGAGGGGAAAGACAACCAGACCGACCTGTCCACAGGCTGATTGCGAGGGTCTTGCATAAAACCTAAACGGACAGTGAAAATGAGACAGATTTCACCAATGACAGAAAAGCACAGCAAACAAATGCTTCAACAATCTTGGCACAGAGCAGACGTTCAGACGCCATACTGTCACCTACGGTACAATCCTCAAAACACACTCGTCTCGATAAAGAGTAGAAGAAACACTTCTTTCAGAAAGGCAGAGGAAATAGGCAGCTCTACACAGATATTGACCTGGTCTCTGAGGGAATTCTGGGGTGTAATCAATCCTGGGCCGCTTCCGGTTGTGCATGTCATATTCTTCTGGACGACGCCTACGTAAATCAGGTACATTAATGTGAAAGATGGCACTGACGTAAAAAAAAAAACAGACACACATGATACATACAAACAACAACAACACTTTTCTTTCAGTTATCAGTGTGTGTGTGTGTGTGTGTGTGTGTGTGTGTGTGTGTGTGTGTGCTGGATTACATGTTTTAGCCGATTTCTTTCTCACTGTACAATCTCATTTCAGTTAATGAGTAACATTAATTGATGAGCAACTAAATGAATTCTTAAACTGCATGACATCAAGCCAAACATCTGTAAGCAAGAGCTGTACATTCACACAAACCTAGCATACAATATTTTTTGCATAAAACAATATTCTGGCTTCAATACAATCTACTCTCAGCATTTGTGGCAAGATGTTGATTAGGGCTGGATCACGACCGATCAACTCGTTGGCTAAATCATCTAGATTTAGATGGTTTATTTTGATATTGCAGCAGCTGTGAGTTTATTAGAGTGGCGAGACCCTCTCAGTTCATCTCTTACAGGCGTGCACATTCAGAAGCCCGTCGTGTTTCCAGCGTCCCGCCGTGAGCGTTGTGTTTTTAAGAGGATGCGTCTGGAGAACCCTGCATTGTTACATACATTTTTACACACACACAAAAATGATATCTGTCTCGGGTCAGGTGATTGTTAGACCTCATTTAAACAAATCATGGCTACACAAACATTAAAATGCAGTTTTGAGAGTAAAGCCACAAGAGTGTGCTGGAAATGCTTTTTTTCAGCATCATGTAAATGTGAAGCAGAACTTTTGCACAAAACATGCAAAGATAAAGACGGCAGTCTGTGGTAATCAACACAATGCCACAAATGCTGCTGCGAGAGCGTCACCTGTACTGAACCCAGAACCATCTTTAATACTAAAGCCACATTGATGTGTTTTTAATCCTCAGCAGAGCTCTACATCATTAGTATTTTGTGAAAACTTTTTTGTACACCCAATGCAAGTGAAATCTAAAGCCTAAATCCACTCATGAACTCAAATAATATGATCATAAGAAACCTCCTAAAGCATCTCACCTTACTGGCTGCTTTTCATTGTATTTCATTCAGGTCAGTGAAACACTGCTAATGTGTGAGAGGGACGTTCCCAGAGGATTCTGGTGTGGACACGTGTGTGACCGTACTGTTTCGCTCAGGATCAAGTTCCTCAAAACTCTCCAAGTCTCCAAACCATTATTTATATACTATTATAATTTTAATAATATTTTGAATTAGCTTTTATTATCCTTCAGATTTCATTTTAATTTTAGTTACATTTATAGTAATTTTGCTACATGCTTTTTTTTTGTTTTTTTAAATATTGCTATTTAGGCTTAATTAATTTTTTTATTTCGGTTTTAGTTTTGATTTTATTTCCAATTAGTAACTTTAGTGCATCAACTTTAAACAAAGATTAGAAATGTTACTACATGAAATAAGTATAATATCTATATTTTATTTCGGCTTAAACATAAAATAACCCTGTCTGTGTGAATGAATTTCTCTGTTGATTTGGGATTAAAACAACAAAAAGCAGCCAATGACATCCCAATAGCAAAGAAGTTACATTAATTTATTTGAACACTTAATTATTAAATGCATGTTAAGGACGTAATTTAAGTTATTATAAAATGTTACCAATATATTTTTGGATACCATTTCTTGATCAGTCAAAGCTTCTATTATTTCGTACTGCCTCTTGCTTGACAAAGATATCGCATTTAAACTCACAAAACCATTCAACTATGTATATTTATGTATACTAGTTAGCATTGAAGGATTAGCTCAGCAATTTACTCTCCTCCAGTGTCATCCAAGATGATCATGTCTTTCTTCTTCAGTGAAAAGAAATGAAGGTTTTCGAGGAAAACATTCCAGGATTTTTCTCCATATAGTGGACTTCACTGGGGTTCAACCTGACGTAGGCGGAAGTACCAATCCAGTGTTTACAAGTCAAACGCCCTTTACAAAAAAAGTAAAACAACAATGTCGGACGATTTTGAAGTTGGAGAAAATTAGAGTTTTTCGCTCTACCGCGGTACTTCCGCCTACGTCACGCGTGATCTTTCCAACGTGATTACGTAATGTGTTGCTCATCACAGAGCAGTGCAAGACTGAGCATTTGTGGTTAAAAAGTATATAAATGTTTATTTTTTTTTATAAAATGAGCAATGATGGTTTCTCTAGATTAGACTCTTATTCCTCGTCTGGGATCATGTAGAGCTCTTTGAAGCTGCACTGAAACTGACATTTGGACCTTCAACCCATTGAACCCCAGTGAAGTCCACTATATGGAGAAAAATCCTGGAACGTTTTCCTCAAAAACCTTCATTTCTTTTCCACTGAAGAAATCTTGGATGACATGGAGGAGAGTAAATTAACTAATTAAATAAACTAATCCTAACCTAACCCTAACTTTAATGTTATAGTCCTGGACTTTAACAATGGTACAGTAGAGCCCTGCTCAGAATTGTATTTCGTCTAGCTTTCGCTTTGTGTGTCCTGAAGCCAAAAAAGCCCACATGCCTTCAACTGCGCCATGAGGGATTGTTGAACACTTTTGATGAGTCTTTCTAGAAAGATTATTCCTGAACTCGAACACATACTCTGTTATTATTAGGTGTCATTCTAACAAATGGTAAGAAACCCAATGTCAAAAATAACAGTATCTACAGTGGAGAACAATAAAATCTGGTTGAGAGTGTGACATACCGCATTCTTGTAGTTTTGTGACTGCTAACGTTGGCAAATACTTTTAAAGAGTAAAAGTTCATATAAAAGTCCATCTTATGCTTTAACACATTTTAAATGGGAGGGCCTGGTAAAGCAGAAGAAGGGGGAGTGATAAGGAGTGGTGCAGTCCATTGCAAAGCAAACCAAAAAGACCAAGAGAAGATCCAGACATCTGGAAATAACCCTTCTCTTGGGGTACTCAGTCCATGGAGGGCTCAGAGAAACACAGAAGAAGGGAAGGGTGGAGGCATCAGCATCATTTTACACCATCTTTAGTCCAAACCGCCTACCTACCACCAGCCGGAGCATCCCATCGATTGAGAGGTAACAAAGAGGGTGGGGAAAGGGGAGGGACGTGTACACACGTAATGCATCCAAACCGGTGTCCGTCAGTTGTGGCTCGGGCCGAACAACGTGTAAACCGACAAACTTCCTCATGACGTTTGTCTGGAGAAAGTAAGGATGCGTTTAGGTCCTTTTTTGGGCACTGGGGTATGGAACAGAGTTCGTGTAAAGCAGTGCTCTATAGGGACAGTCCCTGGTGCGATTCGAGTCCATAAGCACTGCAAACGGGACGACTACCCACTCCAGCGGCTTTGCAGAAGAACATGCTCTCTTTTTTCCCTCCCTCCCTGTCTCTCCCTCTCTGTTTTCATGCTTTCCTTCACCATTTGACGCTACACCCCCACACTTCAACTAGCTATATTCTCAAGCACACACTGGAGCTTTTTCTGGAAAGGAAAACCAGCAAAGAAGTCCCAAAATACGCTCCTCTTGAAAGCTCTGTTTAAACAACGACTGCTTTCTGCCCCTCAAATCGGTGCGCCATCTTCTCTTTAATTATTAAGGCTCCTTTTAAAAGAGTCCCAAATTTGACTGGCTCTATCCCCCATGGACACTCCTGCAAGAAAAGGCTTTGGGAACAAATTTAAACACAGTCTCATCTACAGAAAGAAACAGACCTCAGTGCTACAACTAAAAAGTTAACTAGACCATTCTGAGGCTTAGGTAGTTAACAGTTAACAGGCATATCAGGTCGATCGTTACACCGTTTCAGCACCCATTAACCATTCAAATTAGCAACAGCACGCAGGATTTACGCCGTGACCTTCCCGCAAAAGCCGCAGCCGGTCCGGTCTGCTCAGGTCAGGTCAGCTTGGGTCGTGGCTCTTCTCTGACCCTCGCTCAAGTGACGATGAAGACGAAGGTGGAAAAATAACAAAAACACACACTTGTTCCCTTCGCATCAGGTGACAGGGACACAAGTGCGCACTATCAGTCCAAAGAACATTTCTAACCTTCCCACGTCCCGAGGGACGGGCTCTCTGTGGGGTAGTCGGCCCCGAGATCGAGGCTCTGAGTGCATCCTCCTCTTGTGGCGCATTTTGTGAATGACCTGATACAAGTCAATGCTCTCGTCGGGTGGGAAGAGCATGCACAGCTGTGTCCCGCAGTCTGGTTCGATCTCCTGCGGCCGGCCGTTCGTTCGTAGAGGTCCGAGCGAACATGTGGGACAGTGGAGAGAAGGAACATTAACATTTGTTTTTGTGAACAAGTTAACCAATTGTGTGCATTTTCATTGATGTCTATGAGGATAAAGAGCAAATGGAATGAGAGGATAGTGAGAAATCAACAGGAGATCAAAACTGACATGGTCCTGCTCTTAATGCACACAATTCAACATTTCATCAAACAGTAAAACAGTTGAAATAAATTATATTTTTTGGCTTACATTACAAGTTTATCCTACCATTTGCAATCCCTCCCCTCCAATCATAGGCCTCAACAATAAAGATCACTTTGCCAAACTTTTACTGGATTGAAATGTGAACATTTACTGCAACTGGATGGCACTTATGACACTACTTAAACCTCTAATTTCCCTCAATGTTTGTTCAGAGACTGCAGTGCTTGTAAAATTAAAAAATATTGTTTAAAAAAAATACAGGCAGATGCTTTATATCTTTTAAAATTTTCCTCCTTTGTTGTTTTCATAATTACAGACCAACAGCTCTGTGTCATTACTTCCAGCAAAACTGTTTATGAATGCTTATACAAAAGTTCTTTCTGGTTCTGGAATCTGATTGGCTGAGAGCCATGTGACATTCTAGTGATAACAGCACTCCTACCTTTTCACCGTTTGTATCACTCCGCTTCAAGCGACTGTCATGGCGGCTGAGCAAATCTACCGTAATTTTTTACAAATACTACACTTGTTGTAAGAGTTTTTTTAGGCAAGAATGTAGTTGTTTAGACCTGAAATGTGACTCATATTTAATCATAGCGCCTATTTTAATATTTGTTTTGACGCTTTCGCAGATGCGAGCTGTAGGCCGTCAGCGGCCGTTCAGTGCTCGATTACCCGCTTCATCTCGATCAGAGCTTCAGGGATTAGCCACTGGCTCTTATGTAGATAGTGGTTAAAAATATAATTCATTTGGGGTATATCAAACAGACAATCTTTGGTCTTAATTTATTACTTGTTGCTACTTGTTCCAGAGCAAAATATTTTGGGTTAAGGGAAAAATTTATTTCACAACTATATTTAAGATAAACTGAACTATAATCCTGTATTAGAGTGCTACTTTTGTACATTTGACTAAATTCTTTGCTTGTGTTTATTTATTTGATTGTGTTTATTATTAGCTTGTGCTTGTCTTTTATAATGGCTATTGTTGTTCATTTAAATGTTGTTCAATAAATATTTTATAAAAATAATATGTCGTATTTGGGATTGAGAAAGGGTCTGTCAATAGTACAAGTGAAAGTTATCTTATTATGCTGTTAGATGGTGTCAAAGACTCTCTCTATGAGTGAGTCAGAACAAGGAAGTTGTTTTAACGCTGTTAGGTTATAGATTATTATAATTTCCAGCCATAAATCTAATATGCATGTATCATTTTTCTGGAAAAAAACTTACTGTAACTTTATACTAACAAAATTTTTTCTGCTAAATGTAAAAATATGCAGGGCAAAAAAAACAAAACACTGAACACAAAACAAAAAACGAACCACCCGGATCCCTTCTGGTATAACATCCTGTTTTTACAATCCAATCCCTGATGGATAAAACCACGTAAAAGGGATTAATAAGGGAGTTTGATGATAAAACGGCTAACCTGTCCATCACGTCCAATCTTCACAGGCTTGTGCTCATTCCAGGAATTAGAGAGGTGAGCAGTTTTTGTGAAAGGTAATTCCCGCCTTCAAGCAGAAAGGAAATAAAAGATCAAGTAGCTCAACTGTAAACTATCTATAAACAAGCCACATGTGTCACGGTTTAATACCTGCAAATCCAGTCAATTTTGAAGACTCCTCCAAGCATCTTGGCATTCATGCCTGCGGGCAGAACCCAGTGGATGGGAGAACCTCCATGATGAGACTCCGACGAGAGCCGAGCAAAACCTGAAACACAAACACACATGCTTACATCAACCTGCATAAAGAAACTCTAAATGAGTTTGCATTCACTCAAATTTTGCATCATGCCAAATTTTACAGGTGTTACCGTCACTCTGAGGTTACAAATCACTGTTAACCCTCTGGAGTCTGAGGCTGATTTGGGGCTTGGACATTTGTGCTTTTTTCAGTTGTTCATAAACATATTAATGACAAAAGTGTCATTACACTGTATTCAGCACAAACTAGGCTACAATAATATGTGAGGAACATGTATGTACATGTTTGTGTTTTTGAAGGAATAATGTTTATGTGTGGTTATTGAAAAAACAAAAAACTTAAGTCACTGAAATAAGGCCAAAAAAAGTATATTAAATCTGTGTTCACAAGACTTCTGGGTATTGGAGGTTGTAGACTAGAGTTTTTGCTTCAGAATGATGTAAAAAATTATGCTGCCTACTCCTTCATATAAAACAATATATTGATTTAGTTTTTGTAAGACACTTTTTGTCAAGAAACACAGTATGTGTGGAGGCGTGAATCATCATGAACAATGGGTCATTTACACCTGAGAAGACAAAAGATTCACATAATAATGACCTGAAATGACTTGCATATTAATGAGGCCTTTCAGTCAGGTAGGCTGTGAAAAAACCCTCTGTAATCATGTCTCAGCTCAATTTAAAATAATGGTATTCTATTATATTCTTTAAAATATAATGTATTTCTGTGATGCAAAGTGTCTGAACAGTTATGTTACCTCTATGGCATTTCATATAGGCTTTTAGCTTAAAAGCATGCACATCTGGAGAAATTTTGATGGATTCTTATATGTTTATGTCAATTTTCTATACAGAGGAGTAATATTTATTTGTTATCACTATGAGTGCTGGATACTGTGTTTTCAATTCATACTTGCAGCCGGAGGGCGCTCTCTGTACACCTTTAGGCCACAAATTCATATAAAGAAGAAAAGGAACTAGGAACTAACGGCATGTCTTCTAGAGATCGCTATCCATGGCTTTAACATCCAAATAGACACTTTTCAAGACAATAAATACACGATTGAGACAATGCATACAAGTATTGCCTCTGAATAGCGCTGCTCCGTGGGCGTGGCCAGCATTAGCGGATAATGAGCTGAATCACAGACTTCTGACATGACTCTCTTTTCATACAGATTACATAAACACAGAATGTTTGTTTTCGATTTGACTTGCACGATTTAAAACCTGACATTTCAACGTTTCTTTAGACATAAGTGTAATTTTTTTTGTCATTAGTATTCACTAAGTTAAGTTAATTTTCTGAGAACTATCAGATTGGACTTCGTTCAGAGGGAGACGAGAGATCACGCATCATGTTAGTTTTCTTTATTTTACAAAAAGCACAACATTGTGTTTTTACTCTGAGTGTACACAAATAAAGAACATTCTATAGTTTCAATTGATATATGTCTCTATGACAAGAAATGACAGGAGTATTTTAAGTCTGTTTTGCTGCAATGTGAAAAAAATCCTGCAAAACGCGCCGGCACGTTTTCGGACCTCAGGGAGTTAAATCACAGCAAATCATGTGCTCTAATTCTCTGGATTGTTGCTTATGGGTTTATTGTCCATTTATGTTTGGTATACAGTTTTTCTTTTTAAGACATACCTTGAAATTTTCCACTCTCCCTAACGGAAAAGATTAGCACAACACTTCGAGCAGAGCGGAAAGCGGCGTTGAGTTTTTTCTCGTTGACGGGCAGAGTCGACCACACACCCTGTGAACAGAGAAAACACGCCATGTTAACAGAGTTAAGCTTCAGTTAAACTCTTGAATCTCTTCAAACAGTACACAAACACACCTTTGCTTTAGCCAGGGACACATTCTCATGGTTGTTGCTCTTAATGAGGAAAAACCGGGCCTCTCTCAGGATATACTTCAGCTTGCTGGTTTGATCTTTAAAAAGACAAAAGGGGAAAAATGCATGTTAAGAAACTGGTCACAAAATGAGTAATACTAGTAAGTTCACTGCTCTCAATGTTAACAATGAAAAGAAACATGCAGACAGGATGCATGTGCTATGTCGGATGAGGATCAGACCACATTTTATGAGTAATCAGTTCCAGGTATTTTCACAAACTCTGGATCTCACAAGAAAAAACTTAATTCACTAATACAAAAATATTACTGCTAGAGATTACAGACATGGCAACACAATTGAATGTACAAGCATAATGTGAGTGTGACGCTCTTACCCTTCCTCACGGCTCTGACGGAAGAGGACAGTTTTTCATGTTTCTTTTCAGACCCTAAAAGTCAGAGAGACACCACGCTTTAACATTCAGCTCAAAATGCAGGCAGAAACCGCTGGCGGTCCATGATTTTGACTGGTCCTACAGAACATGACAGCTGTACAACTGCATTTAAGATCATTAAGATTCATTCCCACAAGCTTTACATCATGGTATATGATTAGAGACAAAATCTAGTTGTTGGAAATTCACACTATTTCAGGTTGCCATCAGGTGTGTAGAAATATAATCATTATGATTCAGCTATCTGTAATCTGACCTGCTCCGCCAAAGATTTAGTCCATTTACACTTCAGCCAATCAGCAATTAAGGCCCTCATATACTTCAAGCAAAAAACGAATAACGAACTGGTGTGACATTTCGAACTAAATCAGGCCAAAAGAAAGTTTATGTGGAGTTCGTTTATGGAAAAGTTCACTCCACAGTGTTCACGTTTTCACTCGCATCAGACCTCGACGGACTGAACAGAAGAAATTTCAATGTGAACACTGTGGAGAGCTGCTGTTTCATGGTTGTCATTTTTGTTTCATGTATGGTTTCATTTGTTGTCTTTTTTGTTATTGAGAGGAAAGCATGCAGCACATTTTCATCTAAACGCTGCTCTGAGAAGCGTGGGCAGCGTCGGGATGTTCACTAACAGTTTATATATCAGGTATTTTGAACAATTTTTCACCCCTAAATGAAGAGGGGTTTGTCTCGAGTATACTGGGGCCTTCACAATCCAATTTCTGTCTGAATGGTTAGGTGTTTATTACTGCTCTAACGTTAAACTGCAGGATTGACCGCTGTCCAGTTGATCGACTTTCAACATACCTGTGCTAGTTTCATTCTCTTCTTGCATAATTTCAACTCAATTCATGTCCAGTGCTTCCCACAGGTTTGAAATATACTTGCGGTGGTATCCGGGTCAAAAATCCCCACGGCACAAAAATGGTCTACTACATGTGACAAACAAATAATGTGTGATTTTTAACAGTATTTTGATTTATTGAAATTAATTTTAATTACATAGCATATTACATTTAATTACATACTAAGATTATGCATTATTATGCATTGTAAATTATGCAAAATTTAAATGGTTAACCTTTTCCTATGTTCTCCTTGCTGTCATATAGAGTCTCTCTCAGTGAATGGGACACAGATTTTACTAGTAAAATTTATATAATGTGTCAAATAATGTTCTTAGTCTTTTCTTCCTGTGGGGGAGACTACAATAATTTACTATGAATTAAATGGAAATCACATTAAATACAATTTATTGTGTAACCAAAATACCAATAATGCCCAAAAGACAAGAAAAAAAAACTTAGCGTGTGACTTAATTATAAACAAGCCCGAAATACACAGGTACTCTTATTTTGAAATGTCTGTACAATTGCAGGCTGATCCTTCAGATTCTTTCAATCGTCTAAAACATTTTATATAAACGCCATGAAGTAGACTTCGTAATAATTCATTAACTTGAGTTCGTTAGCAATCGCTTGGCATAAATCTGCGCTCTTCATTGATTGAGAATCACTTTGAAGCATTCTGAAGCACTGTTGCTTGAGCTTGTAGAACGCGCAACAGCGCCCCCTTGTGACTCTGCAAAATGCAGCGCCCGTAACGAGCAGGTATGAAATGACTAGTTATTTGATCGCGGATGGTTTCATTATCTTGCACGGATATAAAAGTATAAGAGGATAAAAATAATAAAAGCAAAAATGTGTCTCCAAATATACTTGGGCGGCCGTTATTATACGTGGGCGGCCCGCCCAAGTAAAGTCTATGTGTGGGAAGCACTGATGTCCATTTATTTATTTCCGTGTAAAAAGCAGGAAAACGTTGTTTATCCTTATCACAATATAATCCCTTCGAGGGTGACCACCCTGTTGTGACTTATTTCGCAATAATGACGAGCGGACTGTACATTATCAATTACATATATTTCCTCTTTTTTCCACGAGGGCAGAGGCAAGTCAGGTTACACTGCTGACGACTAAAACCTAATCTGAAATCTGTTTTATTAGTATTATTACTGCCATAACTCTTAATGTTGTTATTGAGCGGTTAAGGGATTATTTAATACCTGAATAGGATTCTGAAGCTGAACTTCCACTTCTATCAAAAACGATTGGTGATATCCCTCTAGCGTGCTTCTCGGCTTTGCTTTCCTCATCTGAACAGTAAACGGGAGAACATGGTCCCTTATGTTAGAATATCAAGGGTTATTTGAGATCTCTTGGGTTCCAATTTCTGGCCAGATAGTTTTTCTGTACTTTGATGAACACAGCCAGGTAGCGACCCGTAGTGAAAACTTCTAACAACATGAGATTAACTAGTAACAGGTAAGAATATTAGAAAGGCAAGCTGGAAACGTGATATTTTCATGGGACCTCTTTAATCAACAGGTCTGCTCCAAAACCCAGTGAACTGCCAACCTGGGCAAAGCGACAGGCATCATAAGGCAACAGCGAAATTACGCTGCCTTGAACACTTAATTTTGGCCAAACTATATGGATGCTTCACATACAAATAAATCCCAGAAGTCAGAGCAACAATCAGGTTAGAGAAGTAAAAACTACATGTACTTTCTCCATGGGGAAATTGATTTTTAACTTTTGTTAATCCAACTAAAATATCTCAGTATTTCGTGGTTGAATAGTGAATAGTGTTTGAATGGCCACCCATGAAAAAAATCCTGGTTTTGGCACTGATGTCAAGCCAACATTGGGATTTAAATGGATCACTTTTATGATTCTTGTATGTGCTTTTCATTTCTGACCTTCAAAGCTGGTGCGTAAACTACTCCTACAAGTCGTATTAAACCAGAAATATTCCTTTAACAAAGTTGAAGAACATTTCAAAGCAGTCCGACTTCGATTAGAAAGCGTCTATGCAGGCGGCAGACTGGGGTTTGGAACAGAGAATTCTGGAACCTACCAGAGAACATCAACAACATGAGCATGAGGATCACGACTGGCACATCTCGAACTGTGTGACTTCTACACAAAAGGTGTTTTTTCTACTAACAATCTAACCCGACAGCTCATACCTGACGCCTCCGAGCCCGAGCCTGAATGTACGGACTCTCCCTCCGAGAAGGACACAGACTCCGACTGGGAGTCACTGGCCTCGCTGCGGGTGTCGTAGTCATTCTGTTCAGTTCCCTCCTGTGGGTCCTCTTCCTCCAGTTCATACTCTTCCTCTTCTTCATCCCCTTCCTCCTCTTCTTCATCCACTTCCTCCTCTTCCTCCTCCTCCACTTCCTTCTCTTCCCCTTCCTCCTGCATGGCACCTTCCTCTTCGACATCCGAGCAGTTTCCTTCAGAGGAAGCCACAGAGCTGCCGGTCACATATTCTTCAGAATGAGGCTCTTCCTCTCTGGGGGAGCGACTCGCTCTGCCCGTACTGTCCTCGCTGGTCCTCCGCATCTTCTGAAAACGAGTGCATGTATTACACACACCATGCTTGCTATGTAACATATGATGGATGATTTGTTTTATAAATATAACTTAAATGTTTTAACTGCAACATGACTGTGGTAGCATATCTGTAGAGTTAGACACTGAAATGATTGTAAAAATGAAGTAAAAAAACAACAAAGAAGCAAATACAAATCTGAGCATGTCTGATGTGACGTGAGTGTCGGTGATCAGACAGCTGCGCAGAACGCATGTGTAATTCTCAAACATGACCGGTCTCAGTCTCATCAGTCACTTAAAGGTGCAGTAAGTGATTTCTGAGAATCAAACACACCCTTCCCTTCACTGCTCCGCCCCCCCATAATGCACAAACACACAATGCAAGAGCGGATGTCTCTTCATCATAGCAGAAGCAGTTCAAGCAAAGCAAAATAAAGCAAGGATGACAAATAAACATACAGCACAGGAGTATTTACAAGCAAGAGTTGGATGTTAGTAGGGCTGGACGATTATGGCCTAAAATCAAAACCTCAATTAATTGAACATTTTACCTCGATTACGATTAATGAACGAGTATTTTGTTTGTTTTTTTGCCCTCATAGTTCACTGACAAGGTTTGTACTGTAAATTTGTTTGACTATTAAAGGCGGGATATTTTTTTTCCTATTGAAAGCGTGATCTGACAGGACAGCTCACTTTCAGCAGTTATTTTATCTATGGTTCGTGACATTTCTTACAGATTTCTGCTCGTTGTAAATCAGATAAAGATAAATTACCACAGTACCAGTACGAGTGATTGTGTGTGTGAATTAGTCATACCGTCTCTCTATTAATTGTGAAGCTGTGGGTTTTAAATAGTTCCTTCAAAAGTAGAAAAATATATGCTATAATAACTTTTGAGTTTCTAAGCTACTTTAGTGATAAATCACAGGGCAGCGCTGACAACTAGTTTCTGCTCCTCAGTGCGCGCGATCTTCGTTTTGTTTGTATGAGTGTTCGTCCCACAATGCAGCTGCGCGAGCACAACAGCTCGATTTAATACAACACATCCGATCGTCTAAAAATCGCTTGAATGTCCAAACTTTAAAACCTTAAAACACATTCAACAGCGTTTCTCAGAAATCGATTACTGCACCTAACACAGCGCTAGTTAATAATACAAGCATAATACAAGTTAGAATAGTGATCACAGTTTAATGAAATTCATATGCAATTGCTTAATTAGTGATTTGCTTTAACTAAAACAAATCATGTCTACAAACCGAACATCAGACTATCAATTAAAGGCAATCATGTGCAACCTCAAAAGGAGGAGGAAAATAGGATCAGACAGCATTACATCAACTTTTATTGTTTATCAAATTTTCTTAAACTTTTCTTCTCTTCTGATCACTATTAACATCTTTCGTAGGGCCCTAGGAAAACGTTTTTATTTTTTTACCCAAACCGTGTTACCGTTTTAATGGTTAAATTAACTGAATAAAAAAAAAAGTCTAATCTATTGCAAAAACAAAAATGTGTAACCTATTTAATCTATTCTATATTTTTCCTAAATTCTGCTTAAATTTAATTCATATTCTCCCGGTTTCACAGACAAGGCTTAAGCTAGTCCCAGACTCAAATGCATGTTTGAGCCGTTTTAACCGAAAGTGACTTGCTCTGATGTATCTTAAAATATGTCAGTGTCATTGTTTTGTCTCAAGATGTACACCAGTAATGTGTTTTTCAAGTGTCCGTTTATAAAAAGCTACTTAAATAAGTGAACTAAGGCCTAATCCTGGCTTAAGCTAAGCCCTGTCTGTGAAACCGGGCCACAGTGATGACGACTATGCATTTGATCACGTTATTCAATTTCTGTAGTATTTCTAAATACTGTTAGAAAATATCTGCTTTATTTTTTCTTATTACCATTTACTGTCAAAAACTGATTATATTTTACTTAAATTAGGCTAGTATTAGTATTTGCTGTAAAACTGATATCAACAATTGTAAAAATTCACTGCATCAAACGAGTCAAAACAACCTGATGGCCAGTAATAAATGATTATACAGTGGTTTTTTATTTTATTTCCATGGTTAGCAAAAAGTACTCAACGCAGAAGCCATCCAGTCTCACCTCGGCCAGCTCAGGCAGCAGGGGTTTGATCCGTCTCTGGGAAGTCTCGGCTGCGGGATGGGCCTTTTTCACTGTATCCTTTAGGTAGATCAGCTCGGGATCCTCTTCCAGCATGGTTCTTTCTGTCATCATAAAGGTCTTCTGGTGCATGTCTTCCTCTGGGATTGCTGGTCTTTTTGCTGTTGGATCCAGAAGAAGGGGCAGCTCTCTTTAATTGCTGTCTGGTGGTGTGTCCCGAGGCTCTGAGCCGCTTCGCATCCTGGCTGTCTCCTCGTTCGTGCTTCCTTTTAGACCCTGTGAGGCATAAGGTAAACGATCAGTTCATGTGCTAACAGAGCCAGACATAAAAATTTGTCATGAAATGGAAATTGCAATAGTCTTTCGTTCCATATTGTGGTGTATATCTGAGTGAAATGCTTCTCAAACAAGAAAAAATGTAGGGGCGGGACTTGATATTGTCCATGGGGAAATGATTGGATTGTTGGGGTTTGCTATTGGTCGATCTCATGTGAGTGACAGGTTTCCCCGCCCTCGTGTCAGTAAACAAGTCATCAGAGAAAAGATGTTGTTGCGATACGGAAGTTAATTTGATTACACATTACGAGGAACATAAATAAAACAAAAAAAAAATGATGCACACAGATAAATCATTTTTAATGAACACTGCAATATTGCATAAAAAATAGGAATGGTCCATTTTGATTGAGTGTAAATATTTTGGATCAAACAAATCTGAATGTTTACAACTGTGAATAGCTTGTCAAAATTGGATGCAGTGTGAATAAAATCTGATCAGATCAATGCTTTAAAATGGTGTTTTGCACAAGTACCTTTTTTCTCATTAACATCATGTTCGCTCTCAGGGTTGTAGAGCTCATCATCCTGGTCAGGAGCATCAGTCAAAATGTCTTCCAGCACATTCAGCTCCCCGTCTGGAAATAAAACACACAAATGTTGAATTTTAGTTTAATATACTGGCATGTTTTAGGTCACTCACACCAACATGAAACACAATAGAATACAGCATTACATACAATATAGAGTAATACGTTTTATATATTATATATTACAGATAAAAAACAAAACCAATTCAAATTAATAATGCAAAAAAACTTTTGCCACAGTGATGTTTATTATTATTAAACTCTTCCCGTGAACATATTAATGTAAAACTAGCAGAAATTCATCCATTGTGAGACATCAGATATTGAAGTTACATAACATGTGTTCTATATAATACATAAAACATAACAGATCTATTTATGATGCATAACTTAACCGCAAATGTGTCATATACGACAAGTAAATCAAACTTATATTCATATAAACAAAATCCTGCATAATACGTTAGCATAATGCTAAGCTAACAATCGCCGTTATGTTTCCTCAACAAATGTTTATCTGTTCGTATTTCTAGGAAGAATGTGGATGAATTTAAGTAAAAACTTAATAACCATCAGCTAATACTTTCTATAATCAGAAATAAGAAAAACACGGATGACGATTTTTGTTAACAAATCCGTGGCGAATACAGGCAAAGAAAATCGTTGAACGCAACGTTACCTTTCTCATCTCTCCTGTCGACAGACATCTTCAAACACACTTTCAAGCCCCCCCTTTCTCTAGATTTGTTCTTAAGAACTCTGATAATTCGTCGATGTTTTAGAAAATATGACACCCCATGAATGTTTTGTGCTCTGAGTGTGTTTGTCTGCTGTAAAATGGCGGATCTCTTCCTCCCGCATCGCGGTGTGAATCAGGGTTGCCAAATACTCAGAGATTATCACGCCTTTGTTATGCGCACGAACACACGTTTATCCTTCACTGTTTGAAAATGCAAATAACTTTAAATTTTAATTATTTCTTGTTCCAGACCCTTATGGAGATCTAGCTATAACAACATATTTAGGTCTACTTTACTTTTTTTATCTAAACAATTGTGTGTAATTTATATAATCTTGTTTTCTCTCTCTCTAAATGCCTGTCCCAGTTTTGGCTTAAAGGTGCAATATGTAAGAATTTTGCAGTAAAATATCCAAAAACCACTAGGTCAGTGTTATATAGCCTATTTTGTTCACTTGAGTACTTACAATATCCCAAATACAACTATTTGTAAATCGTGAGAAAATTGCAGTTTTAACCATGTAAATGTATAAATGTATCTAATATGATAAACAGAGCTGCGTTACCTCATACTCATGACCGGAAAAGTGGAAGCGGCGCCGGCGACTGTGTCATAATAAAAGTCCCGCTGCTTGTGAGGCGTGTGTTGATCAATCGCTCCAGCTCCTCGTTCAGCTCCACAACACTCGCTCCTGCTCTGCTTCATACTACAGTAACGTTAATAATCACAACCATGAACATGAGTTCTTCCCGAGTCCTATCCCGATTGTTTCCACTGGCTGTGAGGTGAAGACCACATGTACCAAGATCCACGCTCAAACTTGGCATCATCAGGCTGCGCCTTTGTTTTGAATAGGCTTCTAGCGGACAGAAAATATTACATATTGCACCTTTAATTTGCCCCAATAAAGTATAACAATTTAATGTAGCCTAAATTAGTTACCAAAAGCACAGCACTGATGAAATGTGAAAACTTAAAAAGCTTAGTTACCCATCTCAAAATTACTGTCCCTTTCCCTCCAATCATATTTTTCTGAGAGGATTTTCTGGTCTGGTGACAATTTAATAACTTACAAAACAGTAAAGCCCTACATTCCCTGCTGGGTTGTTGGCCAATCCTGGCATGCTTTATTTTGTTTCTGCTCAAAGGCCTAAGAAAGCTGTTTGAGCCGTACCCATTAACAAACATAAGAGAATTGGGAACATGCAAATGTGTTGTTAAGTTATTGAAAAATTAACTTGAAATCTCAGGGATACTTCAAGTAAATATTTTAGGTTATAGGGGTTCAGCTGACAAACACATTTCAGAATCCCTGCATTACATGAACAAACATTAATAATATTAAATGGCCTTCTTAGTTTGAAATATTTTTGTCCAGAATCAATAGGTCACCGGATATGATGGAGATATTTAACATCACTTGTTTAGTAACACATCCTCGCATCATCATTTAGCAACTTGAATAATTATTCAGCTCATACATGGTCTAATTGATTGAGAGGTGCTTTGGTTGACAACTTCAGAAGCGTGGATCACAAACATATTTTCTATATTGCGGGGAAAAAAAGAATTTGATAGAATCAACAAATTATGTATAATTTACTGCCATTGTATGAATGTGTGATCATGTAATCCATAATGAAGTAACTGTAATCTGATTTTGAGCAATTTAATAAGTAATTTAATGTAATTACAAATATTTTATGTTTGAAATCTAATTACATAATTCAGATAACATGTAATGCTTACATAACATGTAAAGTTACTACCCTTCTTACACCAGACAAACATGGAAAATCAAGTAGTCTAGTATGTTTATTTTACATAAACATTCATATTTTTTTATTAAAAGTGCAATGTGCAATTTTTTGACTGAAGCATAAAAATACCATAATATGTTTGCAGAGATTTAGGAAACATAAAGTTGAAGTACTTGTTTCTTAGTGATAAAGCCAGTTATTCTCCTTTGAAATGTGCATTAGGGGTCAGAATGTCTGTTTTTGTTTTGATCTGTGATCCCGCCCACTGACAATTTACCCAATAGTATTTCGACACCCCAGGTTGCCAGTTGGTGGAAAACACAACATATTTTGTCAGAAAGGAACTGGGTCATTGATCACAGATAAGTCCTCAATCTGGCAACCCGTGTGAGTCTGGAGTCTGAGGAGGAGCGGGGAAACAACTCTCTCCAATATTTTGACTTTGGATTGCAGAAACCAATTCAGCAGCTAGCAGTCAATATAACATACTTTAAGTACATTTGCAAAATACACAAAACGCACACTGGCCATCACATACGTGAGGACCCGTGTACCGAATCTCTGTCCAGAAGTATTGAGGGCAATGCAACTATACATTCACTCTTTCTTATTCTTTTGTGCTTTGCCATCAGGACGAGTCTTTCTGAGACATTTACGGAAAAAGAAACTGCATGTTTTAATAAAGAGGAATGTGATCAGTGCAACAACTGAGAGTAAAAAGGCCACTACGTCCAGGCAGTGGTACTGATACCAGCTCAGGTCATGTGCCTGAACTCGTAGATGTTTAGCTCCTTTATTCCGCATCACAAACTCGATCCAGAAAACTGCCTGGTCCAGAGGCTTCATTGGCTGATCATGGTGGATTCTGGACAGTCTCGTGATGCTTTCTTTGTACCTGATTGGAGAAGAAAAAGAAGCGCCGATTAACACATGACAAGCTCTACAGAAGTGCAACAGAGAAACACCATTTTAGGGTTCTTTCTAATGGATTATTCAAGCTTATGAAAGACTTAACTCACGATGGATTATTTAAGACAGTCTTGAGAGCGTCCACCAGGTCTTTGGACTCCATTGTGTTGATATCAAGAACAACAGCAGCTCCTTTGGTTTTCATGTGCATCATGTTATCAGACTGATCACCAAACAGTGGCAAACCCACCATTGGGACACCATGATAAATAGCCTCATACAGTCCATTTGTCCCGCCATGGGTAATGAAGGCCTTTGTTTTTGGATGTCCTGTCAGATAAAATGAAGTCAGTATCTACAGTGATCAGGCATAACATTATGACCACCTTCCTAATATTGTGTTGGTCCCCCTTTTGCTGACAAAACAGCCCTGACCCGTCGAGGCATCGACTCCACTAGACCCCTGAAGGTGTGCTGTGGTATCAGGACCAAGATGTTAGCAGGTAAGCAACGCACACGCACCCGGCCATCCATGTGATGTAAAAGAAAATGTGATTCATCAGACCAGGCCACCTTCTTCCATTGCTCCGTGGTCCAGTTCTGATGCTCACGTGTCCACTGTTGGCTCTTTCGGCGGTGGACAGGGGTCAGGGGTCAGCATGGGCACCCTGACTGGTCTGCAGCTATGCAGCTCCATACGCAACAAACTGATGCACTGTGTATTCTGACACCTTTCTATCAGAACCAGCATTAACTTCTGGAGCAGTTTGAGCTACAGGAGCTCGTCTGTTGGATCGGACCACACGGGCCAGCCTTCGCTCCCCACGTGCATCAGTGAGTCTTAGCCATCCATGACCCTGTCGCCGGTTCACCGCTGTTCCTTCCTTGGAGCACTTTTGACAGATACTGACCACTGCAGACCGGGAACACCCCACAGTTTTGGAGATGCTCTGACCCAGTCGTCTAGCCATCACAATTTGGTCCTTGTCAAACTCGCTCAAATCCTTACGCTTGCCCATTTTTCCTGCTTCTAACATCAACTTTGAGGACAAAATGTCCACTTGCTGCCTTATATATCCACCCACTAACAGGTGCCGTGATGAAGATATACAGTGGTGTGAAAAGTGCTTGCCCCTTCCCCATTTTTTATTTTTTTACATGTTTGTCACACTTTAATGTTTCAGATCATCAAACAAATTTAAATTTTAATCAAAGATAACACAAGTAAACACACCATGCAGTTTTTAAATTAAGGTTTTTATTATGAAGGGAAAACAACCAACCAACATGGCCCTGTGTGAAAAGTGCTTGCCCCCTAAACCTAATAACAGGTTGGGCCACCCTTAGCAGCAACAACTGCAATCAAGCATTTGCGATAACTTGCAGTGAGTCTGTTACAGCGCTGTGGAGGAGTTTTGGCCCGCTCATCTTTGCAGAATTGTTGTAATTCAGCCACATTGGAGGGTTTGAGCATGAACCGCCTTTTTAAGGTCATGCCACAACATCTCAATAGGATTGAGGTCAGGACTTTGACTAGGCCACTCCAAAGTCTTCATTTTGTTTTTCTTCAGCCATTCAGAGGTGGACTTGCTGGTGTGTTTTGGATCATTGTCCTGCTGCAGAACCCAAGTTCACTTCAGCTTGAGGTCATGAACAGATGGCCGGACATTGTCCTTCAGGATTTTTTGGTAGACAGCAGAATTCATGGATCCATTTATCACAGCAATTCTTCCAGGTCCTGAAACAGCAAAACAGCCCCAGACCATCACACTACCACCACCATATTGTACTGTTGGTATGATGTTCTTTATCTGAAAATGCTGTGTTACCTTTACAGCCAGACGTAATGGGACACACACCTTCCAAAAAGTTCAATTCTCGTCAGTCCGCAGAGTATCTTCCCCAAAGTTTTGCGGATCATCAAGATGTTTTCTGGCAAAACTGAGATGAGCCTTTATGTTCAGCAGCGGTTTTCGTCTTGGAGCTCTGCTATGCAGGCCATTTTTGCCCAGTCTCTTTCTTATGGTGGAGTCATGAACACTGACCTTAACTGAGGCAAGTGAGGCCTGCAGTTCTTTGGATGTTGTTGTGGGGTCTTTTGTGACCTCTTGGATGAGTCGTCGCTGCGCTCTTGGGATAATTTTGGTCGGTCGGCCACTCCTGGGAAGGTTCACCACTGTTCCATGTTTTCGCCATTTGGGGATAATGGCTTGGGAATAAAAGCTTTAGAAATGGCTTTTTTTAACCTTTTCCAGACTGATAGATCTAAATTACTTTCTTTCTCATTTGTTCCTGAATTTCTTTGGATCTCAACATGATGTGTAGCTTTTGAGGATCTTTTGGTCTGCTTCACTTTGTCAGGCAGGTCCTATTTAAGTGATTTCTTGATTGCGAACAGGTGTGGCAGTAATCAGGCCTGGGTGTGGCTAGAGAAACTGAACTCAGGTGTGATAAACCACAGTTAAGTTTTAACAGTACTTTTTCACACAGGGCCATGTGGGTTTGGATTTTGTTTTCCCTTCATCATAAAAACCTTCATTTAAAAACTGCATGTTGTGTTTAGTTGTCTTATCTTTGATTCATATTTAAATTTGTTTGATGATCTGAAACATTAAAGTGTGACAAACATGCAAAAAAAAAAAAAAAAAGGAAGGGGCGAGCACTTTTTCACACCACTGTAATCAGTGTTATTCACTTCACCTGTCAGTGCTCATAATGTTGTGCTGATCGGTGTAATTGATATCAATTATTGTTCTTTGTGTATAACGAGCACACATGACAACACTTTCCTTACCGAGCAAATCATTCTGTGGGATCCATTCGTAGAGTTTAGTATTGGGGGCGAGGGTTTCTGGTGTTTTTCCACTGTAACGCCAAACAACCTGTGGAGACAGTACTGAGCACATGAACACCTGAGTAACAGAAAAGTTGGGTTCTGTAAACATTTTATTTGTTTTTCTTACTGTGAAATGTATTTTAATGATAATGTATACTAGTAAACCGTTTAAGACACATCTACAGATCTCTGAGGTTGTCAATAGTACACGATTACATTCTGTGATGAACAGATTTAGTTTGGGTTTTAATGCACATATAGACATTGATCAGCACACATACATGGATCACATCAAATATGGCAAACTGAGAAGCTTAAACGTGCTTGATTGACACAAGGTTTGTTCTCACGTGTCACACAAGTACGGCTGAGCTTCCATTGACCATGTTTGATGTGCTTTATGTACGTGTGTTGATCAATGTTTATATGTGAATAAAAGCCAAATTAAACCTGTTCATCATATTAGGTGACCGTCTCTCTTCAGAGGACTTGGAATAAAGCATTCGATTCATATGATTTACTTTTCTTTATGAACTTTTTGAAGCATGAAAGTTTTGGTGGTATGAATAGACTTTGAATAGAGGGACAGAAATATCTCAGGTTTCATTGAAAAGTGTGTCAAAGATGAAAGAAAGTCTTATGGGCTTGAAACTGCATGAGGGTGAGTGACTGATGACAGAATTACACACCTTTTGAGGGATCTGACCAAGAGCAGAAGCAATAGTGTTTGCTTTTTCCATTGTCAGGTTGTTGATCATAGAACCCAATGAGAAAACAACAATGCCATGATCTCCTGAGCTCTGAACAAACTTCTCCAGTTCCTAAAAGACACAAATGAGCACATAATGTCACACAAAAACAGAAAACAAGATTTGATGCACCATTTATACCAGTGGTTCCCAAACCTGTCCTGGAGGACCCCCAGCCCTGCACATTTTGTATGTCTCCCTCATCTATCACACCTGATTCAACTCATGTGCTCATTAGTAGAGACAGAAAGACCTGAAATGGGTGTGTCAGAAATAGGGAGACATACAAAATGTGCAGGGCTGGGGGTCCTCCAAAACAGGTTTGAGAACAACTGGTATATACCATAAAAACTACTTAATATAACAAATGTATTTACACAGGAAATAGCAATTGTGGGTACTAGAAATGTATTGCTCTCTTGAAAGTGTTCATTCTGGTTCTGAACCCACAAAAAACATAATGCACTCTAAACGCCCCATTTTTTGACCAAGGGGTCAAGATTCAGATGGTCTGCATGGTCCATTTTGCCCCTGCTGGAAGATGGCATAACAACTGTTGTTCTAAAGAATCCGTGTATTTTGACAAGATGACATTTACTGCAAGCAATATTAAAATGCAAATTATTTCATTAAATTGTCACGGAGCCCCTAAAGAGACATGGTGATGGAAAAAAGAAAAATTCACAAGTTTCCCCCAAGAAAAGTTGAGAACAAATGCAGAGTTGGTAATTGCACTGACTTTAGCCAGCTTTTCATTAGTAACTTATACTGAATTATTTTTCCATCATAAATGGATATTGTATAAATTACAATGCTATTTGATCTATTCAGGTTAGAATTCCTTAATTTACGTATGATAAATTTATGTTTTTACATTTTGTTTTATTTTGCATTATGCAAAATAAAACAAAATGTAAAAACATAAAAAAAATCTGAATAACATGTATTTCAAAATAAAATATGGCAAAGCAAAGTCATTACCTTTGACAGAGGTTTGGCAGGTTTGCAGTGTAGTCCTCCAACAAATTTAAAGTTAGGCAGGAGTGGGCGTGGATACTCAAAATCCCAGTAAGTTCTAATCAACCAGATGTCAATTTTTCCCATGGTCTCACACATTGATGAAGGTTTTCCTGTGACATAAGGAGAGATATAGTCTGCTGATGCACAGTAAGTCAAGTCACAAGATTAAACAGTGTCTAGAATGAGTCTACTGCACAATTAAAGCACATGCGTAAAAGTTCCCCAATCAAACAATATGAAATAATAAAAACATACCCAATACTTCAGTGTAAAGCGGATCCATAAACCATGGCATCAGTTGAAATGCAGTCGAAAAAATGGTGTAGAGGAGCGTGTTTTCAACTCTCTCTATGAAGCTCATGTGGTCAGTGAGGTGACCCTGCACAGCCATCGCAGGAACATAGGACGGTGGCGTGGGGATCTGACCACAATTCCGCTCTAAAAGATACGCAAATATTGCGCGCAGTGAGACGACGTGCGGGATCTTCAGCTTCTCTGCCATCAGGTCAGAGAATGGCATCATCGGATCAGAAAAAAGCACATCATAATGAGATTCCCGAAGCGTTTGTAAAAGATCCTCATTGTGGAACAGGCCTTTGTAAAATTCATTAAAGAACACCATGGTACTTGGACATCAGTCGCCAGAATTTGAGCACTCTCTCGTATGTGGAGCCCGGGTCATCCGTCCAGGGATGAATCGCCTCATGCAGTACAGCACTGGCCTCTTCCTTTTCCGTCTTGACTTTATACACTTTGAAGTCGAACCGCTCCTTCCGTGTGTAATCTACAGTAGGTGATGAAGAACTGACCAGAACCGTCACACTGTGGTTCTTATTGACCAGCGCGTCTAAAACCACACGCATGTTGTGCCAGTGGCTGAACTCGCCCGGCAACACCAAAACCCTGCCAGCCTCTGCTCCACACAGCAGTGCGAGCACAAACACAGTCCCAGATATCATGCTGAAGTGTTCGTGCAGTTGATCTGGGGAGCGATGATCCTTCAGTAAACAGAGTAGATCAGACTGAACTCTTGATCGTCACGTGATTAATGTGCACTTCAGCTTCAGGAAGTTCATGGTGGGCAATATAAATACAGAGTTATCGAGACAGAACTGCTTCAGTAAATGCATTGATCTAGAATATATAACACACTGACGTGTTTATGTAGTATGTATATGTAGTTACAGCAATGTTGTTTTTAAAAGATAAATTATCTGCCAGTATTTGAGGATTAGTGTGGTCAACTAGCCTTACCTGCGTTGTTAACATATTTTAGACTAATGTTACATTGGTTAAAGACTTGTTTATGTTCTTAATCTTTTATGTTAGTCAATGCCATCTTAATGTTCATTGCAGTTTCAATAATCCCATAGTAACTGAGGGCTTCAATAATGTTTTATGACAGTTATCTTTATGATTTTCAGAGAGACTGAAAGATGATTGTCAGCTCACTGCACAATAATGCAGCATAAACAGTAAAATGTAAAATTATTACAGGGTTGTTAAAGTCAAGTCAACTCAATTCACCTTTATTTATATAGCGCTTTTTACAATGCAGATTGTGTCAAAGCAGCTTTACATTGATAACTGGTACATTATTTTGGCTGCACAGCAGCTCTTAAGAATAGTGTCAATGCAGGCAGAACAAAACACTGTTGAATATCAAATGTCAAGTGTCCCCAACTAAGCAAGCCAAAGGCGACAGCGGCAATTAACCCAAACTCCAACAGGTGACATCAGGTGGCAAACAGGTGTTAAAATGGAGAGAAAAAAAAAAAAAAACCTTGGGAGAAACCAGGCTTAGTCGGGGGGCCAGTTCTCCTCTGGTGAACAGTGCTTTGTTACGATTCAGGTTGCTATCATAAGTCTAATAGGATCGCAACATGCAAAGTATTTATTTCAATTCAGTCCAGTTGAGGATCGTATTCATCACGCCGGCATGGATGGTTTGTTGAGGAACTGTGCCACTGGCTGTCGTGTTGATGAAGGCCTTCACAATGGATGATCTAGTTGACTCAATCTCTGCTGATACTTCAGGGCTGCGTTCTGGTCGTGTCCAGTTGAGGATCGTATTCATCACGCCGGTAAAAGGTTTGTTAAATAAAATAAGAAGCAGGGAGTGGCTTGCAAACATATATATGTATAGTACGTAGATTCTACATTCAACCACTCTAGATATGTCGGCGCGCCGCCATCTTGGAACGGTCAACACGTCGTCACTCACAGTAAGAATCATTGATGACACAACATTGCACAGCTAAAGTAAAAACCACCAAGATGTGAATAATGGGATAATCTTTCACTGGTGAGAATGTGTTGGTTTGTGTTTTTATGTGTATTAACTCACTATTACAGGGTTTTAAACTATGGTAACTTTTAAGTGTCGTGTCAGCTGACACATTCGTCTTCTTGTATTGTGTTAGTTTAGCAAAATCATCTGCTGATATAGATATAGATATTCATACATGTGTCTAACTTGCAGATGCACAATCAACTTGCTCTCGAGTGTTCGTGGACCGGTATTTTGACCGTTCCAATATGGCGGATGGCTTATGTATAGCGGCCCATAGAAACAGCTGGTAATGAGGCATCTATGTATATATCTATGCTTGCAAAACCCAGGGAGGCTCAGGGTGAGGGTGCTGTCTCAATGCTGGGAGTCCTCAGGATCCACTGGATCCCTTTGAGGTTCTTATGTTGAAATAAAGATAGAGAAGGGGGAAAAAAAACAGGAGAAAATATATTATATACAGCAGTAGTATATAATACAGTTTTAGTATTTAGATTCCCCATTTCGCCTATTATAATTTGTTTTTCAGTCTCACTTGCCATCAATCCAAACATCAGCTGAGCTGAAACATAATACAGACAGGTAATCGTCAACAGAATCACAAAGCCTAAAAACACCAATAGTGTTTACTTACTCAAATATGTGCTCTAAATTAATATCAGTATGTTAAGGAATTTAATTGTATTCTTTATTATATGTAATTACACAAGGAATAAAATGCTTATCCTCATTTTACCTCTTCCACCCACCACTATCATACCCAGCCCAATGTTTATATTAACTAATATTTAACTGCTCCCCCCATCCTGCAGAAGAAAAAAAGAAGCCTTTTTCTCTAATTTCACAAAGATGGATGAAACTGCATTTTGAGAACGTATTTTACAATAAATAGACTCTTCCTGGTTTGTTATATGTTGCTTATTTAATCCAGAGCCTATCCTAGTTTAATCCTAAATCTACTAATTTAGTGAGGAATGATCCACTAGCATGCTTTAATGCACAAGTTAATTTGATTCACATATACTGATAATATACCCCATATTATTCTTTAAACGTCTTACCTTTTAAAAGTGCATCACAAATGGTGTGTTCTGCTCCAACTGTACTGCGCTGATAGTATTTAGTGCTAACTTCTGGGAACTATTGAGAGGCTCTACGATTCTGTAAAAAAAAAAAAGGTCCATTGTGTCAGGGTTCTGGACTATGTGGACAAATGTGATCTCAAAGAGGTTTTCAGCTGCCTTGATGAGCCCCTCAGCCCCTGGGAGATGAGGAGGCTGGGGTCTTTGACTTTCTGGGATTTTACAGAAGCAGCTGAAGTCGCTGCAGCTCCCCCAGAGGTGGGCATGAGCACTGCAGCACTGAGCTGCCCACTCTCCCAGCCACGGAGGTCATCCCTGAGCCGCCTGCTCTTCCAACCTCAGCCACACTTCCCTGAGCTGCCCGCTCTTCCAACATCAGCCACGGAAACCGTCCCTAAGTTGCCCGCTCTTCCAAGCACAGCCACAGTCTGCCTCCCTTTCCCTGCCGGTGATCCTTCTATCTAGAACCTCCCCCTCCCCCTTCACTGCTTTGTCCCCCCGGCTTCGCCCAGGCCTTCTTCCAGGATTCCGTTTCTACAGCAACTGCATGAAGTTCTGCATCAAAAACATGGAGTCAGAGGAAGAGATTGCTTTCTTTGTGGTAGCAATAGCTTGCGAAGGAATAAAAAAGAAAAGAAAAAGAAGGCCATGGCAAAGTGTTTGGTTGAAGAGCAGAGAACTGCATGGACTTTATGTTCTTCAAAAACAACTTGAGGTACACTATATTGCCAAAAGTTTTGGGATGCCTGCCTTTACGTGCACATAAACTTTAATGACATCCCATTTTTAATCCATTGGCTTTAATATGGAGTTGGCCCACCCTTTGCATCTATAACAGCCTCAACTCTTCTGGGAAGGCTTTCCACAAGGTTTAGGAGTGTGTTTATGGTAATTTTTGACCATTCTTCTAGAAGCGCATTTGTGAGGTCAGGCAGTGATGTTGGCAAGAAGGCCTGGCTCACAGTCTCCGCTCTAATTCATCCCAAAGGTGTTCTATTGGGTTGAGGTCAGGACTCTGTGCAGGCCAGTCAAGTTCCTCCACAACAAACTCACTCATCCATGTCTTTATGGACCTTGCTTTGTGCACTGGTGCGCAGTCATGTTGGAACAGGAAGGGGCCATGCCCAAACTGTTTCCACAAAGTTGGGAGCATAAAATTGTCCAAAATGTCTTGGTATGCTGAAGCATTAAGAGTTCCTTTCACTGGAAATAAGGTTTCAAGCCCAACCCCTGAAAAACAACCCCACACCATAATCCCCCTCCGCCAAACTTTACACTTGACACAATGCAGTCAGGCAAGTACCATTTCCTGGCAACCGCCAAACCCAGACTCGTCCATCGGATTGCCAGACAGAGAAGTGTGATTCGTCACTTCAGAGAACACATCTCCACTGAAGATGGAAGTGAAGTTGCAGTTCAAGAGAGAACCTTTGATTATTTTGCATAGCCCCAACCTAAGGAAAAAAACTTTTTTTATATGATGGCCATACAAAAAATAGGGTCTATCTCTGGGGACTGGAGCCAGCACTGGAGTGTACTCGGGCTGGAACAGACAATGGAGCAGACTCAGGGGCTGGAGCCGGCACTGAAGCGGACTCAGGTGCTGGAGCTGACATTGGAGCGGAATCAGGGGCTGGAGCTGACACTGGAGTGGACTCAGGCTGGAGCCAGTACTGGAGTGGACTCAGGTGCTGGAGCCGACACTGGAGCGGACTCGGGCTGGAGCCAGCACTGGAGCGGACTCGGGTACTGGAATGGACTCAGGGGCTGGAGCCGGCACTGGAGCGGACTCAGGGGCTGGAGCTGACACTGGAGTGGACTCAGGGGCTGGAGCCAACATTGGAGTGGACTCAGGGACTGGTGCCGACACTGGAGCGGACTCAGGTGCTGGAACAGACTCAGGGGCTGGAGCCAACACTGGAGTGGACTCAGGGACTGCTGCCGATACTGGAGTGGACTCAGGTGCTGGAACGGACTCTGGCTGGAGCCGGCACTGGAGCGGACTCAGGGGCTGGAGCTGACACTGGAGTGGACTCAGGTGCTGGAACGGACTCAGGGGCTGGAGCCAGCACTGGAGCGGACTCAGGTGCTGGAGCCGACACTGGAGCGGACCTGGGCTGGAGCCAGCACTGGAGCGGACTCAGGTGCTGGAGCCGACACTGGAGCGGACCTGGGCTGGAGCCAGCACTGGAGCGGACTCAGGGGCTGGAGCTGACACCGGAATGTACTCAGGTGCTGGAGCCTGCACTGGAGCGGACTCAGGGGCTGGAGCCGGCACTGGAGTGGACTCAGGTGCTAGAGCTGACACTGGAGCGGACTCAGGGGCTGGAACTGGCACTGGGGTGGACTCGAGCTGGAGCCAGCACTGGAGCGGACTCGTGCTGGAGATGACACTAGAGCAAACTCAGGAGGGGCGACCATCTTGGCTGAAGACTTGGGCATATCCGCCATCTTGGCTGAAGACTTAGGTGTGGGGCCATGATGGCTGGGGTCCGCTCTGTGGCCGTCGGAGCTTGGGTTGTGTAGCCCCTTCCCCCTCCCTTTAATGTTTGGGGTGTGGGTCTTCCTCCATTTCTACTCCTCCATTTCTACTTTCTACTTTGACAACACATTTTGTGATGCAGGGCATCCCTGACCTATAAATATTTTAGGTTATAGTTACGGTGGCCGAGAGAGCTCAACGCACTGCAAATGAAGAAAACGCATGCAAATAGAAAAACACCAGCAAATAAAGAAAACAATTTCATCAGTTTGACTACACATGCGCTGCAAAAGTCCACAACACTTACAAACAGACAAACGCACTGCAAAAAGCACATGCCAGGCCCAGCGATCTTAAGCCCTTCTGCGATGATCTGAATGATGATGAGGATGATGATGATTAGGCTACTTTTATAATTAAATTACTATATTTAAATTTGCCCCACAATAATTTATAGCGCATCACGTGTAATCGACGCACTGTAAAATGATTAGCTAACTCCTCATTTAAAAAAAAAAACAACTTGTAACACCTACATCTCTTCTCATTTTTTTCAATACATATGAAATATTTCACAAGAGAAATATTAAGAAATAAATTAAGTTTAAATAGTGTTATCAGAACATGTTGAAGTAGAGCTCTCGTCGCTGAGTTTTTACTTTCACTTTCTGCAGTGAATAATTGACTGGGATTTCAGACATAAAATCAAGTAGATTATTAAAAAAATATATGATTTATTATTAATAATTTGTTAATAATATTTTTAACTTCATTTTTTTCTCTTAAAGTGATGCTATCACTCATTGGAATATAAAGAAAATACTTGAACTGTTTTAAATATTTATTAAAAAAAAAAAAACATACACAGACTCTGACGTTGAAACAGCAGCAGCTCCGTGTCCTGTGTTTTATTAACATTTATATCTCCCCTCATCAGGCAGTGAGGGTACTACACAAACATTAATAAATATGAAAACAGTAATGATATTACATACAGTTTTACATACAGTGAGTAAAATAAGTATTGAACTTTCTTCACGTGTTCAATATTTTTCCCTGTCTCATTTAACATTATTACACAAATTAATTTATGGACATCTATGGTTTGATTCCTTGCATGTATGGATTGCATCTGGTGAAAATAGCACCTTTAGAAAAATATCTACTTAGAAAATTGGTGTTGTGTTCAATACTTATATCACCTGCTGTATGTTTGTCCAGACTTACCAATTAGTGAAGGTCACTAGATATGATAAAGACACGATAATTAACATCATTTGTTTAGCAACACATTATCACATCATTGTTTAGTAACCTGCATAATTATTTGTCTCATATATGGTGTAGTTGACTGAGAGGCCGTAAAACTGGGAAACATGGATTGCAAATTTATAACATTTAAATGGCCATTCTATGTTGTGAATATATCCAAAGCTAAATAGTCTGACATACAGTTGTTATGGGCTGTGCTGTATTGATGCGGCGAATACGGAATCTAGGACCTCGGGCCGTCACTGCGGGTCAGGAGTCTCGGGCATCGTGGACGGCTGGCGCAGGCTCGTTGAAGCCTGGAGCAGGCTCGTTGAAGCATGGGGCGGGCTCGTTGAAGCCTGCAGTGGGCTCAGCGAGGCATGGAACAGGTACGTGGAAGGCTGGAGCAAGGTTGAGGGGACTGGGAGCTGGTTCAGCCCAATAGTCTATTAACCAGTCCTCCTTATCCAGGACTGGCATCTTGGGCTGCACGGCGGCAGAAAATTCAGGAGACTGGGGTTGTTTGGTGGCCCTTTTCTTCTTTCTTTGCCGTTTCGGCCCAGTGGAGGATATTACTTCGGCCTTCCGGGGTTTTGGGTCCGGCAGGACACCAGGGGAATGCCCACTGGAGGGGCAGGCGGAGGAAAGCGGCAATTGGCGAACTGGCCAGGCCACCTGTGTTTCTGCGGGGACTAGACGAGGATTACACGATTTATCAAGAACCTCCTCAATGACAAAATCAGAACATTTTAGAAACAAAATCAGATTAATTGCTTTGACTAGGGAAAAACAACAGGCAGGTTCTTTAAAACGGATCGTGTCTTCGTCCAGCCCCGCCAGAAAACAGGCGTTCAAAGGGGCATCTGGCCAATTCGCCAAATAAGATGCTGGGAACTGGAGTCCGGGAAGGCGTGAATGTAACAACAGTAGGGTTAGAAAATTTAAAAGGAAAAAAAAAAAAGAATTAGGAAGAAGCAATCAATTATGAAAAATGTACTGCCATTATGTGAATAATATGTAATCCATTAAAAAGGAAATGTAATCTTATGAGAATTTTAAAATGTAGTTAAATGTAAATACAGATACTTTTTTTAGAAATCAGATTACGCATCCAGATTATATGTAATCAGTTACTACCCAGAACTGCCCTTTACTGATCTACAGTCTTGTGAAAATGTTAAGACACCCTATTGAATTCCATGGTTTGTGTCACAGATGTTAGGTTTTGTTTCATGTTTATAGTTTCAGGTCTCTTATTTTTGTAAGTAATCAGTGCCTGCGTCTCAATGTGCATACTATCCATCCTAAATAGTATGTGACACTAGTAATATTCAATACTATTTAGTTAGTGTCATAGAATGGCGCAGAGACGAGAGGGTTAGATCCAAATGCAGTTTTAATTCGGTAATCCATAAACGTAATCCAGACAGGCAAGGGTCAAAATCCACAGAACAGTCCACATAAAACAAAGAAAACACAAACAGAAGCCAGTGACCATAAACGAAACCTCGATCACAAAAGCAGAAACAAACCAGGTATAAATAGACACTAATGATCAAACACAAAACAGCTGAGTGCAATGACGGGATAATGAGTCCGGGAAGTGGGTTATGGGAAATGAAGTCCAAGTGTGGTGAGGAACTAGTCCGGGTTGGAGTGCTCTCTAGTGGCTAACTAGGGCACTCCAACTGGTGCTCATGACAGTACCCCCTCTCTACGGAGCTGCTACCAGACGCTCCACATGACAAAACATAAAGCCAAACTCTCAGGAGGGAGGTGGACTGGGGGAGGACCAGGGGAGGACCAGGGGGAGGGATGGTGGGCCAGGTCCAGAGTTCCTGACTGAAGGCCAGGGGGGAGCCGGAGGAACAGACCATGGGGGCTCTAGCAAGGTCGGAGTCCAGGCTGAGTGCCAGGGCGGTGCTGGAGGAACAGACCAGGCGGGTTGCAGCATGTCTGGAGTCCGGGCTGAATGCCAGGACAGTGCTGGTGGAACTGACCAGGCAGGCTTCAGCAGGGCAGAAGGCCTGGGCGGCGGAGCGAGCTTTGGAGCAGACTCACGGGCTGGAGAGGATTCGCGGGCTGGAGTGGATTCTGGAGCGGACTCACGGGCTGACCTCTTTCGCCTTAATCTGCGCTTACCAGTGGGACTCAGAAGGCCAGGGTCTTGACTCACTGAGGGAGGCACGGTTGGAAAGTCTCTACGAAAAGATTCTGATTGACCCAGGGTTACCCATTGCCACCGATGGTGGAGATATTCAGTGAACCTCCAAAAATCCAAGATCTGAAGCCCTTCCATCTCCCATTGAGGCAGAGGGTCATCAAGACAGCTATTAAAAATTTCCTTCAGCGCCACATCATTGTAATCCAGCCCCACCGTCATCGTCCAAAACGTCTGGGCGAAGCATCCTACCTCCCATCCCTCTTGGCGTAGAGCCCTCAACAGCCGAAGTCGAGCCATACGCTCCCTTATTGTGGCTGTAGGAAGGACCCGGAAACCCATACTGCTGGATCTATTCATGATCGAGGTTACTGTCACGGAATGGCACAGAAACGAGAGGGTTAGATCCAAATGCAGATTTAATTGGGTAATCCATAAACGTAATCCAGACAGGCAAGGGTCAAAATCCACAGAACAGTCCACATAAAACAAAGAAAACACAAACAAAAGCCAGTGACCATAAATGAAACCTCAATCACAAAAGCAGAAACAAACCAGGTATAAATAGACAGACACTAATGATCAAACACAAAACAGCTGAGTGCAATGACGAGATAATGAGTCCGGGAAGTGGGTTATGGGAAATGAAGTCCAAGTGTGGTGAGGAACTAGTTCAGGTTGGAGTGCCCTCTAGTGGCTAACTAGGGCACTCCAACTGGTGCTCATGACAGTTAGGGATGCACCGATACCATTTTTTAAGGACCGAGTATGAGTTCCGATACTTTTTTTCTAGTACTCGCCAATACAGATGCATATATGCATATTAATTTCTCTCTCTCTCTCTCTCTCTTTTTTTTTTTTTTGGTGATATTGCAGTTTTCCAAGCACAACACAGTGAGACTAATGAATGTAGGACAGCTTCTTTATTATTACTCTAATGAAAAAAGTAATAATTTTTATGCGCTTGTCACAAACTTAAAGAACAAAAATTTCACAGTGTCCAATAACCTTCAAAGGGCATAATTACCAATATATATATAATTGTTGTTATATAAAAAGAAATTTACAAGCAAATTACAAACAATACAACAAATACTATAGAGATACAAATTAAATGAACTTGTTTTTCAGATACAGTAGGTTTATTTATCATGTATACATTTATTTAACATATTTTGTTGTTTTAACATTAATGACAAATATCGGCTACGGTCCCTTTAAGACCGAATACATGGATACTGACACATATCCTGTTTTCACCCAAATGTTTACGTCCACTTAAGCCATAACTGACTGTACTTACAGTGAGATACTCCACACGATGGACATTTTGACAACTATGTGAGAGAGAGAGAGCGTGTCTGGTCTGTGTCATTCAGCACAATTCCGCCTATCCCGCCTTCACTAATCGATAACGAATTGTGATTGAAAGCATGCAGTTTGCAATGTGTGTTGTCATCATTAATTTTGAAGTATTTCCACACCTCTGATGCTAGCATTGTTTCTGCTGCTGTCGCCGGTGTCTCTGTGCACAGGCAATTCTGTCAGTTACATCACGTGAGGTATCGGTCTTTGGTATCGGGGGTATTTTTACGAGTACGAGTACAAGTACATGAGCTTTGTATCGGTGCATCCCTTCTATTTATGGTGGATAGTATGCACATTGGGATGCAGGGATTGTCATGTTTCCCTTGTTTGTCATGTTCTAGTCATGTGATCCTGCCATGTGCTCCCCTTGTCATGTGTTCTATGCTGTCACGTTCTGATTGGTTCATTGTCTTGATTGTTCACAGGTGTCCCTCGTTAGTCATTAGGCTCTGTGCATGTTTGCCTTGGGTTCTTCTCAATTCTTATTTGTGCATCCTCGTTTCTTCTCCTCGCTTCCTTTCCTCGCGTCTTAGCTCCACCTCTTCAGGATGCGAGAGAAGGACACAAGGAAAAGATGCGAGGACAGAGGAATTGAATCAAGTGAAATGATATATCCTCGCTCCCTTTAGCGTCACTTCAAAGCATCATCAGCTGCACTCGAGGGATCTACCCATATGTTGTTAAAGTTTGGTTATTTAAAAAATATATAATAAATATTAATAAAGCAAGATGCCCCGTTGAAATATATGAGATGTAAAGTTTATTTAAACTGCATACATTAAAGCATACATTTAAATTATTGTGACAGATATGAAGGGGGAAGAGAATTTGGTGCGTCATGTTTCTCGACGAGAAAGACTTCCGCAAAGGATGCACCTGTGTATCCTCGCTCATAACTCCTCAGAAAGCTTCCTCACTCCTCATTCCTCGCCTCCTCGAGGTGCAGTTAGAGAACTGAGATGTCCTTCAAGATGGCTGAGCTCAATCGGTTTCCGGGTCATAGGATGGAGGACGGAGGAGCAAGGAAACAAGGAGGGATATTGAGAAGCACCCCTTGTTCTTTGTCATGCATTGTCCCTGTAACACTGTGGGTGAGGTTGATTCATGTTCTTGTTTTGCCATGCCATGCCATGCCTTAGTTTTATGTTTGATTATGCTGGAACTTAAATAAACTGCACTTGGGTTCTCCATGACTTGCCTCCAGTAGATTATTGTTAAAGTTGTTCATATCTGTCACAGACACGTCAGGTTCCAACATCCACCAATCACAGCGCACTCCATCCCCAGAGTACTGATCACCGCCACCTGCACCTCATCATTGCACCAATCAACAGCACTACAAAGAGCACACACACAGAGCACTCCACGTCCGGTCTCGTTTGCAGATACTCACGTTAATGCTTACCTCAAGGACTCCCCGCTCCATACTTACCTGTCTCCAGCGTGCCTCCTTCCCTCTATGTGCCTCGTCTCCTGTGTGTGAGTGCTCTACCCTTCTCCAGCGATCTCCAGCTCCAGCGTGTTCACGGATTTCCATATCTGAAAAGAAAAGGACAGTAACTATCTCCATTCATCTCATAGATCCATCTACTATTCCATTACTGCTTACCTGTTCACTGCATTCTGCTCTACTGGTGTCAATAAACAACCATTACCTGTTTACATCTGTGTCTGACTCCTGTGTACCGTAACAATATCAGGACATAATAAAAAATCATCTGGTCCTTGGCAGGTCTTAAAATTTGGAAAATAAAAGAGATGAATAGATGAACAACAGCACATGACATCCCAGGTGAAAAAAGTATACTTCTATTATATACTTAAAATGCTCTATTTTCGCACACTAATTTTGTACTTAATATACAAAAAAATTCTTTTTTAGTACTTCTTAAGATAATCTTAAGAACACCCTTACTGTTTCCTTAGGATTAAGAGGGTCAGTAATGGTCAGGTCCTGCTAATCCAATGCTTTTGATTAATCAATCATCAGCAAGTGTGATCAACTCTATAAAAGCAGAAGTTTTGTCAGTTTGCTGGTCTGGAGCCTTCAGGTTTGTGTTAACACAATCCCAAGGAGGAAAGACATCAGCAACTATCTTAGAGAAGCAATTGTTGCTGCCATCAATCTGGGAAGGGTTATTGTCATGAATTTGGCCTCTGTGGCTCCCTCCGATCACCAACTGAGGGCTCCATCACTGGAGTACTAACTTTTTTGGACTTAATTTCCCATCACCCACTGCCTGGCACTGATTACGCAGCTCACCTAATTCCCATCCGGTGGACTATAAAACATGCACTCTCATACACACACACACACACACACACTGCGAAGTCTTGTTTTGCCACGGCTGACATTTCTGGGCGTTCGTTCATGTGTATTGTTTCTTCGTGTATGACCTTGGATTGTTTATACTGTTACAACGTCTTGCTGCCTGCCCATTTGACCTTCTGCCTGTTTCTCTGGATATTGTCTGTTCTGTTTGCTGCCTGCCACGACCCTGTGCCTGTCCCTTCGTTACGTTTCTGCCTTGCCTGTGATACTGCTGTTGCTAGTGATTTACCCTTGTCTGCTGTACTACGATTGTCTACAATAATGCTGCACATGGATCCCATGGCTTCTGACTCCTCGTTACAGTTATATAACCATTTCCAAACAATTTGAAGTCCATCATTCTACAGAGAGGAAAAGTATTCACAAGTCTTAGTGTCTTAGTGTGTAGTTCATACACACTAAGACACCAGTAGTTGATTGACTTCCGGTTCAACGCTGCTCAACGCTGCTGCCTGCTGTCTGACCTACGCTCGGAACTTCGTGGAGTTTATCCTAAATCCTTCTCTTTATTCCTATTCACATAATATAACTTTCTTATTTTTCACTAGATTACTTAACCTTGTCGATTTAATGGCGGATTTATCCGATGTATGTTATTCTGATCTGTCCTCGCCAGATCGGGAAGCTGTGGAGACGTTGCTGCCCGGCATTCATCGATCCACCGCGAGGTACAGCGTCCCGCACATCACCCTTGCCCCAGGCACCGGGAAGCGACCGAGACATCCAGCCAGCGAGTCCCGTGTGCGTTGCAGTTTTTCGGACGGCGTTCATCAAACACACGGTCAGTCATGTCCGACGATTATCATGTGTATTAAATGCAACATGTACAGCTTAGCTCTTTCTGTCAGCAGTGAGACTTACACATGTGATAAATGCAGGGATATTGTCAGGCTGACAGAGAGAATCTCAGAATTAGAGACACGCATCCAAACTTTAATTGAGGATAGTGAGAATGAAAGGGCCTTAGATACTGCTTTGGATGCGACTAGCCTAGTAAACACTGCACATTCGGTTCCGGTTGTAGAAGCCACGCAGCAGGCTAACTGGGTGACTGTGAGGCGGCATAATGGCAAGAACAAACACCACTCTTCCGTTCCGATTAGAACATCAAACAGGTTCTCCCCACTCAGTGACGCACCCACTGAGAATCCTGTTGAAAGTGCCCTAGTTATTGGCGATTCTATTACACGGAACATGAAAATAGAGACACCAGCCACCATAGTCACATGTTTGCCGGGGGCCAGAGCACCTGACATCAAAGCAAATTTAAAAGTGCTGGCTAATGCTAAACGTAAATATTCTAAAATCATTATCCACGTCGGCACAAATGATGTTCGACTTCGCCAGTCGGAGATCACTAAAATTAACATTAAAGAGGTGTGTGAACTCGCAAATTCAATGTTAGCAGAAGTAATTTGTTCTGGCCCTCTTCCTGTTCGTCGGAGTGATGAGATAGTTAGCAGGTTATCATCACTCAATGGCTGGCTGTCTAAGTGGTGTCCGCAGAATAATATAGGTTTCATAGACAATTGGAAAAGCTTTTGGGGCAGACCTGATCTGTTGAAAAGAGATGGTATTCATCCCTCCCGGGATGGTGCTGCTCTTCTATCTAGAAATTTGGCAAATAGTCTTAGAGCTGAAACATGACAAACCAGGGCCCAGATCAGGACGCAGACAAACTGGCTAAACCGACCGTCTGCTAGCCGCCTCACGTCACAGAACTCAAATAATTCACAGCACATAGAAACTCTTTCACCTAGATATTATCACATAGAGACTGTGTCTGTACCTCGAACTAGTAAATACAAAAAACTTCCGAAACCTTTTAAGGGTAAAAATTTAATTGATGTTCAAAAAATGAAAATCACAGATAAATCAGATAAACAAATGATAAAGCTTGGGTTACTGAATATTAGATCTATTTCTTCAAAAGCACTTATTGTAAATGAAATTATCACAGACAATAAACTAGACTTGCTGTGTTTGACAGAAACCTGGCTAAAACCAGACGATTACATTACTTTAAATGAATCTAGTCCTCAAGGTTATGATTATCGACACAATCCTCGACAGAAAGGCAAAGGGGGAGGTGTTGCTGTAATTTATAGTAATATATTCAGAACAATTCAAAAGAATTTCAAATATAATTCCTTTGAAGTGATGGTGCTTTATGTAACATTATGTAAGTTGACATTTGTGCTGGCTACTGTATACAGGCCACCAGGGCACCATACTGACTTTATCAAAGAATTTGCTGATTTTCTATCAGAGTTAGTACTGGCTGCGGATAAAGTCCTTGTTGTTGGTGATTTTAATATCCATGTAGATAATAATAAAGACGCATTTGGATTGGCATTTGCAGACATTTTAAACTCTATTGGAGTTAGACAACACGTGTCAGGACCCACTCATTGTCGTAATCATACCCTAGATCTAATACTGTCGCATGGAATTGATATTGATGCTGTTGAAATTCTACAGCAGAGCGATGATATATCAGATCATTATTTAGTCTCGTGTATAATACAATTAGCCAAGGCTACAAAACCACCACCCAGCCATAAATATTGTAGAACCATCACGTCTACCACTAAAGATTGCTTTATAAATAATCTCCCCGAGCAGTTTCATCGCCTTAGTATACCTGACAACTTAGAAGAACTCGATGCTGCAACAGAAACTATTGGCGCTCTCTTCTCCAGCACATTAGATGCAGTCGCTCCTTTACGTCTAAAGAAGATTAAGGAAACTAATCCAACGCCGTGGTATGATGAGCACACTCGGGCTCTAAAACGAGCTGTTAGAAAAGCTGAACGTAGTTGGAAGAAAACAAAACTAGAAGTTTTTCGCCTTTCGTGGAAAGAAAAAATGATTGAGTACAGAATGGCTATAAGAAATGCTAGATCTACTTATTTTTCAAATCTCTTAATAGAAAACAAACATAATCCTAGGTATTTATTTGACACTGTGGCTAAATTAACTAGAAACAGAGATTCAACTGCTGACGTTTCCATAGAGCACAGCAGTAATGACTTTATGAACTTCTTTACTTGCAAGATTGATAATATTAGAGAGAAAATTATAAACATGCAACCGTCTACAGTTTCGCTTCAGACAGTGCACTGTAGTGTCCCTGAGGTAAAACTAGAATCATTCGCCACTATAGGAGAGGAAGAATTATCTAAACTTATCAAATCATCAAAATCAACGACATGTATGCTAGACCCAATGCTGACTAAACTACTGAAAGAAATGCTTCCAGAGGTCGTAGGTCCACTTCTTGATATAATTAATTCATCCTTAACACTAGGATACGTGCCAAAAACCTTTAAGCAGGCTATTATTAAACCTCTTATTAAAAAACCTCAACTAGATCCGAGAGATTTAGTAAATTACAGGCCAATATCGAATCTACCTTTTCTGTCAAAGATACTAGAAAAGGCAGTTTCAACACAACTGTGCTCCTTTTTAGAAAGAAATGGAATCTGTGAGGATTTCCAGTCAGGATTTAGACCATACCATAGTACTGAGACTGCTCTCAGTTAGAGTTATAAACGATCTACTCCTATCATCCGATCGTGGCTGTATTTCTCTATTAGTGTTATTAGATCTCAGTGCTGCTTTTGACACTATCGATCATACCATTCTTTTAAAAAGACTTGAAAACTATATTGGCATTAGTGGAATTGCTTTGGCATGGTTCAAATCATACTTATCTGACCGTTATCAGTCTGTAGTAGTTAATGAAGAGATGTCGTATCGATCACAGGTTCAATATGCAGTACCACAAGGCTCAGTACTAGGACCGTTGCTTTTCACTCTGTACATGCTACCCTTAGGAGAAATAATTAGGAAGCATGGTGTTAGTTTTCACTGCTACGCTGACGATACTCAGCTCTATATTTCCTCGCGCCCTGACGAAACCTACAAATTCACAAAACTAACAGAATGCATAGCTGACATAAAAAAATGGATGACAAGAAATTTCTTATTATTAAATTCAGAAAAAACTGATATCCTAATCTTTGGACCAAAAACTTCCTCACGAAAAAACCTTGAATACTCTCTAACACTTGACGGGTGCTCCATTAAATCTTCGTCCTCAGTTAGGAACCTGGGTGTGCTCTTTGATACCAATCTTTCATTTGAAAGTCATGTTTCTAGTATCTGTAAAACCGCCTTCTTCCATCTAAAAAATATATCTAAATTACGACATATGCTCTCAATGACAAATGCAGGAACAGTTGGTTCATGCATTCATGACCTCAAGACTAGATTATTGTAACGCTCTACTGGGTGGTTGTTCTGCTCGGCTTTTAAACAGACTACAGTTGGTCCAAAATGCGGCAGCTAGAGTTCTTACTAGAACCAGAAAGTATGACCATATTAGCCCAGTTCTGTCAACATTACATTGGCTCCCTATTAAACATCGTATAGATTTTAAAATCTTGCTACTTACTTATAAAGCTCTAAATGGTTTAGCTCCCCAGTACCTAAGTGAGCTCTTAATGCATTATAGTCCTTCACGTTTATTGCGATCTCAGAATTCAGGCCAGTTGATAATACCCAGAATATCAAAATCAACTGAAGGCGGCAGATCCTTTTCCTATTTAGCACCTAAACTCTGGAACAATCTTCCTAGCATTGTTCGGGAAGCAGACACACTCTGTCAGTTTAAATCTAGACTAAAAACACATCTCTTTGCTCTTGCATACACATAACACACTATCAATACATTAACATTTTTTCAAATCCGTTAAAGGATTGTTACGCTGCAATAATTAGGTCGGCCGGAACCGAGAACATTTTGCTATAACACTAGATATACCTGTACATCTGAATAAGAATGGCATCTACGCTAATATCTGTCTCTCTGCTTATCCTGAGGTTTGCCGGGTGCTGGATCCAGGCCGTATCCAGATCAGATGGAGAACCTGTGTCTGGACCTGACTACAACGTAGCCCAGGAGACAATGGGCCTACAGATCCAGTTCTGGCTGCATCTATCGTTCAGATTTTTAATCCCCGTATCCGCTTACATATATTTATATATAATCTATTTTTAATCTCTATAATAAAAATGTATAATTCAGATTTTGATCTCCATATCCATTTACATATATTATATATATCTTCCAAGGGGTTTTTTCCCTCCTAGGACTTTTTTCCCAGTGCTAGCACGCTGGGTTTTTCTCCTAGGGGGTTTTTTCCACCCCTGGGAGTCAGCCGACATTGGCTTAATGTAGCGCCATCTTGTATATGTTACATATTACCACGCTTGTTTGTACAGCTTATTATTAACCACTTCCCTTTTTTCTGTGCTTCTAATATGTAAAGCTGCTTTGAAACAATTACCAATTGTAAAAGCGCTATATAAATAAATTTGACTTGACTTGACTTGACAAGTGGAAGACATTCAAAACAGGCACCAATCTTCCCAGGAGTGGATGTCCCAGCAAATTCACTCAAAGATCAGACCATGTAATGCTCAGAGAAATCGCAAAACACCCAAGAACTACACCTCAGACTCTACAGGCCTCAGTTAACATGTTAAAATTCATGGCAGTACAATTAGAAAAAGATGGGACAAGTATGGCATGTTTGGAAAGGTTGTCAGGAAAAAGCCTCTTCTCTCTGAAAAAAAAAACATGGCAGCACAGTTACATCTGAACAAACCACAAGACCACTAGAACAATGTCTTTTGGACAGACAAGACCAAAGTGTAGATGTTTGGCCATAATGCACAGTGGCAAATTTGGCCATTCGTCCGAAAGCTAAAGCTTGGCCAAAATTGGGTCATGCAACTGGACAATGATCTGAAGAACACCAGCAAATCTACACCAGAATGGCTGAAAAAGAAAAGAATCAATGTGTTGCAATGGCCCAGTCAAGTCCAGACATCATCCCATCTGAAAAGCTGTGGCAAGACCTGTGGATATAAAAATGCTCACAAACCACAATAAATTGGAGCAATATTGTAAAGAAGAATGGGTCAAAATTCCTCAAGAACAATGTGAGAGATACTACAAGCAACTAAATCATACAGTGCCTTTAGTTTGGCACCCATGGTTTTTCCATTTTGGCCTAGTTTTTGTTAATTGGAAAGGGATTATGAACATGAAATCCGAAAATTTCCAGCGCACCCATATCTCTTGTTGGTTGACCCCCCTGCATCAGAATCTGAAGGTGAGGGATTTACATTAAAGTGTATCGAATGGCCCCTTTTACATTGAAAAGCGACGCAAAGGGGGTACCTTCTGCCTCGGATGTCGACGCCAGGGGGCAATGACCAAGCGTCGATACGTGACGATGGCAATGCAACTATACATTCACTCTTTTTTATTCTTTTGTGCTTTGCCATCAGAACGAGTCTTTCTGAGACATTTACGGAAAAAGAAACTACATGTTTTAATAAAGAGGAATGTGATCAGTGCAACAACTGAGAGTAAGAAGGCCACTACGTCCAGGCAGTGGTACTGATACCAGCTCAGGTCATGTGCCTGAACTCGTAGATGTTTAGCTCCTTTATTCCGCATCACAAACTCGATCCAGAAAACTGCCTGGTCCAGAGGCTTCATTGGCTGATCATGGTGGATTCTGGAAAGTCTCATGATGCTTTCTTTGTACCTGATTAGAGAAGAAAAAGAAGCGCTGCTTAACACATGACAAGCTCTACAAAGTACAAAAGTTTCGTAGCTCCTGCAGAGCCGCTCTTCTGCAGAGTTTAGCTCCAACCCTAATCAAACACACCTGAACAAGCTAATCAATGTCTTCAGGATTACTAGGGCTACAGGCAGGTGAGTTTTTGCCTACCCCTAAACTAGAGTGTTTTTCTATAACGTCAGGTTTAAAGTTAATAGAGTAGTTAGGCCATTATTATCCATTGACCAAAATAATGGATTATAATTTTTATAATTTTAGTGAAGTTTTTGTTCAAAAATATAAATGTGGTAACACACAACAATTTTCCACCATCTTTTTTCCGTCTTTTTCAGTCCTCTGATTGAAAAGCACCATTTTATGGTTCTTTCTAAACTATTGAAAATAACTGGTAGAGACCTTTGGAAATGGATTATTTCAAGCTTATGAAAGACTTAACTCACGATGGATTATTTAAGACAGTCTTGAGAGCGTCCACCAGGTCTTTGGACTCCATTGTGTTGATATCAAGAACAACAGCAGCTCCTTTGGTTTTCATGTGCATCATGTTATCAGGCTGATCAGCAAACAGTGGCAAGCCCACCATTGGGACACCATGATAAATAGCCTCATACAGTCCATTTGCCCCGCCATGGGTAATGAAGGCTTTTGTTTTTGGATGTCCTGTCAGATAAAATGTAATCAGTATCTATTCTTTGTGTATAACGAGCACACATGACAACACTTTCCTTACCGAGCAAATTATTCTGTGGGATCCAGTCATAGAGTTTTGTATTGGGGGCGAGGGTTTCTGGTGTTTTTCCACTGTAACGCCAAACAATCTGTGGAGACAATACTGAGCATATGAACACCTGAGCAACAGAAACATTTTTTTTAAAAATATCATTTTATTTATTTTTCTTACAGAGAATTATATTTTTAATGATAAAGTATACCAGTTAACCTTTTAAGACAAATCTACAGATCTCTGAGGTTGTGAAGAGAGTATATGATTGTATTATGCGAAGAACATCACATTTAATTTAGCCATTTATTCACATATAAACATTGATCAACGCACATACATGGAGCACATCAAATATGGTAAACACACTGAAATGTGCTTGCTTGATGTGCAAGAACCATTGAGGTTTGTTGTTGTTTGTGCACTATGAATGTACATTGATCAAAGTTTACATGTGAATAGAAACCAAAATGAAACCTCTTCATCATGTAAAGTGATTATCTCCCTCAGAAGAATTGGATTAAACCATTCGATTCATGTGAATTACTTTTATAATTGTCAGGGATATGTGTGTTTTGCCTTTGTTTTTGGATTTGTCTTCTGTGTTTTCCATTTGACCTAGTTTTCCCTTGTGTTTCATTGGTTCATCCCATTCACCTGTGCCTTGTTAATCAGTTGTTAATCACCTTGTTAATTATCGCATTTGCTCCTTTGTTTGACTGTGTATTTATACCCTCTGTTAGTTTCTGTTCTTTGTCTTGTGTTAACGTTTCTACCTGGTGGATATCTTCATTTGGTTTTTGGATTATCTCTGCTTGTTTTCTGTTAAAGTATGATTGATCTGAAGCCCCTAATGAGAAGGTTAAAAACAAGGTTTGGTATATGATGTAACGTCGCAACCGGGGCCCCACCCTGGAACCGAGTGCCTGGTGGCCGGGTCTTACCCCACGGGGCCTGGCCGGGCTCAGCCCGAAGAAGCGACGTGGGGCCGACCTCCCGTGGGCCCACCACCTGCAGGAGGGACAGTAAGGGGCCGGTGCTTTGTGGATTGGGTGGCAGCCGAAGGCAGGGGCCTCGGCGACCCAATCTCCAGACACGGAATCTGGTGCTAGGGACATGGAATGTCACCTCGCTGGGGGGGAAGGAGCTTGAGCTTGTGTTGGAGGTTGAGAGGTACCGACTAGAGATAGTCTGGCTCACCTCCATACACAGTTTGGGCTCTGGAACCCAACTCCTCGAGAGAGGCTGGACTCTCCACTACTCTGGAGGTGCCCGCGGTGAGAGGCAGCGGACTGGTGTGGGCTTGCTGATAGCCCCCAGCTTAGCCGCCATGTGTTGGAGTTTACCCCGGTGAACGAGAGGGTCGCTTCCCTGCGCCTTCGGGTCAGGGATAGGTCTCTCGCTGTCATTTGTGCCTACGGGCCGAATAGCAGTGCAGAGTAACCGGCCTTCTTGGAGTCTCTGGGAGGGGTGCTGGAAAGTGCTCCGACTGGGGACTCTGTCGTTCTACTGGGGGACTTCAACGCTCACGTGGGCAACAACAGTGACACCTGGAGGGGCGTGACTGGGAGGAACAGTCCCCCTGATCTGAACTTGAGTGGTGTTCTGTTATTGGACTTCTGTGCTAGTCACGGTTTGTCCATAACAAACACCATGTTCAAGCATAAGGGTGTCCATCAGTGCACGTGGCACCAGGACACCCTAGGCCGGAGGTCGATGATCAACTTTGTGGTTGTTTCATCGGGCCTCCGGCTGTATGTCTTGGACACTCGGGTGAAGAGAGGGGCGAAGCTGTTAACTGATCACCACCTGGTGGTGAGTTGGATCCGATGGCGGGGGAGGAAGCTGGACAGACTTGGCAGACCCAAACATACTGTGAGGGTCTGTTGGGAACGTTTGGCCAAGCCCCCTGTCAGAGAGATTTTCAACTCCCACCTCCGGCAGAGCTTTGACCGGATCCCGAGGGAAGTTGGAGACATGGAGTCTGAGTCTGACCATGTTCTCCGCCTCCATTGTCGACGAGGCCATTCGGAGCTGTGGCCGTAAGGTCTCCGGTGCCTGTCGTGGCGGCAATCCCTGAACCCGGTGGTGGACACCGGAAGTAAGGGATGCCGTCAAGCTGAAGAAGGAGTCCTATCGAGCCTGGCTGGCTTGTGGGACTCCTGAGGCAGCTGACAGGTACCGGCAGGCCAAGCGGTCTGTAGCCCGGATAGTTGTGGAGGCCATGGAGAAGGACTATCGGTCAGCCTCGAGGAGATTCTGGCAAACCATCCGGTGCCTCAGGAGGGGGAAGCAGTGCCCTGCCAACACTGTTTACAGTGGAGGTGGGCAGCTGTTGACCTCAACTGGAGACGTCGGACGTTGAAAGGAATACTTCAAGGATCTCCTCAACCCCACCGACATATCTTCCTCTGAGGAAGTGGAGGCCGAGGGCTCAGAGGTGTACTCGTCCATCACCCAAGCTGAAATCACCAAGGTAGTTCAGAAGCTTCTCGGTGACAAGGCACCAGGGGTGAATGAGATCCGCCCTGAGTACCTTAAGTCTCTGGATGTTGTGGGGCTGTCTTGGTTGACACGCCTCTGCAACATTGCATGGCGGTTGAGGACAGTGCCCCTGGACTGGGGTGGTGATCCCTCTTTTCAAGAAGGGGGACCGGAGGGTGTGTTCCAACTACAGGGGGATCACACTCCTCCGCCTCCCTGGAAAAGTCTATGCCAGGGTACTGGAGAGGTGAATTCGGCCGATAGTCAAACATCGGATCCAGGAGGAACAATGCGGTTTTAGTCTCGGTCGTGGAAAAATGGACCAGCTCTATACCTTCTTCAGGGTGCTAGAGGGTTCATGGGAGTTTGCCCAACCAGTCCACATGTGTTATGTGGATTTAGAGAAGGCATTCGACTGTGTCCCTCGCGGTGCCCTGTGGGGGGTGCTCTGGGAGTATGGGGTCCAGGGCTAAGGGCTGTCCGGTCCCTGTACGACCAGAGCAGGAGCTTGGTTCGCATTGCCGACAGTAAGTCAGACCTGTTCCCGGTGCGTGTTGGACTCCGGCAGGGCTGCCCTTTGTCACCGGTCATTTTCATTATTTTTATGGACAGGATTTCTAGGTGCAGCCAGGGGACCGGAGGGAGTCCGGTTTGGGGACCATAGGATTTTGTTGCTGCTTTTTGCAGATGATGTTGTCCTGTTGGGTCCATCAAACCAGGACCTTCAGCTTAGCCGGAAAAGGGTGACTTGTCCCCTTCAGGTTGGTGGAGTAGTCCTGCCTCAAGTGGAGGAGTTTAAGTATCTTGGGGTCTTGTTCACGAGTGAGGGAAGGATGGAGCGGGAGATTGACAGGCAGATCGGTGCAGCTTCTGCAGTAAGGCAGTCGATGTACCGGTCTGTTGTGGTGAAGAAGGAGCTGAGCGGTGAGGCGAAGCTATCAATTTACTGGTCAATCTATGTTCCAACTCTCACCTATGGTCATGAGCTTTGGGTCATGACCGAAAGAACGCGGACAAAATGAGTTTCCTCCGTAGGGTGGCTGGGTGCTCCCTTAGAGATAGGGTGAGGAGCTCGGTTACTCGGGAGGAGCTCAGAGTAGAGCCGCTGCTCCTCCACATCGAGAGGAGCCAGGACTCCAGGGTGCCTGCCGACCCTCCCTAGTTGCACGTTTCTTGACGCGGGGTTGCACCTTCCAGGAGGAGGGAGTAATGTCAGGGATCTGTGTTTTGCCTTTGTTTTTGGATTTGTCTTCTGTATTTTCCATTTGAACTAGTTTTCCCTTTTGTTTCATTGGTTCATCCCATTCACCTATCCCTTGTTAATCACTTTGTTAATTATCTAATTTGCTCCTTTTTTTGACTGTGTATTTCAGTTAGCTTCTGTTCTTTGTCTTGTATTAACGTTTCTACCTGGTAGATATCTTTATTTGGTTTTTGGATTATCCCTGTTTGTATCTTAGTTTCTATTAAAGTATGATTGAACTAATCTTCAAGCCTCATCCTTCTGGATTAACCAACAAGCCAGGTGTGACAATGTGATGTGTTTGTAATGAACTTTTGTAAAGCTTGAGAGTTTTGGTGGAATAAATGAACTTTAAATGAATTTATCAGGTTTTATTAAAAATCTTCATTTGTGTTTCAAAGATGAGTGAACGTCTTATGGGCTTAGAACGAGGGTGAGAGACAACATGACTGACAATTGATGACAGAATTTTCATTTTTGGGCCAACTGTCTGTAATTTACAATAGGGACATTTAGGGAATTTATAGTAGTTTATTTCCTATCAAAAGACATTAAGTATATATTCTTTTATTAGTTGAATGGGATTTTTTTTTCTATTGCTATAAAGAGACAAAAGTTATAAACCTTTTGTGGGATCTGACCAAGAGCCAAAGCAATAATGTTTGCTTTTTCCACTGTCAGGTTGTTGATTATGGAACCCAATGAGAAAACAACAATGCCATGATCTCCTGAGCTCTGAACAAACTTCTCCAGTTCCTAAAAGACAAAAATGAGCACATAATGTCACACAAAAAAGTGAGAACAAGGCTTGTAATGGCATATCCACCATGTAAATTACTAAATGCGACATACAGTGAACATATTTACATAGGAAATACCAATTGTAGGGGAAAAAATGTATCACTCAAAAGTGTTCATTCTCATTCTGAACCCGCAGCAAACAAGATATGCTCTAACTGCCTCATATTTCTACTAAGGGATCAAGTTTCAGATGATTTGTGAGACCCAGTTTGTCCCTGATGACATAATTGCAGGGCCGCGTTATCCTAATGGGCAACATGGGCTGCAGCCCAGGGCCTCCAGCACTGGGGGGGCCCCCGAGTCAATCCTCTTTTGCGTTTTAAAACACATCGTCATCACACAGCCGAATCAAGAGTCACAGGCGCATTGGACACACACGCAGGAATACAACCAGGACAGTGGCGTAGCGTCTGGGTATGCACGTGCATATGGGCCTGGGTGGATTGGTGGCCCACTATTACGGGCTTAACACCAAGATATACTTCAGGCGTTCGCATTGCGTAATTTTCATCATCAGGAGGGTTTGTGGATGTCCGCACTACCCATCCGCGTGCAGCTCAATGACTGTCCTTCTAAAGTTGTGTATTAATGCAAGCAACATTAAAATTGTAATCATTGCATTACATTATATTCTTCCTCATTTGTTATATTGCATGCACTCCAAAGAATATTTGAAAAGCTTGGAACCACATTCTTTTGGTGCCATCAGTCAGGCTGCAGGTCCAAAATAATTAATCTCACAATATTAACAGATCAGATCAGTTGTTTGGGTTAAAAAAATATTCTTGTGTTGAGTTACAAAAGAAATATAAAATTCTGTCAAATTTTTGCCCTGATATGCATTTTCTCCCTTTATCCAGCTTTTAATTAGTGACCTAAACATAACTTATTTTCCATCTGAAATGTCATGTCAAAGTGTGCCACATGCAGTTTACAAAATTGGATGACACTGCAAATCCTTAGTTTCTTCTGAAGTCAACAGAGCCAAAAGTTACGTTACTTGATCTATTCAAGTCAGGATTCCATAATTTATAAATGATGCATGTTTTAATGCAAAAAAAAATAAAAAATAAAAATCATTTAAAGGCATCAAAATATTTGAGAATGTATTTCAAAATAATATATGGCAAAGTCATTACCTTTGACAGAGGCTTGGCAGGTTTGCAGTGTAGTCCTCCAACAAATTTAAAGTTAGGCAGGAGTGGGCGTGGATACTCAAAATCCCAGTAAGTTCTAATCAACCAGATGTCAGCTTTTCCCATGGTCTCACACATTGTTGTAGGTTTGCCTGTGACATATGGACAGATATAGTCTGCTGATGCACAGTAAGTCAAGTCACAAAGTATCAGAAACAGTATCTGAAAGATTAGCCTACTGCGCAATTCAAGCAGAAAAGTTGACCCAAATCAAACAAAAAAAATAACTACCCCACATTTCAGTGTAAAGCCGATCAAAAGTGAACCTCATGTTCAGTTGAAACATGGTTGTATAAATGATGTAGAGGAGCATGTTTTCAACTCTCTCTGTGAAGCTCTTATGGTCAGTGAGGTGATCCTGCACAGCGACCGCAGGAACATAGGACGGTGGCGTGGGGATCTGTCCGCAAATCTGCTCGAAATTATATGTGAATGTTGAGCGCAGTGAGATGACGTGTGGGATCTTCAGTGTGTCTGCCATCAAGTCAGCACATGGTATCATTGGATCAGAAAAAAGCGCATCATAATGAGATTCCTGAAGCGTGTGTAAAAGATCCTCATTGTGAAACATGCCCTTGCATGTATCAGTAGCAAGCGCCATGAAGTTTGACATCACTCGCCAGATTGTGGTGATTGTCTCGTATGTGGTGGCTGTGTCATTCATCCAGAGATGAATAAAGTCACTCCAGACTGCAGTGGCCTCTTCTTTCTTCATCTTGACTTTAAACACATTGAAGTCGAACCGCTCCTTCCGTGTGTACTGTACAGTAGGCGATGAAGAACTGACCAGAACCGTCACGCTGTGGTTCTTCTCAACTAATGCATCTACGATCGCACGCATGTTGAGCCAGTGGCTGTACTCGCCTGGCAACACCAAAACTCTGCCAGCCTCTGCTCCACACAGCAGTGCGAACACAAACACAGTCCCAGATATCATGCTGAAGTGTTTGTGCCTTTGGATAAGTGCAGTGTGATCTAGGGAACAATGACCTAAATACAGAATGCTATGAGCACAACAGGATTTGGGCAAAGGTCGTGTTGTATTATGGAGGGTATAGGTGCATTTTGTCATTTGGCCAAAGGATAATATCTTTATCTTGCACTTTTATTCAACTCCCACTCTAAATGCTATATTTTGCAATACTGCAAGGAATATGCAAATGTTACCAGGAACAACAATGTTTACATAACTATATTTTGTTTTTAGTGCAAATGTTCGCTGTGATCGTAGCTATTCGTCAAAGGTTTAATAGACATAGCTGAATCGTTGTAACTTAGCAATATTTTAATGATTAATCGTGCAGCTCTACAATTGTCACAGTCATCAGCTAGAGTGCCTTTTGTTACCACCAGAGGGCACTCCACCCCAGACTGTTGTCACTCCATCAAGGACTACATTACCCATAACTCATTGCCCGGTCTCATCATCCATCATCCATCTCATGACCTTGTTTAGCCCAGCCTATATAAACCCTGTTCACTCAGTCATCCTCTGCAAAGTCTTGTACATGTCTACACTGAATTTCTGAGCACTCCATTGTTTATCTGTTTGCCTGGTTTTGACCTCCTGCCTGTTCTCTGTATTTGCACTGTTTCCATTTCTCTTGGTTTACCCTGTCTGCCTGAGTTCCTGTCCTGGTATCTGTTTGGACTGTTTGCCCATGATTATGACCTTTGCCTGTTTTTGGATTTTGATTGTGGATTACCCTTTCAATAAATAATGCCTTTGGATCCTCAACATTCGTGTCTCGGAGCTGTTATATGACAGAAGACTTTGCCTCATTATGGATCCAGCAGTAAGGCTAATGCGGCTCTGCTGAGGTACACGTTCCATCAAGGCATACGTTTTGGATTTTATTGAGTTGGCTCATTTGACCAACATGAATGAGATTCCACTCATGATCTTTTTTCGAGGTGGGTTATCTGAGCCGCTCAGTTCAATCATGCCATTACATGACCCAGACTGGACTTTAGAATACTACATTGATTGCAGCTGAGCGGTTCTCCCTTCACTGTTGAGGAAGTAGAGAAGGATGCTTCCCCTAAACCTTTCCCCTACACTTCCCCACGGAGCTTGGCCCACCACGGTCGCCAGCATATCCAGCCATAATGGTCGTTAGTCCCGTGTTTCCTTTACCTTCCCGTCCTGTGGTTTCCCTACCAGAGCCTGTTCATGACATGGCCACTACACCAGAGCCTGTTCATGACATGGTTGCCGCACCAAGTCATCAGCCAAGATGGCCGCCATGCCAGAGTCATCAGCCAAGATGGCCACCACACCAGAGTCTTGAGCCAACATGTCCAGATCTGCCAGCTGTCACGGACACTACGCCAGAGTCTACAGCCTTCACAGGTGCCTTGCCAGAGTCTTCAGCTGTCATGGACACCACGTCAGTATTCCCGTTCGTCATGAATGTTGTACATGAAGCCATTAAGCCTAAGCGTTTGAGACTGGCTTCAAGTCTGCCTCAACCGTCCCTGAACTTCTTGTCTGCCTCAACTGCAGCGGTCGTATCTAAACTTCCTGTTTGCCTCGACACGACTGTAGAGGTCTTATATGAATGCCCTGTTTGCCCCGATATGACCAAAGATGTCGAACATGAACGTTCTGTCGACCCTGAGGTGACCGCCAAGGTCAATTTGAGACACCTTGCTGGTCCCATTATGCCTGGCACTCCTCCCCAGACTGTTGTCACTCCGTCAAGGACTACATTACCCATAACTCATTTCCCGGTCTCATCATCCATAATTGTCTACAGCTGTTACATGACAAGACTTACATGACAACAATGTGTGTGTCTCATTATTGGAAACGCAATTGTTGTGGCCAAGCAGCCACCTGGGATTTCGAATAAACATAAAGTTCGTTTTTAAGGACTCATTGAAGCCATGGTTGAAGAGAAAACCAAAGTTTAATAATCGTCTTTGTAATATGCACCCATCAAAACAACAAGTTCGCCAGCTCAAAAAACACTTAGCCAGGAGGGGGCACTAATGCTCTACTCAGTTTAACACATACATAACAGATTGTCATAATTACAATCTTCCTGAATAACAAACTATGCCATATGGCATTTATATAAACTCAATAACATACTTTTGTGTTTTTCTTAACATTTAATACACCACAGCAGTCACTTTTCAGGCTAGATGTCTTTAGACAGAGTTTACATTAAATCTGATTAAACATGGACAATTTCAGATACGTGAACAGTTTTATCAGTATCAAATATTCTGTTATCACATATATTAAAGTAATGGATTCTGTTCAGATGTTCGAAAAATCTCAGTTCATCCCAGTTAATTTACCTGAAGTGGTTTTCTCTGATGATCAGTTCTGTGAGGAAGTACACTAATAGAAAAGCATGTCTATTGGCTGCAAACTGTAGATATTAAAAAGAGTGGATATGCCCAATCACGATCGATTGCGCAGCCAACCATAGAATACTCCTCTGCATTTTTTATAAATTTTTTTTGTGTGTGTGCTGAATTCACAACACTTTCGTAGGCTATTGAGTGAATAAAAGATAACTCTCTCCAATATTTTGACTTTGGATTGCAGAAACCAATTCAACAGCTAGCAGTCAATATAACATACTTTAAGTACATTTGCAAAATACACAAAACACACACTGGCCGTCACACATGTGAGGACCCGTGTACCGAATCTCTGTCCAGAAGTATTGAGGGCAATGCAACTATACATTCACTCTTTCTTATTCTTTTGTGCTTTGCCATCAGGACGAGTCTTTCTGAGACATTTACGGAAAAAGAAACTGCATGTTTTAATAAAGAGGAATGTGATCAGTGCAACAACTGAGAGTAAGAAGGCCACTACGTCCAGGCAGTGGTACTGATACCAGCTCAGGTCATGTGCCTGAACTCGTAGATGTTTAGCTCCTTTATTCCGCATCACAAACTCGATCCAGAAAACTGCCTGGTCCAGAGGCTTCATTGGCTGATCATGGTGGATTCTGGACAGTCTCGTGATGCTTTCTTTGTACCTGATTAGAGAAGAAAAAGAAGTGCTGTTTAACCCAAGATAACGGACTGAGAAACACCATTTTAGGGTTCTTTCTAATGGATTATTTCAAATTTATGAAAGACTTAACTCACGATGCATTATTTAAGACAGTCTTGAGAGCGTCCACCAGGTCTTTGGACTCCATTGTGTTGATATCAAGAACAACAGCAGCTCCTTTGGTTTTCATGTGCATCATGTTATCAGACTGATCACCAAACAGTGGCAAACCCACCATTGGGACACCATGATAAATAGCCTCATACAGTCCATTTGTCCCGCCATGGGTAATGAAGGCCTTTGTTTTTGGATGTCCTGTCAGATAAAATGTAGTCAGTATCTATCTGACACCAATTATTCTTCTTTGTGTATAACGAGCACACATGACAACACTTTCCTTACCGAGCAAATCATTCTGTGGGATCCAGTCGTAGAGTTTAGTATTGGGGGCGAGGGTTTCTGGTGTTTTTCCACTGTAACGCCAAACAACCTGTGGAGACAGTACTGAGCACATGAACACCTGAGTAACAGAAAAGTTGGGTTCTGTAAACATTTTATTTGTTTTTCCTACTGAGAAATGTATTTTTACTGATAATGTATACTAGTAAACCGTTTAAGACACATCTACAGATCTCTGAGGTTGTTAATAGTACACAATTACATTCTGTGATGAACATGTTTAGTTTCGGGTTTTAATGCACATATAGACATTGATCAGTGCAAAAACACAGATCAGGCATAACATTATGACCACCTTCCTAATATTGTGTTGTTCCCCCTTTTGCTGCCAAAACAGCCCTGACCTGTCGAGGCATCGACTCCACTAGACCCCTGAAGGTGTGCTGTGGTATGTCAAGTCAAGTCATCTTCATTTATATAATGCTTTTCACAATACATATTGTTTCAAAGCAGCTTCACAGTGACAATAGGAAAATTAATTGACAGAGATTGTTTTGGATTTACAGCAGCGCTAAGAACAAAAAAATTCTTGGAAAAATTTTGGTTTTTGATTGAATCACTTCCATTGTAAAAATTGTTAATTATTACTTTAGGGGCTGCTTAAATGACACCTTTCCTACTGAAAACCGAATACCTTCAATGCATTCTTGCCTTTCATTTACATGTTTAGTCAATAGGTTTGCGTGTTTGAGTGTGTATGTGCGCAGAAGCTTGGTCTTTAAAAAAAAAAAAAAAGTGTTACTGCCAAATTACTTGTCTGGTCCGCATAATACAGAAAAATTACAAACCCGATTCCAAAAAAGTTGGGACACTGTACAAATTGTGAATAAAAAAGGAATGCAATAATTTACAAATCTCATAAACTTATATTTTATTTACAATAGAATATAGATAACATATCAAATGTTGAAAGTGAGACATTTTGAAATGTCATGCCAAATATTGGCTCATTTTGGATTTCATGAGAGCTACACATTCCAAAAAAGTTGGGACAGGTAGCAATAAGAGGCCGGAAAAGTTAAATGTACATATAAGGAACAGCTGGAGGACCAATTTGCAACTTATTAGGTCAATTGGCAACATGATTGGGTATAAAAAGAGCCTCTCAGAGTGGCAGTGTCTCTCAGAAGTCAAGATGGGCAGAGGATCACCAATTCCCCCAATGCTGCGGTGAAAAATAGTGGAGCAATATCAGAAAGGAGTTTCTCAGAGAAAAATTGCAAAGAGTTTGAAGTTATCATCATCTACAGTGCATAATATCATCCAAAGATTCAGAGAATCTGGAACAATCTCTGTGCGTAACGGTCAAGGCCGGAAAACCATACTGGATGCCCGTGATCTTCGGGCCCTTAGACGGCACTGCATCACTTACAGGAATGCTACTGTAATGGAAATCACAACATGGGCTCAGGAATACTTCCAGAAAACATTGTCGGTGAACACAATCCACCGTGCCATTCGCCGTTGCCGGCTAAAACTCTATAGGTCAAAAAAGAAGCCATATCTAAACATGATCCAGAAGCGCAGGCGTTTTCTCTGAGCCAAGGCTCATTTAAAATGGACTGTGGCAAAGTGGAAAACTGTTCTGTGGTCAGACGAATCAAAATTTGAAGTTCTTTTTGGAAAACTGGGACGCCATGTCATCCGGACTAAAGAGGACAAGGACAACCCAAGTTGTTATCAGCGCTCAGTTCAGAAGCCTGCATCTCTGATGGTATGGGGTTGCATGAGTGCGTGTGGCATGGGCAGCTTACACATCTGGAAAGGCACCATCAATGCTGAAAGGTATATCCAAGTTCTAGAACAACATATGCTCCCATCCAGACGTCGTCTCTTTCAGGGAAGACCTTGCATTTTCCAACATGACAATGCCAGACCACATACTGCATCAATTACAACATCATGGCTGTGTAGAAGAAGGATCCAGGTACTGAAATGGCCAGCCTGCAGTCCAGATCTTTCACCCATAGAAAACATTTGGCGCATCATAAAGAGGAAGATGCGACAAAAGAGACCTAAGACAGTTGAGCAACTAGAAGCCTGTATTAGACAAGAATGGGACAACATTCCTATTCCTAAACTTGAGCAACTTGTCTCCTCAGTCCCCAGACGTTTGCAGACTGTTATAAAAAGAAGAGGGGATGCCACACAGTGGTAAACATGGCCTTGTCCCAACTTTTTTGAGATGTGTTGATGCCATGAAATTTAAAATCAACTTATATTTCCATTAAAATGATACATTTTCTCAGTTTAAACATTTGATATGTCATCTATGTTGTATTCTGAATGAAATATTGAAATTTGAAACATCCACATCATTGCATTCTGTTTTTATTCACAATTTGTACAGTGTCCCACTTGTTTGGAATCGGGTTTGTAGTTGTATCCGCGGATCTATGCAAACTAGAATAATTTTGATAACGTTTTATCTAAACATAGGGAAAGGAAAGGGAAGGAGGCCTTTGCAGGGGACAGTTTAGTTGAAACATCAGGACTGTGTTATCGTCATGTGTAGATGCAGGTCCTTCATATCATCTGGATACAACCTGGATCTGTCAGGCTGCGGCAAACCTCAGGATAAACAGAGACAGGCTAATATTAGCGTAGACGCCATTCTTCTTGTAATGTAGCGAGTACATCAGGAGTTATGGGAAGTGTTCCCGGTTCCAGCTGACCTAATCTATGCAGCCTAACGATTTACATGATTTGAATTATAGAAGTAGATAATGTATTGTGTGTATGCAAGTTTAAACAGATATGTTTTTAGTCTAGATTTAAACTGACAGAGCTTCTCGAACAGTGATAGGAATATTGTTCCAGAGTTTAGGTGCCAAATAGAGGAAAGGATCTACCGCCTGCGGTTGATTCTAATATTCTAGGTATTATCAGCTGGCCTGAATTCTGAGATCGCAATAGACGTGAACTAGAATGCTTTAAGAGCTCGCTCAGGAACTGGGGAGCTAAACCATTAAGTGCTTTGTAAGTAATTAGCAAGATTTTAAAATCTATATGATGTTTAACAGGAAGCCAATGCAGTGATGACAGAACTGGGCTAATATGGTCATACTTCCTAGTTCTTGTAAGAACTCTAGCTGCTGCATTTTGGACCAGCTGGAGTTTGTTTAACAGGTGAGCGGAACAACCACCCAGTAGAGCGTTACAGTAATCTAGCCTCAAGGTCATGAAAGCATGAACTAACTGTTCTGCATTCATCATTGAGAGTAGTTTAGATATATTTTTAAGATGGAAGAATGCGGTTTTACAAATGCTAGAAACATGGCTTTCAAATGAAAGATTGGTATCAAAGAGCACACCCAGGTTCCTAACTGATGACGAAGACTTAAAGGGGGGGTGTAATGCTATTCCATGTATTCTGACTTATTTACACTAGTTAAAGAGTTGGATTCTCATGCTAAACATGGACAAAGTTTCAAAACATGAGTTGGACGTATGACAGAGTATTTCTGTTCCAAAAATTCTCTTCCAAATCATCACAGCTTTTGGATTTTTTTTCGAGCATCGGCCCGAGTGACGTCAATGGGGGCAGAATTTCCTTGTACGGGCACTTCTCCCGGAAGGGCGCGCGCGCACGTTGACCAGAGCGAGAGAGCAAAAGTACGCCTATCAATGCGTGTTTGGGTTTATGGAAGTCATCGGCAGCGCTGCACAGGTCACAGGACTGCACGAAATCAACAATGTCACCAAAGAAGTGTGTTTTTGGTTGTGAGGGAAAGATAACTTTGCTTCCCAAAGAAACCAGCGTTAAGTGGAGCTGAGAGTTGTGCTCACACATTACATTGATGCGCTCTCGATATTTGAATGGAGAATATCTCGTGTTTTTCTGTGGCTGCTCAAGCCCTCAGGATCAGCGCTTATGGTTTCATAATCAAGGCCTAGTTCCACACTGGATTTACAGATCGTTTGAAACTGAAAGATGGAGCGCTCACAGCGATAATTATCCCAGTTATGAGTCAAAACAGCAGGTGGTGAGTAAAACTGCTTCAAATGTCTGTTTTGTTGGCAGTAGGCACCTAAGTGCATATAAACAACACGAACGTAGTGAATTAATAAATTCATTATTCATCATTCATACGCTATATTCATTATAGTGATTAAAAAGTTATCCATGGATAATGCGATGGTGTATTGTGTGTTTAAATACAATTGTTTAGCTGACCATTGATAGCTTGTAGATGATCTCTACACAAAAGCTGCGCATACTCATGACAGCTTGTCACTCTATCTCCGCTCACAATGACATGCCTCCAGGTACTCGTCTGTTTTCGGAAATGCTCAGTACAGCATATGTATCTTTTATAAATATGATTAAACGAAAGACTTTTTGGAGATATGAAGGATGCACTACTACTCTATAGGTACTCAAGATTAACATAAGATTGGCAGAAACTGTCTGTGATACCCCCCCCCTTTAACAGAGCAGCCATCAAGTGTTAGACAGTATTCTAGGTTATTACGTGAAGAAGTTTTTGGTCCAAAAATTAGTATCTTTTTTTTCTGAATTTAGTAGTAGGAAATTACTAAAAATCGAAGAAAAATAGAGCTGAGTATCATCTGAGCCTAGTACTGAGCCTTGCGGTACTCCATATTTAACTTGTGATTGATATGACATCTCTTCGTTTACTGCTACAAACTGATAACGGTCAGATAAGTATGATTTGAACCATGCCAATGCAATTCCACTAATGCCAACATAATTTTCGAGTCTATTTAGAAGAATATTGTGATCGATAGTGTCAAATGCAGCACTAAGATCCAGTAACACTAATAGAGAGATACAACCACGATCTGATGATAAGAGCAAATCATTAGTAACTCTAATGAGAGCAGTCTCAGTACTATGGTATGGTCTAAATCCTGACAGGAAATCCTCACAGATACTATTTCTTTCTAAAAAGTAACATAGTTGTGATGAAACGGCCTTTTCTAGTATTTTTGACAGAAAAGTTAGATTTGAGATCGGCCTGTAATTGACCAATTCTCTTGGATCAAGTTGTGTTTTTTTTAATAAGAGGTTTAATAACAGCCAGCTTAAAAGTTTTTGGTACATATCCTAGTGATAAAGACGAATTAACGATATTAAGAAGAGGATCTATGACCTCTGGAAGCATCTCTTTCAATAGCTTAGTCGGTATAGGGTCTAACATACATGTTGTTGATTTTGATGATTTAACAAGTTTAGACAGATGGTTGCATGGTTATAATTTTCCCTCTAATACTGTCAATCTTGCAAGTAAAGAAGTTCATAAAGTCATTACTGCTGTACTCTTTGGAGACATCAGAAGTTGAAGCTCTATTTCTTATTAATTTAGCCACTGTATCAAATAAATACCTAGGGTTGTGTTTGTTTTTTTCTAAGAGATTTGAGAAATACAAAGTTCAGTCATGAAACTCTAACCGAGCGCTGACTGGTTCTTTCTACGACATGGCATCAGCCAATCGGAAGTAATTCCATATCCACGCAACCATATATATCGTACCCTAGCCTGTGATCGACAAGTTGCGCAATGTGAAGCGCTGTTATCCCTCCTCCTCCCCAGCGCCACCTGTAGAGATCTGCTAGGGGGGTTCTACCATTCTCTACCATTTTCCTTGTTGCTTTATTTGACAAAGCTGAACAATTTGTATTTGCTCAGCAGCATGATTGAAATAAACAGATCTAGCAGTTTTTAAGGCCTTTCTGTACTCAATCATTCTCTCTCTCCACGAAATGCGAAAAACTTCTAGTTTTGTTTTCTTCCAGCTGCGCTCCATTTCTCTGGCAGCTCTCTTAAGGGCCAGAGTGTGCTCATTGTACCATGGCATTGGATTAGATTCCTTAATCTTTTTTAAGTGCAGAGGAGCAACTGAGTCTAATGTGCTGGAAAAGACAGAGGCAATAGTTTCTGTTGCAACATCGAGTTCTTCTAAGCTGTCTAGTATGCTAAGGCGATGAAACTGATCAGGAAGATTATTTATAAAGCGATCTTTAGTGGTAGAAGTGATGGTTATACCATATTTATGGCAGGGTGGCAGTTTTGCAGCCTTGGCTAAATGTAGTATACACGAGACTAGATAATGATCTGAGATGTCGTCACTCTGCTGCAGAATTTTGACTGCATCATTATCGATTCCATGTGACAATATTATAATATTATCTAAAGTATGATTACGACAATGAGTGGGTCCTGACACGTGTTGTCTAACACCAATAGAGTTTAGAATGTCTGTAAATACCAATCCCAATCATTATCTACATGGATATTAAAATCACCAACAACAAGGACTTTATCCGCAGCTAGTACTAACTCCGATAGAAAATCAGCAAATTCTTTGATAAAGTCTGTATGGTGTCCTGGTGGCCTGTGTACAGTAGCCAGCACAAATGTCAACTTACATAATGTTACATAAAGCACCATCACTTCGAAGGAATTATTATTATGTGGCTCCAAGATGTTAGCAGCAGATCCTTTAAGTCCTGTAAGTTGTGAGGTGGAGCCTCCATGGATCGGACTTGTTTGTTCAGCACATCCCACAGATGCTCGATTGGCATTGAGATCTGGGGAATTTGGAGGCCAAGTCAACACCTCAAACTCGTTGTTGTGCTCCTCAAACCATTCCTGAACCATTTCTGCTTTGTGTCAGGAGCATTATCCTGCTGAAAGAGGCCACAGCCACCAGGGAATACCATTTCCATGAAAGGATGTACATGGTCTGAACAATGCTTAGGTAGGTGGTACGTGTCAAAGTAACATTGCCCAAAGCATCACACTGCCTCTGCCGGCTTGACTTCTTCCCATAGTGCAGGGGTCGGCACTTAAGTTTGGCATCTGGGCAAAAAAATTTCACCACTAGATGGCAGGCCAAAACATTAATGCCCATTAATGGCATGTTTAAATCATGCTCTTATCAAACTATGTTTTATTTCGTCTTTCCATATTGTGAATAATAAATGTGTATCATTTTAATTTGCTTGTTACACAATGGAGCCTAACTTATTGTAATAATTATTTGACCTTTTGGCCCACGGGTCACCTATTGCTGACCACTGCCATAGTGCATCCTGGTGCCATGTGTTCCCCTGGTAAGCGACGCACACGCACCCGGCCATCCACATGATGTAAAAAAAAAAAATCCTTCTTCAGACCAGGCCACCTTCTTCCATTGCTCCGTGGTCCAGTTCTGATGCTCACGTGTCCACTCTTTCGGCGGTGGACAGGGGTCAGCATGGGCACCCTGACTGGTCTGCAGCTATGCAGCTCCATACGCAACAAACTGCCAGTCGTCTAGCCATCACAATTTTGTCCTTGTCAAACACACACAAATCCTTACACTTGCCCATTTTTCCTGCTTCAAACACATCAACTTTGACGACAAAATATTCACTTGCTGCCTGATATATCCACCCACTAACAGGTGCCGTGATGAAGAGATGATCAGTGTATAATGTTATGCCTGATTGGTGTACATGGATCACATCAAATATGGCAAACTGAGAAGCTTAAACGTGCTTGATTGACACAAGGTTTGTTCTCACGTGTCACACAAGTACGGCTGAGCTTCCATTGACCATGTTTGATGTGCTTTATGTACGTGTGTTGATCAATGTTTATATGTGAATAAAAGCCAAATTAAACCTGTTCATCATATTAGGTGACCGTCTCTCTTCAGAGGACTTGGAATAAAGCATTCCATTCATATGATTTACTTTTCTTTATGAACTTTTTGAAGCATGAAAGTTTTGGTGGTATGAATAGACTTTGAATAGAGGGACAGAAATATCTTAGGTTTCATTGAAAAGTGTGTCAAAGATGAAAGAAAGTCTTATGGGCTTGAAACTGCATGAGGGTGAGTGACTGATGACAGAATTACACACCTTTTGATGGGATCTGACCAAGAGCAGAAGCAATAGTGTTTGCTTTTTCCATTGTCAGGTTCTTGAATATGGAACCCAATGAGAAAACAACAATGCCATGATCTCCTGAGCTCTGAACAAACTTCTCCAGATCCTAAAGACACAAATGAACACATGCTGTCACACAAAAACAGAAAACATGATTTGATGCACCATATTTACCATAAAAACTACTTAAAATAACATAAATGTATTTATACAGGAAATAGCAATTGTGGGTAATAGAAATGTATTGCTCTCTTGAAAGTGTTCATTCTGGTTGTGAACCCACAAAAAACATAATGCACTCTAAACGCCCCATTTTTCGACCAAGGGGTCAAGATTCAGATGGTCTGCATGGTCCCATTTTGCCCCTGCTGGAAGATGGCATAATTATACCAGCTAGGTCAAAAAACTGTTGTTCTAAAGTAACCGTGTATTTTGACAAGATGACATTTACTGCAAGCAATATTAAAATGCAAATTATTTCATTAAATTGTCACGGAGCCCCTAAAGACACATGGTGATGGAAAAAAGAAAAATTCACAAGTTTCCCCCAAGAAAAGTTGAGAACAAATGCAGAGTTGGTAATTGCACTGACTTTAGCCAGCTTTTCATTAGTAACTTATACTGAATTATTTTCCATCATAAATGGATATGGCATAAATTACAATGTTACTTGATCTATTCAGGTTAGAATTCCTTAATTTACATATGATGCATATTATAATGCAAAATAAAACAAAATGTAAAAACATAAAAAAAATCTGAAAAGCATGTATTTTAAAATAAAATATGGCAAAGCAAAGTCATTACCTTTGACAGAGGTTTGGCAGGTTTGCAGTGTAGTCCTCCAACAAATTTAAAGTTAGGCAGGAGTGGGCGTGGATACTCAAAATCCCAGTAAGTTCTAATGAAACAAATGTCAGCTTTTCCCATGGTCTCACACATTGATGAAGGTTTTCCTGTGACATATGGAGAGATATAGTCTGCTGATTGCTGATGTACATTAGATCAAGTCACAAGATTAAACAGTGTCTAGAATGAGTCTACTGCACAATTAAAGCACATGAGTAAAAGCTTCCCCAATCAAACGATATGAAATAATAAAAACATACCCAATACTTCAGTGTAAAGCGGATCGATAAATATTGCCATCAATTGAAATGCAGTTGAATAAATGATGTAATGGATCATGTTTTCAACTCTCTCTATGAAGCTCATGTGGTCAGTGAGGTGACCCTGTGCAGCGACCGCAGGAACATAGGACGGTGGCGTGGGGATCTGACCACAATTCCGCTCTAAAGCATACGCGAAGGTTGCGCGCATTGAGACGACGTGCGGGATCTTCAGCTTCTCTGCCATCAGGTCAGGGAATGGCATCATCGGATCAGAAAAAAGCACATCATAATTAGATTCCCGAAGCGTTTGTAAAAGATCCTCATTGTGGAACAGGCCCTTGTAAAATTCATTAAAGAACACCATGGTCTTGGACATCAGTCGCCAGAATTTGAGCACTCTCTCGTATGTGGAGCCCGGGTCATCCGTCCAGGGATGAATCGCCTCATGCAGTACAGCACTGGCCTCTTCCTTTTCCGTCTTGACTTTATACACTTTGAAGTCGAACCGCTCCTTCCGTGTGTAATCTACAGTAGGTGATGAAGAACTGACCAGAACCGTCACGCTGTGGTTCTTATTGACCAGCGCGTCTAAAACCACACGCATGTTGTGCCAGTGGCTGAACTCGCCCGGCAACACCAAAACCCTGCCAGCCTCTGCTCCACACAGCAGTGCGAGCACAAACACAGTCCCAGATATCATGCTGAAGTGTTTGTGCAGTTGATCTGGGGAGCGATGATCCTTCAGTAAACAGAGTAGATCAGACTGAACTCTTGATCGTCACGTGATTAATGTGCACTTCAGCTTCAGGAAGTTCATGGTGGGCAATATAAATACAGAGTTATCGAGACAGAACTGCTTCAGTAAATGCATTGATCTACCCTAGAGAAAAAAAGTATACTTTATTGTATTTTAAATATATTCCCTTTTTCTATAGTACACTGCAAATATACTAACAAAAAATGTACTATCGTTAAATATATAAAAAGTATATTAGTATCATATTTTCACAATACAACTTTTAACACACTTTAAAATAATTGTACTTTAGTATATTTTCTAAAAAATATATATTTTAGAAAAATATACTTGAAGTGTAAGTTCAGTTTATTTTTTAAAAGTGTATTTATTTGCACTTTATAAAAATATATTTGAGGTATATTTTAACTGTGTGCTGAAAATGATCATTGTAACAATGCACTGAAAGCATATTTAAAAATACATTATTTAATATCCTGAAGTTGTAGTGTATCTAATATTAAATTTGAGTATATTTTTTAAGATTACTTCTTCATCCTTGGAATTCATTATATTACTTGTGCTTATTTATTTCAGTATGAATGCATTACAAGCCCATTTAATATATGCAGTGTAACGTTAGTCTATACAATTTCCAAATATGTGTAAATGTTTATTAAGTTTACACTGGCAGAATCATTTTACAATCGTACACACAAATCTATATTAAACAACACACCAGCAGCACAAGTAACGTTACATGCGAAAAAATATGTCGAGTGTTTAAACATATCTGAATTCAAATGTCTCTTCAACTTGGTCAGTGACCAATCAGATTTTGTTGCTCACTGCCTTCAGCCAATCAGAGCTGCTGACGTCACGGTCGTCGAGTGTCTTCAGAAAACACAAGCAATATACACTGAATATATTATAGTATATACTGTATGCTCAGTACCTTTGGCTTATTCCAAATATTAAAATCTGATTGGTCACTGACCAAGTTGAAGAGACATTTGAATTCCGATAAGTTTAACCACTCGACATATTTTTTCGCATTACTTGTGCTGCTGGTGTGTTGTTTATTATAGATTTGTGTGTACGATTGTAAAATGATTCTGCCAGTGTAAACCTAATAAACATTTACACATATTTGGAAATTATAGGCTACACTGCATATATTAAATGGGCTTGTAATGCATTCATACTGAAATAAATAGCACAAGTAATATAATGAATTCCAAGGATGAAGAAGTAATCTTAAAAAAATATACTAAAATTTAACTTTAGATACACTACAACTTCAGGATATTAAATAATGTATTTTTTAAATATACTTTCAGTGCATTGTTACAATGATCATTTTCAGCACACTGTTAAAATATACCTCAAATATATTTTTATAAAGTGCAAATAAATACACTTTTAACTGAACTTACACTTCAAGTATATTTTCCTAAAATATATTTTTTTAGAAAATATACTAAAGTACAATTATTTTAAAGTGTGTTAAAAGTTGCATTGTGAAAATATGATACTAATATACTTTTTATATATTTAATGATAGTACATTTTTGTTAGTATATTTGCAGTGTACTATAGAAAAAGGGAATATATTTAAAATACAATAAAGTATACTTTTTTTTCACTAGGGCACAGCTGTATTGTGTGAGATTATGTAATTCAAAGTACAGTAGTCAACAGTTGAAGTGGATCAAAAAAGTTCAGCAAAGTTGTCCTAAGAAGAAGGTTTTGATCCGCTTCAAATGTTCACTATATTATACAAAGTGTAAGTAATAACAAAGTGTATTGTTATTGACTGCAAAGTGTGTAATGTTTAGTATTTGGAATAAGCCAAAGGTACTGAGCATACAGTATACTATTACCTGTAAAATAATATACTCAGTGTATATTGCTTGCGTTTTCTGAAGACACTCGTAATTATTTTGTAATGTACTTAAATCACAAATAAAGTGTACTTATAACACAAAGTGTACTCATAACAGAAATAAATTATACTTATAACACAAATAAATGTATACTTATAATACAACGTATATTTATAACAAATAAAATATACTTAACACAAATAAAGTATACTTGTAACACAAATTAAGTACACTTTAATATCACTAATCAAGCATGTAATTAGTCCCTACATAGACATACTTAAAGTGTACTAAGTATACTTGAAGTTGTTCCAATTTAGCACACAAAAGTATACTAAATATACTTAAAGTTGTATTTTAATACTACTTAATTACAACTTAAATATACTTAGTACAAAATTAGTTGTTTCAAAATAGCACACTTTAAGTTAACTAATCATTAACACACTGGAAATATACTAATTAGTCTTGCTGCAAGTATACTTAGCATACTTTTTTTCACTAGGGTAGAATATATAACACACTGACGTGTTTATGTAGTATGTATATGTAGTTACAGCAATGTTGTTTTTAAAAGATAAATTATCTGCCAGTATTTGAGGATTAGTGTGGTCAACTAGCCTTACCTGCATAACATAACATAATTTAGACTAATGTTACATTGGTTAAAGACTTGTTTATTTTTTATGCTCTTAATCTTGTTATGTTAGTCAATGCCGTCTTAATGTTCATTGGGGTTTCAATAATCCCATTACAACTAAGGGCTTCAATAATGTTTTATGACAGTTATCTTGATGATTTTCAGAGAGTCTGAAAGATTATTGTCAGCTCACTGCACAATGGTTCAATGGACAAGCAGCATAAACAGCAAATAAGTGAAATGTAAAATTAATACAGGTTTGTTAAAGGTTTATTCAATAAAATAAGAAGCAGGGAGTGGCTTGCAAACATAGATATGTATAGTACGTAGATGTCTCACACGACCACTGTAGACACGTTGGCGCACCGCCATCTTGGAACAGTCAACATGTCATCACTCACAGTGAGAATCAATGATGCCACAACATTGCACAGCTTCTGGCAGTAAAAACCACCAAGATATAAATTTACAAAAAAATGGGATAATCTTTCACCGGTGAGAATGTGCTGGCTTGAGTTTTTATATTAACTCACAATTACAGAGTTTTAAACTATGGTAACTTTTTAGTGTCGCGTCAGCTGACGCATTCGTCTTGTTGTATTGTGATAGTTAAGCAAAATCATCTGCTCACATAGATATAGATATTCATACATGCATCTAACTATGGTTGGAGATGCACAATAAACTTGTTTTAAATGTTTGTGGACTTTGATTGTTCCAATATGGCAGACGGCTTACATATAGCATCCCATTGAAACAGCTGTTAATGAGAAAATCTATCTATCGATCTATCGATCATTCGATCGATATGCATGCTTGCAACTTGCAAAACCCAGGGAGCTAAGGCTTAGGGTGAGGGTGCTGTCTAAGTGCTGGGAGTCTTCAGGATCCACTGGATCCCTTTGAGGTTCTTATGTTGAAAAATTATATACATTAGTAGTATTATATAATACAGTTTTGGTATTTAGTATGATTTCCCATTTAGTCTAGTATGATTTGATTTTCAAAACTGCTCAAACTTTTTAAACCATGTTAATTTTTTCAGTTGCACGTATGTCCATCAACTTCTTTCTCCCTTTGCCCATCAATCCAAACATCAGCTGAGCTGAAACATAATACAGACAGGTAATAGTCAACAGAAACACAAAGCCTAAAATAAGCACTCTAAATTAATATCAATATGATAAGGAATTTTATTCTTTATTACACATGAAATAAGGAATAATTTTACCTCTCCACCTACTACTATCACATGCCGCTCAATAATACCCCCCCCCCCCCCCACCCACCCTGCAAAAAAAAAAAACTTTAGAAGCCTTTCTCTCTAATTTCACAACGATGGATGAAACTGCATTAATAGACTGTTCCTGGTTTTTTATGTTGCTTACTTCATCCAGTAGCCTGTCCTAGTCTAATCTGTTATCTGATAACATCCCCTAAATCTACTAATTTAGAGAGGAATGATCCACTAGCATGCTTTAATGCTCAAGTTAATTTGATTCACATCTACTGATAATATACACCATATTATTCTTTAAACGTCTTACCTTTTAAAAGTGCATCACAAATGGTGTGTTCTGCTGCAACTGTACTGCGCTGCTAGGGTACTTCCGGGAACTACTGAGAGGCTCTACGATTCTGTTAAAAAAAAAGAAGACCATAAACATGACAGCTATATTACTAAATCTATTCTTTTTTATTCTTTTGTGCTTTGCCATCAGGATCGAAGTGTACTCACCGGAGTTACCTCCCTGTTGTTAGTGATCTGTCTTCTGTCTGCTGTCTTCTGTTCCTCTCCATTGCCTGCCTGGATCTTCAGTTCTCCCGTCACTTTCACCAGCTCGTCACCCGCAGAGATTCACTGTATCACCACCAGCTAAGTCTGCAAGCTAACTATCATCTTCCGTAATCCTTGCCAACTGCATTCCTACTCTGTTCTCCCATATCCATTCAATAAAGACTTTTGTTTGTACTCACCTCGTCTGTCCTCTTCTGTTTATGACAGAAGAACAGACCGCAAAAAGTAGGAGACATTAGCTGGGAGTTTGGAGGACAGATCGCAGCGGTGGCTCAATCCAGCCACGATATGTTTACTTACACCGAGGGATTCTGTCTACTCGCCCACACCTGCTCCTTGGATGATGAAACCATCAAGGTGTTGTATCGGGTTGGAGTAAACTTTGTTGATCCCAGAGAACTCCCCGATCCCACCAGATTGGACTGGAGAGAGGCCATCTACCTATGTCTGGAGAGCTTCCTTCCCCAGTATGCATCACAGCCAGCCCCAGAATCTCATCCTAAGATGGCGCCATTCTGGAGCCTCTACCCATCATGACCTCAACTCCAGAGTCTCATCCCGTCATGGCCGCCATTCCAGAATCTCTTCCCGTCATGGCCTCCAGTCCCACAATGGCTACCGAGTCTGAACCCTCAGCCAAAATGGCCGCCATCACGTCTATGACTCTAACTCCCTTCCTCGTCCAGGATCCAGAAATGACCCCCTTCCTCGTAGAGAGCCCAGAGATGGCTCCAGTCCACTCCAGTGCAAGCTCCAGCCCGAGTCTGCTCCAGTGTTTTGGTTTTACAGCAGCTTGAAGAAAAAGTTATTATTGAGCTATGGTAAGTTTTTGATAGAATCACTTCTGTTGTGAAAACTGTATTATTATTATTGTATTATTAATTATTAACTTAGGGGCCGTTTAAATGACACTTTTTTTAAAACTGAAAACAGTGCGTTTTAATGCATTCTTGCGGTTCATTTACGTGTTTAGTCTATAGGTGTGTTTAAATGTGTATGTGAACAGACACTTAGTCTTTTTTATAAAGTCATGTTGCCAAATTACTTGTCTGGTCCGCATAATACAGAAAAATGAGTAGTTTCCGTGGATCCATGCAAACTGGAATCATTTTGATACCATTTTATCTATACATAGGGAAAGGGAAGGAGGCCTTCGCGGGGGATAGTTTAGTTGACACGTCAGGGCTGCGTTGCTGTCGTGTCTATGCGCAGGTCCTTCATCTCATCTGGATACGGCCTGGATCTGGCAGACTACGGCAAACCTCGGGATAAACAGAGAGAGACTAATATTCACGTAGACGCCATTCTTCTTCTGATGTAGCGAGTACATTAGGTGTTATAGGAAGTGTTCCTGGTTCCGGCTGACCTCATTTTTGCAGCCTAACTATTAACATGATTTGAATTATAGAAGCAGATAATGTATTGTGTGTATGCCAGGTTAAAGAGATGTGTTTTTAGTCTAGATTTAAACTGACAGAGTGTGTCTGCATCCCGAACAGTGATAGGAAGACTGTTCCAGAGTTTAGGTGCCAAATAGGAGAAGGATCTACCACCTATTCTAGGTATTCTAGGTATTATCAGCTGGCATGTGTGTCTGTAGGTTTAAAGAAAACCTTTGTGTCCAACTTCCTTGTTGCCTGGAAATTAGGTCCCTTGAACACTGTTGTGTCCAGAAAATTTATCTCATTTTCTCTCAATTCCCACTTGATATAGATAGAGTCATGATGTCCATTAAGAATGTCCTCAAATTTGAAAAAAAAATCGTCTTTTGTATGTTCCCATAGCCCCACACATCATCCAAATATCTGAAGTAACAGGTGGGTAGCTTTGTACACTTCTCCCAGACTGACTCTTCCTATATAAATGTCTGCATATGCCGGGGCGAATCATTTGCCCGTGGCAGTCCGTTGAACTCAAAGTCATTTTTTGTAAGACTCAACTTCAAAAACTTCAAAACCGATGCTTCTGGTCTGTTAGGATCCGGGTACTTCCTAAACCATTCCCTCACAGCTCTTAATCCTTTGTCTGTCTCTATATAAACTTTCAACTATCCATAGAAAATAATCTCGCTTCTGGATTCAGTGTCAAGGTCCTTACCTTCTGTAAAAAATCATCAGTATCTTTAATATAGCTATCATGCTTGGTAGATAATGGGTTGAGATAAAAGTCTATGAATTCTGCTACCACAGTCAGAAACTATAGGTCTATCCGGGGGCATATTGGGAAAAGGGCATGCAGATTTTTTTGTGAATTTTGGGTAAAATATAAAATCGTCTCCCTCTTGGTGTACCCTGTCCTGTTATGTATTCCACTTGTGATTTTGTAAGATGGCCTTCTTTTTGTAAAGTGTCCAGCTCTTGTTTGATCTCCTCTACTGAATCCATAAAAACTGGTTTAGTTAGAAGCTTGAAAATTCCTGGTCTTCCAACTGTCTATTTGCTTCTCTAACATATTGCTCTCTGTCCATATCGGCTGGTTTTATTACCAGAGGGGAATCCAAGCTCAATCTCCTTAAAGCCTCCCTTTCCTCTGTTGTAATATTACAACATTCCTTTTCCTCCAACCATCCAGCAATCACCTTCCTATCATCTCTGAAGTCTGTTCCTAGTAGCGATGAGACCAGACAAAGAATGAGTGTTTCGTGTTTGCTTATATAGTGAGATAATGAGCCGGTGTGTGCGTGATGAGCGATTATCTGAAGCAGGTGTGATGATGGCTGAATAAGTGTGCAGGTGTGAGTCAAGAGGAATTATGGGAAATGTAGTGTGACCGGTGATGGTGAATGAGGGTTGTGACAGTTACCTGATCATTGGTTCATTTGTCCTACCTGCTCTCTCTCATTACCCTCCTCATTTCTACTCCTATTTATTCTTCTTGTGTTTGCAGTCCAGTGCAAGTTTGTCATCATATGTTCCTGTCCTGTCCAGCCCAGCTGCCAGTTGTGTTTTCCCACACAGGGTAGTTGTGTCACATTACACACAGACAAGGTGTTAGGATCCAATCGCAGCTTTATTGGGTAATCCAAAGTCGAAATCCAGAGAACAGGCAAGGGTCAAAATCCAAGGAACAATCCACATCAAACAGAAAACCAGAGGTACAAAAAGTGCACGTAACATAAATTAACAAACCACAACCAAGGACAGAAGCAATGACATGGGATAATGAGTCCGGGAAGTGTGTTATGGGTAATGTAATCCAAGGGGTGAAAACAAGAGTCCGGGATGGAGTGCCCTATCAGCCACTAGAGGGCACTCCATCCCGGACTCTTGTTTTCACCCCTTGGATTACATTACCCATAACACACTTCCCGGACTCATTATCCCATGTCATTGCTTCTGTCCTTGGTTGTGGTTTGTTAATTAATAAATGTAATCCAAGGGGTGAAAACAAGAGTCCGGGATGGAGTGCCCTCTAGTGGCTGATAGGGCACTCTCACTGGTGAACCTGACAAGTTGTTGTTTAATTTTACTATTTGATTCAGTAAAAGCCCATTTTGACCTCTGAGTCCTTACCTCATCCCTTACCAGAAACCTGACATCAGTTCTCGCCTTCTCCGAAAAAAGCCAAGCCAATGTGATTCTCATTTTATTATGAGCTCTGTCGCGTTCTCTTATTGCCAGCAGACTGCTCTGTTCGGCTTTTTAACGGGTGATTCCCCGGAGGTTCGGGATTCAGTGTGGTCCATGCCAACCTTTCTCAAGTATAGGGCTGTGTCCGAAATCGCCCCTTATACCCTTAAATAGGGCACTACTATGTTGATACCTATGTGAATATGTTATGTAAATCTTCCATCACTGATAGTTAGGGTCTGTTTTTTTTCCTGGGGTTCCCACACTTTTGTCAATTGCCCCATTCTCCTCAATGACATGAATGCATTATGAGATCACATGACAACTCAGATATGAAATTGTTAACATTGCATTTTTTTAAGCAATAAACATATGAAATAGCACTTGTCTTTCCTGGAGGAATTACTAGTACGATATCAGAGAACATCTAATATAAGTGTTTATTTTGTGTTAGTCATCTAAAAAATTATAGTACATTTCAGAAAATTGTGTATCTTGATGACTCACCAGCAGCATGGAAAATCAAGTAATATGTTTATTTTACATGAACATTCACATGTATTTGTTTCATTAAAAGTGCTTTATGTAATTTTTGACTGTAGTAAAGCCATAAAAATGCCATATGTTTGCAGAGATTTAGGAAACATACAAAGTACAAATACTTGTTTCTGAGAAAAACAATGTTATAGCTAGTTATTCTCCTTTGAAATGTGCATTAGGGGTCAGAATGTCTGTTTTTGTTTTGATCTGTGATCCCGCCCACTGACAATTTACCCAATAGTATTTTGACACCCCAGGTTACCAATTGGTGGAAAACACAGCATATTTTGTTAAAAACTAACTGGGTCTTTGATCACAGATAAGTCCTCAATCTGGCAACCCAGTGTGAGTCTGGAGTCTGAGGAGGAGCAGAGAAACAACTCTCTCCAATATTTTGACTTTGGATTGCAGAAACCAATTCAGCAGCTAGCAGTCAATATAACATACTGCACCTTTAAGAGCATTTGCAAAATACACAAAATGCACACTGGCCGTCACACATGTGTACTGAATCTCTGTCCAAAAGTATTGAGGGCAATGCAACTATACATTCACTCTTTCTTATTCTTTTGTGCTTTGCCATCAGGACGAGTCTTTCTGAAACATTTACGGAAAAAGAAACTGCATGTTTTAATAAAGAGGAATGTGATCAGTGCAACAACTGAGAGTAAAAAGGCCACTACGTCCAGGCAGTGGTACTGATACCAGCTCAGGTCATGTGCCTGAACTCGTAGATGTTTAGCTCCTTTATTCCGCATCACAAACTCGATCCAGAAAACTGCCTGGTCCAGAGGCTTCATTGGCTGATCATGGTGGATTCTGGACAGTCTCGTGATGCTTTCTTTGTACCTGATTGGAGAAGAAAAAGAAGCGCCGATTAACACATGACAAGCTCTACAGAAGTGCAACAGAGAAACACCATTTTAGGGTTCTTTCTAATGGATTATTCAAGCTTATGAAAGACTTAACTCACGATGGATTATTTAAGACAGTCTTGAGAGCGTCCACCAGGTCTTTGGACTCCATTGTGTTGATATCAAGAACAACAGCAGCTCCTTTGGTTTTCATGTGCATCATGTTATCAGGCTGATCAGCAAACAGTGGCAAACCCACCATTGGGACACCATGATAAATAGCCTCATACAGTCCATTTGTCCCGCCATGGGTAATGAAGGCTTTTGTTTTTGGATGTCCTGTCAGATAAAATGAAGTTAGTATCTATCTGACACTAATTATTGTTCTTTGTGTATAACGAGAACACGACAACACTTTCCTTACCGAGCAAATCATTCTGTGGGATCCATTCGTAGAGTTTAGTATTGGGGGCGAGGGTTTCTGGTGTTTTTCCACTGTAACGCCAAACAACCTGTGAAGACAGTACTGAGCATATGAACACCTGAGTAACAGAAAAGTTGGGTCCTGTAAACATTTTATTTGTTTTTCCTACTGAGAAATTTATTTTTACTGATAATGTATACTAGTAAACCGTTTAAGACACATCTACAGATCTCTGAGGTTGTCAATAGTACACAATTACATTCTGTGATGAACACGTTTAATTTACAACGCACATACATCAAATATGGTAAACAGACGCTTAAATGTGCTTGCTTGATATGCAAGAACCATTGAGGTTTGTTCTCACGTGTCTTGCACGTACAGCTGAGCTTCAATTTACCATATTTAATGCACTCAAAAATGTTACACACCTTTTGTGGGATCTGACCAAGAGCAGAAGCAATAGTGTTTGCTCTTTCCATTGTCAGGTTGTTGATCATGGAACCCAATGAGAAAACAACAATGCCATGATCTCCTGAGCTCTGAACAAACTTCTCCAGTTCCTAAAAGACACAAATGAGCACATAATGTCACATAAAAACAGAAAACAAGATATGTTCTAACTGCCCCATATTTCTAACAAGGGGTCAAGGTTTGAAAGGATTGTAAACATTTAATTACATTATATTCTTCCACATCTGTTATATTTCATGCACTGCAAAGAATATTTGAAAAGCTTGGAACCACATTCTTTTGGTGTCATCAGTAAATAATTAATCTCACAGAATGAGCAGATCTGTTGTTTGGCTCAAAAAAAAACATTATTGTGCTGAGTTACAAAAGTAATGTAAAAATAGAAAAATCAAATTTTTGCCCAGATATGCGTTTTCTCCCTTTATCCAGCTTTTAATTAGTGACCTAAACAACTTATTTTCCATCAGAAATGTCATGTCAAAGTGTGCCACATGCAGTTTACAAAATGGGATGACACTGCAAATCCTTAATTCTCAACAGAGCCAAATCCTTCTCCATACACACATCCACTGATATAAAGTTACAATGTTACTTGATCTATTTGAGTCAGGATTCCTTATTTTTCATAAATGTAAAGGCATCAAAATATTTCAGAAGAGCAGATATTTCAAAATAATATATGACAAAGTCATTACCTTTGACAGAGGTTTGGCAGGTTTGCAGTGTAGTCCTCCAACAAATTTAAAGTTAGGCAGGAGTGGGCGTGGATACTCAAAATCCCAGTAAGTTCTAATCAACCAGATGTCAGCTTTTCCCATGGTCTCACACATTGTTGTAGGTTTGCCTGTGACATATGGACAGATATAGTCTGCTGATGCACAGTAAGTCAAGTCACAAAGTATCAGAAACAGTATCTGAAAGATTAGCCTACTGCGCAATTCAAGCAGAAAAGTTGACCCAAATCAAACAAAAAAAATAACAATTACCCCACATTTCAGTGTAAAGCCGATCAAAAGTAAACCTCATGTTCAGATGAAACATGGTTGTATAAATGATGTAGAGGAGCATGTTTTCAACTCTCTCTGTGAAGCTCATGTGGTCAGTGAGGTGATCCTGCACAGCGACCGCAGGAACATAGGACGGTGGCGTGGGGATCTGTCCGCAAATCTGCTCGAAATTATATGCGAACGTTGAGCGCAGTGAGATGATGTGTGGGATCTTCAGCTTCTCTGCCATCAAGTCAGCACATGGCATCATTGGGTCAGAAAAAAGCACATCATAATGAGATTCCTGAAGCATGTGTAAAAGATCCTCATTGTGAAACATGCCCTTGCATGTATCAGTAGAAAGTGCCATGAAGTTTGACATCACTCGCCAGATTGTGGTGATTGTCTCGTATGTGGTGGCTGTGTCATTCATCCAGAGATGAATAAAGTCACTCCAGACTGCAGTGGCCTCTTCTTTCTTCATCTTGACTTTAAACACATTGAAGTCGAACCGCTCCTTCCGTGTGTACTGTACAGTAGGCGATGAAGAACTGACCAGAACCGTCACGCTGTGGTTCTTCTCAACTAACGCATCTACGATCACACGCATGTTGTGCCAGTGGCTGTACTCGCCTGGCAACACCAAAACTCTGCCAGCCTCTGCTCCACACAGCAGTGCGAACACAAACACAGTCCCAGATATCATGCTGAAGTGTTTGTGCCTTTGGATAAGTGCAGTGTGATCTGGGGAACAATGACCTAAATACAGAATGCTATGAGCACAACAGGATTTGGGCAAAGGTCATATTGCATAATGGAGGGTATAGGTGTGTTTTGAAATTTGGTCAAAGGTTAATATCTTTGTCTTGCATGTTTACTCAACTCCCCCTCTAAATAAAAATGTTACCAGGAACAACACTGTTATAATGTAAGTGCAATTCTGAGTCTTTCAGGGTTATGTTTTGTTTGGCCTTTGTTTATTTGGATTTTTGTCTCTTGTATAAGTTTTCCTTTGACCCAGTTTTCCCCTTTGTCTCATTGGTTCATCTTATTCACCTGTCCCTCATTAATGAACTCTTTAGCTCCTTTGTTTGCCCTAAGTATTTAAGTCCTCAGTTTCAGTCTGTCCCTTGTCTTGTATTGCTAATGTTTAGGTTACAAGGTTGTGTTTCGTGTGTTTTTTTGTTTATTCCTCATTGTGAGCTTCTCTATAGCAACAAACCGTTACAGAATACAGAACGTAAGAACCGAAATGGCTGAAGATCAGAGGACATTAACAACCCTCATCCAGTCCCATCCAGAAAGCATTTGGGCACTCCAGCTCATCCCGAGCCTGCAACCAAACCCTCCATATTCCTGAACATTGGGACAATTTCATCCACTCCAGAGTCCACTTCAGCCCCAGATTCTGCTCCAGCATTCAGTCCAGTGCCCGCTCCTAAAACAATAATTCCTGAGTCCGTGCCAACCCATGAGTCCGCTCCAGAGTGTCAGCCGAGTCCCGAACTTGCTAAATCTTCAGCCAAAAGGAGGAGGTTGAGGAAGAAGACTATCCTCTTTGGCAATGGCCTCTGACCAGAGTCCAGTGATGGCTTGAGCCCCTGAGTTCAGTCCAGTCCACTCCAGTATGTTCTCCAGAGTCCACTCTTGTATGTTCTCCAAAGTCCGCTCCAGTATGTTCTCCAGAGTCCACTCTTGTATGTTCTCCAAAGTCCGCTCCAGTATGTTCTCCAGAGTCAGATCCAGAATGTTCTCCAGAGTCTGCTTCAGCCCCAGAGCTCAATCCAGGAAGCATTGCACCGTTCATAATGGCTCTGGCAGTGTGTGTGTCTGGGCCATACACGCATCCCCTGAGTCCGCTCCAGTGTCGCCTCCAGCCCCTGAGTCTGCTCCAACCTCTGAGTCCACTCCAGTGTCAGCTTCAGCTCCAGTCCACTCCAGTGTCAGCTCCAGCCCCTGAGTCCACTCCAGTGTCAGCTCCAGCTCCAGTCCACTCCAGTGTTGGCTCCAGCCCGAGTCAGCTGCACTGTCTGTTTCAGCCCCTGAATCCGCTCCAGCCTCTGAACCTTCTCCAGTGTCGGCTCCAGCCCGAGTCCGCTCCAGTGTCAGCTCCAGCCCCAGAGTCCACTCCAGTGTCGGCTCCAGCCTCTGAGTCCGCTCCAGCCTCTGAGTCTGCTCCAGCCTCTAAGTCCGCTCCAGTGTCAACTCCAGCCTCTGAGTCCGCTCCAGTATCTGTTCCAGCCTCTGAGTCCACTCCAGTGTCTGTTCCAGCCTCTGAGTCAGCTCCAGCCTCTGAGTCCGCTCCAGTGTCTGTTCCAGCCTCTGAGTCAGCTCCAGCCTCTGAGTCCGCTCCAGTGTCTGTTCCAGCCTCTGAGTCCGCTCCAGTGTCTGTTCCAGCCTCTGAGTCTACTCCAGTGTCTGTTCCAGCCTCTGAGTCAGCTCCAGTGTCTGCTCCAGCCTCTGAGTCCGCTCCAGTGTCAGCTCCAGCCTCTGAGTCCGCTCCAGTGTCTGTTCCAGCCTCTGAGTCCGCTCCAGTGTCTGTTCCAGCCTCTGAGTCCGCTCCAGTGTCTGTTCCAGCCTCTGAGTCCGCTCCAGTGTCAGCTCCAGCCTCTGAGTCCGCTCCAGTGTCTGTTCCAGCCTCTGAGTCCACTCCAGTGTCTGTTCCAGCCTCTGAGTCCGCTCCAGTGTCTGTTCCAGCCTCTGAATCTGCTCCAGTGTCGGCTCCAGCTCCAGTCCACTCCAGTGTCTGCTCCAGCCTCTGAGACCGCTCCAGTGTCTGCTCCAGCCTCTGAGTCCACTCCAGTGTCTGTTCCAGCCTCTGAGTCCGCTCCAGTGTCTGCTCCAGCCTCTGAGTCAGCTCCAGCCTCTGAGTCCACTCCAGTGTCTGCTCCAGCCCCTGAGTCCACTCCAGTGTCTGCTCCAGCCCCTAAGTCCACTCCAGTGTTGGCTCCAGCCGCTAAGCACAGTCCAGAGTCCACTCCAGCTTATGAGCCAGCTCCAAGTGTCCGCTCTTGTTCACAACTCCATAGCTCCTCCCAAGAACATGTTTTTGGTATATACGTCCCCAGCCATAGTGGCCAAAACAAGCTCCCATGGCAAGGCCACAGAGACCGATCCTTCCTGGCTCCCTGCACTGCTGGTGCCTCCTTTAGCCCCTGAGCTCCCTGCACTGCTGGCATCACCCTGCTCACCTGCCCTATTATGGCCAATCACAAAAGTTGATTAAGCAACCAACTAGGCATGTGATGGTATCAAATTTTCATGTTGCGATTAGTTGAAGCTTTTATCACGGTATACAGTATTATCACGATATTAAAATAAGTTGCAAAACCATTTTTGTCATAGTTTAACAGATTTAAGAACTCTTTTTGTAATAAAACAAAAACAACTCTGACTGAAATTTTCAAACAGATTAAAATGCAAAAGAATTAGGCTATAAAGAACAACAGATAACACTTTACTCTATTTAATGCATTAACTAAGATTGAGCAATAGCTACATTTGTTAAAAAAAGTGTTATTTTTTGTTAATGTTAGTTTAGAGACACAACTGATCATTGTTAGTTTTATCTCAGGTCCATTAAATAAGTTATTTTGATTTTAGTAATGTTATTAAATAGTAGCTAAGAAATTAACATTAATTAATAATAATTAATACTTTATAAGTATTTTTATTGTCAGTTTAGTGATAATGAATTAACATGTTACCTAATGAAGCTGTATGTTTTCAAAGTTTTACTGAACAATAACAAATAATCAGAACATTTCTAATCATTAGGGCATGTTGTAGTCCAGATTAAAATATAAAAATGTTTAGGTTTGAAAATAAATATCCTTTTAAGTCTTTTTTAAGTATTCAGTATTTGGTGCTGTAATGAACAACACTGAGATTACAAAAAAATGAATGGCTGTTTGAAGCCATAGACTGTAAAAAAATATGGACGTAGTGTCCGTGACGTCACCCATAGATTTCTGAACAGCAGTTTTGACGCGTAAATGAGGCCGCGCCCATCTTAGCTGCGCGTCACCGCACGTCACTCCCGGATAACTGAAAATGGGCAAAGAGGCGGGGAGGTGGTTTGAGCTGATTTGACTGGTTACTGAAACCACGCCCGCCTAGCTATCTATATAGATACTATCTAAATTATTAATGAAGATAAGTTTTATCATCCGAAAGATTCTAAAGGTTTACTGTCAATCTACGGTGTTTTTTTAAGATATAGATGCTCCAACACCAGTAATTTGTGTTGGGTGTGCAAATAACAACATGGAAAATCAAAATGGGACTTCATACCTTTATAATAGAGATCGCGAGATGAATCCAATCTGTGGCACTTGGGTAAAATATAAATGTCCATTGCAAAACAAAAAACAGTACTTTTTTCCATGAAATATTGATATATTATCCATTGTTTGCATAACATTTCTTTTGAATGATCTGCTCTCTGTCATCGTTCTTCAAGAAATAATGCAATCTGAGCAGCGTTTATGTTGTAAAACTGTATACGATCGTATCTAACAAACAAATGAGCCCGTGTCCAAAGGATATTTTTTCAAAATAGTGCAGCAGTTTTAGTTCTAATATCCAAGCAGTGCTGTCAGAGTTGTATATCCTCCTGGTATTGTCATTGTAGTAAATCTCACAAACAAAACTTTTAGCCAATGCCACGATCCAACAACGTGTGTTCTGTTTCTTCCGCATGCATGCACATCTACACAGACACACATCAGTCTCGACTATTAATGCAGCAAGCCATATTTTATAATTGTATAAAATAATCAAGCACAAATACGGCTGAGATGCCAAATCCAGCGGCTGGAATTAACTGAGGTAAAGTGACAGGCTCACAGACAGCAGCGACATCTACCTGTCACTCAAGTGACCACGCCCTTAATTATGCAGAACTTTAAGGCTTAATATAATTTAAAAGAATGAGTTATAAAAAAAATTCACCCCCCTCACAGTTGTCATGAAGGGCAAAATTAGCAGTATAGACCAAAACCACAATTTGAACCAACTTGTAAACATGTTTTTTTCTGCTGTAAACTTGGCCAATTTAACATGGGACTCAATGAGATTCTGCTCTCTTTTGGAGCCTGTCCCTAGCGGCCAGTCGATGAATCGCAGTTTAAGTCACTTCCGTATTGGCTTCACGAGAGACTGGGGGAGGTTGCCGCTTGTTTGAAGCATTTTAAAAACTTCACTAGCGCAGTTACTTTGTTTGCACGGTTTCCGTGGTAACCGCTGCACGCTGCTGTTCCATCAGCGCCCTCTGCTGTCAGAGAGTGAACGCGCACTTTCATTCAGCTCGTCTCCTTCACTCGTTCCGCCATGTGCTTCTCGTGCACCTTGGGATTGTTTACATCTGAGCGCGTGTCCTTTTAACGCAGAATACAGCGGTGTTGTGCATTTTATACGATTGATGGGTAAAGTATTCTTAATTGCCTTATAATAAATTAATAATTGGTAATAAATTATTATTTACGGTATTCTGAAGTGCCGACGATTACAATATCGTGCATATTCATTATCGCGATTTATCGCATTACCGAATATCGGCACAAATCTACAACCAACCGTAGAATATGCCACTGCATTTATTACATACTTCTTTATTGCATTATGTTTTTGTGCTGAATTCGTATAACATTCATAGGCTAAAAATGGAAATCCCTTTCATTTCCCTAAAAACCAATTTGAAGTGGAATGCCATCACCCCTTGAAATTCACTTCCCAGACTCCATCCCACCACATTACCCCCATTTCCAGCCCTGTTGGCCAGACGTTCATGCAGTTGTGTTCTGTGTAGCACAAGGTTCCAGTTTTCTTTCCAGTTTCTATCTGCTCCAATGTCTATCATCTTAACCTCGTCCTTCTTGTTGCCTGATCATTGGTTCATTTGTCCTATCTGCTCTCCCTCATTACCCTCCTCATTTCCTCTCCTATTTTTTCTCCATGGGTTTGCAGTCCTGTGCAAGTTCATGGTCATATATTCCTGCCCTGTCCAGTCGGTGGTTGTTTTCCCACATGGGATAGGTTTTTTAAAATTTTATTTTACTTTTTGATTAAATAAAAGCCCATTTTGATCTCTGAGTCGAGCTCTGTCATGTTCTCTTCCTGCCAGCAGACTCCTCTGTTCGGCTTTTTTTTTTTTTTAACAGGTGGGTTTTTCAGCTGCAGGGACAGGACGACTGGTTGCAATCGAGGGAAAGATGAATGCAGGCCAAGTACAGGGATATCCTGGATGAAAACCTTCTCCAGAGTGCTCAGGACCTCCGACTGGGCCGAAGGTTTACCTTCCAACAAGACAATGACCCTAAGCACACAGCTAAAATAACGAAGGAGTGGCTTCACAACAACTCCGTGACTGTTCTTGAATGGCCCAGCCAGAGCCCTGACTTAAACCCAACTGAGCATCTCTGGAGAGACCTAAAAATGTCTGTCCACCAACGTTTACCATCCAACCTGACAGAACTGGAGAGGATCTGCAAGGAGGAATGGCAGAGGATCCCCAAATCCAGGTGTGAAAAACTTGTTGCATCTTTCCCAAAAAGACTCATGGCTGCATTAGATCAAAAGGGTGCTTCTACTAAATACTGAGCAAAGGGTCTGAATACTTAGGACCATGTGATATTTCAGTTTTTCTTTTTTAATAAATCTGCAAAAATGTCAGCAATTCTGTGTTTTTCTGTCAATATGGGGTGCTGTGTGTACATTAATGAGGAAAAAAAATGAATATTAAATGATTTTAGCAAATGGCTGCAATATAACAAAGAGAGTACAATTTAAGGGGGTCTGAATACTCTCCGTACCCACTGTATCTCGGCCAAATATTGTCCCATCCTAACAAACTATACATCAATGGTTTGGCTTATTTATTCAACTTTCAGGTGATGTATTTAAATTTAAATGTTAGTAGGTAGTTTGTCATTAGCTAACAATGATCAATACATTTGCTACAATATTTAATAATCTTTGTTAATAAAAATTACAACTGTTAGTGTTACCTGAACTCTATTAAATAATATTAACAAAGAAAAATTTAGATTTTAATGCTCCATTAGTAAATTGATTACCGATTGATTACAGACATCAGAAGAGAAATATATAAATAAAGGTAATTGCGAATTTGACTATTTTCTTTCTGGCAAATGCGAATTCATATTTTTCATATTCTCACAAAAAAAGTGAGTGCGAGAAAAAAGTCTTAATTGTGAGATAAAAAGTCTCAAGTACCTTTATTATTTTCCTTCACTGGCGTAAGCTTCCATTGCAAGCGAGGAAAAACACTTTACATTACCTTACCTAACACTTCACTGTAGAAATTATCCAAATTTTTCGAGGCCATCCGAAACGCGAAGGAATAAACAACATGCATAATCATATTTTTCACTCTCTCCATGAAGCTCATGTGATCCGTCATCACCGTCGGAGGAACCGGCACATAAGAGGGCGGCGTGGGCATTTGTCCACACATCCTCTCCATGGAGAACCCCAGAGAAATCCGCAGAGAGAGGACGAACGGCAGCTCCAGAATCTCTGCCAGCAGGTCACTGCACACGATCATGGGATCATAGAGGAGCACATCAAACTTCAGATCCCTCAAGCGAGCCATCAGCGCGTCATTACGCAGCATGGTGCCGCACATGACGCGGTGCATTTCGTTAATTTTCCCCGTCAGCTCCATTATCTGGAGACCAATTGTGACCCTGCTTGGTGTGGGGTGCTGCATCCAGATGTTGAGCATCTGTTCGCTCAGGCTGTGCACCTCATGCGCCTTCAGAGGCACATCAAACACCAGGAACTCAAACCTCTCCTGCGCTGTGAAGTTCACGGTCGGCGAGGCTGAGCTCACCAGAAGTGTCACGCTGTGATTGCGGTTCAGCAGTTCTTCCACGATGTTGCGCATGTTGAGCCAGTGGCTGTACTCTCCCGGCAGCACGAGCACGTTTCCACCGTGCGTAAAGCTCGTGCCAGTCAAGAGGAAGATTACGAGAAGCGTGCATGATTTTCCCAAGAACTGCATGGCAGAAGCACTCGTGAAGACGCAGCAGACAAACACTCTTCCCTCTTTGCACTGAGATAGGCGTGTGTCCAGGGAAGAAGTATGGTGTAAAGGGTGGGGCCGCAGTACTTTGGAGTCACGTCACGTGACGTCACGAGTAAAGAGTCAGGAAACACTCCCAGATTTACATAAACCAACATCCTCTTGTGAAAAAAGGTTGCTTGATTGTAATGAATGTGCACTTCAAACTTGAACTTCAAATTTTTGTTTTAAAAATCTTTTGTCATGCTTTAAAGAAGTAGCCTACATTTATTTTGAGTGTCGACTAACATACTAAAGCACACTTGATTTTAGGCCTAATTTTAACAGAAGTGTGTTATTCAATATTACATTTAAAGATATTTTTACAATAAAAAATGTGTAAATATATTTCAATACATGACATGCAAGTTTCAATAGAAATGAGTTTAAAGAATATTTCGGTTTACCATAAATGCTTGTCGGTACATTCAGCAGTACACTTTAACCATATCTCAACAATAACAATAGCATTAATTATTAAATTACATATAAAGATGTACTTAAAGTTACAATATGTAATAATTTTGTTCGCTTGAGGTCGCTAGAGGTCTATTCAAAACAAAGGCGTAGCTTGATGACGGAAAGTTTGAGCACGGAATCTTGGGACATGTGGTTTCCATCTCAACGGAGGGTGCAATAGAATAGGGATTGACTCGGGAAGAAATCATGTTCATGGATGTGATTATTAACGTTACTGTAGTGTGAAGCAGAGCAGGAGTGAGTGTTGTGGAGCTGAACGAGGAGCTGGAGCGATTGATCAACACACGCCTCACGAGCAGCGGGACTTTTATTATGACACAGTCGCCGGCGCCGCTTCCGCTTTTCCGGTCATGAGTATGAGGTAACGCAGCTCTGTTTATCATATTAGATACATTTGAGAGTGTTGAAAATGATGTTATAACGTTACTCTGTGCGTTCGCTCGGCGGCTGCTGTGAGACACTGTTACACACTGCAGTAAGATAGATCGATTTTACAATATCATATTAAATGCTGGATGGCTTGTGCTGATAAATGGCATGCAATTAATTTTAAATAATATTATAATTTTAATTTTATATTCTTTGGGCCATAAAGCCAGGAACATTTATCAAGCACCTCTGGAACAGCACAAATTAAATGTCTCTACACAACAAAGGGTCAATTTGTATAATCTGAGAATTTTCATGTATTTATTTAAAAAAAAAAAAAAGATAGTGCATTTCAGAAATTGTGTATCTTGTTGACTCCCAGTGAAAGTAATGCTCTTGATAACTTTCAACAGTTCAAAAAGAAAGATTTCAAAGGGCATCAAATGGTAGGAATGGCCCATATCAGGGGTAGGCAAGTTCGGTCCTAGAGAGCCGCTGTCCTGCAGAGTTCAGCTCCAACCCTAAAAAAACCCTCAGCTGCCTATAGCCTGTAATCCTGAAGAGCTCGATTAGCTTGTTCAGGTGAGTTTGATTAAGGTTGGAGCTAAACTCTGCAGGACGGCGGCTCTCTAGGACCAAACTTGCCTACCCTTGGCCCATATTAATCTTCTGATGACTCATTTTATTGGGCAAAAACAACTCTTTATTTGCAGTGTGTACTGCTCAGTGCACTTGAGGTTGAATTACTGCGTAACAAAGTGCACATTATCAGTGGTTTTATGTTTCTTGTATTGTTGGGAAAGGTTGAGGCTATTCAGAATGACAATGAGGTTTTAGTTATAGGAGAACTTGTGTTTTCAGAACTGTCTTTGACTCGTTTGTAGAACCTCCTAAAATACTGCTGAAAGTTCTTGCCAGAGATGTAAGTTTAATCGGTCATCCAAAATTTGTTAAATTGTTTAAGACCTTTTGTGAACTCTGTATTATCTGGTTATTTGCTCAAGTGTCACATGACACTGATTTAGAAGAGGTGTGGCTCAAAAAAAAGGAAAATCCTGTGTTTCACAACTTTTCACATGGAGAATTGTGTCACAATAACTCTGATCTCAGATCATATATAGTCTAACAATTACAAAATAACACTTTTTTTCTTTTTATAAATAATCTTGGTTGATTAACGTTTTGAAATGAAATGACGAATAGTGTCATATATGATCTGTGTACTTTTGGTTCTTTGAGTTCAGTTTAATGTGTTTAGTGCCAGATCCTTAATAACTGTGAATATTTCTGAAAACCGTTATGAAAATCATATGTTTCCTGCGGTTCCTACACTTTTGTGAATCGCCTCACTCTCCTCAGTGCCACGATCACATGATTTTCATCCCTATTGTGACATATGTCAGAGCGAAACTTTTTTTGTTTTTTTGAGCAAGAAGACATGTTGGACGGGACTTGATTTTGTGGCCTGAGACATTTTTGCAAATCCTAAAGGATTCCACTGATCCTATAGGCTAAAATCTGAAGTCTTTGATCGCTCGTTTGACATGTTCGTCGACAGATAATTAATGACCACTGTGGTCAGATTATTACAATATAGAATATGAAATTCCGGCAGTGTCAGAAGATTCTTCTACAACAACCGTCAAATCATGAACCAATAGGAGCGCAGAACCTGATGATGCAATTAGTGTGACAGCAACAATCCACCTCTTGCTCCACACACATCGTCTTCATGTTTTCCATTTTTATTTTCGAGACAAGCCATGACCAACATTAGCCACCATTATAAATCACACTTACCCATGACTTCCGTATATAAGTGATCCCACTTTGCTTTGGTGACCAGATAAAACAGGACGTCCTGTGAGCCATAGAACAGAAAGTTCTTCAGCCTCTTCAGGAAGTTCATCTCATCCGTGTTCTCCGAGCCGATGGAGGGGACGTAGGATGGCGGAGCCGGCAGCTGGCCGCAGAGTCTCTCAACGGTGTTCCCAAAGGAGAACCTGAGACTGAGAATGAAAGGCACGTCCAGCTTCTGTGCCAGCAGCTCCCCACACATGAATAAAGGGTCGGCCAGTAAGACGTCGAACTTCTCCTTCCTCCACTTCTCAAGGAGGTCTTCTCTGGCAAAGAGCTCGTTACACACGGCCTGGTTCTGCTCGGTGCCTGTGTCAATCATCTCCTTGATCTTCATGGAAGCCGTGATGATGTTGTCATTCGGCAGATCGTGAGTCCAGTATTTCAGCATCCTTTCCATGTTCTCCAGGATGTCCTGCTTTGTGTGAGGCACCTGTAGAATCTCCACATTGTATCCCGCGGACGGGCTGGTTGTGACCGACGGTGTGGCTGTGTGGGTCACCACAGTGATGTTGTGTCCTCTTTCGATCAGCGTGTCTAGGATGACTTTTACATTGAGCCAGTGGCTGAATTCAGAGGGCCAGACGAGGACCTTTCCTCCCGACACACTCCGCAGGTTCAGGATCAGCAGCACTAGCAGGAAAACACCGGAGCTTCCTCTGGGACTCATGACAGCCATGAACAACCTCTGCGCTCAGTGAGCTTGTACTAACATGTGGACTTTGGAGGAGGAGCTTCAGCTCACAGACGGAGTTATGCAATCAGATATAGGGGAAGGTCTTAAACGATCTTTACTTTTAAAGAAATAGTCATGACAGACTGATTATTTAAGCAGATAACTGCACCATTCTGATCATCTACATATTCTCTGCAAGGTTACTTTCATCACGTCGGCTTGATCTTTAGGGTTTTATTTGCTTATAACTTAATTAATTACATACATTTGAAGATATATAGAAATAAGAAAGGAGGAATCACTATCAGAGCATTAATAAGGAAATGAAACTTTAGTTATTAGAATGGTTTTGGTTTTATTTTTAAAAGCAATACATTCATGCGTTTGGTTCCTAAATTTGCTTTTCTAAATATTATAAATTCTTCTCAATTTCGCTATAGCTATAGTGTATACATAAGTGTATTATATTATAAGTATTACACCACTTATTTAAAAAAATGTTTTTTTCTTTGAAAAAAAAAAGGCTATACAAATTCCTTTTTAGAAAATTAGAAAAAAGTCAGTCCAAAATACTTTTATAAACACAATTCTAAAATAAGTGAGTAATTGTTTCTTCATAGATGACAAATTGGTGAAATACGGTCATTAAGGTGGCTTGAAAAAGACAACTTTTATGCTATTTAAACTTCTTCTTCTTACTCTAAATGATCAACTCTAACTCCTCCTAGAGGACAAACCTCATACAACCACCAAACTCAGACTAGACCTTCAGACTGTTCTGACCAAACTGCTATATCTTTTCTAACTGATCGAACTTACGGTTTTCCTAAAAATGGCAATCAATCAATCAATCAATCAATCTATCTATCTATCTATCTATCTATCTATCTGCTCTCTCTCATTACCCTCATTTCTTCTCCTATTTATTCTTCTTGCGTTTGTGGTCCTCTGCAAGCTTGTCCCCACACAGGGTAGTTGTTGTTTAATTTTACTATTTGATTCAGTAAAAGCCCATTTTGACCTCTGAGTCCTTACCTCATCCCTCACCAGAAACCTGACATCAGTTCTCGCCTTCTCCGGAAAAAGCCAAGCCAATGTGATTCTCATTTTATTATGAGCTCTGTCGCGTTCTCTTATTGCCAGCAGACTGCTCTGTTCGGCTTTTTAACGGGTGATTCCCCGGAGGTTCGGGATTCAGCGTGCTCCATGCCAACCTTTCTCAAGTATAGGGCTGTGTCCGAAATTGCCCCTTATACCCTTAAATAGGGCACTAACTATGTTGATACCTATGTGAATATGTTATGTAAATCTTCCATCACTGATAGTTAGGGTCTGTTTTTTTTCCTGGGGTTCCCACACTTTTGTCAATTGCCCCATTCTCCTCAATGACATGAATGCATTATGAGATCACATGACAACTCAAATATGAAATTAACATTGCATTTTTTTTTAATGCGATAAAAATATGAAATAGCACTTGTCTTTTTATAAGGTATTACTAGTACGATATCAGAGAACATATAAGTGTTTATTTTGTGTTAGTCATCTAAAAAATTATAGTACATTTCAGAAAATTGTGTATCTTGACTCCTGGTGAAAAGCAATGCTCTTAATAACTTTCAAAAGTTCAAAAAGAAAGATTTCAAAGGGCATAAGGCATCAAATGGTAAGAATGGCCCATATAATCTTCTAATGACTCACTCCTGATAATGTTATGTAATTTGCAGGATGTACATGTTTTCTTTTAAATGAGCATTATTCTACCAGTTTACATACACAGGACCAGCAGCATGGAAAATCAAGTAATATGTTTTTTTTACATGAACATTCACATGTATTTGTTTCATTAAAAGTGCTTTATGAAGTTTTTGACAGTAGGCGGGGGTAATTTGCATATTCATTGATCCGTGTATATTAAATGAGGCAAAGGTGTATCGCTATTTTAAGGCATGAAGATTTTTTTTTCACTTGAATTTTTAAAAAAATATGTAATTTTGGTGATCAAAGATGAATTTTAAGGGATAAAATAATTGATTACAGGGGGACTTTAAGAGCATTTGCAAAATACACAAAATGCACACTGGCCGTCACACATGTGTACTGAATCTCTGTCCAGAAGTATTGAGGGCAATGCAACTATACATTCACTCTTTCTTATTCTTTTGTGCTTTGCCATCAGGACGAGTCTTTCTGAAACATTTACGGAAAAAGAAACTGTGTGTTTTAATAAAGAGGAAGGTGATCAGTGCAACAACTGAGAGTAAAAAGGCCACTACGTCCAGGCAGTGGTACTGATACCAGCTCAGGTCATGTGCCTGAACTCGTAGATGTTTAGCTCCTTTATTCCGCATCACAAACTCGATCCAGAAAACTGCCTGGTCCAGAGGCTTCATTGGCTGATCATGGTGGATTCTGGACAGTCTCGTGATGCTTTCTTTGTACCTGATTAGAGAAGAAAAAGAAGCGCCGATTAACACATGACAAGCTCTACAGAAGTGCAACAGAGAAACACCATTTTAGGGTTCTTTCTAAACAACTGAAATTAACTGGTCGAGGCCTTTGGAAATGGATTATTCAAGCTTATGAAAGACTTAACTCACGATGGATTATTTAAGACAGTCTTGAGAGTGTCCACCAGGTCTTTGGACTCCATTGTGTTGATATCAAGAACAACAGCAGCTCCTTTGGTTTTCATGTGCATCATGTTATCAGGCTGATCAGCAAACAGTGGCAAACCCACCATTGGGACACCATGATAAATAGCCTCATACAGTCCATTTGTCCCACCATGGGTAATGAAGGCCTTTGTTTTTGGATGTCCTGTCAGATAAAATGAAGTTAGTATCTATCTGACACTAATTATTGTTCTTTGTGTATAACGAGAACACGACAACACTTTCCTTACCGAGCAAATCATTCTGTGGGATCCATTCGTAGAGTTTAGTATTGGGGGCGAGGGTTTCTGGTGTTTTTCCACTGTAACGCCAAACAACCTGTGAAGACAGTACTGAGCATATGAACACCTGAGTAACAGAAAAGTTGGGTCCTGTAAACATTTGATTTGTTTTTCCTACTGAGAAATGTATTTTTACTGATAATGTATACTAGTAAACCGTTTAAGACACATCTACAGATCTCTGAGGTTGTCAATAGTACACAATTACATTCTGTGATGAACACGTTTAATTTACAACGTACATACATCAAATATGGTAAACAGACGCTTAAATATGCTTGCTTGATATGCAAGAACCATTAAGGTTTGTTCTCATGTGTCTTGCACGTACAGCTGAGCTTCAATTTACCATATTTGATGCGCTCAAAAAAAGTTACACACCTTTTGTGGGATCTGACCAAGAGCAGAAGCAATAGTGTTTGCTCTTTCCATTGTCAGGTTCTTCATTATGGAACCCAATGAGAAAACAACAATGCCATGATCTCCTGAGCTCTGAACAAACTTCTCCAGATCCTAAAGACACAAATGAACACATACTGTTACACCAAAACTGAAAACAAGATTTGATGCACCATATATGCCATGTAAACTACATAAAGTATCATATAGTAAACATCTTTACATAGGAAATAGAAATTGTGGGGAAAAGAAATGTATCACTCTCTTGAAAGTGTTCATTCTGGTTCTGAACCCACAAAAAACAAGATACGCAGTTTACAAAATTAGATGATACTGCAAATCCTTAATCCCCAACAGAGCCAAATCCCTCTCCATACACACATCCACTGATATAAAGTTGCTTGATCTATTCGAGTCAGGATTCCTTATTTTTTATAAATGTAAAGGCATCAAAATATTTCAGAAGAGCAGATATTTCAAAATAATATATGACAAAGTCATTACCTTTGACAGAGGTTTGGCAGGTTTGCAGTGTAGTCCTCCAACAAATTTAAAGTTAGGCAGGAGTGGGCGTGGATACTCAAAATCCCAGTAAGTTCTAATCAACCAGATGTCAGCTTTTCCCATGGTCTCACACATTGTTGTAGGTTTGCCTGTGACATATGGACAGATATAGTCTGCTGATGCACAGTAAGTCAAGTCACAAAGTATCAGAAACAGTTCACCTGTCCCTCATTAATGAACTCTTTAGCTCCTTTGTTTGCCCTAAGTATTTAAGTCCTCAGTTTCAGTCTGTCCCTTGTCTTGTATTGTTAATGTTTAGATTACAAGGTTGTGCCACAGACATGCCCTTCAGCGAAAACTCAAGATCTCTGATATTTATCATTGCTAAAGTCTTAAGATTAGACTGATAATTTGATGTTGATCTAGTTAAATCTCTATGAGGAGTTAATCACAGTGTAATACATGCCATTTCCTGTTGCCTGCAGGTGGCGCTATGACTGTAACTGAATATTGTTATGAAGATGTCTTCAGGCCAGGACTCTAATAAAACATGTGAAGTTTGGGGCAGATCGGACAGATTGTATGAGTTACAACAACTTCCTGTTTCAGGCTGTTTCAGGGCGAAACATCAAACTTTGTCAGGCTGCCACGGACACGCCCTTCAGTGAAAACTCTAGATCTTCGCAATATAACGTCACAAAGGCCTTTAGATTAGACTGACCAAATATGACATTGATCTGATTAAAGCTCTAGGAGGAGTTTGTTAAAGTACAGTGTCTGGAAATGGCTGAAGATCAGAGGACATTAACAACCCTCATCCAGTCCCATCCAGAAAGCATTTGGGCACTCCAGCTCATCCCGAGCCTGCAACCAAACCATCCATATTCCTGAACATTGGGACAATTTCATCCACTCCAGAGTCCACTTCAGCCCCAGATTCTGCTCCAGCATTCAGCCCAGTGCCCGCTCCTAAAACAACAATTCCTGAGTCCGTGCCAACCCATGAGTCCGCTCCAGAGTGTCAGCCGAGTCCTAAAACTGCTAAATCTTCAGCCAAAAGGAGGAGGTTGAGGAAGAAGACTATCCTCTTTGGCAATGGCCCCTGACCAGAGTCCAGCTATGGCTCCAGCCCCTGAGTTCAGTCCAGTCCGCTCCAGTATGTTCTCCAGAGTCCACTCTTGTATGTTCTCCAAAGTCCGCTCCAGTATGTTCTCCAGAGTCAGATCCAGAATGTTCTCCAGAGTCCACTCTTGTATGTTCTCCAAAGTCCGCTCCAGTATGTTCTCCAGAGTCAGATCCAGAATGCTCTCCAGTGTCTGCTTCAGCCCCAGAGCTCAGCCCAGGAAGCACTGCACTGTCTATAATGGCTCTGGCAGTGTGTGTGTGTGTCTGGGCCATAGATTCATCCCCTGAGTCCGCTCCAGTGTCGGCTCCAGCCCCTGAGTCCACTCCAGTGTCGGCTCCAGCCCCTGAGTCCACTCCAGTGTCGGCTCCAGCCCCTGAGTCCGCTCCAGTGTCGGCTCCAGCCCCTGAGTCCGCTCCAGTGTCGGCTCCAGCCCCTGAGTCTGCTCCAATGTTGGCTCCAGCCCCTGAGTCCACTCTAGTGTTGGCTCCAGCCCCTGAGTCTGCTCCAGTGTCTGTTCCAGCTCCTGAGTCCGCTCCAGTGTCGGCTCCAGCCCCTGAGTCCACTCCAATGTTGGCTCCAGCCCCTGAGTCCACTCCAGTGTTGGCTCCAGCCCCTGAGTCTGCTCCAATGTTGGCTCCAGCCCCTGAGTCCACTCCAGTGTTGGCTCCAGCCCCTGAGTCTGCTCCAATGTTGGCTCCAGCCCCTGAGTCCACTCCAGTGTTGGCTCCAGCCCCTGAGTCTGCTCCAGTGTCTGTTCCAGCTCCTGCGTCCGCTCCAGTGTCGGCTCCAGCCCCTGAGTCTGCTCCAGTGTCTGTTTCAGCCCCTGAGTCTGCTCCAGTGTCGGCTCCAGCCCCTGAGTCCACTTCAGTGTTGGCTCCAGCCCCTGAGTCTGCTCCAATGTTGGCTCCAGCCCCTGAGTCCACTCTAGTGTTGGCTCCAGCCCCTGAGTCTGCTCCAATGTTGGCTCCAGCCCCTGAGTCCACTCTAGTGTTGGCTCCAGCCCCTGAGTTTGCTCCAATGTTGGCTCCAGCCCCTGAGTCCACTCTAGTGTTGGCTCCAGCCCCTGAGTCCACTCTAGTGTTGGCTCCAGCCCCTGAGTCTGCTCCAGTGTCTGTTTCAGCCCCTGAGTCAGCTCCAGTGTCGGCTCCAATCCCTGAGTCCGCTCCAGTGTCGGCTCCAGCCCCTGAGTCCACTCCAGTGTTGGCTCCAGCCTCTGAGTCAGCTCCAGTGTCGGCTCCAATCCCTGAGTCCGCTCCAGTGTCGGCTCCAGCCCCTGAGTCCGCTCCAGTGTCGGCTCCAGCTCCTGAGTCCGCTCCAGTGTCGGCTCCAGCCCCTGAGTCCCCTTCAATGTTGGCTTCAGCCCCTGAGTCTGCTCCAATGTTGGCTCCAGCTCCTGAGTCCGCTCCAATGTTGGCTTTAGCCCCTGAGTCCACTCCAGTGTTGGCTCCAGCCCCTGAGTCTGCTCCAATGTTGGCTCCAGCTCCTGAGTCCGCTCCAGTGTCGGCTCCAGCCCCTGAGTCCACTCCAATGTTGGCTTCAGCCCCTGAGTCCGCTCCAGTGTCGGCTCCAGCCCCTGAGTCTGCTCCAGTGTCTGTTCCAGCTCCTGAGTCCACTCCAGTGTCGGCTCCAGCCCCTGAGTCAGCTCCAGTGTCGGCTCCAACCCCTGAGTCTGCTTCAGCCCATGAACCTACTCCAGAGTCAGCTCCAGCCTCTGAGTCAGCTCCAGTGTCGGCTCCAATCCCTGAGTCCGCTCCAGTGTCGGCTCCAGCCCCTGAGTCCGCTCCAGTGTCGGCTCCAGCCCCTGGGTCCACTCTAGTGTTGGCTCCAGCCCCTGAGTCCACTCCAATGTTGGCTTCAGCCCCTGAGTCCACTCCAGTGTTGGCTCCAGCCCCTGAGTCTGCTCCAATGTTGGCTCCAGCTCCTGAGTCTGCTCCAGTGTCAGCTCCAGCCCCTGAGTCCACTCCAATGTTGGCTTCAGCCCCTGAGTCCGCTCCAGTGTCGGCTCCAGCCCCTGAGTCTGCTCCAGTGTCTGTTCCAGCTCCTGAGTCCACTCCAGTGTCGGCTCCAGCCCCTGAGTCAGCTCCAGTGTCGGCTCCAACCCCTGAGTCTGCTTCAGCCCATGAACCTACTCCAGAGTCAGCTCCAGCCTCTGAGTCTGCTCCAGTGTTGGCTCCAGCCCCTGAGTCCGCTCCAGTTTCGGCTCCAGCCCCTGAGTCTGGTCCAGTGTCTGCTTCAGCCCCTGAATCTGCTTCAGTCCCTGAGTCTACTCCAGTGTTAGCACAGTCCAGATTCCACTCCAGCCTATGAGCCAGCTCCAATGTCCACTCTAGTTCACAACTCCATAGCTCCTTCCAAGAATATGTTTTTGTTATATACATCCCCAGCCTTAGTGGCCAAAACAAGCTCCCATAGCAAGGCCACAGAGACGATCCTTCCTAGCTCCCTGCACTGCCGGCATCACCCTGCTCACCTGCCCTATTATGGCCAATCACAAAAGTTGATTAAGCAACCAACTGTAGAATACGCCACTGCATTTATTACATATTTCTTTATTGCATTATGTTTTTGTGCTGAATTCATATAGCATTCATAGGCTAAAGATGGAAATCCCTTTCATTTCCCTAAAAACCAATTTGAACTGGAGTGCCTGATCATTGATTCATTTGTCCTATCTGCTCTCCCTCATTACCCTCCTAATTTCCTCTCCTATTTTTCTCCTTGGGTTTGCAGTCCTGTGCAAGTTCATCATCAGTTGGTGGCTGTTTTCCCCACATGGGATAGGTTTTTTATTTTTTTTATTCATGATTTAGAAACACCCACAAATTTAGGAATGCCCACTTTTGTTCTGCAGAGACCTCAAACTCACCTTTCTCACTCATTGTGACAACTAATCTATGACAATAAACCTAAACCAACTTTACTCTATTTATGGATATGACGAGACTCACATGGGCGAGCGACGTATGCAACTTCCCTCGAAAACCATCCCATGAGCTCTAAACTATAAACACTTTCAATAGGCTTACCATAGTGAATCAGGGGAGGACAAAAACATGTTTTGGAAGGATTGATGATGCATTGACTTTTTGTTAAAATTTTGTTAATTTTAAACAACAAAAAAGTTACATAGTGTACCTTTAAAATGTGTACCTAGTGTACCTTTGTTTTTAGAAAATGTAAGTGCAATTCTCAGATGTCCTTTTATAACAGGGGCTTTCAACCTTGACAGAGGTTTATTATAGTTTATTATAACCTAGTTCTAGTTAATTTACAATAGCTTAACTGTCCAGTAAGTGGTTAAAGGTATACCAGCCAAAAAAAAGTTCACTATTGCTATCATTTCTAAGTAATAATTAATTAATTCAATGATGAATAGCAAAAATGAGAAATATAGCTGCAAACAGCAATTATAATGTTAGTTAGTATGTTATTGGTCATTAGCTAGCAATGACCAATACATTTGTTACAATATTTAATAAACTTTGTTAATAAAAAATACAACTGTTAGTGTTAGCTGAAGTCTATTAAATAATATTAACAAAGATGCATTAGTAAATTTATTATTGATTGATTACAGACATCAGAAGAGAAACACTCCGCACAGCAGCGTTAACCAGTTTTCTGTAATGTAATGCCAATGTAATATAAATATAGTGTTATTTTTTTAAAGAAAATATAACTTTACTAGTTTTACGATGTCAATAAAAAACGCGTCATCAGTCTGAGAGAATTTCGCACATCCCAATTGTTGCATCCACACAGTCTGCAGCTGAACTGTTTTGGCCAAATTCTGAATAATCAACAAGTCCCATCAGAGGGATGGACTTAAAGGGATAATTCACCCAAAAATGGAAATTCTGCCATCATTTACTCACTCTTAAAGGAACACTCCACTTTTTTTGAAAATAGGCTCATTTTCCAACTCCCCTAGAGTTAAACAGTTGAGTTTTACCATTTTCGAATCCATTCAGCCGATCTCCGGTTCTGGCGGTACCACTTTTAGCATAGCTTAGCATAGTTCATTGAATCTGATTAGACCGTTAGCATCGCGCTTAAAAATGACCAAAGAGTTTTGATATTTTTCCTATTTAAAACTTGACTCTTCTGTAGTTAAATCGTGTACTAAAATCTTGAGAAGTTATTGTCTGATAAATATTAAAAACTGTCTGCGGAGGTTGAGTCGTCCTGCCCCCGCCGGCTGCTCATTGGCTGCAGCATCTTTTTTCTAAGTTCTAAAAAAATACCGTAGGCGCTAGATTTAGATATGCATGCCCTTTTTGTTTGAATGAAAGAGAGCGCAAGTTGAGGACAGTGATGCACGCATAAAGGAGTGATTGATTGTTCGCGGCACTGTGTACAAAAAAATACTTCACAATTATTTCGTTATTTTCGTTTAAGCTTATTAGCGTTAGGCTATACAGAAAGCTCTGATTTACGCACTGTTACTTACAACAGTAATTGTTTCTTTTTTCTTTTCACAATGACATTTGAGTTCATGATTTTTGAAACTCATACAAGTTTGGAACAACGAGGGAGAATAAATGATGACAGAATGTTCATTTTTTGGTGAACTATCCCTTTAACTGCAGGCTCCAGTGAAACTGCTGTTATTAGCTGGTCATTCACAAGTAGCCAATCTGATTTAGAATTTGATTTAAAATTCTGTTTGCAGCTCGCAATTCTGTTTTCTTCCCCACCACCAGGGAATAACAAAAAAAAAATTAAATAAAAAAAAAAGTAATTGCGACTTTTTATCTCACAATTCTATTTTTTTTTCTAGCAATTGCGAGTTTATATTCTCACACAAAAGTCAGGAGTGCGAGAAAAAAGTCTTAACTGTGAGATAAAAAGTCGCAATTACTTTTTTATTTCTATTCACTGGCATAAGCTTCCAATTATAAGCTTTTTCTAGCTAAATTTATCCACAATATATATATATATATAATATATATATATATATATATATATATATATATATATATATATTAAAAAAAAACAAAAAAACATATTCGCGAGGGGTCACCGTGATTTTGCCAAGTAAGACTTTGGTTGATTGGAATGTTGTTCCAGGATCAACAATTAGATTTGAGTGACAAGTTTACCATTTATGTCAAGTTTAGGCTTGCAACCAGGGTTAGGTGCTTCTACATCAATGTTATTCACCTATCTTTCCCCTCTGATTTTAGGGATAAGTTATGGGTAGGATTAGGTTTAGGGGTAGGAATAGGGTTAAGACTAAATTTTCAGACTGGAATGGCAAAATCACGGTGACCATTCGCGAGGACCTTACCTAACACTTCACTGTAGAAATTATCCAAATTTTTCGAGACCATCCGAAACGCGAAGGAATAAACAACATGCATAATCATATTTTTCACTCTCTCCATGAAGCTCATGTGATCCGTCATCACCGTCGGAGGAACCGGCACATAAGAGGGCGGCGTGGGCACCTGTCCACACATCCTCTCCATGGAGAACCCCAGAGAAATCCGCAGAGAGAGGACGAACGGCAGCTCCAGAATCTCTGCCAGCAGGTCACCGCACACCATCATGGGATCATAGAGGAGCACATCAAACTTCAGATCCCTCAAGCGAGCCATCAGCGCGTCATTACGCAGCATGGTGCCGCACACGGTGCGGTGTATTTTGTTAATTATCCCCGTCAGCTCCATCATCTGGAGACCAATTGTGACCCTGCTTGGTGTGGGGTGCTGCGTAGAGATGTTGAGCATCTGTTCGGTCAGGCTGTGCACCTCATGCACCTTCAGAGGCACATCAAACACCAGGAACTCAAACCTCTCCTGCGCTGTGAAGTTCACGGTCGGCGAGGCTGAGCTCACCAGAAGTGTCACGCTGTGATTGCGGTTCAGCAGTTCTTCCACGATGTTGCGCATGTTGAGCCAGTGGCTGTACTCTCCCGGCAGCACGAGCACGTTTCCACCGTGCGTAAAGCTCGTGCCAGTCAAGAGGAAGATTACGAGAAGCGTGCATGATTTTCCCAAGAACTGCATGGCAGAAGCACTCGTGAAGACGCGGCAGACAAACACTCTTCCCTCTTTGCACTGAGATAAATAAGATAGGCGTGTGTCCAGGGAAGAAGTTTGGTGTAAAGTCACGTCACGAGTAAAGAGTCAGGAAACACTCCCAGATTTACATAAACTATCATCCTCTTGTGAAAAATGTTGCTTGATTGTAATGAATGCGCACTTTAAACTTGAACTTCAAATTTTTGTTTTAAAAATCTTTTGTCATGCTTTAAAGAAGTAGCCTACATTTATTTTGAGTGTCGACTGACATACTAAAGCACATGTAAAGTAGCCTAATTGATTATAATTTTAACAGAAGTGTGTTATTCAATATTACATTTAAAGTTAATATATTTTAAATGTACTGAATTGCAACTTCATCCTTACAATAAAATGTGTAAATACAAATAAATTTCAATACATGACATACAAGTTTCAATAGAAATGAGTTATATAAAGTATAAGTTATAAATGCTTGTCTTTAACACTTTAATCATATCTCAACAATAACAACAGAAGTGATTATGAAATTACATAAAGATGTACTTAAGTCATACTTAAGTGTGTTAAAAATCACTCTAAAGTTCAGCTAACTGCATTTTATTGTAAGTTAAAACTATAATACAGTAACATGCCGTTGTCAAAAATCAGTCAGTTTGCACTGAAGTATATTTCCATTATAATAGTCATTTTTAAAAGTATGTACTTTTATGTACTTTTTTCATAAATGTTATTAAATTAATAAACAAAATAACCATAAATAAGAAAACAGGGGGAAAATAATAAAGGTATATTACCTGGTGGTATAGCAGTTTGAGGATAGCGCCACCTGCTGGTCATGAAAAAGAAAGCTAATTTTGCTTATAACGTTTGCACAAATATGTCACATATCTGTTCATTATTAGATACAAGTTCGAAACATTGTAACTATATCAATAACTATGTGAATATGTTATATAAATCTTATGTTACTGTCTTTTTCCCCACACATTCGTCAATTGCCCCGTTGATATAAATTGCCTCAATGACATAAACTGAGATCACATGACAACTCAGATATGAAATTAACATTGCATTTTTATATTTATGCACCAAGAAATATATTAAATAGCACTTGTCTCATACGGTATCAGAAAACATATAAGTGTTCATTTTGTGTTAATCATTTTAAAAAATGATAGTACATTTCAGAAATTGTGCATCTTGATGACTCCTGGTGAAAGTAATGCTCTTCATAACTTTCAAAGGCTCAAAAAGAAAGATAGGGCATAAGGCATCAAAAGTCTACGGTTCAACACGTGTACGACCGCCGTTGCGTCATCAGAGCGCGACCGCAGCATGAGAACGCTGACATGGCCGCGTCCATGGAGCTGAGACTCACTTTAGGGATCTGTTTTGTTTTTATTTCGGGGTTTTCTTCGGTCGCCGCGCTCATCGAGGGTCTGTACTGCGGGACTCAGAGCTGCTATGACGTGCTTGGAGTTCCGCGCGACGCCAGTAAAGCGGAGATCGGACGCGCGTACCGCCAGCTGGCCCGAAGATACCATCCGGACCGATATCAGCCCGGGGAGACCGGCGACACCCGCGAGAGCGCGCAGCAGAAGTTCCTGCTCGTCGCGACTGCTTACGAGACGCTCAAGGTAATGTCTACACTCTTCCTATAGCTTACAGGCTGAATCCATCAGACTATATGCAGACCCTGGCGCTCCTCTGATTTGTGTTACTGTGATGTTTCTGTCTGACTGAATGAATATAGAGTCTTTATGTTTTGACAGTTAATGTAAACTTTCAATGCTTTGTCAAACCAACATCACAGTTTGTCTCGAGTCTCGACAAACTTTACTTATATAGTATGTTGTCATTCTTATTTTTCTGACACTAAGAAGTCAGTGGAACATTTGCCATTTTTTAATTATCACAGAAGTTTTCCTGTCTAATTAAAGGTAGGGTAGGCAATTTCGGAGAGGCTAGCTTTGAGCCCCTCCCTCCCTTCAGAGTGTCTCCAAAGCCACGCCTCCTTCAGAACGCATGAACGCGCACAGCCTGAGCAGAGTCGGCAAAGCGTCACGAGATTAAACTAGCTCATGTCTCAAAGCACATAACGTTACAATAATAATGAACGTAATTTACAGAGCTCTAGTTGTACCACCTGACTGCTGCAGATTCAGGTCAGCGTTGACATAGAAACGCATCAATCCGAGTCTGAGGACGTGAACAGCTCTAGGTAGTTAATTACGGTAGTTAAGGCGTGAACGCAGCATAAGCTGGTTGTTTTGGTTCAGGAGGAGCAGTAAAAGGCGCTGCTGTTTAGTGACTGTACTCTGCATCGCCTCACAGAACGCGCTGATGACGTGTGATGTTATATTCGGACCGAATGCAATGATTGGATGTACGTTTTTTGGTCCTGAGACTTCCACAGAAGATATAAGTACATTTTAATATTTAGACTCCTTCTATTATCATTATTATTATTATTATTAGGGCTGGGTAAAAAATATTGATTTCTCGATTTTAATCGATTCTCATTTTTACAAACCGTTATCGATTCTTAACTCCCAAGAATCGATTAGTCTAGTCTGTTTTCAGTTGATGAATGAGCAGAATATGTAGCGCCTCCCATCCAATAAATCACAATAATCTTTGTTACTTTTGATATGAAGAAAGTCTCAGATTTCAAATGACGTCCATCTTTATTATGAGATTCAAAAAATAAATACAGTTTTGGCGCTGTTTAATGTGGCGTGACAGATCGCTTTAGCGCCTCAGTTAAAGAGAAGCATGTGATCATCCTCTCCTCCGCTTTAATACCAGTTACAGCGTGAAATAAACATGAACATCTGAAGGTATGTTAAAATATACAGTACAACTTACTGAAATCCGTATCATGTCTCGTGTAATCGCTCAATCAGTGCTTCAACCTCAATAAAACAGCTTCAATGTCACGTAACGTCACATTTACCTCAGAAAAACACATTCAGTGACCATAAACTCATTAGTCAGCTAGAAAAGTGCTCTAGAAAGCATTTTGATAAATATAGCTATGCACCATTACATATTCATTATCATTTTTAATGTTCTTCAATATTTAATGCATGTTTGAATAAATCAGCCATGATTTAAATGTTTATATTTAAAAAAACGACTTGGAGTAGAAATATTATTATGTAATTCTAAACTTTATTCATAATAAAAACATCATTAAGTGTAATTTAAGTGTTTGTATATAAATAAGTTAATTTAACCTTCAATATTATTATAGTAGCACCAGCTGACTCTCATGTTAGTTTACAGCATTAGTTGAGAGATTTCTTTCCTCTAGAAAATTTGCCATGTACTGAAACTGAAATACTACACCCAAAATAATCGAATTGAAAGCATGTGAATAATAATAGAATCGAATTGTGAAAATTGTCAATACCCAGGCCTAATTATTATTATTATTATTATTATTTATAAAAAAAATTGCCTACCCTACCTTTAAGCCCAAAGTATACATTCTTCTCCATCTCATGAACATAGTAATTTCAGCAGAGTCAAATGGGCAAAGTCCTAGTAAAGTTGTTCACAATAGCTAATTTCAGCTGGAAAAATCATGTGACCAACTTCAACCCGATGTGAAATTTGCATGTGGAAATCTTTTTCCCTCATGAGAAATTCCTGAACGTGCATTGCTATTGAAACGACTGGATTTTGTTCAAGAGAGAAATTCAATGGAGAGATTTCTGTCTCTTAATTAAAAGTTTATAAGTTACAGTTTCTAAATTTGACCTTCTACAGTTTAAGGCCTTAAAAATGTCTTGAACTGGAGCAGAACGTCTTAAATTCAATATCATTGCATTAATTTAAATTAGGGGCCCTATGATTTCTGCGATGCCGAAAACATGTATAGAATCGCAGAATCCATTCATAAAAATGGAATTTACTGTATGATACGAAATGTCGTGGAATTTGTCAACTTTTAGATGAATAAATCAAAAGCAGGACAGTACACTTAAAGGGATCGTTCACCCAAAAATTAAAATTCTGTCATCATGTACTCACCCTCGTGTGAGGAAATAGTTCACCCAAAAACAGAAAACAGAAAACAGAATTTGGTAAAAATAAAATGGAATTTGAGGAAAAATTTAACGTATTTCATAGGGCCCTATGAAAACCTTTAAATTGCTGTTAAATTGTATATATTTCATGATTAATTAATTAGACTAATTAGACTTTTTGACTAATACAATTTAATTTAACCATTAAAACTATAAATATATAATAAAATGGGGCCCTGAATTAAATTTCAAAATTAAATTGCAAAAAAAACTTTCTCAGGATTTTTGTTCTTCAGTACAAATATATAAACATCCTTAAATCAAGGTACATTTACTTGAGATGCAGAATGAAGAAATTAAGTCTTTTCCATGAAGAAATTGAACAAAATTAAGCAAGTATATGCTTCAAAATATTCTTAAAATCAGTGGGTTTGAAAATTACTTTTTCATTTGAATTAAGTTGATTTTTCTGAACCCATTGGCAGATATTTGTTCATGTTTTAATCATAAAAACACTTTAAGATTTCACAAGATTTCTTATCTTATGTCATTTGGCTTCTCAAGTAAAAGTATCTTGATTTAAGAATCTTTTAGGTATTTGCACTGGAAAACAAGACAAAACTACTGAAAAAGAACATCATTTTTTTCCCAGTGTAATCAGAAGGTACAGTGAAAGTTATTCCCATATTCTAGTGTTTGGGAGCAGAGCTGTTCAAACTTTAAGCTTTTTGTTTTGTAAAATTAATTAAAAAATAATGGAGATCTGCTGGAAATTGTATTTTCAAACTTTTAAGTGTTGCTAATACAACTCATGGTGTGCTTCCTAGTCATTTACATTTAGAGCATTACAGGTGCTGGTCATATAATTATAATATCATCAAAAAGTTGATTTATTTCACCATTCAAAAAGTGAAACTTGTATATTATATTCATTCATTACACACAGACTGATATATTTCAAATGTTTATTTCATTTAATTTTGATGATTATAACTGACAACTAAGGAAAATCCCAAATTCAGTATCTCAGAAAATTAGAATATTACTTAAGACCAATACAAAGAAAGGATTTTTAGAAATCTTGGCCAACTGAAAAGTATGAACATGAAAAGTATGAGCATGTACAGCACTCAATACTTAGTTGGGGCTCCTTTTGCCTGAATTACTGCAGCAATGCGGCGTGGCATGGAGTCGATCAGTCTGTGGCACTGCTCAGGTGTTATGAGAGCCCAGGTTGCTCTGATAGTGGCCTTCAGCTCTTCTGCATTGTTGGGTCTGGCATATCGCATCTTCCCCTTCACAATACCCCATAGATATTCTATCAGGCGAGTTTGCTGGCCAATTAAGAACAGGGATACCATGGTCCTTAAACCAGGTACTGGTAGCTTTGGCACTGTGTGCAGGTGCCAAGTCCTGTTGGAAAATGAAATCTGCATCTCCATAAAGTTGGTCAGCAGCAGGAAGCATGAAGTGCTCTAAAACTTCCTGGTATACGGCTGCGTTGACCTTGGACCTCAGAAAATACAGTGGACCAACACCAGCAGATGACATGGCACCCCAAACCATCACTGACTGTGGAAACTTCACACTGGACCTCAAGCAACGTGGATTGTGTGCCTCTCCTCTCTTCCTCCAGACTCTGGGACCCTGATTTCCAAAGGAAATGCAAAATTTACTTTCATCAGAGAACATAACTTTGGACCACTCAGCAGCAGTCCAGTCCTTTTTGTCTTTAGACGCTTCTGACGCTGTCTGTTGTTCAAGAGTGGCTTGACACAAGGAATGCGACAGCTGAAACCCATGTCTTGCATACGTCTGTGCGTAGTGGTTCTTGAAGCACTGACTCCAGCTGCAGTCCACTCTTTGTGAATCTCCCCCACATTTTTGAATGGGTTTTGTTTCACAATCCTCTCCAGGGTGCGGTTATCCCTATTGCTTGTACACTTTTTTTCTACCACATCTTTTCCTTCCCTTCGCCTCTCTATTAATGTGCTTAGACACAGAGCTCTGTGAACAGCCAGCCTCTTTTGCAATGACCTTTTGTGTCTTGCCCTCCTTGTGCAAGGTGTCAATGGTCGTCTTTTGGACAGCTGTCAAGTCAGCAGTCTTCCCCATGATTGTGTAGCCTACAGAACTAGACTGAGAGACCATTTAAAGGCCTTTGCAGGTGTTTTGAGTTAATTAGCTGATTAGAGTGTGGCACCAGGTGTCTTCAATATTGAACCTTTCCACAATATTCTAATTTTCTGAGATACTGAATTTGGGATTTTCCTTAGTTGTCATCAAATATAATCATCAAACTTAAAAGAAATAAACATTTGAAATATATCAGTCTGTGTGTAATGAATGAATATAATATACAAGTTTCACTTTTTGAATTGAATTAGTGAAATAAATCAACTTTTTGATGATATTCTAATTATATGACCAGCACCTGTATATTAACTTCAGTTTATTTCTTACATTTTATATAATTGGTCTTAAAAAGGTCTTAAAAAGTCTTAAATTTACCTTCATTAAACCTTCATTAAAAGTTCGCAAGCGTGCAAAAATGTGTGTTCGCTCTATGGTGCCATTTTACATCACTTGATCATTTAATTATGTAAAAAAACATTCCACAAACCTCGCAAACTTTGGCAAATCCAGCTGTGTTGGTCCGTGTCCACTGGAGTGAAGGAGACCCACTCAATAGCGCTCAGTGTTAGAGGACTGACTGACACTCTTTAATACACATCTGTTCATCTAGCTACACAGTCTATCCACAATGAAAACACCTCAACGACATTTGAAATCTTATTTTAACATTAGACTTATGCTTTATCTCAGAAACTGAATCACCTATATAGAATTCAAATGTCAGACATTCACGTATTGCTTTCCCTTGCATGTTTAAGACATGGTAAATAGTCATGACAGCTAAATAGACTGTAAGATCTGTAATGCTGTGATTTTCAGGATGAAGAGTTACGTAAGGACTATGACTACATGCTGGACCACCCGGAGGAATATTACAGCCACTACTACACCTACTACAGGAGAAGACTCGCTCCCAAAGTAGACGTTAGGATAGTGATTCTCGTAACGATTTGTGCAATCTCACTGTTTCAGGTAAGTTCACCGCAATCACAAAATGCTCCTTATATCCTGATCACTTACGGCTCACTCACTTCATTCATTGCCACTGGCCAACATACTAGCTGCATTTACATGGACCCTAATAATCTGATTGTATCGAATTCATCACAAACAAAAGGTGTCCGTGTAAACGTAGCTACAGATGAGTTTATTTTTCTGCTGAAAATAAGATTCTGTAAATATCAGAGACTCCAATTGTGTATCATTTACAGACCCTCATGACAAAATGCCAGAAGAATTTGGTTCATCAGATAGGAGCCAATACAATCGTCAACCATTTGGACTATTTGAACTGCGTCTTCTGACTGTCCTTCAGAACTACACCAGATCTACACCAAATTTTAAATTCCACTAATTGGGTGCACAGCAACAAACGCTGTACAAATGCTGTTCTTTGCTAAAATTGTTGTGGAGCCAAACTGTAAGGCCTATAGAGACTTTGAAACCTGGTGGGATTTGAAGTATTATTACCCACTGCTCAGACAGACGCTCCTTGAAAAAGTAAATGCATTGTGGTCTATAACTTCTGAACCTCAAGTCACAGAGTTAAAGGCCCTGTTTTCACCTGGTAATTGGATCACAAGTGGACAATGCTATATACAGGTGTTAATGGGGTGTAAAACGTCCACTTTCGACCACTTCCAGAGGGAGTTGTAAACGCACTCTACGGGATTGTTTTCGTAGTGTTGAGCTACAAAAGACGTCTGCTCTCCACCTACTGGCCTAATGCATTAGGTAAGAGCACGCTAGCCAGACGGATTTAAACTTGGTCTGCTGAAGGACCCGTTTGGTTTGAAAACGAAAAATGTACCAAGCACCATGTTCTCTCACCGTTCCTGATTTCTAACACACACTCACAGCGTTCGGCCAATCTTGCGGCTGTCAGGGCAGAAACGAAAGCTGCTGCTCTCCGTATGTTTTTTCGTTTCGACACGTTCATGTGTAAATTGCATGAGCTTATTTTCTTCATTAGATCAAAAGATTTGAAAAAAAAAACATACATTTACCCCCCCATAAACCCTCCCCTCGAAGAAATCAGGACAGAAGCAGTTGAAAGTGGACAAAGAGATCAATTAAAGTACCAGGTGTAAACGGATTTGTGTCTTCCTCGCCCACTTGTGACCTGATCGACCAAAACGGGGCCAAAGATCCAATATCATTGTATCCTTGGTTTAAGGTAGAGCTGCAAGATGCTGAATAAATTAAGAATCATGATTTTTTTGTTCACTTCAAAATAAAGATTATGAGTAAAAAAAATTAAAAGTAATTTAAAATATTTAAGAAATCGGGTTGAATGAATGATTCAGCGACTCATTCATAAAGACTCTTACGCTGTTTACATTGCATAGACAGTGCAGCGCTTCAGAACATGATATGTATTGGCTGTTCATGTGAGCAGCACAACGTGATTTACTTCTGTGATAATTTGAATTATTGTAATACAGAAATAATGATAATGTGTGGTTGAAAAGACTGTTTCATATCTGTTTCATATCTATACATGACAACGGCTCTCTCTGGATCAGATCTGAATGTTCGCTGTGATCAGACTTGTCAGAGGTTTCATAGACGGAGCCGAATCACTGTCATTTAGGTGTTACTAAGGTTATTGTGGTCTTTTAATGATTAACTACAAGACCAGCTCTAGTTTAATGGCAATTTTTATTTTTTTTTTGTCTTTTCAAACGTTTGTAATTAAACACTCACCTTAAAGGGATATTTCACCCAAAAATGTAAATGTTGTCATTTACTTACCCTCACGCCATTACTTGTGTGTTAGTGCAGGAAAATTCTTTCATTCTCCAAATGATAATTACACATTTATTTTAAACGAAGCAAGGGCAATCGACAAAGACAAACAAAAAAAATTTGATTGATAATGCTCAATGAAGATTTGAAGTGTTTGGTTCTAAAATGCAATAACTCCATTTTGATTAATTTGAGTAAAAAGGTGTTTTCTTTACCAAGAAAGTGGCAAGATGAAAACCACTATTTTCTGTTTCAAACTTTCACATAGCATATTTTGATTATAAAAACATTAAAAATTCAAATCTACATTTTGAATTTAAAAAGTTTATTATAAAAATTTATTATTTTATCCCAAATTGCAATAAATCTGACACTTTTTTTTCAAAATTTAATTAATCCATCAATATAAGTTATTTTTCATATTGAAAATACACAACAAAGTAAGTTGATTCACATATATGACAGCGTCTGAACTTTGTCAGTACTAATCTTATATACAGGCATTTGACTAAAAACACATTTAGTCGTCGCTCCCAAAATGAATTCAACGGGTCATCTCGTTAATGCTATAAATTAATTATGTCTCTGTCATTACCGATTAAAGAGTATCTGGCGCCACTGCACGGTTAAAATAAACACATTTGCCGAGTACATTGGTATTAAAAACTGTCCATGATTCAGTTTTGGGGAGCGTGACAGAAGTTTGATGCTGTCGTGGAACAAGCAACAGCCGCATTTTTCCTCCTCCGACGCGAGCGCCTCATCTTCTGAATCTCCTCACGTTAATGATTACATTTCCATGACTCTCGTTTCTTCCCCACCGCAGAAACCACCACAGGTTCATCAATGCCGTCAAAATGATTCATTTTTCTGTTTTTGTTGATCACAAAGCACAAAGCAGATAAGGAAAACTAGGATGCCGGGTGTATTTGAATGGTGCGCTGTGATTGGTTGAGCGGATATATCGCGTTCTGCAGAGAAGGGAGACTGGCGTTTGGCGTTTTGGAAAGAAAGGGAGAAAACATGACAGAGTAACATGACGGAAATCGCATTTAGTGCAAAATTAATAATACAATACTGATTTTGGTGGAAACTCAATTATTTTTTAAAATGTTTATCGCGTTTTGGACCAAACTCTTCATCCGCTTTAATACTTCACTAAGGAATATATTTCATCCACTGCAGGTCATTGCTCCTGAAGGACATCTGTCTTCTCCAAACCTGAACCTTCTGTTTGACTAAGATTAGAGCTAAACGCTGTAGGACCTCCAGGACTGGTGCTGAAGAGCCGTAGATTGATGACAGTCGGCACATTAACGTATAGAATATGGCTCATACCGTCAGCGGTTAGAGCAAGAGCTGTCCTTTTAACAAACAGATGTTTGTATGTGTTTGCAGTATTACAGCTGGTGGAGCAGCTACACAGAAGCCATCAACTACCTGATGACCGTTCCCAAATATCGCATCCAGGCTACCCAACTGGCCAAGCAGCAAGGACTGCTGAACAGAACCAAAGAGAAGGGCAAGAACCGGCGATCCAAAGAGGAGATCCGCGAGGAGGAGGAGCAGATCATCAGAGACATCATCAAGAACAAGATCGACATCAAGGGCGGCTATCAGAAGCCCAATATATCGGACATCCTGCTCTGTAAAATCATTCTGTTCCCGTACCATCTGTGCACCTACGTGGCGTGGCACTGCTCGTGGTTTTACCGCTTCACCGTCCGTGGGGAGGAGTATGGGGACGAGGAGAGACTTTACATCATCCGCAGGTACATGAAGATGTCACAGGCTCAGTTTGACAGTCTGGACCACGGCCTGAGAGACACTTTCCTGAAGCAGCAGCTCTGGATCAAAGAGAACTATGAGGTTTGGACAAGATTTCTTTCATACACGAAATGCTACACACGGTTTCAAAAACGGATGAGTATTTGTCACAGTTTGTGAAAGTTAACACATGCAATTTAAACACATTTAAAACGTATTTTTAAAAAACATAGTTCTGATATTTTATGGGGTGCCAATAATTCTGACCAATGTGTATTAGAGAAAAACATTTATATCATAAAGACCCCCCCCCAACTTTAATTTGTTTTACTTCAATGAAAGGTTAGATTTTTGTGCATTTTTTGAATGTAGATTTATTTTCACAGATCATATTTACCAATAATTCTGACTACGACTATATATTTTATATATATATATATATATATTTGCACAGTTGTTTTTCTGTAAATAATTTAAAACATGATTAATAATCAGATTCCCTCAGCCCAGTATAGAAAGCTGTTTCTTCATCATTTTAATCAGTGAGCGTGTGGTGTGTTTAGGACGACAGACAGACTGATCATACTGTGTGTTTGTGAAAGGCCTACCGGGAGGAGCAGGAGGAGGAGATGAAGATGAAGATGGCCACAGACTCGCGATGGAAACGCTACAGGCGCTGGATGAGGAGCGAGGGTCCTGGACGCATCACTTTTGCTGACGATTGACCTCACGCGCACACCGTGCCGTCCCAGATGCACGTCCAAACGGCCTGAGCTCGTTGGTGTGTGATTACACTCGGCTCTCTGCGCCTCGTTTACAAAGGACTGACGATGTGCACCTGCTGCCTTTTCTCATATGATATAAGACGATAAAGGCGTTTTGATTGTACCTATGGAGGATCATGTGATTTTTCAGTCTGCTTAAGAGGGTCAGTTGAGACTGTTTTGGAAACGTAAAGAAAAATAACTGGAGGAATGTGATCACAGGCTGTAGAAACCCAGGAATGCCTCATTTCAATCACTGAAGTTTCTGTCTCTGTTTCTTTCTACATAAATGTCACGTCATCCAGTGCTGTTTTTATCTCTCTATTCCTCTTTTATTTTGCATATATGAAGTCATATCTAATAGTTCTGTTACATGGTACTTCAATAAAGTTTTATAGTTCAAGGTTTGGTTAGGAAGACTTTGTTGATGTCACTATAAAGAAAAGTTGCCATACAGTAGATCAATATGTTTATTATTTAATTTATTATATAGTTCTCAGTGCATAAACACAGATGCACATAAAGCGATCTCTCATCCAAAGACTTGTCATATATGCCTTCTATAAACCCTGGTGAAAAATAAATATACCAAAATGTATTTGAAATTCATTTATTTTATGCTAAGTATACTATACACTTAATATAAATACTCTGCAATTCTACTTCTGGTATAATAAATTGGTATACTTAAAGTCTGGTAAATTGGAACAACTAATTTTGTATTTAATGCACTTTAGTTATCCAGAAGTAGTGCTGAGGTCCAACTAAAGATGTAAAGAAGTGTATTTGATAAAATGGAACTATTGCAAGTATACTTTAGGTACACTTTAAATGTTTTGCATTTAAAGACAATGATCAAACCATCCTTAATAATAGTGATATTAAAACACGTTTTAGGCTTAATATTAAGAAATTTGCATTGTGCAATAAAGAAGTCCTCCAAATAATGTTTTATTGTAATAATTATATCAGTTAGTCTCAAGCGATATGTCAGTAAATATGTTAATAGATTTGTAGTATACTTAGTATGAAATAAATGTATTTTAAATGCATTTTGCATTCAGTTCCTTTTAATGTTTTCCGGTTAGGATTCATTCTCCTGCAGTCTGTACAGAAGAGAAAACAACAAAAATGTAAAGGAGCACAAAAAAAGAAAAAAAATTGAAGTATATCTTGGTTGGTCTTTTTTCAATTTTTTTCAAAATTTTTGTCAATTTTAGTATTTCATGCAGTTCGGAACAAAAACAAGACTGAGGTGGGAGAGAAGACAAAAAGTGATTGTTTGCATATTATCTCGTTCAAAAGCCCACCTAAATTCATGAGTCTAATGGCTGTTACCCTGCTTCAGTCAGTCGGGAACACTTTCCAGAGGAGATAGAGCGTAGATCTTTGACATATTAAATAGATTTCAGATGCATTTATTGATTTGAAAGTTAATCTATTCTTAATTTCATTGAAGGAAAGAAAGGAACCAAAACATTACATCCTGTCCTATCAGTGTTAAAGGGTTAGTTCACCCCAAAATGAAAATTCTGTCATTAATTACTCACCCTCACGTCGTTCCACACCCGTAAGACCTTCGTTCATCTTCAGAACACAGATTAAGATATTTTTGATGAAATCTTTTTTCTGTCCCCCATAGAAAGCAATGTAATTACCACATTCAAGATCCAGAAAAAAACATCATTAAAATAGTCAGCGTAATTTTAGTGTGCAAAAACAAAAAACATGACTTCATTCAACAATGTCTTCTCTTCCCTGTTAGTCTCCTACGCTGTTTATGTTGTATAGACAGTTCAGCACTTCCAGGTTCTACGTCAGAACGCGACTCCGGATTGGCTGGCTCCTACGTCAGTATCACACACGTGATCAGCGTCTGCTTTGCTCCGCCCTCAAACACGGTACTTTAAACTGGAAGAGTTTGGCTTGTGGTGTTCATGTCGAGAAGACACTGTTTTCTGTGCTGCGAAAGCAAATCCACTTTGATGCACTTCTAAAAGATGAGACTCACGCTTGAAATTATGCGGTAAAACAACGCCATCGTTACTGTCCATATGTTTTGTGTATACTGAGTGCTGAGAAAAGAGCTGCAGAGGATGTTAAACTTAGTGTTTTTTGAGCTTGAATGCATTGTAATACCTCCCCTTTTTAAAAGATATTACTCTGAGGGGGTTCAACAGAAATTCAATCGGTACTGAAATTTAAAACCACTTCACCAAACAAATATACATTTTACTCTTCTTTATTCACACCAGTGCATATAATTGCCACAAAAATAAACCATAAGAAAAAAACTCTGTCTCTGCAGTCAATGAATGAAACTTATCGTCAATGATCAACTGTAGATGAGCTGGAATGATGAGCGATGAGATGAGTGTAAATCCACGATGTATTTTGAGAGCGACGCAATGATAAATCCAATGAGTGAGGAGTGAAGACAGAAGACAGTCAGCGGCTTTTGGCGACTCTCTGGGAAACGCTGAGTTGATTAGGCCACGCGCCGTAGCCTCGCTACCGCGTGGTCTTTTCCTTTTCAACTGCTCATGCTACCTTGGAGACGTGCACGAGTATTATTGCGACAGCAATGCAATTAAATATGAGGTAGGAGAAACAAAAAGAAAAGTCCTTTCTACAAAAGAAAGCAGAATAGTTCCCATCAGTCAAATGCGTTTACACTTATAACAAGTCATAGTTGGAAAATACTCACATTGAGCGTAAACTCTCAACGAGTTCTCAAAACAGGACATTAATACGAGTAGAATTAGGTAGCGTCAGTTCAACCACCCATGCGGTTTCCCTCTACCAAACAACTTGACTTGCTCGGAGGTAACTAGGGCTTATATATGGTAGCTATAGTGCGCTAGCGCCCTCAGGCAGCTCCAAGTGACATTACCTTTGACCCCGATATAACCCTTAATTCAATAAAAAGAAAAATACACACAAAAAAAAACTTGGTAACGTTTAGACTGTTACATACCCCTCCCCGTGGACCAAAAATTTGACCCATGGCAAATTTTTAAATTCTGGGTATGATACGTGTCACCCTGAGTAGGCTCAGATAACATGGTTACCTTGTAATTTACAGGACCTAGCTTTTTCACAATCTTAGCTGGGCCCTTCCATTTAGGTGAGATCTTAGCCATAAAAGCATCGTCTGCACGCGAGAGAGGATGTGTCCGCACCCAAACTAAATCACCCTCATTGAAGTTTTGAGCTCTTCTCTTGAGGTTGTAGTATTTCCTTTGTTTAGTTTGTGCCTTCTCTACATTCTCTCTTACTGACTCGTATAGAAATTGTTGGCGTTCTAAAATACTATAGGCTGGTTGGTCAGGATCCGGAGGATTCTGTAAGGCTCTCTGCAGAGGACCTTTCAGCTGTCTTCCTAGTGCTATCTCAGCAGGTGAGTACCCTGTACTTTCGTGCCATGCGGTATTTAGTGCAAATCTGAACTCACATATCCACTGATCCCAGGTACGGTGATTTTGTTCGACGTATGTGGCAATCATAGTTTTTAAATTTCGATTGACCCGTTCAGTGAGGTTTGACTGAGGATGGTAGGCGGTGGTGAGTCTTTGTGTTACCTGCCACTGCTTACATACTTGGTCCAGGAGGTTTGAGGTAAATTGCGTACCTCTGTCAGACACGATGAAGGCTGGCGTTCCCCATCTTGTAAAAATCTCCTCTATGAGAATCCGTACAATGGTTGTAGCCTTAGCAGCTCTCATGGGGAAAACCTCTACCCATTTAGTGAAATAGTCCACTATAACCAGAAGATACTCATTCTGGCGGGTGCTCCGTGGAAATGGTCCCATGATGTCCATGCCAAGCATATATCCAGGCTCGACTATGGGCACGCTTTGTAGACCGCCTGCAGGTTTTAAGTTAGTGGGCTTATGCTGTTGACATTTCTCACACTTTTTACAGTGCTGCCATACATCAGAACGCATCGATGGCCAATAAGCAAATTCTAAAAGTCGCATCAGAGTTTTGAATTTACCCAAGTGACCACTCAGGGGGCTGTCATGTGCATAAGTTAACATTACTTCCTTCAGTTTTGCAGGGACTACAATTTGAAACCTTTGGCCTTCTTTGGAGTCTGGAACACTCCTAAACAAAACCTCATTTTTTAAAACATAGTGCGTTCTCTTAAGATCTGTGGTTTTCTGGGTCTTTGCCTTAACCATGATCTCTTGGCACTCTGGGTCATTTTTTTGTTCATCAGCAACTTCTGACAAGTCCAAAGGCAGATCACAAGTGACAGTATTAAAACCATGTTTAGCTGGTGTGTGCAATAACACAGCTGGTGATTCAGCCTCATCTCTTCTGGATAACACATCCGGTACAACATTGCATTGTCCTTTTCGATACCTTACAGTAAAGTGATATCCTTGTAGTCTGATCGTCCATCTTTCCAGTCTGGATGAGGGTTTTGGATGTTGGAAAAGCCAGACTAAGGATGCATGATCTGTGATTACCTCAAAAGCTCTGCCTTCTAGGTAATGGTGCCACTTCTCTACAGCCCATACTACAGCTAGACACTCTTTCTCTGATGTCGAATAGGATTTTTCAGCACCTCTGAGCAAACGAGATGCATATGCAATAACTCTCTCTTGTCCATCCACTTCCTGGGTCAATACAGCTCCTAAGCCCACATCACTTGCATCGGTCTGTACTTTAAAAGAAGAATCAAAGTTAGGGGTACTTAAAACAGGTGCTCTAGTGAGTTCATCTTTGATGAGGTCAAATGAACGTTGGCACTCGTCTGTCCACTTCCACTTCATTTCTTTCTTCTTCAGTGCATGTAAAGGTGCTGTTTTAGTGGAGAATTCAGGAATAAAACGATGGTACCATGCTGCAAGACCTAGAAATCTTTGTACTTCTTTTAAGGACTTGGGAGTTGGATACGTTCTGATTGCATCCACCTTTTCTGAATTCACCTTGACTCCATCTGCTGTGATGGTATGGCCTAAGTAGTCAAGTGAAGAACAGATGAACTTACACTTCTTGAGGTTCAGCGTGAGACCAGCCTTGTGCAGACTATAAAACACTTGTTTGAGATGGTGCAGGTGTGTTTGGATGTCAGGAGAGTATACAATAATGTCATCGATATAGACCATGCAACATTTGTTCTTATGCGCTCTGAGAACTTGTTCCATCAGACGTTGGAAAGATGCTGCGGCGTTTTTAAGGCCAAAAGGAAGACAAAAGAATTCATATAGCCCTGAAGCAGTAATGAAAGCAGTTTTCTCCATACTTGCAGGATCCATTTCAACTTGCCAGTATCCGCTCTTTAAGTCCAACGTGGTAAACACCTTGGCTCCTTGGAGAGAATCAAGAATATCCGTGATCTGAGGCATCGGATATGCATCGAGGTGAGTTTTTGCGTTAAGACCACGGTAATCAATGCATAACCGGGATCCTCCATCTTTTTTATCTACAACCACCACAGGTGAAGCCCACGGAGACGTAGAAGGTTTAATGATTTTTAGTTGAAGCAACTCCTTAATCTGCTCTTCAATAAAATCATTTTTAGTCTTAGAGACTCTGTATGGTCTCTTTCTTAAAGGAAGTTCATCAATAGTTTTAATCTCGTGCTTAACAAGGTTAGTACGACCTAGTTTGTGGGTACATACTGAAGGCCAATCACACATGAGAGCTTTCAATTGACTCTTTACCTCGGTTGAAGCATGCGAGTTTTCCCCCGCTTGGTCGATCAGCTTCAACGTTTCCTCCTCGTGAATCATCTCGTCTTCTCCTTGTGCAGCATAAAATTGGACAGCAGCATGTTCATGCATTTTATTAAAACACATTGGGTGACTGGAGGTAGCATCAGGCAAGTATATACAGGAGGCATTAAAATCGATAGTTAGTTTGGCTTCTTTGAGGAAATCCAATCCTAAGATGACAGGAACAGCCAAGTTCATATCATCCATCACATAAAATGTGACCTCATGTTTCACTCCGTATATTTCACATCCCCAGAGTACTTTACCCTGAGTTTTCTGACTCTGGCCATTAGCGAGCATGAACGCTTGAGCACTTCTGGTCAATTGCTCATCCTTCTTCCTCAATCTCTGCCATACTTTTTGCTGTATCAAAGAAAAGGTGCTTCCTGTATCAATTACAGCATTGAAGTATGAGTGATTTAAAATTATAGGAGCTTGCAGCACATTGTTACATTGAGAGCTAAAAGTGGGATCCATAAGCATTAGGCGATTTGGCTGACCTTTTCCACCTGAAGATTTCTTCTTCTGCTCCTCATTTTTACCTTGATTCCATCTTCTCTTGCTCTCTGCCCAGTCCTTCTCTATTTGCGTGCCGAGACGAACAAGATCATCAATTGTCTTTGCCGTTCCCCTCAACAGTGAAGCCAATCGAGGATTGCAGTTTCTCAACGTTGCTTGCACTAGCTCATTTTCAGACATCCTAGGATTAATCTTTAGTGACATCGCTCTGTAGTTAAAAGCAAAGTCTCTTATGCTTTCGTTAACTGTTTGTCGGTAACTTGCCAATTTCTGAGCAGCAACTTCTTTGTGGTCTTCATTCAGAAACGAAAACAGGAACTTTTCTTTGAAAGATGGCCAATCTGTAATATTATGCTTCTCAGCTCTCCACCAACTTTTAGCAGTACCCCTAAGACTCACAGATAACGCTGCTAACAACTCTTCGTAATGCAGAGGTCTTAATTCATTGTACTCTTCAAAACGATCAATGAAATCAATGGGGTCTTCTGAATCCAAATTACTAAAAGTAGGCAGTTCAAGTTTAACAGTAGGGAGAGACGATGATGAAGAAAGATATGTTACTTGCTTTGTGGTGTCTTGAGAAACTGAAGCAATCTTGGATGGTGTTTGAGACATCTTATGAGCAGCAGTGCTGGAATGCACGGGAGTGGACATGATGGGTTTAATAGCTTTGAACTGTTGCTCTAATTGTCTATCTCGTCGCTTTAAACAATCCACAATGCTCTGACTTAGTTCATCAATTTTGGAATAACATTGCTGTTTAACACGTTCCAGTTCTCTCTGTAAACAGTAGTTAATTCTATCTTCACAGGCTTTTAGCTTTGTGCTCATTGTCTCTGTGGTGACAAACTCACTGACTCTGTGCTCAAGATCAACAAGATGCTCTTCAATACTACACATGCGTTGGGCATTTTCATCATTGCCGAATTGCAATTCATCCTCATGAAACTCAAGAGGTGGAGGGGGTAATGGTAAGTCGTCGTCAGATTTAACAAAATGCTCACCACTTTCCCTTTCTTCCTCCTCTGAATCTAAATACAACTCACTAAAAGTATCTATGAGATTCGTTACAGGGTCTCTACGCTGCACGAAAGCTTCATCTGAATAATCAGCGGTGGGCACTCTCTCTTCCATTGCATGCAGATGATGGCTAAATATATTTGTTTATGAAGGGTTTTCAATTACCATTGAAATTTATATTTTTTTTAATAAGGGACTCCGTAAAAGTTCAAAACAGTCCCTGTTCGGGCGCCATTCTGTAATACCTCCCCTTTTTAAAAGATATTACTCTGAGGGGGTTCAACAGAAATTCAATCGGTACTGAAATTTAAAACCACTTCACCAAACAAATATACATTTTACTCTTCTTTATTCACACCAGTGCATATAATTGCCACAAAAATAAACCATAAGAAAAAAACTCTGTCTCTGCAGTCAATGAATGAAACTTATCGTCAATGATCAACTGTAGATGAGCTGGAATGATGAGCGATGAGATGAGTGTAAATCCACGATGTATTTTGAGAGCGACGCAATGATAAATCCAATGAGTGAGGAGTGAAGACAGAAGACAGTCAGCGGCTTTTGGCGACTCTCTGGGAAACGCTGAGTTGATTAGGCCACGCGCCGTAGCCTCGCTACCGCGTGGTCTTTTCCTTTTCAACTGCTCATGCTACCTTGGAGACGTGCACGAGTATTATTGCGACAGCAATGCAATTAAATATGAGGTAGGAGAAACAAAAAGAAAAGTCCTTTCTACAAAAGAAAGCAGAATAGTTCCCATCAGTCAAATGCGTTTACACTTATAACAAGTCATAGTTGGAAAATACTCACATTGAGCGTAAACTCTCAACGAGTTCTCAAAACAGGACATTAATACGAGTAGAATTAGGTAGCGTCAGTTCAACCACCCATGCGGTTTCCCTCTACCAAACAACTTGACTTGCTCGGAGGTAACTAGGGCTTATATATGGTAGCTATAGTGCGCTAGCGCCCTCAGGCAGCTCCAAGTGACATTACCTTTGACCCCGATATAACCCTTAATTCAATAAAAAGAAAAATACACACAAAAAAAACTTGGTAACGTTTAGACTGTTACAGCATGTAAACATTCTAGGAGACTCCAAAACAGATTAGGAGCCTTTAAAATAGCATAATAGGGGCACTTTAAAGTTTAGCCGTAACACAGGGGTATCCAAACCTTGATTAGCTGCTTCAGGTGTGTTTAACTGTGTGTTTAACACAGTCAGCGATGACATGATGCATTTCTGCTTTAAAGCCTCTCAGAGTCAGACTGCTTTCCCAACAGACTTCCAGTGCAAGTGCATTACTGTGAACACGAGTCTGCATGTGTTCTGTGGTGAACGCAGCCCACAAATGCTGCTGATACATCTTTGAAAAAGGAAACATGATCTTTTATTATAAATTGTAGTAATGGACAGTTGAGAGGGTGTTGGTCTGCTGTGCACCCAGATCACCACTTGAGGTCACTATTGCAATTATCAGACAACCAACTGAATGAAGGGGAGACGGAGACCATTGAGTGTCTCGAGGCAAAACTACAATATATGCATCTGAACACACATTGCAGAATCCACACAGAAATATTTCATGACTGATGCTTGTGAAAGAGATTTAGGAATATTCAGATCACATGGCTACGTTTCAGATGGCATCAGATGGCAGAGGTTGGCAGAATTCATGATAATCTTCAAAAGTCTTGTGCATGTGTTTGTTAAATATAAATCAATCTCACGAGTCACAGAATTTAGAAGAATTCAGATGTTCATTAGGGTACATTTACACAACAATGGCGATGTACTAAAAATGGGAAAGTTTTTCCTTTGCGCTTTTTGCATACATCGTTGTCAATACGATCCCCGTTCACACGGATCCATGAAAACAACTAAAATCGCTGTATTCTGCCTCCAGGCCAGTAGATGGCGATGTCACTTTATAAAGAAACTCTACACACCTGTAGACTGAACACGTAATACACATGATGTCACCAGTGTGGGTTTGTGTAGTTTACACACGGAGACAACAACGGTATCGTTTTCAAAAACTTGCACTTTGGGGCTGTTTACACGACACCATTTTCACCATCACCATTTCAATGCCGTTAGGAGCCTGAAAACGCAAACTTTTGAAAATGGGTTTCAAAGTGCAAGTTTTTGAAAACAATAACGTTATTGCCTCCATGTGTATCTGTGAAAACGGTGACGTCATCCGTATGCGCATTACGTGTTCAGTCTGTAGGCGTGTAGTGTTTCTTTACAAAGTGACATCGCCATCTACTGGCCTGGCAGCAGAATACAGCGATTTTAGTCGTTTTCGCGGATCCTTGTGAACCGGGATTATTTTGACAATGTTGTCGTCTGTATGTGAAAAACGCAAAGAAAAAACTTTTCTGTTCTTAGTACATTGTTGTCGTGTAAACGTACCCTCTCTATCTGTTTCACTTTGTGTTTACTGAGACTCATAATAACTCATAATCACACGACTGCAAAGCCTGTAAGACTGATTTGAACTTTGCAAGTTTATTGTGAATTCCTAAAAAATAATTTGCATGTGATGCAGATATTATTGTGGAGCAGAGATGATACAAACATATTCTGTGCTGTATGTGTAGTGCCAAACACGCTTCTGTCTCAAAATCATATTTAATTTTTAAGATCAGGATAATGAAACGCACCCATATTTTTTGTGCATGCTGTTATTAAAGTCGGCTATGTGTCCGTCAGATGGAAGGTCTGAGATTATTGTTGATGGTTCAGTGTTTTCCAGTTTGAGGATTGAATGATGGAGTGAGTGTGTAATCAGGATTAAAGTCTCTCTCTCTTCTACTGTAATTCGGTCACTGGCGGGTCAGTGTACCACACAAACATCAGTCTGATGAAAACAACATACATAATCTCTGTTTCTTTAATAAGCACTGAACATGATTGAGCATTACAAAATGTAATTTAGCATATGGACAAAATGTTGGTATTACAATATTGGTAGGTAACTGATATTTAAAATATTTTTGTATAACAAATAAAATATATGGAGGGTCGCAAGTCTGTTCTCATACAAAAGGGAAAAAACTGCTAAATGTAATTTAAACATGCAACTGGTTGTAAAAATACGATAACTGTGAAATCATTATTTACTGCTTATACTAATGAGCATGTTTGGTGGATATCTTAGGTGTTGAACAAAATCAGCAGGTCCTTCTTCTCTTTCATCCTGTCAGTGGACAGCTGAGATGTGACCATATATCATACGCTTCCTTCATTAAAACAGCTTGAGTGTACTTAAAAGAAATGAGGCAAATCTCAATGTGGATAACTGCATTATTTGTAGAGATGTTCAGGATGGGGATGTCATCCGTCATTGATAATACAGAATTGTTCCTTATTGTACATTATTGTACCCAAGATGAAATGAAGAATCCTTTATCAGTGTGTCCTGTAGCCTAGTGTTCATTCACATTAGGGATTTTCACACTTGAACTAGTTAACCCTGGGTCTTTCTAAACTCCGGGTAAACAGAATCCTGGGTTATCTTGCTTCACGTTTCACATTGCTCATAATTAATTGTTAACCCTGGGTACATTCCTAAACCCTGGGTTAATTTCAGAGCTGGACTGGGACAACAAAATCAGCCCTGGCATTTTTGGACACCATCCATATATGTATATATATATATATATATATATAGTTATTCAGTCAAAAGCAGTGAGTGATTTCCTCTGTGTCTTTTGTTCTTTGATTGACATGAGCAGCAGGAATATTAGGCTGCTGTCACTTTAAGAGCGAATGCACAGATCCAGTATACTGTTACACAGCATGTGATTTCTTTCTCAACTGTTTATATTCCAAAACAGACTGTGTTTACCTGATTACGTGCATTTTGACATAATTTTGTGTGTATTTGACCATTTAAGTGCAGTAAGCCATGAAAAAGAACTAAATTTGGTACTAGTTAGCCGTTTGATAACCGAAAATGGGCAAAGAGGCGGGACATGGGTGGAGCTGAGGTGGCTGATTGCTGAAACCACGCCCACTTAGCTCGCTGTGACCAAGTTAGCTCAAGGAGCTAATGCTATATGCTACTTCACAGTCTACTTTACATGCAAACAATACAACTTAAATTTCAACAGTGTCCAAAAGGTCAAAATAAATGTATTTTAGCTTAAAAAAGGTGGTGGACATCACAGTCCTCATTCTGTTCCGTTGCACTGTCTGTTCTTGAGTAAGTACAGGACTATTTCCTAAACATATTTTTGAGGACATGTTAACAATTAAAACAAATACTTCCAATATAATCTGCGTTAGTAAACGTCACGCTATTTATGAAATGCAGGCGTAACATTATATGACAACGTTTCAGACTGTTTTATACAGTCTATGGTTTCAGCCTACAGCTAATCACAGTCTGACAGATTCCGGAGTGTAGCAACATTTTAAATAAAATAATAAATAATTTTAAATAAATTAGAATTTCTCTCACTGGAAAAAATGGAGCTCAGACTTCTCGGACAGTCTGTTAGTACAATTAACCGCATAACAAGCCATATTATGTGATAATTGTATGAAATAATCCTGAAAAAAGCACAAACACGGCAGAGATGACAAGTTCAGCGGTTTAGCTGACAAGTTTAGCTGAGGTGACGGCTCACAGACAGCAGCGCAATCAAACCTGTCACTCAAGTGACCACGCCCTTAATTATGCAGAACTTTAAGGCTTAATATAATTTAAATGGATGAGTTATAAAAAAATTCACCCCCCTCACAGTTGTCATGAAGGGCAAAATTAGCAGTATAGACCAAAACCACTTTTTGTACCAGGCTGTAAACATGTTTTTTTCTGCTGTAAAGTTGGGCATTTTAACATGGGATAGACTCCCTTTTGGAGCCTGTCTCTAGTGGCCAGTCGATGAATTGCAGTCACTTCCTTATTGGATTCAAGAGAGAGAACAGAAGGTTGCTGCTTGGTATCAATACATAACAAAATATCTATATTTTTGATGACACTAGCATGCACACATATATCATATATTACACAAACAAATGGGATGCTGTCCTGAAAAACAAACAAACAACTTAAAATGCCCGATATGACGGATAATACCAATCCAGCCCTGGTTAACATTCTTATTTGAGCTGTACAATCAAGTTATAATGTATATATGCATTTGTGTGGCGACTTCTACATACAAGTCTTAAAGGCAAAAGCAGAGCAAGACAGTACATTTTTAGCAGCATTGGTTCAGGGTGTATTTTCCCAGTAATTTACTCCATTGGCATTTAAAAATACTTACAGTATTTGATGTGACAGCAGTTTAAATTCAGAGAACAGAAAACATAAGGCTGACGCATGCCTCAGAACAGGTGCGTTCAGCGTTTACCTCTTTATTGTCAGACGCAGTGACAGTGAATGAAACGGTCAGTCATGTCGGTCTGTTGCTCCAAGCGGCTCCGTGTTGCAAGAGTTCCAGCAATTTCTCCCCAATTCACACTATTAATAAATCATCATTTGATGTCACTGTGAGGTTAAATGCTGGAGAATCAAACATTTTTAGCAACAGCAGACATTTTTTTAATGAGTCGAGCTTGATTTTACTACATATTGCGTGGATTAATGCATTAATGAATAAAAAAGTTCCCTTCAAGCTTTTAAATTTCAGCTCTTCCAGCAATGTCATGTTATTAATTTAGTTTCTGCAGTTCATTATCTCTGGTTCATAAATATTATCTTAGAGATTAAATCAAAATTGACCCTATTTCCTTTCTTAATTCTTCATCAAAATTGAATATCTTGCTCCATCTTTCCTTTTTAACCCTTTACTGCAGTCTGTCATGTCAACTTTAAATCGTTATGTCTGATGCTCAGTCTGGGAATTCAGAGAGATCCTCCACTGTAATTATACGCTTTCACGGCTGAGCTATATTATCTTCAGATATTTTATCATACGGCAAGTTGTTGCTTTCAAATGCAAATGCTGATTAATTTGTGCGCCCACGACGCCCACTGTCCCACCTCTTTTTAAAGTCTGTTAAAAAATTGAGCAGTTATTAGGAAGCAATTAGGAACCTCTATCTTTAAAATCAATCAATCATTAATGCTGCTATCAGTTAGAGATCACAGGCTTCAAAGGACCTTCTCATCAATAATGTAATGTTGATTTGGCGGGACATGATGCAGTACCTCATTCAGATCAGGCTGAAGCTCTGCTTACATGATCCCACACTATACTTTAGGGCACTACATACATTACAAGCCAAAAATATACACGTTTCACAAAAACATCATTTCCCACAACAAACCAAACAACTCATTATGTGTGACCTACACCTCCTCGATCTCCCCCGAGGGCCTCGAATACAAATAATTCATTCGGGAGATTGGGAAGGAGTCTAATTTATTTTCCTTTAATCCAGTGTTCTTCAGAACTGTCCTGCAGAGTTTAGCTCCAACTTTAATGAACTCACATTTTTTTTGTAATCCTAAAGATTAGATGTTTAACTTGGACTCAAGTGGAATAGAAGCAATATTTGTCAAATGAACAGACATTTCAGTTTTCATGAAGCAACAGAAACACTTTTCATGCTTTATACAGCGCCTGTCTGTGCAAAAATAAAATTCAACATTAGCCGATTATTGGGTATAAGTTTGGCTTTCTTTATGCTTTTGTTGTATGTTTAATGAGGAACGATCCAACAGTACATGTCTGATACTTCAGCTCTGCTGGGTTCATTGCTCTTGTTTGTCATGGAAATCTGGGAATACTATCGGCTCCCGCTCAGCCGACGCACCGGAGCCTGACATCATAATGCCTCAGAGAGCAGCCACCTCTCCTGACCTGTGTGTGTGTGTGTGTGTGTGAAGATTACACAAGCGAAGACTGCAGGGTTTTCCCCTTCACCTCCCCCAATTGTGCCACATTTACTGTGCTCTAATTCCACAGCTGGCACAGAGTCTGTGAATTCTTGAAGCTGAAGCTCTGAGCATTTCATGCACTTTAATACATATTTGTTTGGAAAAATGCCATGCATTTTTTTTTTGCATTAATAAGATTGCAGTGCATTATATACACAATATAATCACACACACACATACACACACACCCACACACAGTAAAACAGATGTCCATCTCGTACTAAGTGGAGAAATACACTGTAACATATTATAGTACGGGTCTGTTGAATGCTTGAATCTGATTGGTCGAGGAACGTTGTGAGGTGTGCAGTTATTTTCAGGGAAACACACGGATAAAGTAGTTCCAGGCAGATCTTCTTGACCGCATTACAGTTCCGTATCACTTCACCAAACGATTTCAGTTATTTATTTCAAAGGTCCTCACAGCCGACAACGACAGCGTCACTGACCACGCAAATAAATATAGTAAACAATGGGATAAAAATCACATGTTTTTTTGCCACAAAATTAGGTTTTATTATGCATGGAAAGCACATACTCTCTCTCTCCCACACAAACACACACAGTACGGACACACACTCACACACAAACACACACAGTACGGACACACACTCACACACACAGTACGGACACACACTCACACACAAACGTGTGGTCAGCGCTGCTCTGACGAGTTCATCAGTGAAATAATTCAACAGCTTAAAAGCTTCATGTGATTTCTCAGTAGTGAGGTAATAACAGCGCTGTTCTTGAAGCAGATAAACTTACACATGCTTCATCTCTCTCTCTCTCTATCTAATTACTGCATTAATAACTGCTTTATTCTGCTATCAATGGTTCAAGCCAACATTACTGCCTCTAAAATGACGTAAACAGAGGAGTGGGATTGTCATGATCGCCAGCTGGAGTGCCCTTGATAGCCACCACATTTAGGTTAAATATGTCACTCTCCTTAATGGAGTTAAGCACTGAAATTACATGAAATCATTATTTAGAAGTTACAGTATTTTATATTAATTTAAATAGAACTATTTGTAGTGGATGCGCTGCTTTTGAACACTTGTCCTGTGGCATGCTGTGCTGAAAAATGCCATTGTATATGAAGGATAGATTTTGAAGGAAACGTTAAGATATACTGTATAGGCCCTACTTTTTATTTTTAAAATGATTTGTCAGTGACGCGCTGAGTCAGACAATTATTTACAATTCAAAAATAAGGCCTATCCGTTTCCATATTCAAATATAAACATCCTAAAATATATGTTTACCTTATAGGCAAAATTGCATAAATTTAATTTGCTTAAAACAAATAAAAATACTATTTGGCCAGTGGAAAAGAATGAGATAACTCTTCACTGAAAACTTTGGTAACACTTTATTTTACAGTGTCATTGTTACATATGTTACATGCAGTTACTATTGTAATAACTATAAATTATGCATAATTACATGCAACTAAACCTAAACCAAACCAAAACCTAATCCTGAACCTATAGTACATGTAGTTATTTAATATTACTCAGTACTTAAATGTATAATTACAATGTAACAAAGACACCTTAAAATAAAGTGTAACCAAAACTTTCTCTGAACTGTATTTTATACAAGTTTGATTTATTTATTTATTTATTTCTAAAAAAAGAGAAGGATAGTGAATTATTTTTAGCAATGTAATGTGATGGCATTTATTGCCATATTTTCTTGTACCGTTAAACATGGTGTCACGTGGATGGGAATATGTGTGGAAATGATATGCAGATGAGGTAATGCATAGTAAAACTAGGCGTGGTAAGCTCCATATATGGTTATTTCGGGGAGGAGACGGGGTGGAGATTCATGTACGCACAATCTTCTGCTGACTGGGTTTTGAAAAAGGAATTTTGTGCAGATTCTGGTGTACGCATGGTTTTATAAATCTGAAAACTTTAATGCGTACGCACACTTTTAGGATGAAATCTAGGGAAAGTTTTATACATGAGGCTTTATCTTTGTTAGGATTGTCCACCTGTGTTTTGACCTTTGCCTGGATTTTTGATTACGATTGTGGATTACCTTCTGAATAAATACTGCGTTTGGATCCTCAACCTTCAGGTTTTGGAGCAGTTCAGTACAGGGATGAGATGCGTAAGAAATTAGTCCCACACACGAGCGTTTTAAGGACAAAAACCTGACAAATGTCTTGAAATACAACATCTGAACAGTGTCTTGAGGTGTTAAACTCATGCATAACAGTCTGTTTGAGATTTTCCATGTCAGCGCTGTGTTCCGGTTTGGTGCTTGTCACAGAGCTTCTGGAGTGTTTTTCCCCTTTGCACCTGTTTTTGCACCTGGGAGAAAACTAAATAAAAAGAAAAAACTGGCATTTAACATCCTCCATTTATTGTTTGAAGAATTCCAGACGGTATCCCTAGTTGAACCGTGACAGTGCTTTTAATGAAATTAAAACTACATTTGGTTGTAAATTTAAGGGGCTAAAATAATCCACCAAGAACATTAAAACTGAACACAGAAAAAGAACAGAATACCAAATCCCTAAAGAAGAAAAATATGGAGCAGAAAAACTCATCTCGGTCTTTACTTGCTTTTGAAATGTTCCGACTTTAAGGGCCGATCTTGATCTTCAGAGGCATCAAACGTGTTTTTATATAAAGATGTTGATTTCTTATACTGTTCCCTAATGTTATTATTGCATATCAGATTTATGACTTTGAGGGGCAAGGGCTGGAAACTTCTCATAATTCTTCAGCTTTCCTGGTTTTGTGCAGTTTGAACGAGGCTCCTTTCCATCAGAATACTACATGAAGTCACTCACATCTGTGGAATAATGAAGACATGTTTGTGCTCTCGCCTAAAGCCAGAGAAGAAAGCCAGATTCTGAACGATGATGGGATGGTTTGATGTGAATCTCTGTGGATGGATGTATACTGTGTATAACAGTGAGAAACTCTCAGAAGAAGTCTCACAGATAACAGAAATAAGAGTAGAAGAAGTACAGAGAATTTGTTCTTAAGTTGAAGTATGGGTAATGTGTGAAAATGATAATGTTAAATGTAAAATTAAAACATTTAATTATACTCGAGAGAGGATATTTTGAAAGAAAATGGTGTGCAAACTATAGAACAGCCTTTTATTCACTGTCCTTACTAAGACTCTGTGACCAAATACTGCATGAATATCCTGAAACTAAAAATCTCTGGATCATAAATAGAAGCTAAAAGGACATGCTAGCTTAGATGATGGACACTGGGAAAGTCTATATGAGATCATGTGATCATTGGTGAGTTTGAAACAAAAGATTTGTAAGTGTTTGTGATTTATTATAAAGCAATATGACTTTTTTCAGAACACAAAAGAGAATAAAAAAGAATAATAATTATAAAGAAATGACGAGTATAGAGCTTCTGTTCTGGTCTGTTCTGTCTTCTGGTTTGTATTTCCACAGCATGATGTGAAGATCTTACGGATTTATGAATGAACCGCTCGTTTTAAAATCTTCCCGATCTACTGATGTCTGTTCTGACATCCGCTTCAGACATTACAATGCTCATGATAACAATGAGTAAATCCACTAATTACACCAGCTAATTACTCTTTGACAGCAATAGAAATATACAGATCTTCCACAAAATCTGAAGTTCAGAATCATGAAGATGTCTGCGCTCGTTTCTCTGGCGAATAAAGTCTGAATTAAATGTGAAATTTTGAAGTAAGACTGAAATATTTTTTTCTTAATAGTAAAATATAATAAAAATAGCCTATATTTTAAAAATAATTCAAGTGAAATAGTAAAATAATCTGTTTTTTTTATAACTTTTTAATGCATTTTCACAGAAATAGCATGAATGACGGTGTGACAGACACAATCAGGACATGAACCTTAAAAACAAGATGAATAAATAAACTGACAGATCTGTTTGATAAATGTTCATGATGAATGTTATATTCTTCTGTGAATGAGCGGGTTGAGAGTGATTATGTTGGAGCCTGCATCTGGCTGAATGAATATTTAATTGCCTTAATTTACTAATTAGCAGATTATATGAGGATCACAGAGAGACTCCAGCAGTTCTCCATTCACCTCCTGCCTCTTCCTCTCTTCTATTATCTTCCGTTTTCTCTCAGTCTCAGGCTGACATCTGTCAGTCCATATCCCTCTCTCTCTCTCTCTCTCTCTCTCTCTCTCTCTCCCCTCCTCCACCGCCTGCAGATATCCGTCCGCTCCGTTAAGATGCTTTTACAGACGATTATTGTCCTTGTTCATGGGATCAAATCTGTTTGGCACAAAAAAGCTCTGATCACGAGGTTTATTGCTGTAGCATATTTTACAGCCATAAATACAAGTTGGGGTTAGTGAATTAGAATTAGAAATGTACAAAAATAATTGAAATGATGTTGAATGCCTATTTTTTTTTAGTTGTCATTAAATCGTTATACACTAATGATTCATGATTCTTTCCTCCTGACCACCTGAAGTGTTTAAAATGAAAACAAATCCTTAAATCTTCCACTATCAGGACTCTCTTGGTCAGTGATATACGTCACATAGATTTATTTTTATTTATAGATAGTGTGGGATTAGGTTCCACTGGTAACATTGTTGCTTTTTTGCTTTTTATGTTTCCCAGTTCTAATCCGCTACATTTAACTGATTTTAATGAAACAAAATGTAATTCTTTGGATGTATATTAATAGAGGGGGTTATATTTGTTAGCATTCTTCTATTTGACTTGCTGCAGAATAAATCAGACTGAAGCATGAATCTGTGTGACTGAACACAAGAGAACATCACGCGCTTGCCTTCGGCCACAAAACAAAACATTAAAAATATCCAAAAATGAAAACTCTGCTCATTCACCATGATGCTTGTGCAGATGTCCCACTGTTCTGATAATAACACCAGGGTTATTAATGCTAGTGAAACATTTCTGTTATTTGAAATAATGCCATATATATATATATTAGTTGAAAATTGTAAATTAAATGAAAAATATATATTGCATTGGCAATAAACTGAACTAAGTTGAAGCACTATATTATTATCTGGTAATAAATGAAAACTAAAACTAAAGCTAAAATAAATTAAACATAATAACAATATTAAAAAAAAAACAACTCTTAAAATAACAAAAGCACATAACAAAATGACTAATTATCTAATTCAAAACATTAGTAAAACTAAAACAAAAATAACACTGGATCACACAGAACAGAATAAAATCAACTGAAAATGAAATTAAACTATAATAGGACACAGAAATGCTTCACTGTCAAAAATTTACACCAATTTTAACTTAAAAGCTCAAGTTTGCTGCCTTAATTTTTAAGTATATAATCAATTTTGTTGTACAAGTCATTTAAACTTAATTATATTAAACTGACTTAAGAAAAATCAAGTTGAATCTCATATAACTTATTAAAAAAGTTGAAATTGCTTAAATTATTTTGATGAGTATTAAAGTAATGTAAAAACAGGCAACAAGAGAATGTAGGCAGGACTAAACACGAGAGAGAGAGAGAGAGAGAATGGAGGAAGGGAGGAAGGGAGGGAGTCAGACAAGCCAAACATCAAGAATCACACACACACACACACACACACACACACACACACACACACACACACACACACACACACACACACACACACACACACACTCCCGCTGTAGCGTTCGCTCAGACAGACAGCAGCAACAACACATGCTGAAACTGTTTGAGGGAATATTCCACACTCTCCACATCTGTCTGAACATCAGCGCTGATCAGGTGAGGATCCGTCTGTGTGAGTCTTTATATGCCTTTAGATCAACGTCACTTTTATTTTGGTGAGGTGGAAGATTGTCTTTGTCATTGTATTTTATCCCCTTGGATGAATTAATTGGAATATAAATTATATTTAGGCTATTTAATTATTATTATTTTTTAAAAATGTATTTATTACATTTTCTCTGGCTGTGTTTGAGATAACAGGACTCAACAACTCCTGGTGTCAGTGTGACTTCTAACTGTGTAGATTAACATGAAGAATTTAATCATTAATACATTCATAACCATCTGTCATTCACTCGGTTTGTCTGTCGCTCGTGTTTTCTGATTCGTTGCTCTGTCAAATTTTCAAGTTACCTAAGCATTTTTGAATTGTTGATACCCTTCTGAGCAGAAGTGGGCCACGCTTCTCTTTAATGCATGTTTTAGTGTGGGTAGATTGCATAATGGTTGCACACAGCGAGTGTATGTGTGGGTCAGGTTTTACATACGTAGGCTTGCCTGAAGTTATCTACATAGACAGAACCAGCCAACGTTCTTAAGACATCTTATGCATCTTATTAAAAATTCAAAAAGATCAACATGAATATATACACATGGCGTCAACGTGATGAAGAGGGTTTCTTTTCAATTGGACTGCAAAGAAAACTGGCCAACCAATAAGATTTGTGCTTTTGAAGTCGATGCAGTTACATAACAATTATGACTTGGTGGCGCTCACAAACAAACTGCTTTACCAAGTGACAATAGCTGAAGAAATCAAGTCAGAACATTCCATTCCGCAAACATTATGGGAACGTTACTTTTTAATGTTCTCTGAACGTTTTGAAACAAGTAGTAACATTTAAAAGATGTAGATGAACGTTTGTTCATAACTTTGAGACAACCTTGGACTTTTTTAACTTTAGTTAGTTAGTGTGTAATGTTGCTGTTTGATCATAAACAACATCTGCAAAGTTACAACACTCAAAGTTCAATGCAAAGGAGATATTTTCTTTTAAAGAAATCGATTTTTAAGAACTGCAACAAACGGCTGGTAGGGACTACAACGAGCTTCTTCCCGGGTGGGTGACATCACTAACCCTAAAATGTACATAAACCCCGCCCCTGAGAACACACAGAAAGGGGGCGGGGCCATGTTGGGCTGCTTTAGAGAAGAGGAAGAGTTGTTGTAGTAGAGTGTTGTTGACATGCCGTCATTTTACACCAAACGAGGGTCAATTCAACACAAAAGATGAACATGACGGCACATGCTAGTGGATGAGTTGAATCAACTCCACAGCAACTACATCAATTTATCCACTAACCATTCAGAAACGTCTAAAAGTTGTAACTTCTTCCTGAGTCTCTCCATCAGTGTCGACTCCGGTTTGAACAATGTAAGGCTGAACACTTTCGTCATTTTGGCTGCGTGAGATTCTCCAGCTTTGTTGTTGTTGAGCTGTTAAAGCCCCGCCCTCTTCTGGAAAGGGGGCGGGGAGCAGCAGCTCATTTGCATTTAAAGGGACACACACAAAAACGGTGTGTTTTTGCTTACACCCAAATAGGGGCAAATTTGACAAGCTATAATAAATGATCTTTGAGCTGAAACTTCACACACACATTCTGGAGACACCAGAGACTGATATTACATCTTGTGAAAAATAGGTCCCCTTTAACCAAAGTTCTGAGAATGTTCTCTGGTTTACAGGAAAATAATGATCGCTGATGCAAATGCATTTCAATTCTGCTGAAAAAAAGAAGAGATTTTGTAGTTTGATGATCTCCAAACAATACGAAAATCTCAATAGGATTGACTAAATGGGTTGAATGGCTGTTTGGAAACAAAAATAATGCTTGGCTTCTTTTATTTCTCTCCACGAAAAGCAGCTGTCAACAGAATTTTGCATAGTGCTGAATTATGTGAAAAAGTTTGTTTTTGTTTTTTGGCAGAAAACAAGAATGCAGGATTAAACTTTCAAAGAGAACAGTGAGGAACTTGAAAAACTCGCCCTACACAGATTTGTTAGTTTTCTGTAGCAAGTGTGTGTGTGAAAGAGACACAGCCCACGACTCATTGGTTTTTATCTCTTCAGAAGCTGCTACAGCAAACCATGCTGCTGTCTCCAGCTCCGCAAACCCGGAGAATATGCAATGCTTAACGGTGAGTGCTGACATCCTTCTTCTGTTGTGTGTGACATATGGTCTGAGAATCACCTGACATTACATTAAAAACCAACTAAACCAATAGAATTCCCTCAAATCTTATTACAATTGTTGATTGTAGATTTGTGTTGAGTTTTACAGCCTTTTAAAACTATATCACAGATATCTTTGCTGTCACTCATTTACTCACCCTCATGCTTTTCCAAACAAATTTTCTCTTTTTTCCTTTGGAACACAAATGAAGCTATTCACACTGCTTCTTTTCCAGACAATGTCATGTACGGCACAGTGATCAGTGGCAGTCAAGCACCACAAAGGAAGCCCATGTGACTCATATGTTGCACAGTGGCTCTATGTGACGAACAGGCCAACATTTTTTGTTAATATTCTCTGATAACCTTGGCCTACATTAGCTCTCAAATCTCATTCGCACCACCATATGTCACAATCTCCAGTCACCTCAGCACTATGTTTCCCAGAATCCCTCGTGGCTCACACCTGCACACAGCTCAGCTCATTCTCTCATCCATCACTCTCACCCTGCATCCCAATGTGCGTACTATCCACCCTAAATAGTACTGAATATTACTAGTGTCACATACTATTTAGGATGGATAGTATGCACATTGAGACGCAGGCTCAGTGTAAGTGCACACACTTCAGTTACACTCTTAACTTGGACCTCAGAGATCTTCTCATGGTTATATCTAGTATCTCCTGTGTTTATCCTCTTACCTTGATACTGGATTACCTGCTCCTGAGATCCTTCTCCAGCGTCTCTCCAACATACTCTCCATTCCCTGTAAGACAAAGACATTTCAGTTACTATTCAAGTTCATCGCCAACTATAAGCTGTGTGTGTTAGTGATGGGAAACCGAGGCTTTCTGAAGCAGTTTGAGGCTTTCATCAAATTGTGCCGGAAAATGGTTCATTACTCGAAGCTTTTATCACAATGCACATTAGCGACATCTGGTGGTCAAACTTGTTTTCTCCACCATATCTAACAATTCATCGTGGAGCAGAGGATATACGGTTTGAAAAAGCACGTCTGTGACACACAAGAGAGGACTCAAATCTGGGATCAATACAGTTCTATCTAATCAATGCAAAAAATTAATTTGTGCCAATGAGACCACAACTTGTGTCATGTGTAGCCTGGTCGACGGATTCACATATTGATCAATAATATAAAATATACAACTATGCGATTATAATTAATAATTGACGTGAGTAGTTAAATATATAGGGTGAACTGTTTAACCCTTATGTTCTGTTCTGTGTCTCTGAGATCCCAGCTATAAAACATGATTAAATGCATTCATTCGAGTGAAACAACAGTGCTTTGAAAACTGCATCAGAGTATCAACCGTCCATCACTAGTGTGTGTGGATGTACTCACCATTTGAGGCTGCGTTCCACTCCAACTTCAGACACTGCACTTGCGAACTTCCCTAAGCACTTCCCCTCAGGGGAATCCCTGCCGCCATTTTTAAGTGCGTTCCACGTCATGAAGTGGACGAGGGAAGTTTATATGGACAGACGCTCGTCCCCTCGATTTTGGCCGAGGGAGTGAGTCTACTCTGATGTACACTTCAAGCAGCTCTATATCCCACAATTCAACTTGATTGTGATGTCACAGCAGATCACGCTTAACTGAAGTGTAGGATATATGAATTATTTTGAGAATTAATTGCATAATTAGTGTATAATATATAATTTTGTTGAGATTCAATCGCATAATACATGTTTATGCTCACAATCAAAGTTTATACTATTTGATACTTTGTTTCATTTGTGTAATTTTATTTTTATAAGCATATAGAATGGTGCATAAAACAAAATCATAAGTACAAAGGGGGTATAAATAATAAATCAGCTCCATAGTGAATTTCAAGTGATCAAGGGCTTTGTGCGTCATTTAAGCCTTATGCACGACTTCTGCCAGTAGTGGGCACTCATGCAACGTAAGCAATGATGCACATCCGAGTCCCCGAGATGGAGGGAAGTTAGTGAGTGAAGGGCATAAAAATTTGGAGTGGAACAGAGCCCAAGTCTCCAGCTCATCAGTCTCTGGTTGTTCCATTGCCTATCATCAACTAAAGTGTTTAACTCAACCATTACACTTCACTTACCTGCATGATAATCAATTACAATGAGTCAGTTTCATCCCTGCTAGATATATTTCACGGTCTGTAAGTGGTATTATTAACTGTAAGTGGAATTATTGGAAAGTGGAAGCGTTTAGGAACAGCAGCAATTCAGCCTCGAAGAGGAAGAGCATGTAAAGTCTCAGAGCGAACCGGTCACGAGTGTGTAAAAGTCGCCAACGCTCGGCAGATTCAACAGCTGAAGAGTTACAAACTTCCTCTGGCATTAATATCAGCACAGGAACTGTGCGGCGGAGCTTCATGGCCGAGCAGCTGCAGGAAAGCCTCGCGTCAGCAGGCGTCGGATGGAGTGTGTAAAGCACTGACTGGAGCAGTGGAAAGATGAATCACACTCCTCTGTTCGTCAGTCTGATGGGCGAGTCTGGGTTTGGAGGACGCCAGGAGAACGTTCCCTGCATTACTGTAAAGTGCTGGAGGAGGGATGATGATGATGATGATGATGATGATGGGGCTGTTTTTCAGGGGTTGAAGGGAAATCTTAACGCTTCAGCATTCCAACACATTTTGGAAAATGCTATGCTTCCAACTTAGTGGGAACAGTTTGGGGAAGGCCATTTTTATCCCAGCATGACTCTCCCAGTGCACAAAGAAAGGTCCATAAAGAGTTTGGTGTGGAAGAAATTGACTGACCCGCACAGAGTCCTGACCATATACTTTATAAATAACTTAGGAAAAAGGGTAGTTTGGTTGGGTAGGGTAAACATGTAAGACAATCTGCTTCTGGATCTGTCTAATTGTTTAATATATTTAAGTTAAGACAACTCTCAAAGTAGATTTAAAGAGGATTTGTGGAGATAATGACCGTGGAGGAGGTGCTGTGCTCCTGTTGCTCCGAGATGAGGACATACTACAGCTACAGCACAACTAGAAAACCTTCAATGTAAGGCAGATCTAGACCTGTGGTGGAGTGATAGAGGATAGACACAACACTGTTGTGGAGGGTGAGTACCAGTCTTCAGTGTTTTGACAGAAGGATATGAGATTATGATTGTGTTGCATAGAGGTGTGTACCTGCAACCCTCCAGCCTGACCGAACTGAACTTAATGTTTTCAAAAACTAACTTATGACAAGTGTGCAGATTATACATTTGTACTCATTTGAAAATAAATCATTTGGTCCCCAAATGAAAATCCCAAAGTAGAAAAACTTGTAATATTTGTTTACAAAACTATTCATTTTTTAGAGATCCAAGTAAAATCTACTTTTGTGTACCATGAATAATTAATAAGGTTGCATTTTTCACTGTTTGCCCATTTTATTTGCAATGTATTATTGATCATTTTCAAGTTTAAGTTTTAGGAAGTCTGGAGTTCTTCTCAAAATGTCTCATTCATACTCAGAAATAATCATTGATCGTTACGGTGTTTTGCGTACCAAGTATTGTGGGATGTGTGTACAACTCGGTCTCTAGTCTTCAAAATATATAAATAATATGTACCACTATAACATTTTGTCTTTGCATATAATGCCACATGCATTCAGCTTTCCACCAGGGCTGTGCTGGAAAACCCATTTTGTTGAGCTTGCTGGTTCAGTTAGACATCGTGACACGACTAAAGTACAAAGCTTTGTTACTAAATGTTTTATCGACAATATGGTAACATTTGGATTTGTGCTGAATGAGCCCATAAATTTAGATTAAAACGCATGCTGGCTTTGTATTGTCTTACGATCTGGTCACCTAATTTGCTACGAATTATATAATATTCTAAAGCGGTAGGCCATAGATCATAGCATACACTGATGTAGTTTGTCTGCATGGAAATAAAAGGCCAGTTGATTGGACAACAGCAATGAGAACTCTTTCTCCAACGAAGCATCAGGACACGGCTGATTCTCTGGCTGCTCAAACATAAATCCCTGTAGGCTCTCTTTGTTTTTGTGCCGCCATCTTCATGGCTTTTGTGCATATGTTGAGTGACAGCATTGAATACTTCTGACTATAACTGATTCTGACTCCAGTCGGCATTTGTCCTGTTGAACTCTGCATCTCATATGCAGCTGCACATCAAAACCAGACATCAAGAGCCTCAGGTGTATTCGGTTCAGTGCTTGATTTTCTGAAAGTCCACCTCCGTTAACACCATTGTGGCAAGATGTTTTTCTCTTCTCCAATGAAAACGTTGTTGCTGGTGATACATTTGGGATCTTTTAACAGACCCCAGGATTGCGTTTATGCCCAGCAATTGCTTATTGACTATTGATTCATTACAACTGTTTTATTTATGGTGATTTTATTTTAATATCTTTTAGATGGTTTATAGAGTGCATATTTTAGAGCTGCTGGAAGTCATAAAGACATTTCAAAATAAGATTCCTGGTGTATTTCAGCTTATAATTAAAAGTCCGGAACCCCCCCCCCAAAAAACAAATGCATTAACACTTCACTTCAACATTTATTCTCCTTATCCAGTCCTATGCAATACATGCTGGGAACCAGAAATCCTAATTTATGAAGTTATCAAGACAATTTCATTAAGTTACTACAACTTTTTTTTTTTTAAAGTCAATTAATGCAGAAATTTGAGTTTAAATTACAGACAATTTTAAGTTGATGTAATGATCAACATTATTGTGTCAACAGAACTCTACAAAATAATGTTTGCAACTTAAAAGGTTTAATTAAAACAATAAATTATAATTTTTTTACCTTGCAACCTTTCATTTATTTAAGTTGTGGTAACAGGTGCCCTGAATTATTTTTTAGAGAAGCAGATCTATTCCCAGGCGCGCCGCTGGCCCCCGCAGTTTTGAAGAGACAGAAATCGACCCCCGCACCTTTGATAAGGGCTGCTTCAATCAGTCTCAATATATCATCTTTTAGCTTAGGATATTTTCTTTCAAATGAGACCATTTTCACGTTTCTGTGAGCTTTCTTTCGTAAATAATCAACTGTTTTGTCGCAGATATGAACAGGAAATGCGAACGGAGAAACACGCGATCTCCAAGCAATCGATCACAGCGTGCTAACGTTTTAGGTCAGGTCGATGGTAATCAATCGTGGCCGAACGTTAGCGTTTGTCAATCAAGCCAAACCGTCCATTTAGAAACCGAGAAATGTGACACTTTAAGGTAAGGAGGCTGATCTCTCAGGTTGACGCGCGAGCTGGCTTGACTGAAGTTTTCGTGAGGATTTGTAGTTTATGGACTGTTTTGATTTCGGTAATTACATCTAGAAAGTTAAAAGCATTGATGGCATCTATAAAAGAGATATCTAAAAGCGAAACGAAAGTTATTGCCTCGACCGGCGACACAGTGGGGAGGACGCACGAGAGGAGACCTGCGCGTTTAATTGATATATATACTGTAATACTGCATTTACAAAGCTTATCAGTGGCATGCACTTTGATCGCGAAAGTGAAAGTGCCCTTTCGCATCGCGGTGCCGCCGCGTTCCCATTTCTCTCGATGTGAACCGTGAGCTGCATTACAATTTAGGGCCCTGGTATACTTCATTCTCCCGCGCAAGCCTTTCAAAGAAACTCCTTTGCCCATGAGCGCGGAAAGACGCGTTCGGTATGCACACGTGCACCGTCAGTGTTAATAACAATAACAATCTCAACCAACAAAATTACAGTTTCATTGCAGCTTCAAAGAGCTTTTAACGATACCAGACGAGGAATAAAAGTCTTATCTAGAGAAACGATTGGTCATTTTCTAAAAAAAATGTAAATGTAAATGCTTTATATAAACAAATGATCACCTTGCACGTGCTTCCGCCAAAACTGCACTTCCTATTCCTCAAAAAGCTTGAAGAATACAAAGAACTGGCAGTGCCAGTTCCGTTTTTTCCGTAAGTAGAATAGGGAAGGAGTAGGACATACAGCTTTTTGAAGAATACGGAAAGCAGAAGCACGTGCAAGGCGATCATTTGTTTATATAAAGCACATACATTTACATTTTTTTTGGAAAATGACCGATCGTTTCACTAGATAAGACTTTTATTCCTCGTCTGGTATTGTTTAAAGCTCTTTGAAGCTGCACTGAAACTGTAATTTTGATCTTCAACCCGTTGAACCCCAGTGAAGTCCACTATATGGAGAAAAATCCTGGAATGTTTTCATTAATAACCTTAATTTCTTTTCCACTGAAGAAAGAAAGACATGAACATCTTGGATGACATGGGGGTGAGTAAATTATCAGCAAAAAGTTTTTTGAAAGTGAACTAATCCTTTAACTACTTGGCACAAGCTGATTGGTTCATGTCGCATTTGCAGCCAATGAGCTGCTCACAACATTTAAATGGCAGTTTAGCGTTCACTGTAGCATTTGCAGCACACTATCAGAGTTCCTCCAGCTCCAGCTCCAGATCTGCTGTGGGTAATTTTATATATGCTATTTGTGCAGCAGCAGCATGTCTTGCATATGCACAGCAGCGTATCAGCGTATGTATTGACAGTTTCAAGTTCCTGTACTTGTTCTGCAGCAGCAATAATATACAACTACAGCAATAACCAACAGATCTATTCCGCCAAGACCAAATACATTAACACTGTCATATCCATTACAATGTTAAAATCTTCTGAGAGTCCTCATGATAGAATATCATTATCATGAAATAAAACTTCTCATATTGTGAAATAAGAATTTGGTCCCTAATTCCAGCTCTAGGTAATGTGCTGTACTCGGACTGTACTTTAGGTGTGGTATAAAGCGTCCACTCAAATGTGCACCAAAATATTTTTCTCACATTCACACACAGTTTTTACCCCTGGGAAACTGTAGTGGGACAAAACTGAATACAGAGACATTCTGGTGAATGCACTGCAGATGGACAGGGATTTAAACTTTTAAACAAATAGTTTAAACTTCCATTGGTGACTACTCATTGGGAAAACTAATGGCCAAATAAAATTAATGATATTAATGATTAATTTTTATCACCTTTAAATTGACTTTCATCAGGCCATTCCCTGCTATAGTTTACCCTGAGAAGCGAGGCAGTGCCTGATCACTCTTTTCAGAGTTTAGGTGCTTCTTCATGCAGGACTAACAGGAGGCAGTCCTCCTCCTCTATTCCCACTTTTTAAACAAAGAAGAGAGGGAAAAAACCTTCTGAATTCCCAGTGGAGGTGAAGTGACGGACTGAATAGACTTCAGTGCCCGGTCGATGCCCCTCTGAGAGCTTGTTCTGTGTGCTTTTTATGGTCTCGGCTTTGTGTTGTAATGTGCAGCTTTAAAAAGAACCGTGCCTGAACGCAGCTATGAACTCGTCAGGGTCGCCAGGGTTTCCATGCATGCAGAAGTTTTGTCTTTCCTGCTTTTGTTTTTTTCTTTCTAAATCGACCTCTCATTTGGTTGTAAAAAGTCCTATTCTATAGAGTCTGTGAATAGGTTGGCACAGAGGGTGGCGTCAGAATCCTAAAGCAGAAAAAGGTTGGTTTTATCCTAGTAGTAATCTGGCAAACATCCCTGATGCTGCTGTGAAGATAATGGTGTTATTAGCATGAAGTGAGCGCATTCATCTTTCAGCATTTCTGCCCTTACAAATAAGTATACTTAAAAATATACTGTACTTGAACTTTACTTATGTATTAAAGTCCCCCGTGCTGAAAATCAAGTTGTTAATGTTGTTTATATGGTGTTTATAAAATGCTTTAAGACAAACCCTGTGCAAATTCATATTGCTGAGTGTTTTCTCTTTAAAACGGCAGTGATCTAAAGACCGTCTCAAAAACACGGTTTGAAATCGCTGGCGTTTCTGACGTCACAGACTACCTCGTAACCAATCACGTCAGAGTGTGGGCGGGCTTTAGCATATCATTACCTGACCGCACAAGGGAGTCTCAAAAGAAGGTTATCCCGGTATATTTTTTCTGTTGATATGAAAAATCATGTAGATTTAGCAATATAGCGTGAGTATGATGAATATTACGATGAACTATAAGCCTTTCTCCACTGACGTTCTGAGTTGATCAAAGCGTTTCTAAAGATACTGATAGTTAGAAAGCAGCTGTCTGACTCTGAGATGAAGAACGTTTGATAACGATCATTTTGCTGTTTGATAACGTAGTCAAGCAAAATGCTAATCATATTCATTACCGTTATGTGTCTGATGTTGTAAAAAGTGATATCATTTACCTCAGTAAGTTGACCGAGTGGATCTAGTCTGAGCTTGTGCGAGTGAGTGGAGGCGGGGCTAATTATCATATTCATAGATCCGTGTATACTAAATGAAGCAAGGGTGTAGAGTTACATTCAAGCTATTTTAAGGCAAGACAGGAAAAAATGTTTAAATATGTAATTTTGGTGATCAAAGGTGAGTTTTAAGGGGTAAAATTAATGACTACAGGGGCAGGGAGACTTCAAGTATACTAATATTAATGTTCTAGCAGTAGTATACTTGTAAGTGTTCTGTAAGTAGTGACGTTTTCTTTAACATTTTAACACCACTCACTGGACATTTCATTTTTCCAACTGTTTTGAATAATTAATTTCTGAACAACCGCGATAAATACAACAACTAACATAATAAAAGCCAGATTCACTTTCATCTTTTAGTGCCTTTTGCTTTGAAAGTGTCACAAAACGTGCAAGTCAATGTAATTTCATTTTGCAGAAATGTTTCCAGTCAGTCTGGGTTGTGTGTGGAAGAGCTTCACTGCGAGAGACGATAGCTCAGAATATAAAAGTTTTCTCTTCAGATGTTAACTCAATCTAATCATTCACTTACATGGAGAAAGTGCATGATCCGATGAAGAGAAAGTGCAGTAAATAAAAAGCATAAGGGATGAATGTTCTTGTCAACTTGTATTCTCTCATATCCTGTCATTTTCTCCTCTTTACTCCTCTCATTCTTTCCTCTCCTCTTCACCCCTCCATCCCCCTTTCTCTCTCTCTCTCTGTTTAATCCAGATTTCTGCTGTAATCCCTTCATTTCATGTAAGGATCAGTCATCGCACAGAGAGGCTTAAACACCCTCTGCAGATGTGCTGGATCTGCCGTCTGTAAAACTCTCACACTCAGGGCCGGCCCTCACATTTAGGGGCCCTAAGCAGCACTGTAAAAAATGATGTGTTGGATTTACTTAAAATACATATGCACCATTTTTGCATCACACTTTTTAAGTAAATCCAACTTGAAGCAAATTTATGTAAAACTAACAAGAAATCCTTTGTTATAGGTACTTAAATATATTTGTTTACTCAACATTCTTTACTTAAAAACACAAGTTGAATTTACCAAGTAATAGCAAGGTGTGTTAACTTAACATTTAAGCTAATTTACATTAAAAAAGACAGTTGATTGAGTTGAACAAACTTAAAATTTTAATTAATTTTAGACCTTGAGCTATTGAATAAAACTTACTGTACTGCTCTAGAACATTCAAATAAGTAAATACAATTAACAACAGCATTTTACTTCATTTTTGGACAGCATTTCAACAAAAGGGTTTCACACAATTAGTACAATTAGTAAAATCAGTACAAAAATAAAGCATTTTAGGTTTTCTGACAGAGACTGCAATATTACTCTGGAAACAGCAACTTAAATAGTCTAAAACCAAAAAAATCATGACTGTAGTACTTATGAAAAAAGTGACAATTTCACCAAAAGGTCGTTAAAGGATCGTCCATGAAGCCACCTTCCTGATAATCCTCAGTGTGTGTGCTGTTCCAGTTCCTTTAGGTCACCATGGCTATCCTAAAGAAAAGCATAGCAAATGTGTATTTACTTACAACATTACATGGTATTTTCAGATTGTTTTACAGTGGGAAAAATATAATGTATTTAATATAACACAAAATGAGATAGAATGTTTTGAAACAACAAGAAATCACCTTTATAACTCTTATTTTACTCTTTTACTCTAAACTTTTACTTTTTACTCTAAAGTCACGGGTGGTTGCAGGCAAACAGACGAAGATGCACAAAGCTTTAATAATAATAATCCAAATGACAGGCAAACAGGATGCAACACGCTTAACTTAGGGGCTGTTTACACAACACCGTTTTCAACTAAAAATGGAAAACTTTTTTAGCCGTTATGGCCGTTCATTTACACTACAGCATTTTGGTGGCCTGAAAACACAAACTTTTGAAAATGGTTTTTAAAAAGTAAGTTTTTGAAAACGATACAATTGTCATCTGCATATAAACTGCAAAAACATGAATCTGTGAAAACAGTGATAGCACACAAATGTGTATTACGTGTTTAGTCTATCCACCTTATGTTTCAACGCAAAGGTGAGGTGTTTTCTGCGAGTGCTCTGTAAGAGAATGCGTATGTGCAGGTGCGTAGTTTCTTTACAAAGTGACATTATTGCCAACTACTTGTCTGGTATACAAACCCGATTGCAGAAAAGTTGGGACACTGTACAAATTGTGAATAAAAACAGAATGCAATGATGTGGAAATTTCAAATTTCAATATTTTATTCAGAATACAACATAGATGACATATCAAATGTTTAAACTGAGAAAATGTATAATTTTAAGGGAAAAATAAGTTGATTTTAAATTGCATGGCATCAACACATCTCAAAAAAGTTGGGACAAGGCCATGTTTACCACTGTGTGGCATCCCCTCTTCTTTTTATAACAGTCTGCAAACGTCTGGGGACTGAGGAGACAAGTTGCTCAAGTTTAGGAATAGGAATGTTGTCCCATTCTTGTCTAATACAGGCTTCTAGTTGCTCAACTGTCTTAGGTCTTCTTTGTCTTCTTTGTCGCATCTTCCTCTTTATGATGCGCCAAATGTTTTCTATGGGTGAAAGATCTGGACTGCAGGCTGGCCATTTCAGTACCCGGATCCTTCTTCTACGCAGCCGTGATGTTGTAATTGATGCAGTATGTGGTCTGGCATTGTCATGTTGGAAAATGCAAGGTCTTCCCTGAAAGAGACGACGTCTGGATGGGAGCATATGTTGTTCTAGAACTTGGATATACCTTTCAGCATTGATGGTGCCTTTCCAGATGTGTAAGCTGCCCATGCCACACGCACTCATGCAACCCCATACCATCAGAGATGCAGGCTTCTGAACTGAGCGCTGATAACAACTTGGGTTGTCCTTGTCCTCTTTAGTCCGGATGACATGGCGTCCCAGTTTTCCAAAAAGAACTTCAAATTTTGATTCGTCTGACCACAGAACAGTTTTCCACAGTCCATTTTAAATGAGCCTTGGCCCAGAGAAAACGCCTGCGCTTCTGGATCATGTTTAGATATGGCTTCTTTTTTGACCTATAGAGTTTTAGTCGGCAACGGTGAATGGCACGGTGGATTGTGTTACTATATAGGGCTTATGTCTCTCTTAGTTAATGAAGCTCTCTCCTAACAAGCTGATGATCTGAATCAGGGGTGTTAAATAAGGGAGAGCAGGGGGTCCTCGAGACCAGGTTTAAATACCACTGCCATATGTATTGCGTTCAATGTATTCCAGACACTCACCTGGTAATGCTTGATGAGATTATCAGCATTGTCAGAGATGTGCACCATTAAACACTGAATCAACTTCTCTGTGTATTTCCGCAGACAGCATTGGACTGAAAAGTACATGAAACAAAAAAGTAGATTTTCATGGTGCTTACACAAGCTTTTATACTGTATCTTAACTGACTGAGAAAATATGATGCTTTTAAAAGCAGACAAATCACCCAAAATGCAGAAAATATGCCACGTTCATCTTTTATTTTGGCAAAGCCAATCTATCAAAAACAATTAATAGTCAAGTGTGAAATTAACAAAAATTGTATACCTCCAAAAACAGGATGCACCATATCCTTCTGTTGTTCGCACTGGAAAGAGAGAAAAACAACAGTATTAAACAACATAAAAAACAACAGGCTAGCTTTTTCAATTTTTATTATGTATTATTTTTGGAGCTGTGTGAAAATTCAATGCATTAATGCCTATGCATTAGTATTCATAAGTAACATGTTTCTGATTGTTGAATAATTCATATCAATTAAAAATACAAGTTTAACAAATTCTCATTGACTACAAATGCAATAAACGAGTGGACATTAAACGACACACTTATATTATTTCAAGCTTTAGCTTACCTCCTTTCATCATCGTCACCACATTGCGCTTCTGAAAGCGTTGTGAATAAAGTTTGTGAATTTGTGAATAAATACTACTGAAATATGCAATTTTAGTCACAGCTGTGCTGTATCAGCAGGTAACAGTGCAGCACTCATAATGGATAATAATTCTGTTTAAATCACACACTTAATGAATTTTCTAAATAAAATAATGTAAAGTGACTTTTTTTCTTTTAATATTTCATAAATGTTTCAAAAATGTTTCATAAATGCAATGCCATAATATATCATACTATATGCAATGCAATACTATATTGTAAATATAGTCACTCTGTGTCGAACCTTATATGGCATTTAGCTATATGTATTATATAGCACAACCTTTTGTACTTTACTGCTTAAGTAAATCTCTGTAACACAGACACAAATAAACTTGTGTTGCTGCTTCTCTGACAGACAGCTGCAGTGTCTTACCTGTTCCAGCAGATGGCAGTGTGTTGTACTCATGAGTGTGTGTGTGTGTGTGTGTGTGTGTGTGCTTTAGGTGACCATTCTACGAGGAAAGGGCGGCTTCGGCTTCACCATCTGCTCTGACTCGCCTGTTCGAATACAAGCAGTCGATCCAGGCAAGACCTGCTCTATGTGTTTGGTGTGTGTGTGTTTGTGTGTGTGTGTGTGTGTTTGGTGTGTGTGTGTGTGTGTGTGTGTGTGTGCGCCAGAGGATGCTGCTGAACTGAAGGCTGGGAATGTGTGTTATTTCTGAGTCATGGATTATTAAGCATCACAGTCAAACATGGGTCACTGTGTGTGAGTTTTAGGCTACATGAGTCACAACTGATTAAAACTCACTGTTATGTCATCATTTAAAGTGTCATCTGTGTCATGTGAGTGTCTGTCAGGTCACATGAGTCACAGCTGATTAAAAATGTGTGTGTGTGTGTGTGTGTGTGTGTGTGTGTGTGTGTGTGTGTGTGTCCAAATGTCCAAACAAAGATGGCAATATCCAAAATCCTTGTCCTTGTGGGGACATTTTTTGGTCAGCTTATAAATCATACTAATTGATGTTTTTTGAAAATGTGAAAATGCAGAAAGTATCTGTGATGGGTAGAGCTTATGTTTAGGGGACAGAATATAGTTTATACAGTATAAGAATCATTAAGCCCATGGAAACCCAGCATGTGTGTGTCTTCTCTCAGGCGGTCCAGCGGATCAGGCTGGTTTGCAGCAGTTGGACACTGTTTTGCAGTTAAACGGTCAAACGGTCAAACACTGGAAGTGTGTACAACTCGCACATGCTATTAGGTACATGTAACACACTGTAACACTATAACACATTATCACCTCAGGTGTGCATTATTTTCTAACAATTCAACAGCCTGTCGTCAATTATTCCTTATGCAATGATTTAAAATGTACTGTAAAGTCAGTCTTTTAATTTGAAATTATTACACTTTTTAAAGTGCTTTTACTTTTCTCTTGAAGTACTAATTCATTAATATATTATCTGCAAGTAGTAAAATGTTTTCAAAAATATACTTTTAAGATTTTAAGAGCACATTTGAAACAATCAAGCTGTTAAAGGTCTCTTACATTAATATTAAGCTAAGTCAAGTACAAAAACACTCAACTCTTCTTTATATCTGCTTCTCTTCCTTCTTTTGTTCTTGTATCTCTCACTCGCTCCAGAAACAGTCTAAGTGAGATCACAGTGGTAGTTTGGCGTCCGGGACCGTCTGCTAAGTCCAACTTTGAGGGGCTGATCCATCATCCTTCTTACAAGTCCTCGAACTACTATGATACTCCAGTTTCCCCGGCTAAAAGCAAGAGAGGGGACAAAACGCCACTGCCTCCACCTCTGCCCGACCACCGGACCAGCCGTCGGGTTCTAGTCAACGGCTCAGACGGAGGGAGTGGAGCGGGAATCCTGTGGGGAGAACGGAGGAGCGCGGTGGACGGCAAGACCGGCACTCAGACGCTGAGAGGGACGCGTGTGAAAGCGTCAAACGGAGACGACTATATCATCCTGTCACCTATTAACCCTGGAAGCCAGGTAGAGCGGAGCACTGTCCATCAGTACGGTGTCTCAACACTGCTCAGTGTCTCAATATGATGTGGAGATCTGAGCAGACATGAGATTTCCAGTTGTTAAATGTGCAGATGACCTTCTCTGTGTACTTCCTAAACCTACAACAGCTTAGAAGTCCTAAATCACAATGTGAAGCATATTGTTCGCATGCTTCCTTTTTCATTAGGGGCCAAGCACCGAAGGTGCGGAGGCACCTATTGTTATTGTTGGCGTTCTTTTTTTTTTTTTTTTTTTTAATTCTTCTTCTTCTTCTTCTTCTTCTTCTTCTTCCGCTCTTGAAGTCTATGGCAACCCATAGAACCGCTTGCGGGAAAGTTATGAAATTTGGCACACAGTTAGAGGACAGTCTGACCTTTGTCCACAGCAAATTTGGAGTCTCTATCTCAATCCCTCTAGCGCCACCAGCTGTCCAAAGTTGCACTTATGTTTATGTTAATAACTTTTGAACCATAAGGGCTAGAAACAAAATTCTTTTTTCCTCTGATTCCTTGGGTCAAGACGAATCGAACGCACCCTATGACGTCATTTTCCGTCATGAAAATTTTTCCGCCATTTTGAATTTTCTGAAAAACTTACTTTTTCGAACTCCTCCTAGGCCGTTACTCCGATTTTCATGAAAATTGAATCAGATCATCTTCAGACCATGCTGACAAAAAGTTATGGAATTCAAGTTGATTCCTCAAACCGTTTTCGAAAAACTCACGAACGAATTGTACGTAGTGCTTGCGAAAACAGAAGTAAGGCTGTATCTCCGCAACGCTTTATCGTATTCAGACCAAACTTGGTACATGTCATCACAAGCATGACCTGAGGTACCATGCAGTGTTTCGGCGCAGCGCCACCTACTGGTGCGGAGATATGAAAAATGGGTATTTTTGCTTATAACTTATTTGGTTTGTCCAAAAATCATAAATTTGGTCTCGTTGGATTCGGGGAATCATGCCAAGTCGAATGATATCCAATTTTCCCATATCGGCCATTTTGGCCGTCGGCCATTTTGAATTTTGTGCTAAAATGCTGTATTTTACGAACGCATTAACGTATCTTTACAAAACTTGGTATGGGTCATCAGCACAATGCCCTGAAGGAGCCTGAGAAGTTTCGGCACAGCGCCACCTTGTGGTCAAAAGTTATAACAAAATTTACAAAAATGCTAATAACTTTTGACTGTATTCACCAATTGTAATGAAACTGGTCTCAGTAGATTCCTTGGGTCATGCTGAGAACATAGATATCACATTTGCTATAGTCAGCTAAACTTCCTGTCCGCCATATTGTTTTTCTTCAAAAACCTACTTTTTCGAACTCCTCCTAGACCGTTGCTCCAATTTTCACCAAAATTGAACCGTGTCATCTTCAGACCATGCCGACAAAAAGTTATGGATTTCAAGTCGATAAGTCAAACCGTTTTCGTATACCGGAGCAAAGAATTTGAGATGTGATGCAAAAATTACCCTTGAAGCTGTATCTCTACAATGCTTTGACATATTTAGACCAAACTTGGTACATGTCATCACAAGCATGACCTGAGGCATTATACAGTGTTTCGGTGCAGCGCCACCTACTGGAGTGGAGATATGAAAAATTGTTATTTTGCTCATAACTTCTGATGAGTTTGACCAAAATTCATAAATTTGGTATGGGTCATCAGGACAATGCCCTGAAGGAGCCTGAGAAGTTTCGGACCAGCGCCACCTCGTGGTCAAAAGTTATAACAAAATTTACAAAAATGCTAATAACTTTTGTCTATATTAACCAATTGTAATGAAACTGGTCTCTGTAGATTCCTTGGGTCATGCTGAGAACATAGATATCAAATTTGCCATAGTCAGCTAAACGTCCTGTCCGCCATATTGTTTTTCTTTAAAAACCTACTTTTTCGAACTCCTCCTAGACCGTTGCTCCGATTTTCACCAAAATTGAACCGTGTCATCTTCAGACCATGCCGACAAAAAGTTATGGATTTCAAGTCCATATGTCAAACCGTTTTTGTATACCAGAGCAAAGAATTTGAGGCATGATTCAAAAATGACTCTTGAAGCTGTATCTCTTCAGTGCCTTGACATATTGACACCAAACTTTGGAAGTGTCATTGTCACCTCACTCTGACCATACCACAACAATTTGGACACAGCGCCACCTATTGGTCGAAAGTTATGAACCAGTAAATCCTCATTTTTGATAATTTTTCAGCTCTTATGCCTAAAATGATCTTAATACGTCTTTAATTGTTCACTGTTGCAGTTGGTCTGATGCTCCCAGCCGTGTTGGCTGGTTTCTTGTGCCGTTTTTGTGCTTGGCCCCATAATTGCTGCTTGCAGCTATATTGTAATATTATGTTTCTTTATTTGTAAGTAGTCTTTTTTTAAATCATTTTCTGCAGATTTTACGCTCTGTTAGTGAATGAGACCCACTGTTTCCATATCTTTGTAACCAATCTTGTATCAGTAACTTATTTTACGCTACTATTATATTTTCAATTAAATCCATAAATGACAAAACATAATTCATGTTACACATAAAAAAGTACATTTCTGTTTGTTATAATGAAGTGATCGTAAGGCCTATGACACTCCGCACATGTAAGCAGCACCAAACCGATCTCGCTGGGAAATGTGAATATTTTAGGAGGTGGCGATTTGAAATGAATTCGTACAGCACATGAAGCCGAAGGTCCATTTATTTAACAGTTTATGGCTAAAGTTTGGGGTTTGGGATTCAGTTCTGTGTAGATTGATTATCATTTGGATGTAAATGAGGTCAAACTCCTCATGTGAATTGCAGTTATTTCTCAATTGCGAGCTCTGAGCACTATATTTATCACTATATTTTATCCATGAATGAAAACGCTGCCAGTGTAAAAGCACAACATTGTTTCCTTTGCTTACATGCTGCTTATGCGTATTGTGTGAAAAAGGCCTAATAATATTGTAATAAACTTCTTGATCTTGATTCATTAAAGTAGTGAGAACTCCACAGAATATCTTTACATGTACTCTGACTCTTCTGCATTTTCAGGTATTGGGCTCTGTCTATGGAGACAAACACAGAACATTAAGTAAGTTCTCTAATGACTGTTTTCTAGTGCGTTTTCTGTTCATGGTGTGGTGAAGTGGTTAAGGCTCAGGGTTTGGAAAGTTTCTAGTTTGAGTCCAACAAAAAGTGAGCCACAAGGCATCAGCATTGAGTAAGACACTTACAGGATTAGTTCACTTCAGAATTCAAATTTCCTGATAATTTACTCACCTCCATGTCATCCAAGACATTCTTCAGTGGAAAAGAAATGAAGGTTTTTAAGGAAAACATTCCAGGATTTTTCTCCATATAGTGGACTTCACTGGGGTTCAACGGGTTGAAGGTCCAAATGTCAGTTTCAGTGCAGCTTCAAAGAGCTCTACATGATCCCAGACGAGGAATAAGAGTCTTATCTAGAGAAACCATCAGACATTTTCTAAAAAAGAAAAAAAAAAGTTTTTAACCACAAATGCTCGTCTTGCTCTGCGATGTGCAACGCATGACGTAATCATGTTGGAAAGGTCATGCGTGAAGTGTTGATCCCCAGTGAAGTCCACTATATGGAGAAAAATCCTGGAATGTTTTCCTCAAAAACCTTCATTTCTTTTCCACTGAAGAAAGAAAGACATGAACATCTTGGGTGACATGGAGGAGAGTAAATTATCAGGAAACACATTAGATTGCAAAAAAAGAGAGACATGTTAGATGATGTGACATGATTCCCAGGTTCTTGCCGCAGGAAGAATATCAAGAACCATTTCAGTGCACAGAATTGCTTCATCACGGAGGAGGCTGGGATACTGTCCGAATGGTTTTACTGGGGCACAGCCGTGTTTCGCTGGGGCTCGTGTCCTGGTAAAAAGGGACTAGCGACGCCCCAGTTATAAGTGTGTTGCAAAATCTGTATCTGACTAAAATCTCACCTACAATATTTACTTTCTCGCAGCTGGCCGGATGTACCCCACACCTCAGACGTCTGCTCCACCCCCTCCGGCAGCTGGTTCCCAGTCAGCGCCTGGACTGGCCAGCAGAACGTGCTTTCTGCGTCGCTCTGGCAACAGCAAATCCAAAACACAGCAAAGCGAACATTACCAACAGCCAACTACCAACTCGAACTTTGCCAACTATCAGAACTGCACCATTGTGAGGTCACACGTGCCTCATGCCAACTATGGTACCTACGTTAAAGTGACACCTAAAATCCTTATCTTCCCCATCTTTGTGCAGGTAAGTCGTCTTTATCTTCAGAATAAGCACAAACATTAAATAGAAAGATCTACTGAGCTCTAGTAGTGATCTCTTCTGAGATTCTTGTAACATAAAAACATTGAATACCAAAGTCCCTTTAAGACTTCCGTCTAGAAACGCCTCTCGGATGTGCAAGTGCAGCTTCTATCTCACTGAATGGGGAAACGTCAAATTCTCCAAAGCTGTTCAAAACGCTTTCGATTAAATTGCATATTTGAAATCACCAATGAAATCTGACAACAACTGTCTCAAATTTTGTTTCTAAGTGCTAGAATCATGACAAAAACAGCATTTTTCAGGCTGGATCAAGCTTATGCACATGCGCAGTCCTAAGCGTGCGCCTCTATAGGAAGTGCACGTCCGACTGTTTCTATGGGAACCGGAGCTTCTAACAGCCACTGCAGTGACACAATGACTTTACCAATCGACGATTGGCTCTTATTTAGAAGGCGGGACTTATTCTGCCATATTACCTGTTATACTATCTTCCATTAATAATATATTATACACAATTGTATCGTTTTATCATATTATGAGTGCACCGTCTTTATATATGAAGTCTTTGGTAATACTACAGATAGTAGTATGTCAGTGGGTTTGGCAAGGTTCTCTCAAAGTTATGTACAAATGTTTTTCCAGTAACGCTAATAGAAAGTTTGTTAAACGTTATCTGGTCTTTAATATTGCTCTCAAAACTTTAGCACAGAAATGTTATTTTTACATTGTTTAAATGTTTTTTTTTCTGAAATGTTTTGGTTACATTTTTAAAATGTTTCTACTTGTTTCAGAATGTTCAGAGAATATTCAAAAGTAACGTTCCCATAACGTTTGCAGATTTATAAAATGGAATGTTCCCTTAATGATTGCATAACATGAATTTAATATTATTTATTATGTATTATTTTGAACGATCAGAGAAATAACTTAACTGGAACATCAGCAAAACGTTCTTAGACCATAATTTTGTTTGGCTGGGTGGTCCAGATTTCAAACACAGTTTTTGCATGTGTACTAGTTTAGAGAATAGTGTGGTGAGATATATGATGTTTGCTGTGAGGGTTGAGTACTCTGTAGAAAGCAGTACTGCTAGTTCAGCACTTTCTTCAGTCATGTAGATAATAGCAGTGAATATTATAAGTTGTTAAGCCAAAGCTGGCTTACCTTATAAACTGATTCGGAGTCTGTGTCTTATTTTTCTGAAGCCTGTAGATCTGTGTAGCCCAACTCGATCTCTGGTGATCTCTGAAGAAATGATTCTACATGAGAGCAAGCACTTCTCTATCAAGGTAAGAGATACTCTGCATATATTGTGCATGTGGATTTATGGCATTTCACACTTGAGTGTGAAGTTTTATAACTTTATTAATGTGGGGTCAGTTTTTTTTAAAATTCTCGCCTGAACTAACTTTTTCATGTAGAAATTACATTTGTTTTTTTTCTGTAGTATTTACTTCAACACAGTATAATTTTTTATCAGTGTTCATTTTTGCAAAACGCAAAAAATGTACCAATATGAATCACTTCCATTTCAAACAGAAAAGAACAAGATTTGTAAACTAATACATTTTGAGGTTTGCATCACATGACCAGCTCCATATGTGTGGCTTTTCTGACGTAGTAAACTTGCTCAGAAACTCACCTGGTACAGCACTGATGTCGTGAAACACGAGTCACGATAAAAGAGCACTAAGACTCGTAGATGTCTGCTTCAGCAATTGCAGTTCCTTTGTTAACACTATCGGGAAGGTTTAGGGTTTAAAGTAGGAGTACATTATTTTAAAACTCACAGGACATTTCACTTTAAAATGTTGTGAAATGTGAAAGACGCAACGTAATATCATTTTGCAGAAATGTCGCCACAGGCACGTTTTTCTAATGAGCCTGGGTTGGTGAAAAGATATCCATCTTGGGATAAATTTGGACCAAATCAGACCCAACTATTTTCGGGCTAAATAAAGACCGTGACGGGCCGACCTGATTTATTCTTGCACACTGGAAGCTAGTTTCAACATGCTGTTACTTTCTTACTTTCCAGTTCAAGCACTGGCCGCATGTATCGCATGTATCTGACTCCATCTGAAACATCTGCGCTCTCTCACTGTGGCTCTCTCTGTTTAGGTAACAATCTTCATATACTCAGATCTGATGTTGGTGACCAGAGAGGATGAACTGGGACGATGTAATGTCCTGCAAAACCCGCTGTACCTCAGACAGCTGCAGCTGCAGGATGGTGAGTGACGACTGCATACATTCACACACACAAATCAGTGTTCAAATCCATGTTCTCAGAGTCCACAGTCCTGTCCCTTTAAGGCAGCATTCATTTATGCCACTGTTAATTTCTTTTTTAGGCAAAAAAAGAAAAGAAAAAGTACCTCATGACATGCCCAATTTTATACTCTTTTTCAGCAATATCAATAGGATCATTCATGAAATGTCTAAAATGGAAAAGGATCACACCATTATAAAACCACTGTTTTGCCCAATAGATATTATTGCAATTAACTCACTAATTGATTAGATTAATTGATAAATAATTGAAATAGTCGTTTGTTATATTATCTGAGATGATTGTTGCTGTGTCTTTGCTCTGGAGACGTAGCAGAGCTATAAAGTGAATGTTTGTGTAGATGTCCTGACTGATTTAGTGAGATCAGTGCATGTGTGATCATGTGACAGGATGACCGTCACAGCACAGCTGAAGAACCTGCAGGTGTCTCACAGACTGTACAACTGTCTCCTCTGATAACTGTTGAAATAATGGCATTAGAGAATATGAAATATTTGATCAGTCATGTTGGTTTTATAGTAATGAAGACTGGAATATTCCAGTAAGATTCTTGAAAGTCAGTATTGGTTTATGTACTGTATAGTTGAAATTAGTAAAAATGTTACAACACAATAGCATTTTAATATTATATTATTGCAAGAATCTTCTGTGAACGATGAATTTTGGGTTAAATGGAGAGGACCTACACCTGATCGTTATGCATTGGTGGAAAGTGAGAAAGGCATAAATCGGAGTCGTTTGTCATAATTATTCAGCTCATACAAAAAAAGTATGGAACTCTAAAATGAAATTAAAATAAATGAAAGATTATTAACTTAAATAAACTGTAAAATAACAGAACATATTGATGCAAAATAAAAGCTTTGGAGGCAAAGGGAGCCGTAAAGGAATACCATAGTTCACCCAAATATGAGTGGATGGGTGGGTGAGTGAGTGAGTGAGTGAGTGAGTGAGTGATGGATGGATGGGTGGAGGGGTGGATGAGTGGATGATGGAAGGATGAGTGGATGGGTGGATGAATGGATGAGTGGATGGATGGATGAGTGGATGGGTGGATGAATGGATGGATGGAGGGGTGGATGGAGGGGTGGATGAATGGATGAGTGGATGGATGGATGAGTGGATGGGTGGATGAGTGGATGGATGGATGGAGGGGTGGATGGAGGGGTGGATGAATGGATGAGTGGATGGATGGATGAGTGGATGGGTGGATGAGTGGATGGATGGATGGAGGGGTGGATGGAGGGGTGGATGAATGGATGAGTGGATGGATGGATGAGTGGATGGATGGATGGAGGGGTGGATGGAGGGGTGGATGAATGGATGAGTGGATGGGTGGATGAGTGGATGGATGGATGGAGGGGTGGATGAGTGAATGGGTGGATGAGTGGATGGATGGATGGATGGGTGGATGAATGGATGGATGAATGGATGGACGGGTGGATTGATAGTGTGACATTTAATCTCATAGAAATGGCTTTTGATTGTTATTCTGAGTTGTTTCCAGTAGAGTTGTCAAAAGTACCGACTTCGAATCGTTACTGAAATGTTAAAAATGTGACGCTTTGAGCGCTGTTGAGCGGATTCACAAACATCTCTGATTGGCCATTGAGTTGATGCGCTCATCGGATATGTCCGTGATTGGCTACAATGATCAACGCACGAGAGCGTTTGAAAGCACACGGAAGTGTTTGAGTTTGAAAGCGGCTTCTGTCAGTGGACCGGTCCGTGAGAGACTCCTGCTTTCAAACACTCCCGTGTGTGTCTGTGCAAGCGCTCAGTGAAGAGAGTCATTGATGAATATTTACAACGTTTTTGAAGCGTTGATCATTGAAGACAATCACACACATATCTGATGAGCGCGTCAACACAACACGAACACGCTGAGCTCTCAGAAACGGCTTTATAAAAGGCACAGGTCTGAGGGACAGAGCGAACAGCCACGATCAGAGAAGGCTGTCGACCACTGAGTGACCGAGAGCTCCTCAGAGAGGACAGAGAGACAACGTGATGGCAGCAGGTCAGGTGACCTGAAAATCAAACACGCATATCTTGTATAGTGTGAGGTGTGAGAATATGGTGTGGACTTCAAACACAGCATATATATGAATTTATTGTATGCTTTCTGAGAACTGTTGGGGGTGAAATGCTTTTTGCACCTTGAAGGGCACTGGAAGTGAAGGGTACAGTACAGCAGAAGTGAGTTCACTCCTTTTGAAAAATATGATTTTTATTCAGTTAGATCTATTATTATTATTATTATTATTATTATTATTAATATTTTACCACATGAAGAGACAGTACACATGTTGACATGCATTAAAGACTCAAAGAGGACCTGTTACAACAGTCTTTTATCAAAGTAATATTGTGCCACATATGGGACACTACCCTTCTCCCTTCAGAGTACTCACTTCAAGTGCACTTCCCTTACAGGTGAATCGGACAGGGATCTTCAGAGTTTAGCTCCAGCCCTGTTATGTTGAAAAATGTTGCCCTTCTTAAATAATTTTATGACCTTATCTTGTTTGTTTCCTCAGATCACACTGAAGATCTGCATTTCTACTTGATCCACATGACAGAGGTGAGTTACAGAAATATGTGGTGTAACTAATTAAAAAACGCTTTGTTTATATGTTTGTGGGTGATAATAAACAAACATTTCTGTCCTTTAGTATGATTTTCACAACTCCTACATTTCTGCAAAACTGCAAACACAAAGATGTACATATACAATCAACTGCAGTTTCCACCTGAAATGAACAGCAGTGGCAGTAAAACACCAACAATTTTATTTTTTATTCTTTTACACAAATTATGATTACAAGGGCAGATTACTTAGACTTAGTGAGTTACTTAGACAAGTTTTTTTCCATCGATGTCTATCCATCGCAGTGGCTGCGGCTTCATCCCATGATGTATCGAGGAGTTTAAGGTCGGCTATGAAAGTGCTTCATCAGGTGATACAGGGGCGACCACGTCCGCATTTACCGCCTGGCGGGATCCAGTTCATAGCCGCTTGAGGGAGGTGCTGCCGCGGCATGCAGAAGATATGCTCTGAAGATATAGCATCCCTTGAGACTTGAGACCATGATTGTGAATGATTGCTAGTGATGTAATAACTAGCTCACTGTTGATCATAAATTCAGGATCAGGGTTGAGAACTGCTGATTTATTAGATCGATCAGGGATGTGTTTCACAAAGTTCCATCGTTACCAACACAATTCAACAGGGCTTGCGACCATAGTTAGCTAACGATGCTTTTGGGAAACGCACCTCAGGGCATCTGCTGTGATGGACACTAGCAGGCTCCATCCTTGAGTAATATAATGCAGGAATAATTCGATTCTTCTTTCTCCTTTGTCTCGATGGACACTCGTAGTAGCTGGAGATGTCACTGGCCAGAAACCCGCTCAACTAAGAGAAAAACAATCTCATTAGAGGAATATCTTTTGCGTCTGCATGTTTTTCTCTCACTCCCGTCTTCCTTGTGCAATCCGTATCCAAGTATATGCCATCTCAAGTATAATGACATTGAGTCTGTGCATCGAGGTGCTGACTAGCAGATTTGTATGTAGAAACCAGGACACTTTCTTATTAGAGAGTTTAATTTATTTTGTTTGGCATGGAAGTGGATTTCCAGTCTCTGGTGTGCATTAGCCCAACTTTGCTTGAACTCTGGTGCCGTCCACAGTTGGTATGAAAACCATTTGTCCTAACATGCTAAAGTAGGGTGACCGCCTGGTTATTGCTCTGTTGCTGGATGTAGATGTGATTTTATGTGGGACATATGACAAATTTACATACAATGTAAATATTGATTTAGTTGGTTAGACCATTTGCCATCACGTTGGATGAAAACATGTTTTAAATCTCCAATAAGCGTTGTTAACCGTGACCGGCTCTGTGATTGGCTCTGAATTTGTACAGGTTTGTTAGATACAATATAATTTTGTACAATGCAAGAGTTGTTTTCATTGATGTGCAATCTTTACATATCTGTTAACATCTAAAAAAGTGTTTTATGGTTTCATGACACTTTAGCAACAGCAACAGACTGTAAAATATATAGAGATATTTTACATGAATATTGAACCACTGAAGGTATATTGATGCACACTGATAATAAAATGACAGTGCTTTTTTTTTTGCTCGCTTTGAGAAGCAAAGGAGGATTTGAGGATACTCGACTGTTTTGGTCTTCAATGTGAGCAGAAAAAAGGTTCATCAGGGAGGAAAGGGTCATTACTAATCAGTGGGGGAAAGTCTTAATTTTCATTAACAGCTTTTATCCCGTACCGCATGTTACAGGAGTTTCTATATGCCTTTTATACTTATGCTTCGTCTCTCTGATGCTTGATCTAAAGGCTGCATCCCGTTCTTTACACAGAAAGTGTACCTTCCCATCATGGCTTCTGGTTAGGGAAAACTTTAATGTTTTTTGTTAAAATTTTTTTATTATTTGTTCATTTCACCTACTTAGATACAATATATATATAATGGCAGCCGTGCACGAGAGAAACGTCGTCTTGCACACACTAACCAAACATACATTCAAAGACACACACAAAGAAAAAAATGGTAAAAAAAAAAAAAATAAACAAATAAACACAATTGCAAAGTGTAATGATGGGTCAGTAGACAGTGGATCCATTTGCAGCTTTATTAAGAAAGCAATCGTAAACAGGCAAGGGCAAGACAGTACCGTAAACAGGGACAGGCAAGGGTCGAGGCTGGCGGCAATGGAACAGAGTCGGGTCACAGACAAGGATCGAGACAGGCGGCAAACAATCACAGAGTCAGAGAACAGGCAGTAGTCAGGGCAGGCGGCGGAGGTTCAGCAGAGATAATCAGTCCAGGTAGTAACAGAGAATAAATCCACAAAGAAACGCTCAGAAATGATCACTTACAGCAAATCAAGACTTTGCAATGGGGTGTGTGTGTGTGTGTGTGCGTCTTAAATAGTGTGAGTGTGATATGGTGCAGGTGCGGAAGTAATCAGTCCCAGGAATGCGGGCCTATGGGAAATGGAGTCCAGATAGATGTGAGTCAATATTTGGGTGACGGCTCCCTCTGGTGGTCCAGAGGATGTACCGGGGAGCTGTATTTGTGAGAGAGCCCCCACCCTGCGAGCGGCTCCAGACGCGAGGAGGCGGACGCCGAGGTCTTCCGCGAGGTCGTGGGGCCGGTCTCTCCGGGTGCGTCCGATGGAATTCTTCCATGAGGATGGGGTCCAGAATGTCGTTTGCGTTGACCCAGGATCACTCCTCCGGACCGTACCCCTCCCAGTCAACCAGATACTGAAGCCTCGGACCCCGGCGTCTAGAATCGAGCAACTCTCGAACGTGGTAGGCCTCCTCACCCTCGATTATCAGCGGTGGGGGACGTGGACCCTCAGCTCCCCTCTCGGACCCCCGGAGGGTTTCAGCAACGAAACATGAAAAGTGGGAGAAATACGATAATTAGCAGGCAGGTCTAAACGAAAAGATACTGGGGTAATTTGTTTTAGAATTTGGAAAGGCCCGACATACCTGGGACTGAGTTTTCTGCAGGGCAGCCTCAAGCGGAGGTCACGAGTGGACAGCCAAACCCACTGCCCTACGGTGTACTGGGGATGTGGTCGTCGATGTCGGTTGGCCTGTGCTTCCTGTCTCCTAACTGCACGCTGGAGATGATGGTGAGCTAAGTCCCAGGTCTCCTCACTCCTCTGCATCCATGCACTGACCGCAGGTAGTTCTGAGGGTTCACCGGACCAGGGGAACAACAGTGGTTGGTAGCCCAAGACACACTGGAATGGGGTAATGCCAGTAGATGGTTTTAGTGAATTTTGAGCATATTCTGCCCACATGAGATAGCGGCTCCACTCTGCTTGTTGACGCTGGCAATAGGTTCGGAGGAAACGAGTGAGTTCTTGATTTAAGCGTTCGGTTTGTCCATTAGATTCAGGGTGATAGCCAGACGTGAGACTGATATTTACATTCAGGTTCTTGAAGAAGGCAGCCCAGACCCTGGAAGTGAACTGAGGACCCCTGTCGGACACAGTATCTTCAGGTAAGCCATAAAGCCGGAACACATAGTTACACAGGAGTTCCGCAGTCTCGAAGGCAGTGGGCAGTTTGGGGAGTGGAATCAGGCGGCAAGCTTTGGAGAAACGGTCGACTACGGTGAGGATAGTGGTGTTGCCCTGTGAGGTCGGTAGATCAGTGACAAAGTCTATGGCGATGTGAGACCAAGGGCGTTGGGACAGGATAGCGCCTATGCCTGTATTGGAGGCATCCACCTCCACAATGAACGGCCGCTCGGGATCAGGATGGCGGAGAATGAATGCTGTCGTGAATCGATTCTTGAGTTCTTGGAATGCTAGATCCGCTTCTTTGGACCAGTGGAGACGAGAGGATGAACGTTTGGTCATGGAGGTCAGGGGTGCGGCTACACAGCTGAAGTTTCGAATAAACCGCCTATAGAAATTGGCAAAGCCCAGGAATCGCAGCAGCTCCTTCAGAGTGTGTGGTTTAGGCCATTCCAGTACCGCCTTTACTTTACCGTCGTCCATGGCGACTCCGTCTCTACTGATGATGTACCCCAGGAAAGCGGTGGAGGATTGGTGAAATTCACATTTTTCTGCTTTGGCGTATAACTGATGCTTGATAAATCACTGCAGTACAGCTCTCACATGTTGAATGTGTTCGACAAGGGAGTTTGAATAAATCAGAATGTCGTCGATGTACACTATGACCCAGCAATTTAGCATGTCTCTGAACACGTCGTTTATGTATGATTGGAACACAGCTGGACTGTTGGATAGGAACGGCATAACGAGGGTTTCATAGTGACCTGAAGTCGTGGAGAAGGCTGTCTTCCATTCATCCCCTTCTTGAATGCAAATGAGGTTGTAGGCGCACCGGAGATCTAGCTTGGTGAAGTACTTTGCCTGTCTTAACTGTTCGAGGGCTGCTGGCACCAGAGGTAGGGGGTAACGGAATTTCACAGTTATGTCATTTAGTCCTCGGTAATCAATACAAGGTCTCAAACCTCTGTCCTTCTTCTTGACAAAGAAAAACCCGGCGGATGCAGGTGCAGTGGATGGCCGGATGAACCCTTTGGCTAACTCCTCCTCTATGTAGGCTTTCATGGTAGTAGTTTCAGGCTGAGAGAGAGAGGGAAGATTTGACCCTTGGGAGGCGCCGTTCTGGGTAATAGTTCAATTGCACAGTCACTAGAGCGGTGCGGGGGAAGTTCGGTGGATTTCTGTTTGCTAAAGGCCACTGCAAGATCCGTGTATTCGGTGGGAATGTTCATTTTCTCAGGGGTCTCAGTATGCAGTTCTACCAATCGGAGTGGCAGTGGTTTTACAGGTTGCAGACTGTGGCTGAGGCAGTGGTTGTCCCATTGGAGTATTTCCCCCTCTCTCCATGATTCACGAGTTCACATATCCATATAATTAAATGGAGTAAAGTTTTGCGTATTTGGCGTGCTGTCCGGGGAGAGGGCTCCGAGCTTGGAATTTTGGCCCGAACCCAGAGTACTCCCCCCGGTGTGGTAAAAGTAGATAGAACTATAAGTGAGGAGATGGGGTGGAGGAGGGATGCTGATAAACTCTCAGATGAACAGAAGTCAGTCTGCTGAATTTATACCTTTTGACATTGGTTGAGTTGATTAACTGAATGCTCTCCACATTTGCTAATTAGGTTAATTATCTGAACTTGCTCCTCCCGAATTTTGTTAATAAAACATCATTACGTGCGGGTTATAGGGCTGCACGATTAATCGCATGCTATTCTCACGCGCATTTCGTCAGTAAAGCCGGTTCCCTGATTACCGCTAAATCGCCATCACCTGTTTTTAAACGGAGCGCCTTTTAATAGACGGAGCCGTAGTTCACGGACAAGCCACGCAATATCGCGTTCATTATCGCAGGCGATTCATCTGCGATATGAACGCGATATTGCGTGGCTTTTCAGTGATCTACGGCTCTGTCTATTAAATGCCGCTTCATTTGAAAGCAGGTGATGGCGATTTAGCGGCAATCAGGGAACCGGCTTTACTGACGAAATGCGCGTGAGAATAGCATGCGATTAATCGTGCAGCCCTAGCGGGTTATGTGAGCGAAGCCAAGGCAGACCCAAGATGATGGGGTTATGTGGTGAATGAATGACATAGAAACTGATTAGTTCCTGATGAAGGATGCCGACTTGAAGTTGAAGTTCAGACGTGATATGTGCTACTTTTCCTCCTCCGATTGGCTTTCCATCTAGCGCCTCCACTGTCAATGAAGAATGGCAGTTGATTAGTGGAATGTTGTGTTCTGTGATGAAAGTGTCAGACATAAAATTTCCAGCCGCCCCAGAGTCCAGAAGCGCATGTGTGGAGATGATTTGGTCATTAATGGAGAGTTGAACAGGGATTTTGAGGCAGTTAGATGAGTAATTATGTGCTTGGAGGGAACTCACCAATTTGGAACTTGTGGTCTCCGGCCGAATCGGGCAGTTAATCTTGATGTGGCCCAATTGACCGCAGTAGAAACAGAGGTGCATTTGGCGTCTCCTCTCCCTCTCTTCAGGCTTGAGAGGAGTGAAACCGAGTTGCATGGGTTCAGGGTTCGAGCTGTTGGGGGTGATCGCCCGAATGGGCCGTCGAGTGTGTAGTAGATTGTCACCGTGAATGGCCAATTCGATGAATGAGTTTAGCGAACTGTCCTCGTCTCGACATGCCAGTTCGGCTTGTAACTCCATAGACAACCCTCGACGGAACAACAATTTTAAAGTGTCCTCTACCCAGTTAGTTTGTGCTGCCAGAGTGCGAAATTGCAAGGCGTATTCTGCCGCTGTGGTTTTACCTTGGGTCAAGGAGAGCAGTTGGTCACCCGGGCTCAGGCCGCCCGCTGAGTGTTCAAACACTTCTCTGAATCGCTGTAGGAAGTCAGTGAATGAGGGGAACACCGAGCCATCGTCTCGCCAGACGGCCGTGGCCCAATCCAGTGCCTTGCCAGTCAGTAGAGAACAGACGAAGGAGATACGACTGGTGTCCGTGGAATACAAGGAAGGTTGTTGATTCACATATAGCCAACATTGCAGCAGGAAGCCCTTACATTTGGTTGGTGTACCATCAAACTTCTCCGGGAGAGCCAGACGTGGATTCATGGATGGCGGACTGGTGAGCGTGGGTGTGGCAGGAGCAGCAGGAGGTGGCGTGGCAGCCTCAGCGGGATTGAGGCGTAGGCCCTGCAGCGTTTTCACCAGCTCCTCCGTGAGTGAGGTGAGGCGTGTGAGCTGGTGGTGATGCATAGCTAATTGGCTGGCTTGAGCTGATAACTCCGTGGAGAGCTGGGCCAGAGCTGCTGGATTGTTGAGTGGCAAAGTCTTCTGTAATGATGGGTCAGTAGACAGTGGATCCATTTGCAGCTTTATTAAGAAAGCAATCGTAAACAGGCAAGGGCAAGACAGTACCGTAAACAGGGACAGGCAAGGGTCGAGGCTGGCGGCAATGGAACAGAGTCGGGTCACAGACAAGGATCGAGACAGGCGGCAAACAATCACAGAGTCAGAGAACAGGCAGTAGTCAGGGCAGGCGGCGGAGGTTCAGCAGAGATAATCAGTCCAGGTAGTAACAGAGAATCAATCCACAAAGAAACGCTCAGAAATGATCATTTACAGCAAATCAAGACTTTGCAATGGGGTGTGTGTGTGTGCGTCTTAAATAGTGTGAGTGTGATATGGTGCAGGTGCGGAAGTAATCAGTCCCAGGAATGCGGGCCTATGGGAAATGGAGTCCAGATAGATGTGAGTCAATATTCAGGTGACGGCTCCCTCCGGTGGTCCAGAGGATGTACCGGGGAGCTGTATTCATGACACAAAGGTTATTTTAAAGTGGACCTATAACGCCCCTTTCACAAGATGTAATAAAAGTCTGTGAAGTTTCATCTCAAAATCCCCCACAGATCATTTATTATAGCTTGTCAAATTTGCCCCTATTTGGGTGTGAGCAAAAACACGCCATTTTTGTGTGTGTCCCTTTAAATGCAAATGAGCTGCTGATCCCGCCCCCTTTCCAGAAGAGGGAGGAGCTTTAACAGCTCAACAACAACAAAGCTGGAGAATCTCACGCAGCCAAAATGAGGATTGTCAGTAACGGTGTTCAGCCTTACATTGTTCAAACCGGAGTCGACACTGATGGAGAGACTCAGGAAGAAGTTACAACTTTTAGACGTTTCTGAATGGTTAGTGGATAAATTGATGTAGTTGCTGTGGAGTTGATTCAACTCATCCACTAGCATGTGCCGTCATGTTCATCTTTTGTGTTGAATTGACCCTCGTTTGTGAAGCAGTCCGGCGTAAAATGACGGCATGACAACAACACTCTACTACAACAACTCTTCCTCTTCTCTAAAGCAGCCCAACATGGCCCCGCCCTCGAGAACACTCAACAAAGGGGTTTATGTAAATTTTAGGGTTAGTGATGTCACTCATCCGGGAAGAAGCTCGTTGTCGTCCCTACCAGCCGTTTGTTGTAGTTATTAATCAGCGAATTATTTAAAAGAAAATATCTCTCTTTGCATTGAACTTTGAGTGTCGTAACTTTGCAGATGTTGTTTATGATCAAACAGCAACATTACACACTAACTAAAGTTAAAAAAGTGAAATCATAATCAACCACCCCTTTAAAGTACTCATTACTAGTCAAGTAAAGAAAGAAACCAGAGATAAATGTGTTATTTTTCAGTTAATTCTCAACCAGAATGATATAATATCATAAGCGTTTCTTTCTTCTGTGGACATTGAGAAAAATACTTTACAGGTTGATATTGCAAAGCATTTTTAAGATAAGCTGCTGTTAATCCTAACAAAGATGTGCAAATAAATCAACAATCAACTGCAACATCGTAGATTGTTTTTTTTTCAGCTGACATTGTTACAACAGACCTTTTTGGATTAAAACAAGGCGGGACTTTAATTTTGCCTAAGATCCTTCTTTAACAGCCTTCAAATAAACCCTGGCTGTGATATCGAAAGAGTTTGTCATGAGTTGGATAAACATGGATTACATAATCCAAAAGATCATCAGATGAAAATGTGCTCTGGTTTCCTCTGGCATGGACTGCAGATGTTTGAATGGAAACACATTTACATCAGCTGGGCTAGTCATTTGCCTCTCAAGGCCTGGAAAATGTGTGCATGCAGGCAGCGAGTGGGAGCGCCTCATCCCCACCCCCTGCTGGTCCAGAGCGCCGTGTGCCTGCGCTGATCCCGTCACACCAGCCTGACCGCTGAGGATCTGCAGACGGGAGGTAAGACGCATCCTGTTGGTTTTCACGTGTCGAGGACCTGTTTTCCCAGGAAACGTTTGGACTGCTGACTGTGTGGAGTTTGATTTGGTTTACAGTTCAGAAATGGGAGCAATTTCTGTGCAGTTTCTGTGGCGTCTGATTATTGAGAGTGATTTGTAGTGTGACAGATGATATGGTTTACTGCTGTTTTATGCTATTTTATGTACAACACTTTGGTCCATTTTTATGGTTTTGAAAGTTGTTTTTTATGGTTTTGTAGATAAATTTGAGTTGAGCATTTATGCATTTGTAAAATCTAGACTTCATAAATGTTTGGTTAAAGAAGGTATGCTAGTAAAAATAACCAGAAGGGGTTTTGTTTTTGGAGTGGGCTGCAATTGAGCAAAAACATACCCTTAAGGACGATAACTATAATCATAACTATAAAGTTGTAGTTAAAAAAAAATTGTTCTAAATATAAAAGAATAGCAGCTGTAACTACATGGAATCACTTTCAGAACGGTCCACCCCCCCAACTGGTTTAATGATAAAAACAATGACAGCCAATCAGAACCCAGCATACTTTAAAGAGACGGAGCATTTAAAGCGTAAATAAAGATGGTCGTTTCTTCCCTATTGTGACGTACATTTAAGTGAAACAGCTTCTCAAACAAGAACAAATGTAGGGCGGGGCTTGATTTTGTCTGTGGGGAATTGATTGGATGGTTGTGGTTTGCTATTGGTGGATCTCATGTGAGTGACAGGTTGCCCCGCCCTCATCATCAGAGAAGAGATGCTGCAAGAGGGAGGAGAAGATATTCTGATTCAAGATTATGAGGAACATGAATAATAATAATAAAAAAAAAAGATGTGCACTGTAAATCATTTATAAATATAATAATTACGTCAATATTCCAGCATTGATGTCATGGTGATCTTAAGGGTTAAACATGTTCCAGGGCTCTTTTGCTTTTCTCTGTGCTTTGCTCAGAAGCATTCGTCTAATAAATGGATTTGATGGGCGTCTCTTATCTCAGGCCACAATCGCTGGACACCCCACATGTGTGCTGGCAAGCAGTCGGGATATTTTATCATCAGGCATTGGAGTCGTAAGCGAGTTGGAGCGCAGGAGTGACATCGGATATAAAGTAAATTCTCTCATTTTCTCAGTGTAATTAGCTAAATTACATCATTAAATTGCAGGACATTCAGTAGTGTGACAGTAACTCTGCTCTTTTTAACACGTAGAGGTCTAGTATCAAATGCTGCACTGCTGTTTTTTTGTGTATGTAGTTTACAGTCAAGCTGAATGAAGAACATTTTTTTGTTTATTTGAGCTAAATGATTGGTTCATCCTGGGTGATGGCAGTTAACCTTACTGGTTGATGTAATAACTAATATGCAGAAAATAAATAAATAAATAGTGAGTCGCTTGACCAACATTGATGCACTTTTAACATTCATTCTCAACATGAAGCACTTTATGACTGAAAGTAACAGATTATGAGGCCCTGATTGCTCAGCGGTAAAAGGCAACAGTGCGCAGCTCTGCAGCGTCAGTTAATGGTGGTCATAAATGTAATCTTGGTAAGATGAGTGTTTGACAGCATCAATTATTCATTGTGTTCTGAGACTGTAATCCATCCATAACATCTAAGCATAGTTCGATAAACAGCTCTATTCTCCTGGGCATCTTTTTGCAGTTCAGTCAGCCTTTAGTGCACTGATATATTACAGATGCCTCTGTGTTTTTTTTGTTTTTTTATGCTTGGTTGTGTTTTCAGGGAAGTGTGTGGTTATTAGATTCTATGGCCTTGTCAGCAAATTTGCCAGGTTGATGGTTGCCATCTGTAGTGCTGTAGCGTCTTCTCTGCTCCGCTTGGAATGTTATGAGAACCCTTTACCCCTGCTTGATCCCACAGGCTTCGGAAGTTTGTCATTTTGGGAAATATACAAGACTAATAATCATATTACATAATATTCTGCCTTGGACACACTAAAACGCTATTCCAAAACCTAGTAAGCTACACTCTAAAAAAATGCTGGGTGAAAAACAACCAAATTTGGGTTATTTGGCAACCCAGCGCAGGGTCAGAATTGGACAAACCCAGCACTGGGTTGTTTTTACCCAGCTGAATGGGTTAAATGTTGGACCCAACATGCTGGGTTGTCTTATTGAACTCAATTATTGATTAAAAATTACTATATTGCTGGCTTAAAATGAACCAAAATTGGCTGAAAAGTAAAATCACACACAGAATTACTTGAGTAACAACACAGGTAACAGTAATAATCAAAAGGTGAACATTTATTAATAAGCAAGAACACCCAGCAGGAATGCACAAAAATATAGGTGAGATAAAACGTGTACATGTGTATGTGAGTGAAAAAGTGCTCAACTATACAGCTAATAGAGTTAAACAACACTTTTTTTTTTTAAAGTTAAAAATTTAATAACTTGATTGACCAGCATCTAACCCAACCATGGGAAAAATAACCCAACAAAAGACCCAACAGGCTCAACCCAGCGTTTGGGTACAAAAAACAACCCTGAATTATTTAGAGCGTATCTTGCTGTCTACCGCATACATTCTGAATTGAAATGGAAATTCATAATTCTATTGAGTGCCAGTAGAGTTGTGTTGAGCAAAACAAGACACAGTCACTACACTCTAAAAAATGTTTGGTTAAAAACAACCCAAGTTGGGTTGAAAATGGACAAACCCAGCAATTGGGTTGTTTTAACCCAGTGGTTGGGTTAAATGTTTGCCCAACCTGCTGGGTAGTTTTATTTAACCCAACTACTGATTAAAAATGACTATATGTCTGGCTTAAAATGAATCCAAAATAGGTGAGAAATTAAAAATCAGACACATAATTACTAGAGGCAACAATAATAATCAAAAGATATACATTTATTAATAAGCAATTTAATAAATGTTTATTGTTTATTATTCATTATCTTATTAATAAATGCTCATTTATTAAACATATTAATAAATGTTAATTTCCAGCATATTTTGGGTTCATTTTAAGCAAGCAATACAGTAATTTTTATACAACAGTTGAGTTAAATAAAACTACCCAGCACGTTGGGCAAACATTTAACCCAACCACTGGGTTAAAACAACCCAATTGCTGGGTTTGTCCATTTTCAACCCAACTTGGGTTGTTTTTAACCCAGCATTTTTTAGAGTGTATAAAAAGTCTACACACCCTTGTTAAAATTGCTGGTTTTTAAAATGTGAGAACCAATCCATGATAAAAAAGGTTGTCCAATGTGTACGCGTCTCAACTAATACTGGGAAGCATTATTTGCTTCTGTCACCACAGCCAGTCTTTGAACAGGAATCTATCAACTTAACACATCTTGATTGTCAAGCTGTCAAGAAGACTCCAGCATAGGACAAGCAGTTTGGAGGATGGATTTGTCAATTTTTTCCCACTCTTCCTTGTAAAAGAGCTCCAGATCGATCAAATATCCTGTCTACAGCCCAAGCCATTCCACAAGTTTTTTTTCCAATGGATTTACGTCTGGGATCTTACTCAGCCATTATCCTTCTGAAGCCATTCCTTTGTTGACCTTTAGATGTGTGTTATGAAGCTGAAAGATGAAATTCATATTCATCTTCAACTTTGAAATGGAGGCTGGCAGAATTTGTGGCATAATGGTCTGGTGTTTGGTCTATGATTCCTTCTCTCTTGACTATATGCTCCAGTCTCAGCTGAAGAAAAGCTGTAACTACTAACATTTAAATTAATCACCATTTGATTACTGCACTTATTGTGTACATACATGCTTTTACATTTAAAAAATGCCTGCATGTAGATGCATCTAAAATGCTTGACCTTCCCTTACACTTAACCCACTCTTAACCCTTCCCATACCACCAAACCTGTGCCTAACCTTACCCGTATCACACCTCAAGAGTGGCGAAAGTGTTTTGCAATACAATATGAACACAAGAAATCTTATTTATTATTTATTTATATTGCCATCTAATACCAACACACAGTACAACCACAGTACTAATTTGTAAGGGAAGTTGATGCTGATTTTAAAATGGGTTCAACTCCAGCAGAGGCGACTTTCAAATATACTTGTGTGATGACCTTGTTTCTAAAAGAGTAGATGCCTCAGAGACCAACAGCTTTAGCTTTCTGGTGAAATAGCCCACCACAAAAGACCAAAGTTCATTTGTTTCATATTAAATGCTGTTGATAAGGAGGTTTCTTGGTGGCCAGTGCTACAGACCAGGATTCTTTCAAAATAAATGCAAAACTGCAAACAACTATTGCATTTTGATTTTCTTAAGGCTGTGAAACACCAAAACGCCAAAGTCGGGCCGCCGTCGACCGTCAGTCAGCTCATGGTGTGTCTTAGATGTTTCCGGTTCCAAAATCCTTCGATAAAGACACGTTAGCCACACAGGTCCTTAAAATAGACAGATCCGCAGTAATAAAGAACAATATTGAATGATTTCTGCATCATAAGAATTGTGAATGTGCCACAGCCGGTCTTCCCGTTCCAGGACTCTGGATGAAGAGACCAGCAGCAGCTGGGAAATGTTGGATCAGAAGTCTCTCGGTCCCCGAGGCAGCCAGATGCAACCCATATCTGAGCTGCGGATCTGGCTGATGGTTGTCCAGGAACACTTTTCTGGGATAGGACGTCCCCAGTTACTCTGTTTTGTGATGAAGGCTGTGTGAATCTGCTAATCTTTTGTCATCTCAGTGGAATAGTTGGACGTTGGATGACATTTTAGAGTCCTGTTTCATAAACTCCATTTAATGTAAAAGCATGTGATTATTTTATTAAAGTGTCAAAGCATCATGACATGAGTTCAGATGTTTCTCATGTGATGGGACAAGAAGAGATCATCAAGAAATGAAATTCTGTCATCTATACATCTACTTTCATTGCATGGAAAACTGACATTCTTCCTTTTGCGAAAATGATACAGGGATGGAATGACATTTGTAAATGATGACAAAATTTCCATTTTGGGAAGCTGGTCCTTCTCGAAGATGACGTCATCAGCACTGGCTATATGGAGCTTCATAGGGACTGATGGTCTCGGGCCGCTTTATTAAGTTGAGAAGATGGATCGAGGAGAATGACTTGTATTGATTTCAGTGCTGGGCTGAGAAGCCACATCATTCTTCAGACAATATCAGACCAGCTTCCTCTAGCATCTGTGCTTTCCCTTCTCTTCTATCTGACGCTGGGGAAATATAAATATATCAAAACTTCATCCGTGATCTGTGACACATGATCTGGTATTAAGATCCAGATCAGATGATCTGAAGATAACTGCAGTGTTTACATCTGTAAACAAAAACAAACGAAAAAAATGAATTTTTAACCAAATAACAGGTTTACACTGAAGCATTTTTACAGTCTCTTAACGTTAAAACTACGATGTGACTTGTGATCAGAGGATCTCTGATTTCTTGACTTGACATGCAGATTGAAAAAAGAAATCTGTTCAAGTGAATCATTTCTAAATATCAAAATAATAGAATTTGAATCAATGTTTTGAGCATTATTAATATGTGTGTTAAATGATCTGTTCTTCCTGCCAAACCAAAGTACTGCAAGCTGCTTCTGGCCGGCCGCTCAGACAGCACAACTAAGCCTCTGCAGATGATCCCGAATGTGGCAGCGTGTCTGATCTCCAATAAACCGGAGAGGAACCGTGTCTCTTGTGCTGCGTCCCGATTCCCCTTCCTATTCTATGCCCTAAAAATATGTACTCTTTTTGTGAAGAAAAAGTAGATACTTTTGTGTGTGTAGCAGGAGAGTAGGCACGTTTTGGCATATATAACCACGTCATAAAATAAAAAGAAGAACCATGTTTGGTTCTCCAAAGAAGGTTTCAGTGAACAGATCTTTTTTTTTAATTTGTGTGAAGAACATTTTAACAATCTAAAGAACATTTTGTTCACTGTAAACATCCTTTTGTGGAATGGAGGTTAAAGGTTCTTCATGGATCCATCAATGCCAATAAACAAGCTTGAGTGAAACGCTGCTCTCATCACTGTCACTTTTTAGCCAGCCGTCCAATCAGAGTGGAGGAGGGGCGGGACAAATACAACACTGAATAATGTACAATATCAACAGATGACGACAACAAGCAGAATAACGGAATTTAAAACAAGAGCCAGAGTAACACTTAAAGTACTAGTAACACTTCTGTGGATATTCATAGCAAGCAATGCATCTCAACTGGAAAAAAATAAAAAGCTGCACTGATGTAAAACACCAGTCTTCCTTGGATAAACCCTTATTAAAGCTACTAAAGTTACTCAGTCAAGAGCAGTGGACGATTTTCTCTTTATCTTTTGTTGTTTGAATTAACATTAAAGTCAGACAGCAGCAGGTTTAGGCTACTGTCACTTTAAGAACTAGTGTACAGATCCAAATATGATTTTCTTGTGTTTACTTTCACTGAAGACATAACTGACTGTTTACGCAAATACTCACCAAAATGGGCAGTTTGATATATTTGTTTACAGTATAAAAATTATGTCTATGTTTCCATAAAATATGGAAACCCTGTGTGTGTGTGTGTGTGTGTGTGTGTGTGTGCGTGTGTGTGTCATGACATCATCTTTCTATGAGAAATCAGTAAAGTGCACAGTTGGGGTCTCAAGATGGCTTTCATTAACTAAATGGATCATACCCATATCTCTAATCAGTCCTGGCAGTGCTTGAAAGCTGTTAATGAGACAAACAAACAAATAAGAGCTTTTCCATTTCTTTCTGCTTCTCTGCACTACACTGGTTTGATTTTTCACTTCACCAAACCGCATAAACATTTGCATACTGCAATATTCATCTCTGTCTCTCTCTGTCTGTGTCTCTGCAGAAATGTGATTGTCTTCTGAGTCTGAAAGCGACTTCTCTGGAGCAAAAAGCAAGAGTGTGTCAGTGTTTGAGCGAGAACATCCAGAAACAGCTCCAGCTGCACGGAAGACAGACGTTCTGCCCGCCTCAGCAGGTACGATACACGCGTGATGTTTCTCTGGACATGATCAGCCATAAGGATGTGATTGCCGTGTTCTTACTGCATCTCACATTTGTTGATCACGAACAAACTAATTTATGACATGCGGGTGAGGGCATTTTCACACACTCCATGACTCCAAGAGTCCTGTCAACATACTGAAAACTGCAAGAAAATTGCTCTGAAGTGCTGAAATCTGTCAAGTCAGGTCAAGAGACCTTTATTTATAGTACAGATTGTTCCAGAGCAGCTTCAGAGTGACAAACAGCAATGCAAACTTGATCAAACATGAGACAAATTCTGCTGTAAAGCACATCTACAGAAGACAACAGCGTCATTATTCAGTAACCGTGCCGATGTTGCCAAATTAATCAATTACGAAACTAATTTGGTTCAGCTATGAAGCAACACTGCAGCAGACGTCACAGTCTGTGGCACAAGAATTCTGCATGAACAAACAGGCAGATAATCTCATTGAGGATTGCGTCGCTCATCCAATCATCTCCCGGCCGCTCTCTCTCCAGATTGGAGGTACAGTGTGTTTCAACATAAGCTTGCACAGCATCAACAAGAACCACTTTAATTTTGCTCTGTTTATCACACAAAGTGATTGTGTTGCTGCAGAAGACTTCGATCACCGGACTTTTGTGGAGATGTTTGATGTGAGAGCATGTTTTGATGCTGAACCTGTTTGGCAAATGTTTGTCGGAGAACAAAGGTGACGGTCAGCCGATGTCGGGCCGTCGGTGAGCGTCTGTCGGGCTACTTTTCATGGTGTGTTCCACACGTCGTCTGTAGCAATGATGCTTTCGGGAAACGCACCTCTGATTGGCTGTTCAGTTTAGCCAATGAGAATTAAAGTGAAAGTGATGAAAGCGAGGAAAGAAGTCGAGACGGCACAGACAGAAGGCTGAATATAGACAGAAATATATGGTTGGAAGCCTGAGATGTCTAGTGTAATGTTCCACAGAGACTGGAACACAGAATGAGTCTAATAGGCTTTCATTCAGTTCTCACACCTGCCATCATTTATTCCTCTGCTCTCCATTCACATGAAAGAGAAGGTGTGTGTTGATCACAGATGCTTTTATCAGCCTTTGAATCAGCTTTCACAGTTTTTCACTCATTTTCTCTTCTCCTCTTTTGCTTTATGCCTCTCTTCACCTCTGTGGTCCGTCCTTCTGTCTGTCTGTTTGTTTGTTCCGGCCGTGTCTTTCACTGCAGCTGTGCCATGTGCCGGATCCATTTAAACGTCTCTGTGTGTGTGTGTGTGTGTGTGTCTTGGGTATGATTTAGGGCCGCGGTTCTCAGATTGACCCAAAATAGGTTGCAGGTTTTGTCAGATTGAGTCGCAGACAGCAGGGAAAAACAATGGAAAAAGTAAATAATAAAATTGAGCTAGCCATATAATTTATTGCAAATAAATTGACTAATCAACTTTTAAAAGGGAGGATAAAAACGTCCTCACTTTTTGCCATTGACATCGAAAGTAGTGCATCCAGTCAAACTGCGTCTGTCACTGATCACAGATGATTCTCAGTCGTGTGATGATCTCTCATTGAAAACTATGACGAAACTCACATCATTACTACAAGAAACATGGTTTGCAGCACAATTTGTTTTGTGCAATGAATTATTGGCATCAAACCATTAAAATTCAAAAGATATTTATAAAACAAAATTCAAAATATTCAGCCTGCGTCAGTAACAGTGTGGGTCATAGTTTTCCAATTATTTTGGGCCTGCTTTTAAGGACATTTGTCTATGAGAATCAGTGTTGGTACTGTGTTGGGTTGTCCAGAGCGGTGTGGTTTTTGTTAAAACTAAAAGTTTTATCATTTTCATTGAAATAAAATATAAATATTAGATGAAAACCTTAAAAAAACAACTGATATAAATAAGTTAAATAAATAAAATACTAAAACTATAAAAAGAAATTAGAGTTAAAAAGAAAAAAAAAAACATGACAAAATTACTAAAACAGTAAATATTAAAGACACTGGTGGAAAGTAGTCATACTTTTTATTCCAGTAAATATTTCTTTTCTTTCTTTTTTTTTTTTTTTTTTGAAAGTCAATTTCTATATAGACACATGCAATTCTACAACAAACAAACAAACAAACAAACAAACAAACAAACAAACAAACAAACAAACAAAATCCACTATTATTGCCCAAGAAATAAAATGTCTTCTAATATTGAGGCATATTGTCACACCATATGGTGTGAGTTATGACAATGGGAACATGCCAATTAAATAGCATATTATATACATTTCAGCTAAATTACAAACCGTGAATGAAAAAAACAAACAAACAAACAAAAAAAATTCAAAAGACATTTATAAAACGATGAACAATAACAATCTCAGTTAGAACAATTAATGAAACATCAACAAGCATTTTTTGTCCAACTGAAAATGCAATGAATAAATTGAATAAAATTACAATAGTGTTTCCAGACAGGACTAAAACACTTGTAGCTCATGGCTGGGGTCTGTTTGCCCCGTCACAAAAAAGACATAGATTAGGAAACATTCTTGCAAGTTTAGCCTGGGAAAGGACTTTAAACCATATAAAAGTAAGTTTTGAGCAGATTCCCACTGCTCTCTAATATGGGATACAGAGGGATCACGTCTACCCATAATCCCTGTATAAATGATTGAGACTCATCCCTTATTAGTCCAGGCATGATGATGAGGGGGTAGAAAATGAGCAAACTTGAATTAAGTCTTTAATAGCTCAGATTCGGTTGTCATACCAAACGTGAAAGCCTTTGTTTAATAAAGATGGCTGGAAATGATGATTGCCTACTTTACACTCTTAGAAGAAAAGTAGAAACTTCATGCGCTTCATATATAGAACCGTTAAAAGGGTTCCCGTCATTGGGTCATTGGGTGAAAATCAAGTTGTTAATGTTGTTTATATGGTGTTTATAACATGCTTTAAGACAAACCATGTGCAAATTCATATTGCTGAGTGTTTTCTCTTTAAAACGGCAGTGATCTAAAGAAAAACACAGTTTGAAATCGCTGGCGTTTCTGACGTCACAAACTACCTCGTATCCAATCACGTCAACGTGTGGGCGGGCTTTAGCATATCATTACCTGACCGCAAGGTTATCCCGGTATATTTTTTCTGTTGATATGAAAAATCATGTAGATTTATCAATATAGCGGGAGTATGATGAATATTACGATGTTATGATGAACTATATGCCTTTCTCCACTGACGTTCTGAGTTGATCAAAGCGTTTCTAAGGATACTGATAGTTAGAAAGCAGCTGTCTGATTCGCTAACGGAAACATGGTTTGTGTAACATTAGCAACACATTATTAGCTGTTTGATGATGTAGTCAAGGAAACGGCTAATCATAGTAATAACAGTTATGTGTCCAACATTGTAAAAAACAATATCATTTACCTCAGTAAGTTGACCGAGTGGATCTAGTCTGACCTCGTGCAAGTGAGTGGAGGCGGGGCTAATTATCATATTCATAGATCCGTGTATATTAAATGAGGCAACGGTGTAGAGTTACATTCAAGCTATTTTAAGGCATTAAGAATTTTTTATTTATTTTTTTCACAGGAAAAACATTCTTTAATATGTTCATTGAGGTTCATTTAGAATGTTAATAAAGTTTTTTGCACAAAAAAACAAAACCAAACAAACAACAACAAATATATATATATATATATATGGTGCGATGATGTATAACTATTGGTCGATGCTCTGGAGGCAGTCATTGGCATATGCCCGTGTGATGTCACAGCTCACCCAATATCAAAACAAGCCATTTTTGAAACTTGATAAAATAAATGCTTTGTTTTTCTAATGAGGACGATCATTAGATTTTGATAGGCAATTTTGATTTCTCATGTCATGACCCATTTAAATAATTAATTAATTTTTTATTTTAATTAAATGTTATGAATTAAACACTTTATCACTAAAAAAATGGGTAACCCATTAAACTTAAAAGTATCATGCAATAATTTAAGACATTTCTCCTTATATAGAACCCTTTTGACATAAATTTGACATTTATTTAAGTCTAGAAACCCATTGAACAATCCCCAAGTCTGTAGGCTAATAAGTGAAGTATTCAGAAAAATACCATATTTTCCAGAATATAAGTTTTTTTTTTTTATTCATAGAAAATATATGCTACATTCTGGGTTCCTGGAAAACCTGTAAACATTAAACTACTGTTTCACTGAAACAATATAAAAACATAATATCAAAAGTCATGTGAAATTCAAATAGTCTCGGAACATTGATTGTTCAGTAGGTGTGGAAGCCTGTACTGTAGTTTGTACATCTTTCTGTCAGGTATACGTGTGTGTGTGTCTGTCTGACACTGTGACGCTCTCTCGTGATATAAGAGGAAATGATGAGGCCTCATGAATCACAGAGCAGCGTGACACACAGACGCGCTCTGACACCGACACGAGAGCAGCTGGATCGACGGCCATGTGGCGACTCACGGGAAATGTCATCTAACTGTCATTTCCTTTCATAAACGTTTTGTTTCATTGTGCTGTGTAATGATGCCGCTGCTGTCTGTGTGCAACCTACAGTACAAACCCAGACCCCTGCTACTCGTTCATTTCATTCTTTATTTCCCTCGACAAAAAATGATAAGAAAGAAATGCTGCACTTAAATTCCATTCACCTGACACTGCATGTTGGAATTCAGTAGGTAATAAATGTTGCATTTTTGCAACTCTAAACTTTCTAACATTATTAGAATGAATTATTTCATTTCAGTTTCAGACATGCAACAGGTAAAGAGAAGTAATGTAGTAGGGAAAAGCATGCATGAAACGAGAGTAAGAAGAGTATATATATTTTTCTGTGGTCAACACACTTACTTGAACTAAAGGGATGTAAATGTCTCTTTTCATAGTTATTTCGTTGTAATTTTAGCGGTCAGTTAATTACATTTCAAGACATGTTTCAGATTGCCGTTAGAGGTGCTGTAAGACTTGTATAACAATCTATACTCGCCAAATTGTTCACAAAAATGCCATTTACTTTATACTTAGCACTGCATAGGCAGACTTGCTGGATGTGTTTAGAAAAGCTTCTACAGTATCACTGAACTGTCAGTCGATCTTTTTATATGGTGAGTATTTGTAATTTGGATGCCTCTTCCAAGGCAAGTATATCACATGATGGACGGTGATGTTCTGAACTTAATTTAACACAACGGTTCCCTGTCCTTTCCAAACGTGCCTCTCTGACCTCTCTGATGAATTCAGATAACGCCACAGTCTCTGCAGACAGCTCTAGAGAAAACACTGCAAAATAATGGAAATGCATGCTGACTTCTGTCCAGAAGACATTCAAGCATGAAAGCCTGTTCTAGTAGAGCCCAAAAACAACATCAAGATTTTGTAAAAGGGCAGAATATGGCCTCTTTAATGTTTAATGTGTGTTTTCGTGTTTAATGAAGCCCGATAGTCTCTGGCTGAACAGCAGCATGAGGTCATGAGCAATTCATAAACATGCTGCAGTCTTTTCGACGTGTGATGTCCCACGTTTGACACGAGGAGTTTATGTCCAGGGATTAGAGAAACATTGTTTTCTGCAGTCGCTGCCCTGTGACACTCCTGGAAGAGGCTAAAAATAAGCCCTGACCGCTCGACGGACCTGCGTCACACTGGACACTCAGGGACTATCTTTACCTCACACTGGACACACACACACACACACACACACACTCCTACTGTCTATCATTAGTGCGTGTGTGATAAGATGGGTAAAAGCAGCTTGTGACGGCAGATATAAATGATGTTATCATCAGAAAAAAACAAACATTTATTATGAAGTGAGTGACGTGAAGGTTAAGTATGGTAACCCATTCTCAGAATTTGTCCTCTGCATTTAACCCATCCAAGTTAGTGCACAATCTGCACATGCACACACACACACACACACACTGCAAACCGTGACACACACACCCAGAGGCAGGCCATTCATTGCAGCGCCCGCGGAGCGATTAGGGGCTCGGTGCCTTGCTCAAGGTCGTTTCCTGCTGGTGTTGAGAATCGAACCTGCGACCTTTGGGTTACAAAACCATTGGGCCACAACTGCCCCTAATTAGAAGTATTAGTATCAGTACTGAACCAATATTGGTAACACTTTTTAATAAGTATACAGTAATAAAGTACTTACAAATCATTTGCAAACTATTATTTTATTATTAGTTTATAGTTAATTCATAGTTAACCCTAGTGAAAAATAAATATACTAAAATCTATTTGAAATGCATATATTTTATGCTAAGAGTACTACAATTGCATTTACATTTGCATGTACTTAATATAAATACCCTGCAAGTGTAATTTTTTTGTATACTAAATTGGTATACTTAAAGTCTGCTAAACTGGAACAATTATGTTTGTGTTGAGGTCCAACTAAAGATATATCTAAGTATATTTGATTGTGCTAAAGTGTAACTATTGCAAGTATACTTTAGTACAAGTATATATATCTTGCATTCAAATTATATCAGTGATCATACTATCCTTACTAATAGTGATATTAAACACATTTTAGGCTTAATATTTAGAAATATGCATTGTGCAATAAAGAAGAACTGCAAATAAAGTTTAATCGAAATATTAATGTCAGTATATCTGTAAATAGTCAACATTTGAAGCAGATCAAAACCCTTCATAAAACCTTCTTCTGAGGACAACTTTGATGAACTTTTTTGATCTACTTCACATACTGACTGCTGTATATTAATGGGTTTTTAGTTAGTGTGAAATGAATGTAGGTCTATTTTAAATACATTTTGTTAGGGTTTTTTCACTAGGACAGACTCTGCATCCATTGCCTCTGACGTGTTTTCTCACCGTCACGTACTTAACTCGTAAACTCTTAAGGAAATCCAGAGTTACCTAAACTCATAATTATGAGTTGTGCTGATGTTCATGTGCATTTTAAATACATTCTTTCTGACATGACTTAAACACTGTAATACTGAAGCTAAAGCTTGACCCCCATTGGCCTGCCCCAACGTCCTACTATTGGTTGATCCAGAATGATTGACATGTTTTGAACACGCCATAAAGCCAATACCATCACACTCACCAACAAACGGTTTTGCTGTACTTTTGCGAAACAGCCGAACTCTCTGGAGTGCACACTATTGGGAATCTGTGTTGCAGATTTTGGCAGATTTGTCAGAAGGAAACTTTAGAGTCTAGAAAGTCATTGTATCTAAAGACACAAGTCTCACCATGTATTTCAAATCCGAGAATAATCAAATTATTTTTAGATGATGCTATGTAATTTTTTAGATGAGACTTTCTTTTTGTGCAAACCACAGACAACATGAGGTATGAACTGAAACATAGTTTGTTTCTGCTAATTGGCAGAATTTTCAAACCCAACTTTTGCCTCCAGCTCAGACGTAACCGAGAGAAATTTGCAAATAAATTGATTTCATTTGTTACATTTTTACTTCAGTAATTTATTTTTGTTGAATGTTGACCTGTTATGATTAAATGTCCAATTCAGTGAACAATATTTGAGTTCTACTTGTTTAGTATAAAAAATAGTATTGGCCTAGATAAAAGTTTACAGGAAATGTGTTTTGAGTTGCAAAAAATAAGTAAGTTTTATAATTAAGACATTTACCTTTTTTAATAATTTGCTCACACTTTGAATATCAGGCTATTGTTTAATTTAATTCAGTAGCACTTTTCAACAGCTTAAAGTTTAATGCACGTTGGTGTTGTATAGCAACAGGCCGCTTCACGTTTATTTTCATGCACCACTTACTGTGTCTGTAAATTTTGTCGGTGATTCACAGTCTTTTAATCCATATAATTATTGCTGTCATTAATAGTTGTCATTAATAAAGTCTGCGTGCTTATAGCTGTACTTGTAACAGTATAGAGAGAACACAAAGTAACACCAGTTTAGCGTAGTATCTATATATGTGATGTGGCGCAACAGGTAAGCCGAGTGCTCTTGTGCGTCAGCGGCCCGCGTGACCCGGGTTCGATTCCAGCCCGTACTGATCCCTGCATACAATATATATATATAAATCTGTTCCCATTGTCTCACTGATGTTCACTGGATCAGTAAGATACTGGAGCTGTCTGTAAAAGGCATATTCTAAAGCTGTAAGGATTACTTTATTGTAGTCTATTTGAAGCACACTATAATGATGCCATTAGCACACTACAAGTTCACTTGGAATGCCATTGCAATGTGTTTTAAAATCACTAAAAGTTTGTTATCAGTATAATATTAATGTGTGTTCAACACTCTTATAATGTAATTGTATTGCAATTCTGATGTCACCAAAATACATTTAAAGTTAATGCTGAGTGAATTCTGCATTTCAAAACTTAAACACAAGAGCATATTTACAGTGTACTTAAGTATACTTTGAATAGTTCCACTTTAGCGCAAACAAGTATATTTAATACAACTTTAGTTGAACTTCAGCACTGCTTTTGGACAACTAAAATACATTTAGTACAAAATTAGTTGTTCCAATTTAGCAGACTTTAAGGGCCCTATAATACACCCAGCGCAATGCGACGCAAGGCGCAGCGCAAGTGTGTTTGCTAGTTTGCGTCCGGCGCCGTTCGCGTTTTCCCGTTCAGCGCCACGTCCTTAAATTAGTAAATGCATTTGCGCCAGTTAGTGCGCCCATGGGCATGCTGGTCTAAAAAAGAGGTGTGTTCAGGCGCATTGCCGGCGCATTGCTATTTTAAGGACTGCGCCATAGACCAACTCAAACCTGGTCTAAAGTCTAAAGTCAATGGCGCAATATTTTTTTGTTAGAGCGCGTTGGTAGAAACTGCACCTCTGGGCGCGTCCACAGTGCGCGTTGACTTTGCTTATTACACACAGGGATGCGCATCACACAAACATGCCAAATATTAAAAACAAAAGGATTATAGTGTAAAAGAGTATTATTGTGTAGGCTACATAAATATAAAAATGTAATGATGAATAGTCATTGCGTGTATTAGAATTAGGCTACCTATTTTCAATTCAGCCTATTACTACTTATAATGATGAATGAAATTGGCTAATTAATTGAACAATCGTGCCAATACACACACATATATATTAACTGACTCATCGCGCGGAGCTATTTGAAAGCCTGCATTTGCATCGCTTTAACTTCGCGCACAAGCAGATCGGTTTCTTCGCTTGAAAAGCGTTCAGCTTTTCCGCCAACAAATTCCGCCGTGCAAATAGCAATCCGGCATGGCGCGAGCGCATCTCGCTCTTAAAGGGAATGGGAGATGACACTCTGATTGGTTTATTGAACGTTACGCCCATTACTCATTAAGAGAATAGGGACAACCCATTTCAAAAATGCGCCCCGGCGCACGGACCGTTTTTCTGTCGTTAAGATAGCAAAAGTGGATTTGGACACGCCCTGAGTGCACCTGCGCCGTGCGCTTTAAACTTTGCGTTTAGATCGTTAAAATAGGGCCCTAAGTATACCAATATATAGCGTGCCACAAGTACATTTAGTTATACTAAAGTACATATAAATAAATTGTGCTTAAGTATACTAATTTTTCGCTAGGGTGTACTAAATAATAATATGGGATTTAATGGTTATTTTATAGTTTTTTGACTTCTAAAGCCCTTTGGGTTTTAAAGCCTGTCTATAGACATACTGTTAAAACTACTCATGACCACCCTTACACAAACTGATCACATATTATTGTAGAAACATGTTGTAGCCTACAGTATTTTCTAGGCTATTTTTCATAGGTCATGAACTGTGCTGTTTTATTGTTTTATAATGTTTCCTGAGGTGCACTTATGATGTTAGTATGATTTTTACACACTCTGATTTGAACGCTCTGTTTTAAGGGGCGTGTCTGCTGTGAGACTTCAGTGTAAACGCCCACTGCTGTGATTGGCTGACATCTTTGCATGTGAAATAGCTAAGTATTACTCTCTCGAATACTTTTAGCACATTTTTACTATCACAGCTCTCAAGGTTAACTAATCATGAAAAGTGCTGCATCACATTTAGATCTATGGCATTATATTTAGATCGTGGCATGAAAGGTTTCAGTGATGAACATTGTAGTCGATCACAGACATGTTGTTGAGCTCATGAAAGCAGTGATCTCGTCATTGAAACTCAGTTTCTGCACACTAACGAATGCTTTCATCATAACTAACAGTGCAAACGCCATATAAATAAGAGATTTGTTGAATAAAACGGGAGTTTTGGCTCGAGTCCAGAACTCAGTCACTGATAAACTCACTCTGTTTGATTGACAGCTCCAGCGATTGTAAAGGGAGCGTTCTTTGATCACTTTCTATATATAATTTAATCACAGTTTAAATAACAGATTATTTTCATCTTACTAAGAGAAACAAGGTGAAGTTGAGCGTTTAGTCGCTGGTTTGATTTACTGACACACAGACAAAGATCATCTGACTGTACATGAATCATTAATATCAGATCAGGCATTAGAATGAACACAGTTACTGACATGTTGTTGCATTACTGTCGAGTCCATATCGTAAAAGTCCGATTCTTTGATTTACCAAAGAATCCACAGTGAAATGAACCGAATACAAATAAATAAAGCTCAACTGAGACATTCACATTGTTGAACATAAATAATCATATTCCTGCATTAGGATCCTTTGAAAGGTAATGTTATTTTAGTCCTGTATCGCTCTTCTCTCCTCCTCATCTCACTCACACACCAGTGGGCGGGGCTAACGCTGCAATGATGAAGTAGGCGTTGATTTCTTCTGAGGAGGCGGAGTTTCACCATCTATAGACACATTCCAGGATCAGTCATTCGCTGGATCAGGTGTCAATAAAAGGAGGAAGTTTTCAGTTCTGAAACTTACAGGATATTTTTTTTAGTACGATGACCTCCTAAAAGTTGATTTCTCAATTCATGACCCCTTTAAGATCCAGACCTTCATGAATTATAGACCAAGCTAGTTTTCTCTGTGTAAAATGTGTTCTGCTCTAATAGAAATAAAAAAATTAAAATAAATAAATAAATTCTTGCAAGATTTAAACAGGAATATTCAGCGTTTGATGGATCTTGTTTGGTTGTCTTTAAAGAAAGGACAGTCTATAACTATTTATAACTTTAATGCGATGTCAGTCCTGCATGGCAGATGTGTTTTATGGTAATGAAATGGGTCCTGAGACAGTCTCATTTATTGCTTTCTGATGAATGAATTTATTTCAGCAGAGGGTCTATGAGACTTTAATGAGAATGATGTACTGCAGACATTTGATTTATATACTGTACGCATATAGAGTTTATAAGTTTGTAATTTGATCAAGTCTCTTTTCAGTCTGTTTTAACTGTATGTGATGAATGTGATGTGTCTGATTTAACTGACTTGGAGTGAAGGACTGAAGGTTTCACATGACCTTGACCTGTAGATCAGGTGGCTTCATCTCTGCTCATTATTGCTCAAGCTGAATTGCAATAGCAAATATGTCTTGATTTCTCAGAGTAATGCAGAGAAGCTCAGTTTATGAGAACACAATGTACAGCCTCCTTCAGTAATGACCTCACAGAAAACAACTTGCAGTTTTTTATGCACCAGGGCTGATGAAATTTGCAAACAGATGCCTGTGCGGACCGTGTGTGTGTGTGTGTGTGACAGAGATCTGCTGGCGTATGACATGTGCCTGTTTCTTTTGCGAGCTTTTGATTCACGACTCGGCCGCTTCTAAAAATAACAGCAAGCAGAGCGGGACAGCGGCCTGTCTCCGGAGAGAGAGAGAGAAAGAGAGAGAGAGAGACAGGACATGTGCAGTCCTCCTCTGTTTCTCTCTCTCTCTCTCCAGTCATTTTGTTCAGCAGCACAGTCGCGCCTCAGACACACTCACACACACACACACACACACACACACACACACTGAGTCTGCAGCAAATTGAGAGTGAGACAAATCCACACCGAGAGAGCGAAAGAAACAGGTAGAACAAAACAGACGCAAAAAAGGAACTTGCATTTCTAGAAGTGCAGAAGGAGACGTGAACCGGACAGGATTGAGGATCAGCTCAGAGACGCTCAGAGCGGCCAGATGCCTGTATTCAAGGTACACCTGCTTTACTGCTAATGACCAGAGCTTTACACCTGTGTGTGTGTGTGTGTGTGTGTGTGTGTGTGTGGCCGGGATGACAGGAATACATGTTTCTAAAGCTGCACTGTTTACCCTGTATCTATTAAATGTGTAGCAGACATTAACATGCAGTTTCACTGAATATCACAATGGGTTTACATTGTATTTTTATTTTTTATATTCATATTAGATATTTTATTAGTGTATATATACAGTATATATATATATTTTTTAAGTTTTAGACTTAAAATATATATTTTTTAATTGCATAAAGTTTTTCTAATGTAGATTTATGTTGCAGTTTAGCTGAATCTGACGGGGTTTCAGTACATTTGACATTTTTCGATAATTAGAGAATTGAACATGTTTGGTTTGTTTTTAATTGCTTTAAGGTTTTCTAATGCATATTTTATGTTCATATGAGCTTCATGTGTATGGACAGTATAGCCTACATATATTTTTGTGGATTTATTTCCTTTTTAGGAGGCAATATTTTATGATGAGTGACGAACATCATATATGAAATGTTTAACATGCTCATATTTTATGTGTGTTTGTGTGTGTTTTATTGGTTATAAATGGTGTTTGCTGAGATAAGCAAGTGGAAAATTGTTAAATAAAGTTTCTTGCTCTGGTTTTCACATACAGCAAAGCATACAGAGAGAGAGAGAGAGGAGACTTACATGATGATAGATTGCTTTATGAAGTTTATATGACTGGCCAGTCGCTGACATGCACATTTCCCACAATGCTCGTGGAGGCGAGACAGACGTGAGTGTCAGTGTGCAGGAAGATAAGAAGAGGACATTTCTCAACTTGTTGTTCTTAAACACTTCCTGCTGTTGTGGTATTTGAGAAAAGTTGTGTCACAAAAGCTAAGTTTAAAATATCTCAACTTTACTTTCTGCAATTCATTAGTTTTACTCACATAATCTGTCATCATGTGTGTACGCTCATGTCGTTTCAAACTTGTTTTGATGTATTCTGTGAAACACAAAAAGTGTTCATACTGCTCTTCTCCAGACAAAGAAAGGGCTGTAAACGTGCTCCATATGACTGGTGTGATATATTTGAAGCCATTCGGCAGGAGTCGTGTGAGCAACAAATCCAATATTCAAGTCCCAACTGATTCAAAATCTTCCCTTTTATTACTTTATTACACATTCAGATCTGTCGTGTCAGACGTGTCAGGCCAGTAAGACGCTCTCAGTCAATGATGTTTGATGTCAGTGATGTTAAATGTGTCTCAGTGTGTCCTGAATGTACACATGACATTAGATTGAAGAGCTGCTTGTGGTGCTTTCTGTCATTTTTGGACACATTTCATGTGTTGCATGGAGAAGATTTGCTTTTGTGTTCCATGGAAGAAACGAAAACGAGCACCCCGAACGAAAGACCAGAAACTCTTGTTTCTTATTTCACGTGTGTGAAGTCTGGGGGCGCCATGAAGACTTACTAGAGATACTAGTGGACTATGAACAATATATGATATGTCTCTTTCAAGAATATAAAATGACAGTGAAACACAAATGTACAACTCCTCCTCTCGTCAGTCAGGATTGGCCTCATGATTCCCCTGAATCAAACTAATTCTTGAAATATGTGTATGTGAAATCATTGACATTAATGATATCTGCATATGTTGTTTGTGTTCTGTTTATCCTGGGGGAGTCATAGCTGCTCTCCCTGCCCAGAACACAACCATTCTGCCAATACAAACTCTATGCAATTATCAATTATACTTGATGATAGTGGTCCTGACAGAAGTCTACATTTTTAGATGTTGGATCTGATTTGGTGGAAAGTACATGGTCTGTGTCGTTCGCTTTTGTGTGTTTGCATCACATCCACAGTGTTGTTGCACTGAATTTAGGGAGATTTCTATCATGGACAGTTTTCAGATGCATTTTAAACCCAATGTTTAAACTGTGGAGAGGAACGTGACAGATCCTGTAAATACACACCTAACAATCATGTCATCGACACGGACGGATGATGTTCGAAGGTGTTCACCAGCCAGAGTGAACTGATCCGGAAACACAAATTAAAGTCAGTGTATCTTGGTGCAGCATGACAGATCACCATCAGATATAAATCAACATCCTCCAATTCTATTCAAATTCCATCTTCATAAGAAGTCCACTGGAACTGAGGAATCAAAAATCTTACCAATGTGTGCTATCAGTATACTTCCTTTAAACAAAAAATTAAGAAAGTACACTCTAAAAAATGCTGGGTTAAAAACAACCCAAGTTGGGTTGAAAATGGACAAACCCAGCAATTGGGTTGTTTTAACCCAGCGGTTGGGTTAAATGTTTGCCCAACCTGCTGGGTAGTTTAATTTAACTCAACTGTTGTATAAAAATTACTGTATTGCTTGCTTAAAATTAACCCAAAATATGCTGGAAATTAACATTTATTAATATGTTTAATAAATGAGCATTTATTAATAAGATAATGAATAATAAACACTAAACATTTATTAAATTGCTTATTAATAAATGTACATCTTTTGATTATTATTGTTGCCTCTAGTAATTATGTGTCTGATTTTTAATTTCTCACCTATTTTGGGTTCATTTTAAGCCAGACATATAGTCATTTTTAATCAGTAGTTGAGTTAAATAAAACTACCCAGCAGGTTGGGCAAACATTTAACCCAACCACTGGGTTAAAACAACCCAATTGCTGGGTTTGTCCATTTTCAACCCAACTTGGGTTGTTTTTAACCCAGCATTTTTTAGAGTGTATACTTTCAGTCTACTTCTTATGTACTTTTCAGAAATTGCACTTGCGTATACTTGACTTATACTGACAGAAAGGTCTTAGTATATTTGGACTATACTTTAATCAATCTTTTGATCGAGATATACTTAAAAGTATAATTAAGTATTCTAATTATACTTGACTTGTAGTTTTGATTGAGTTGACCATTAAATGATTTTTTACATGCTGTCTTATAAACTTTGTGCATTGTTTGAAAATATCTGTTTTCTTTATAAATCTATATGTCCGGATCGGATACCGCTACGGAAAACATTCCTCTCTGAACATCAAAGTGAATAAAGAATAAACCGCATAATTAACACAAGCACAGAATAATAAAAGCACATTTCAACATGACACTCAGGCCTGCAAACATAAATCCCCAAAACTAAACTAATACATGAAGCAAAATAAATGATAACCAGGATAACAGAGGTCCACACGGGTTACCGAAGAGAACCAAAACCCTTTTATAATTCTCTGCAGGCGTTTAGCATTACGATCACCTCAAAGTCCCGCCGAAGGCACGTCACAGAACGATAAGTGTGATGATATGCTCACTTAAAGAAAAGTATAGCCTACTTGCAGGATAAAACTGCTAGTTTACTGAGACTCATAAACTAAAAAAATATACAAGTATTAAAATAGTAAACTACTAGTATACTTTAAGTTCACTAGTACAGTTGTGCACTTAAACACATACTTTTATATACTAAAAAGTGGGCAAGTTTAGTCCCAAGCTGTACTGAAATAGTACACTTAAAAGTTTACTACTAGTAGGGTGAATTCAGGGTGATTGGGACACTGTTTGCCATTGAGATGAATTGAAAAATGTGCCTCAATCAACCTGAACCGTTGATATTAGTATACTTACTTACTTAAAAACTATATTTTTTAAGTATACTTCATAAAATGAACTTCTTCATAAGGCCTGTGCTGTGCTTTACTTCATAGCTGTAGTTTTTAGTAGCAAGTTTGCGCTTGTTTTCCATACTTAAGTTTCTGCTTTTCAGGCCATTTTCAGCAGTGCAAACAGAGCAGATAGGGCTACCGTTAATGATTGTGTATTCAGTCGGACATTGAAGTCCAGCCAAGTGGCATGATGTCTTGAGTAAGGCTGGGGTGAGCGATCAGCACTTAATGGTGTGTTTGTGAAGGGCTCTCTCTCTCTCTCTCTCTCTCTTCCTCTCACTCATGATGTGTTTATGTGAAGAGGGTGTCGCCCGTCCAACCACTAGGTTTCTTCCTGTCTCTATTCTTTCTTGCACTTCTTGTGATCTTGCAGAAGAAGCTTGAATCTGCACTCTAACCCGGTCTGACACACACTGATGCACATGTGACCGGGGTCTGATTCTCGTGTCTCGGCTGTGTGTTCGTCCTCACGGTGAGTGTGTTGATGGTGCAGCTGATTTCTTTCTTTGTAGTGTTTCTGAGTGTGTGCAAGTATTATTCCTCATTTGTGAGGAAATTGTTTTTGCTCGTTCAGATCTCAGGAGGCATCAACTTTGTCTTGGCTAAACTGAGACGGCATACAGAACTATAAAATATAGGTGGTGTCGAAAGAATGAACTTTAAATTAGTTTCTATTGAGATCTCTGGCTTCTGTCAGACTTTGGTTGTCTTGGCAAATCTGAACACAGTTTGAGGCGTTAAGATCTATTCAGACACGTGTGAGAGTAAAATCTGAGATGCAGAAAACTTTAGTTAAATTACTTGCTTATGTTACTTAAGACAAAGATATTTGTAGGTCACTAATGATACATTTGTGGCATTTGACCATGTGAGACGGTTAGATTTTCTTGCCTCGGTCGAATAATGGATCGTCAGGTTTCGCACAAACTTTCCATGAAAGCTGAAGTTCTCATACTCATTTATGAATTAGTTTATTGCATTTTTACGTATTATAAATCAAGATTTCACATTAGCAGCCTGAAAAACAAAATGGTTATTCAAACTAGGAATAAATTTCATACAGAAAGGGAGCAAATGACGTTCCTCATCAGTGAAGTGGTCGATGATTTCAGTTCTGCACTGAAGCTGTTGTCTAATTGAATTTGGGGGGCAGTTTCATGACATTTTTTGCCCCAAACCTGTTCATTTCCAACTCATATCATACATGGCATCTCTGCAGTCCAATTGATGGAAATCCGTCGTTGCGATGGAGAATGGCAATCCCTGCGATAGTTGTTTTGACCATGGTCAAAGTAAAATTTAACACATAATTGAAAGCACCAGAGCAAAATCATTAGGGAACGTTCCTTCATATTAACACAGTACATGTACATTCCATGCATTTAAAGAGATAATTCACATTATTCCCTTTTGTGAATTCTATTTACTGCAGCATGAGAAAGTATGGAGTCCCCCTAGGGTCACATACAGTGGCAGAATTTTCCCCCAATAATCTGTGCCTTGAGTTTGCGATCGGTGCTCTCTGCTTATGAACTGTACTCGTGGATTTGTGAACCTTCACACATTATAACAATAGCTTGTAGTCTCATATTTGACAACTCTACTCTTATGCCAGGTTCAGACTACACAATAATTTTGTCTGTTACTATAGTCAGATTATGCGATTTTGACTCTTGTCGTGTCGTGGATGAGAGCGTGTGTGATGTCAGAATTAGTATCAATTGATACAACAAGCCCCGCTTATGGGTTGCAACATTTCACTTCCCTTCTTTCATTTAGCAGCCATAACCATGTTTGTTTGTGGCGAACAGAAGTGTACACACATCGGTGTGATGGGGCATGAGGGATCAAGAGAATGAGGCTTCCTCGCGGCGGCCATGTTAATGACTGCAGCGGGCGTCTTTATTGGGCCGAATGTCTTTGTGATGGTTTGTGTGACCTTAATCAAGTATTGTGTGTCCCTGACCTTCTGTGTTTGATTAATCTTGCCTCCGTGTCCTTCTTTCTCTCTCTCTGAGAGCGGAGCCCCAGTAGCAGAAAGACTGACTCTAATAGCCATAAAAATGGTAAAGGTTGTTTTCTGTACTCTGTTAAATATTTTATGGCTCTATTTGTGGGCTTCTACAATCTAAAAGTGAGAAAAACTGCCTGATTCGACTAAAATTTCTATGATAAAAGCAATTGCTGGCAACTGTTCAACAATTACCTCATATTTCACAGTGATGTGAATTTTTGGTTGTTCATAGGATAAAATCTAGGAGAAAGAAACACTAATAAAGCTTTAAAAACTGAAAGAGAGGGCAAGTTATTCCACAGTCTGAAAAGCCTCCATCTGCTCTGTGTTTCAGCCTTCAGCAATGGCCTGTCCATAAATTAAGGTTACCAGCTTCTGGAGGGTTGTAGGGACAGTGCAGTCGGACAGGTAGTTTGTGGCAAGGTTATGTAAGGATTTATACACAAATAGAAGAATTTTAAAGTCAATCCTAAATTGGACTGGAAGCCAATGGAGAGCTCGTAAAATGGGAATGGCGTGATCATATTTGCGACTATTCTTGAGAAATTTGGCTGCAGCATTTTGAAGCAGTTGGAGGCGAGATACTTGGACTCAGAGATACTGTAAGACTGCAATAACCCAAACACGAGGATATAAAAGAGCTATCTCAAGAGACTTTTCAGACAGAAAATGTTTTATTTTAGGGTACGTTTACACGACAACGATATGCTTAAAATGTAGAAGTTTTTCCTTTGAGTTTTCCACACACAGACGACACCATTGTCAAAACGATCCCCATTCATACGAATCCGTGAAAACGACTAAAAACGCTGTATTCTGCTGGCAGGCCATTAGATGGCGATGAAACACTATAGACTGAACATGTAATACACACGTGCATGACGTCATCATTTTCACAGATTCAGCGTTTTTGTTGTTTACAAGGAGACCGTTTTCAAAACCTTACACATTGAAAACTGTTTTTAAAAGTTTGCATTTTCAGGCACCCAAAACGCTGTTGTCGTGTAAATGAACGGCCAAACGCATAAAAAGTTTTACGTCTTTAGTTGAAAACAGTGTCGTGTAAACGACCCCTTAGCCAGAGTTTTTGTCTAATGTTATCTAGGAAAACACCAAGGTTCTGTACACAGTTTGAATTAAAAACAGACAATGTTATTGTGCCGCAGTGACAAGCTGTTGTACCTCTGTGTTGATTCTCTGTTTTATTATTATTTATTTATTTTATTAATTAGAGTCATTAGCATCATGCCCACATCCTAAGCACAAGTGCCACTTACTCCATAATGGTAACCACAAAACTCATAAACATTACTGAAACTCCTCTAAATGTCCATTAAACACTAACATGAATACCAACATCTTTCCCTTTACTGAAAAACACATAACATATCACTTAATCCCTAAATTTCCTCTCCTAATGGAGGCTCTTGCAAAGCATCCTGGGAACTAAAGATCCACTGTCAACAAAAATGTTTCATATATTTCAACACAGTATAAATGAACTAACTTCAGTTTTAAATATATATTAGGTGAACTGAACACAATAAAATTAAATTGTGATGAAATGTTAAAAAAATCATGCTACTTTCTTTAGCTCATTTTAATGAAATAAACTGAACAAGAGGGACATTATTTGCACATTTTTCCCTCTGAGAGTGTGTGTGTGTGTGTCTCAGTATCTTCATTGCTCTTGTTAGCTGTGGCGGATCTGGAGGTGTTTTGGTGTGCGAGGCACGTTCCCGCTCCATGTGTCCTCTTGGAGGTGTTTGCCCCAGCACATTCACTTACGCCTTTAATCTGCTGTTTCTAATGCTGTGCCGAAGCCGCTGTAAAGACGCGTCTCTCCCAATGATTTCCCTCATTCTGTGAGCACGGACACACCGGGACAGCAGCCAATTAACTTCAGTGTCCCATTGATTTATCAATCATCCCAACATTAATGTTCACCAACATTATTCACTGGTCGATTCCCGGTCGCTGGATCCTTCCAAAACAGAAAGAAACAGTTTTATGATATTGTGATTAGAATAGATTCTCAAATATTTCATCAAGATGATTTATTTAATGTCGTTCCAAACGTAGGTTCGGGAGGAGCCTAAACATTCAGTCCTGTCAATCATCGTTACGAGCGTATATAAGCAGCAGTCGCTGCGTCACGCAATGCAATTCTTCCAGCATCCCTCCTCCTCTATTTCTCTTATTCCTCCTCTATGCAGTGCTGTTATAGTGGTGTTTACCTCAGATTCGAGCCTCCTTCGAGGACAGCAAGCCAAGTTTGTTTTACCATTAACCATTCAGACTGAACTTGTGAATGTGTTTATGTGCAGCTCCTGCCAATCTCTCGCCGTCACCACAAAATCACCTGATGGCCTCTGTTTGACGTGGCCGACAAGACAACTTTGGCATCAATACTGTATCAATGTTTGTATGATCATGAAGCCAGTTTATCAAAATATCATAATAATTTTGTTGGCTAAGCTTGTTTGTATTTTTAAGAAATATGTAGGATATTATATATTGATTAGGATAATGTTTACTGTAAAAAAGAATTGTTGGTTTAACTTAAAGTAAGTTAGTGGTTGCCTTAAAATTTTGAGTTAATTGAAATTAAAATAATCAACAGAAACTCAAAAAATTATGTTATCTGAACCACATTAATTATTGAAGTTGACTAAAGTAAAAATGTTGTGTTATCAAATCATGAAAATATATATTTTTACAGTGTAGGATATGATATTATCAATTAATTACATGCATTTAATCCAGTTCCTATATCTGGAAAAGTAGGAAATGATAATTTACCAATATATTTTTCAGCATGCTGCAGACAAAGAAACAGAACTTAGTCTAACTTTGCTTTTTTTTTCAATGTTTTGTTATTTTTGCATACATGTTTGTTATTTTTGCATTGTTTAATTGAAAGTCATGCAACATAATCATGTGTTTAGATAATGAATTATGTGTATGAGATGAGATGAGTCTGTAGAATAAAACAGATTCAGTGTGTTTGAATGTTCGGAAGGCTAGAGTTTGTGGCAAGTAAGGAAATGTGACCGAGTATAGTGTGATGATCAACTGCGGTAAACGACAGCTCTTGCTTGACCTGCGAGGTCAAGATCGCATGTTTGAGCTTCTGTTACCATATTTGATGTGCTGCTATCGTATGTGTGTGCGCTATCAGTGTTTCTATAGGCGAATAACATCATATAACATGATCGTGTCTCTTCAGAAGACTCATATGCATTACCTAACCCTAATGCCTCTATGCTATTTTTGAAGCTTGAAAATGTTGATGGCATAGACTTTCATTGGATGGACAAAAATTATGAGAGAACATTACAAAATCTTCATTTTTGTTCTGAAGAAGAATGAAAGATGCTGGAACTACAAGAGGGTGAATAAATGATGAGAGAGTTTTCATTTTAGTGTGAACTCGCTCTGCTCTGGTGCTCTATGAATAGCAAATGGTGCAGAAAGCCAGTTTAGTGTTGATGTGGTTAACACTTTATTTCCATAGTTGGGTTTAGACATGTTTCCATGTTCACAGGTTATAAGTAACTTGTGAACATGGAAACTAGCAAGAGTATTAGTAGACTGTCTGCGTAATATCTGCTAACACTTTATTTTGATGTTCCCAAGCATACATTCTACTGACTATTAGTAACTTTGTAACTACATGTCAACCCGAACCCTAAACTATTTAATACTCTAATGAGAGTTGGTTGACATGTAGTTCACAAGTTATAGTTAGAAGAATGGACTTCGATGTGGACTATTGAAATGAAGTGTAACCTTGGGTATTATGACATGTTTTGGAATCAAGCATGTCTTTAGGCAGGTCATGTTAGTCAAGCACTGAATCAGCTGCCGCTCAGATGATCATGATGTCTGTCAATACAGTTGAGACTCGTGTCAGAGCGGCTCCTTCACCCTCTAGTCCTCTTTATATCAGTGTGTCCGGTACAAAACCATCATATTATTGCTTCAGTTGTAACTGTCTGTGATTATCATTTGATGAAAGATTCTTAATTTCATTGCATGGCACATGCCGAACTCAGCAGAAAACATGTGGAAATGCACTATAAACCCATCAACACATTCTTTGAAATATGGGATTTTATGAGTCGATTTCTCACCCAGACATCTGTTCTGTTGGGCCTGATGCAATTAACGTGCAGTTATACACAAATATGTTTTCAGTAAATCTGTTTTTCTAAGCAGTTTATATTCTGTACTTGAGATTCTGTAACTTAATATTGTATTTTTGTTTAACACATATTTTAATCAAACAATAATTGGAGTATTCCCCGCGGTGCCTCCACAGACCCCGGAAAATATCACAAAGCAGAACATATTAATGGTCCTAAAAATAGCCGTCATTTTCTTTGAAGAAAATCGAAATGCTTTTTTCTTGTGTTTGATTCTTGACAAGTTTCGTGAGATTCTTCCATTTAGTTTACTTGATAAAATGTCTTTGAAAGGTTTAATGCCATCCTTGCACATAAACATGTTTCCTGCTGCACTGATAAAAGCCTGTGCACTCATGGAAATTGTATAAAGATGGCAAATTAAATTGGAGTTTGCCATTTTGAGAAAGATTTTGACTTTTTTTTGTGCAATGTGCATTATATGGTAGGTTTGAGAAGGTGTCGTCTGAGACTCAGACCTGAGAGGACTGAAAATTTCACAAAAAATGATGCTTAACAAGACAAAACCTTAATTTTAAAAAAAAATATTTTCTTTTTCAGTATTTTTATCTTGTTTTACAATATAAATATTTAAACATTCTTAAATTGATACATTTATTTGAGAAGAAAATGAATTGTCATTATTAAGTGTTGTTTATTGAAAATTCAATAGTTTATGCTTAAAAAAATATCTGCCAATTGGCTTAGAAAAATAATCTTGTTTTAATTAATTTTATTTCTCTGATCCCAATGGCAGATTTTTTTTTTCTTGTTTTAAGCACTCGTTTAATTTCGATTATTTTTCTTTATATCTTCAGTCATTTTGCTTCTCCAGTAAATGTATCTTGACTTAAGATTTAGATATTTGTGCTGGAAAACAAGAAATTCTGAGCAAGAATTTTTTTTTTTTTTTTGCAGTTGTCATAAATTTTTTATTTCAGTTTTAGTTATTTTAGTACATCAAGTTAAACAATGAAAATGTAAAATATTTAAGTTTTTATATTTTATTTTATTTCAGTCAACATTTATTGAAAGTAATCATTTTTTTATGGTTTTAGTTATAGTTTCTGCGATCTATAATAACCCTGCTACCGGTTTAGACAATATTCAAGCACCATTATGATTATTGCACCAACTATAACACATATTGTTAATTATTATTATTATTATTGATTGTAAAAGGCAGTGTTTCCTTTCAAGTCGTTCAGTTTAGTAGCTGGTGTAGGAAACATGCAGGAGTGACGCTCTCTGAAGCTCGAAGCTCCTCCTGTATGCGAGTGTCCTCATTAATATATAACAAGAGAGAGGCACAATTTTGTCAGAATTTTGTTTCAGAGTCCTGATAACATCTCATCTTTGTTTCAGCCTGACTCGTGACGCATTGCGAACATATGAAGCTAAAAATGCTTGACTCCCAGATTGCTTTCTTTAAAAAGAAACACTCCAACCTCCGTGCTGCCTGAGGTTACACACGAGCTACGCAAGCGACAGCAAGACGTGAATCACAAGGTCTCCAATGATGAAATACTGTAGTATGATATAACTAGTGTCTCATCTTCCCTAAAGAGATGTTGACCTTTAACTCTGCCCGTGACGATATGAACTCAGTAGGTTCACTGTGTCCGGTCGTGTTCGATGTGAAGATGAGAGAATCAATACTTGTTGTAAGCTTCCAGTCCTGCTGAAAAATCCAGCATTAATTCCATGTTGGTTTATGGGCAAACCAGCCACCAGCATCCCATGATGGTCCCAGCATGCAAAACACATCTTATGCTGGTGACCAGCGATGCTGGATTATTCATCAGGGAACAACAAGAGCTGGTCGCACTCAAATGAGACACAACGTTCTTCCCAGAGCTAAACCAGCAGCTTGATGAAGACCTTGAAAACATACACTGCTCAACTGCAGGTTTTACTGCGTTGAATTTTCAGCATCATTACTCCAGGCTTCAGTGTCACATGATCCTTCATTTTATTGATGCATTTTATTGATGCTTCAGTCTATGACCAGGATTGGCAAATCTGCTCCTCTCACAACCCCAATTAATCTAATCAAAGTCGATTAGAATTGAATAGATTGATTAGAATTACTTGAAAGTTATAGGCAGCTGTGCTTGATAACATCTGCAGGACAGTTGCCCATCCTTGATCTATATCTTTCATTCAATATATATTTCATTCACTATCATATTGTGTGTCGAGAATGAAAGCTCATGTGTTCATGTGCAATTCAAGACAGTTTCCACATCCACTGTAAAATCTGGCCTGGACTTTTCCTACTCTTGCTATACTTCATACTTTAGTGCAAAAAACTTTTTTTTAAATTTGTTATAATATTCATTTTTTAATAAATCCAAAAGCAAAACAAGCGAAAAGAACTATAAAAGAACTGGCAAATAAGCTAATGAGTGGTCCTCTGCTGCCATCTAATGGTTATAGTGATAATTTCATGTCATTTTCATGTTAAAAGTGTTTGTTTTCCACCAGGTGACAGAAATCCTCCACTAAAGCATGACACATTTTCATGAATGAAAATGATCAATTTAGATCGGAGCTAATTTAGTTAATTTTACTGCACAGATTAAAATTAATAGTATTTAAAACATTACATGTGTTGAAAAAATATTAAATTTTTTTTACATACATATTGCCAATCTAGACAATTACAGTAATATAAAGTTTGTCTATACTCTTAATTAGCTGTTTAATTTAAAATGATTAGAAATTAAATCAATATTCAGGGATTGACTTCATATGTAGTGTAGAATGCCTACCCTAGTATACTAACAATATATTAAATTATTAAATAAAATTATTTTTTTCATTTGGGGTTGAGTCCACTAATATTAAACTCCTCGAATTGCTCCTGGTGCTGGTTGTGTGGAGTTAAATCATTCATGCCCTAATGTGCTGTAGCTCTTTCCGGCTCATTCAACAGTGGCTTTGACTCTTGTGTGAACACTAACTCTACACACTTGCTGTAGTTGACATCACAGCTCAACACCAGACCGGTTCCTGAAGCCAGAAACACGCAGATACAAACGCTTGGCTAATGCTTGAGTTGCTCTGGCCGATTCAACATGTTTACTTTAAGTAACTTGCTTCAAACGGTTGCTTCCGCTGAGAACCCTGGAAATGTGGTTCATGGTGAAGTCGAAATTCTGACATTTTTTCTTTTGTGATATAATCTTAAAAAATAGTTGCCAATAATAAATTCAGAATCGGAAGATAAAATCTCACAATTGTGAGAAAGAGTCAGAATTGTGAGATTCAAATGTTATAGGTTTAAATGTTACTATGTTTAAATGTAACTGTAGGGCTAATAAATCATTCCCCCGTGAACTGCATACGTAAATACTACGTATATCTATTGTTTACATCAAATTCATGCTTTAATAGTTGACTAATTATCCCAGGATTCATCAGTCCAGTCTGTCTGTTTAATGGCTTACAACCATAAATGTCAGCGTTTATCTTCAAAGACCGTCTTTGATGATGTTGTTCTATAAAAATGAAGACATTTTTTCCCTCTTATTCCTTGGATCTCACCTGTTTTCCTCCACTTGTCACCACCATTTTTCTGCCACCAGCTGTGACGGCTATTCCCAAATGGCCTATGACTTTCCAAAAGAGAGAGAAAAAATATCTAGAGATTGATTACGGTGGTGAGAAGAGAGAAAGATGTCAAATTTGCTGTCACTCCCTCAGCCGTTTGTATTAGAAACACTCATGCAACCAGTTTTCTGTCATTTTATGCCAAGGTAAGACAACACAAAGTTTAATATAAACATGAAAATCTTTGCTATATTTACAATGTTAGTAAATGTGGAAATGCACAAAGTGTTCATTGCAGCGGTTGATCTGACAGAGAGAACTATATACGCAGGAAACAGTTAGTGTTGATGTGCCGTTCCTCTCACTGCAGTCTGACACATTTCAGAACGCAATGTCATTACTTACTTCCACATCATCACCTGCATTAAGAACTGTGCTAGTTTGACATGCAGATATAAGTGTTCATCAGAGTCCCTTTCAAGGAGAGTCTGTTCACATATCTGAGACGCAGCTATTTCGGGCATTCAGGACCAGGTCCTATCTATTTGAATGGGGAATCATGAAATCTCGAAAACTGCTTGCTGAACTCACATTTAAATGACGTATTTCAAACCAGCAACCAAATCTGATATGATCCGTCCTGTTGTTTCTTATGCTCAAATAGCATTAAAATCTTATTTTTTAGGCTAGGTATAATATGAGTGCACCATCTAAAGTCTTTGATGTTCATTTTCCACAGGCACTTTCTGCATAAAAAAGTTATCTCTGTTCAAAATATGTTTTCCAGTCATCAGCTTAATGCTTTGAATGAATAATAGATGAGATGATTTCCTGGGAGCGACTAAAAAGGTTGTACAAGCAGCTAGAATAAAGCAATACTGCACCCTTATTGATTAAATAATTAGTGGTGTTTGCCAAAGCAAGCATCACATCACCATTTCTCATTTCACAGGCAAAAAATATCTAATATCTGTCTTTGTATAGTCTGTTTCTCTGAAAGATGTACTCTCTTATTTTATACACTTCTTTTTTCTCCCCCAAACACATTTTTTTTCTTTCACATTACGCAACTATTCTATTTTCCTCTTCTGCGTCACGATGGGAGAGCGATCCACGTGGGACTCGACGAACACTGACTGAACCATCCCGTCACGGATAACGGAGCAGAAAAGAAAGAGTTTAAGGGAAATCATCTGTCTTCGGTTCTTGTGCCCTAATTTCCTCCGTGTCGCTCTGTTCAGTAGTAACCTTTTACACAACCTAAAAATACCACAGGCGAGATAAGAGGCTCATTCTTAGCGGAGCTCCAGTTATGGATGGGAGAGAGCTAATATGCCGTTCATCATGTGAGCAGCGGTTCTAGTGAATTCCATCTTATGACTTCTGCTTTTGGCTGCATCAGCTGAGCTTGTTTTCTGTTGCAGTAAAAGAGGCACCAGAGGAGTTTATTTCTCAGCAGCTTAGAGAAACTCTCTGTTGGAGTGAATGATAAGCAGCAGGAGCTGGTCCTGACAGAGAGTTGAGTTTTGTGAAACACATTAAATGGCTTCCAGTATCTCTCTGTCTGTCTTCTGGTCGTCCGTTTCATTCCCAAAGAGGACACATTTTAACTCCACTTCTGATCAGATGGGATGCATTTTAAATAGTGCTTTATAGACTCTTCTTCTCAGCTTTGCATGATATTACGGCTTGCCCTGAAGTGAGGTGGAATGAATATACTACAAATATGTCTACAAACGATTATCTGCTTCGTTAATTCAGTTAACACACTTATTTTCTGTATTTTTACAGCTGATTTGATATGAATTACACTGCGTTTCTACATTGTCTAAATTTCTACAACAAATCACACCCAGCATCTATGGAACCGGAAACAAAAACAAAGACAGAAAATAAGCTCTATTCAGACGGGACTAGATTTCCTGAAATAAATTAACGCATTTTTTCGCAGTATGTTGCGATTGTAATTCTGTCCCGTATCTGCCAAGACTGTATTTTTCTAACACAACCTCTGCACACATTCCAGAGCAAATTACTTTTTGTTTTTCAACTTTCTCCTCAAGGAAAATCTAATCCCATCTGAATGTGAATGTCTGTTATTGCTGATATTATATTTTCACACCTCTTTTTCTTATATGCATTGGCCAACATGTACAGCTGTAGATGATTATTTTCAACCATACAACCATAATTCTGACCCTTCAGTGTTTGAATTCACTCACTTTTTTTTGTTTTGTTTTTAAATTATTTTTTTATCGTGACAAAATGTGTGACAAAATATGTAGTGATGTGATTTCTCAGGACCAGGATAGAAAATATGTATATTTATATTTATATTTTATATATGATGGACTGCCCATTCGTCCAGGGTAGTTTCAACACATTCTCACTCCTAACTTGTCACATACGGACGCTTGGTCAGGACCTCTTGGCATCACTTTTTAACGCACAGTTGCAGTGATAACCTCAGTCAGGATTTTTTTTCTTGTGTGATTTTATTGCTCTGAGGGCATGAGAAAATAAGATTTGAAATGTAATTTTTTTTTTTCAGAGAGATTTCCAGATGTCCACTTGAGTGAACAGTGTGTGTTTATGATTTAAACTGAAGAGATACTGTATTAAACATAATACAGTAATAACACAGCAATATTGTGTGTATTTAACAAACCAATCAATAAAATTATATAAAATCATGTGGTAAAATATATACAAAAAACATAAATGCGAAATATTGCAAAATTGAACTTCATAGAAGTTGAACTTTGCGTATCTTCAGATTACTTTATGATCTAACGAGTAAACAAATGCATTACAAGTAACATGAATTATGTAATCAGATTACTTTTTTGATGTTACAAGTAATGCATTACATAATCAATTACTTTTTCATGTAAGGAATAAAGTAACGCATTGCAAGTAACATGCATTATGTAATCAGATTACTTTTTTGATGTTACAAGTAATGCATTACAAGTAATGTGCATTAGTAATCAGATTACTTTTTTGATGTTACAAGTAATGCATTACATAATCAATTACTTTTTCATGTAAGGAATAAAGTAACACATTGCAAGTAACATGCATTATGTAATCAGATTACTTTTTTGATGTTACAAGTAATGCATTACATAATCAATTACTTTTTCATGTAAGGAATAAAGTAACTGCATTACAAGTAACATGAATTATGTAATCAGATTACTTTTTTGATGTTACAAGTAATGCATTACAAGTAATGTGCATTAGTAATCAGATTACTTTTTGATATACGAAGTATAGTAACACATTGCAAGTAACATGAATTATGTAATCAGATTACTTTTTTGATGTTACAAGTAATGCATTACATAATCAATTACTTTTTCATGTAAGGAATAAAGTAACGCTTCGCAAGTAACATGCATTATGTAATCAGATTACTTTTTTGATTTAACGAATAAAGTAATGCATTACAAATCACATACATTATGTAATCACATTACTTTTTTGATATTAATGCAAATTACATTCTAATAACACAAATACATTTATTTACAGTAAAAACAGTGACTGCAGATAAAGTATTTTCAAAAACAACAGTCACAGTAATAGTAGGAATTGTAGCTGAAATATAGCTAGTGATGCATGATGTGGACAGATGACAGATGATTAATCAGAATTTTCTCCCAATCTAAAATCAATACTTGGAACATTTAACTGTGATATGATTTATTAGACATTGTTTGATGCTACACTATATATACATACATATTTTTAAACCTGTAAGAGTCTTTTAGGATAGAAGGAATGGATGGATATTCCAGAGCAACTTGGTTTAGAGGGGGGAAAAAAATCGACATACAACGGCTTGCCACTTGGTGGCAGTGTATAGGATGATGCACTAGGGTCCACTGTAGAGGTTGATGTGCAACTATGCCATCCAAACCCATGCATATACAAGAAAATGCTTTTTGAATTTATACATTTTGATGTTTGCGTCACACAAGCAGCTCCATATGTGTTGCTGTTCTGATCTAGTAAATTTGCTCATTAGTTTACCTGGTACATCGTTGAACTTGCTTGGGTAAGAGTCCCATGAAACATGAATCATGATAAAAGAGCTCAAAGACCTAAAATGGCAAGGTTGTTTCAGCAAATGCATTTGTTTTTTTTAACAATTAAGTGTAGGTTTAGGGTCGGGCTAGACGTCAGTGCATGAAGTGTCCAATGTTCCAGTGAGTGCATCATCTGAGTATTTAAAATACACTTGTTCTTTGTACAATTTTCAGCGTGAACACTCTATTCACACAAAATTAGTGCATAAGAATGAGAACTGGGACACACTGATTGTAATATTGCATATCTCTTAGATTTGGTAATGTAACGGTGTTGCAACACTGTGTTCTTCTGTTGTCAGATGCTGGAACCCAAGCAGGATGAGCCATGTGACCCCAGGGGCCGGAGAATGACCTCTGAGGATGACCAATCCCTGGGAAACCTGTCCGATGCGTCGGCCACCACTGCGAGCAGCCCTCAGTCCAGGAGTCTCGCCCTGCTGGAGGATGTGTGTACCTCTCTGGAGGAGAACTGCCACCTGGTTCCACCAACACCTCCGCCTTCTACTGAAGGAGAAGATGAGAAAAGCACGGAGAGCAGCGTGAACGAGATATGGAGGGAGGATGAAGGCAAAGAGAAAGAGGAGGAGATGAGGAGCTCAGATGAGAAAGAAGAGCAGGGAGTTCTTACATGCACATCCAAGAGACTGTGAAGATGACAAACAGCTGCTCGTTGATGAGGACAATGCTTCAGAGGCGGTGGACACCAACGCTCCTCCTTCATCATCTTCTTCATCGTTTGTCATCCCCGAGCTGCGATTAGATCGCTCCTTCAGTGCAGACGCCCTCTCCACTCCCGGCACCGATGAAGAGTACGAGGAGGATGAGGAGGATGATGAGGAGGAAGAGGAAGACAGTGACGATAACTACCTGGAACGCAGTGACAGTAAACGGAGGAGCATGGTAGAGGCCTCTTCTTGCGAAAAGCACCCGGGTGGACTCAGCGTCCAGAATTCACTGCGCAGACGCACACACAGCGAGGGCAGTCTTCTCCAGGACCCCCGCACATCTTGCTTCACATCTGATAATGCCATCAACTGCATGGAGGGGTCAGGGACACACAAGGGCGGCTGGACGCTTCCGTCACCCAAAACCCTGAAGAAAGAGCTGACTAAGAACGGAGGGTCCATGCACCAGCTGTGTATGCTGTTCTCCGGAAGAAAAGTAAGTCCTTCTTGTTCGTACTCTGACAATCTCATTAAATGAGTCTGCACAAACAGTTTATTAATAATTTCCCTTTGTCATGCTGGCTGCTTTGGCTGATATATTAGTGGGCCCAAAGCAAGCATCACTATTACAAACATCATACTCAACGTTTGGGATTTGCACCAACTTTGTTCAAGACAGATGACATTATATAACCTGTTCGAACCGCCTGCTCTAAGTGGGACTTGAACCCAGGTCTGCTGGCATGGGAGTCGGGCCCTTTAACAAGGAGGCTAAAGACCACAGTCTCTCGCATCAGTCGCTAGAGCGCTTCTTGAGATCAGGGGACTGAGGTTTTGCCAAGTAAGACATGTTCCTGGATCTACATCTTTGTTGATCCTGGAACAACATTCCAATCAACAATCAGATTTGAGGGACAAGTTTACCATTTATGTCAAGTTTAGGCTTGCAACCAGGGTTAGGTGCTTCTACATCAATGTTTTTCACCTATCTTTCCCCTCTGATTTTAGGGATAAGTTATGAGTAGGATTAGGTTTAGGGGTAGGAATAGGGTTAAGACTAAATTTTCAGACTGGAATGTTGTTCCAGGATCAACAAAATATGTTGATCCAGGAACATGTCTTACTTGGCAAAATCACGGTGACCGTTTACACACACAGCTCTCACCGACCTACATCCATTAAAATTACATATCCGTTTGGTCAGACTTACGATTTTTTAGATGGAGAATGAAACTGGCAAGAAATTCACTAGACTTGGATATCTTTACACGTCAACGATATAGTAAAAATGGAAATGTTTTTCCTTTTGCGTTTCCTCAACGTTTTCAAAACGATCCCCGTTCACATGAATCCACGAAAAAGACTAAAAATGCTGTATTCTGCTGTCAGGCCAGTAGATGGCAATGCCACTTTGTAAAGAAACTCTACACACCTATAGACTGAACACGTAGTGGGCATGACGTCACCATTTTCACGTTTTTGTAGTTTACACAGAGACAATAACAGTATTGATTTCTAAAATTTGCACTTTGAAACCGTTTTCAAAAGTTTGCATTTTCAGGCCCCCAAAACGCCGTCAACGATCAGAACAGAATTTGAACAAAAATAGTAAAAACAGAAATATTGTGAAATATTATTACAATTTGAATGAACAGTTTTCTATTTTATTATATTTTAGAATGTAATTTATTCCTGTGATGCAAAGCTAAATTTTCAGCATCATTACTCCAGTCAGATAAACACCACTCACTTTCTTCAGAAAAACACAAGCACAGCACAAGACAAAGACATGAAACGTCTGAAAGGAATAGTTCATCCAAACATTCTGTGTTCATTTACATTTACATCATCCTCACATCTTTCCAAACCTATGATATTCTGGTCAATGTAAGTCTATAGGATGTTTTTTTCCCCACCCGTTTCACCATCTGCCAGGTGAAAATCAAAAGTCAGATTTCACAGTCATAGTGTCTGCTAGAGTGATAAAATTAATAGTTAAATTAATTTGTAATAACGTGTCTACACTTCAACTTTCAAATTCTGCTGATATTTTCATCCTTCCATATGTAATTTGATCCTTGATATTTGTTGATATGGCTCAGAATCAGGCTGTGCTCTCTGTTTTGTCCACTAAGTGGCGTTCTGACGATTTATTTTTGCTCTTTAACCAGATTGAAGAGTGTCTATCTATTTTAAGAACACACGTTTATGTGCATGCCCGTGAATGCATGGTAGACTGAGCTCTGTTTCTGTTTGTGTGAGCCTGTGTCTGTTGACCCTATTTAAATATAAACAAGTACACTATATTGCCAAAAGTATTGGGACACTCCTCCAAATCACTGAATTCAGGTGTTCGAATCACTTCCATGGCCACAGGTGTATAAAATCAAGCACCTGGACATGCAGACTGCTTCTACAAACATTTGTGAAAGAATGGATCACTCTCAGGAGCTCAGTGAATTCAAGCGTGGTACCGTGATAGGTTGCCACCTGTGCAATAAGTCCAATCGTGAAATTTCCTCACTACTAAATATTCCACGGTCAACTGTTAGTGGTATCATAACAAAGTGGAAGCAATTGGGAACAACAGCAGCTCAGCCACGAAGTGGTCGGCCACGTAAAATCACAGAGCGGGGTCAGCGCATGCTGAGGCTCACAGTGCGCAGAGTCAATATCTACAGACCTCCAAACTTTGTGTGTCCTTCAGATTAGCTCAAGAACAGTGTGTAGAGAGCTTCATGGAATGGGTTTCCATGGCTGAGCAGCTGCATCCAATCCTTACATCAGCAAGTGCAATGCAAAGCGTCAGATGCAGTGGTGTAAAACACACCGTCACTGGACTCTAGAGCAGTGGAGTGACCAATCACGCTTCTCTGTCTGGCAATCCGATGGACGAGTCTGGGTTTGGCGGTTCCAGGAGAACAGTACTTGCCTGACTGCATTGTGTCAAGTGTAAAGTTTGGCGGAGGGGGATTATGGTGTGGGGTTGTTTTTCAGGGGTTGGGCTTGAACCCTTAGTTCCAGTGAAAGGAACTCTTAATGCTTCAGCATACCAAGACATTTTGGACAATTTCATGCTCCCAACATTGTGGGAACAGTTTGGGGATGTTCCTGTTCCAACATGACTGTGCACCAGTGCACAAAGCAAGGTCCATAAAGACATGGATGAGTGAGTTTGGTGTGGAGGAACTTGACTGGCCTGCACAGAGTACTGGTTAGCGTTTCCAAAAAGCATCGTAAGCCTAAGTTGATTGTAGCTCAATTGGTGGCAATGGAGCTACGATCAACTTAAGCATACAATGCTTTTGGGAAACGCTGCCCTGACCTCAACCCGACAGAACACCTTTGGGATGAATTAGAGCGGAGACTGTGAGCCAGGCCTTCTCGCCAACATCACTGCCTGACCTCACAAATGTGCTTCTAGAAGAATGGTCAAAAATTCCCATAAACACACTCCTAAACCTTGTGGAAAGCCTTCCCAGAAGAGTTGAAGCTGTTATAGCTGCAAAGGGTGGGCCAACTCCATATTAAACCCTACGGATTAAGAATGGGATGTCATTAAAGTTCATATGCATGTAAAAGCAGGCTTCCCAAAACTTTTGGCAATATAGTGTATATACCATATCTAGCTTTTCTACACCCTACACACCTTATACATCACTTAAGACCTCATGATAGCCACTGTGCAGGTTGATGTTTCTCTAGCTTTCATCTCCTCATCATCTCTTATTTTTTCTGTCATGCCTTTTTATTATTTTCACCTTTTTTAAGGCTTTTTATGAGCCACATAAGGTTGCACACATGCAGCAGGTGCAAACTCATCATAGGTCAAGGGTCAAGAGATGGCATTTTTCATTCATTTATAGTGCAATATTAAAAACTACAGGATAAAAAATATCAGTTGTGATTTGTCAATGAATCAGTGTTTTGAGTCAATACTTTTACATGTATTGGTCAAACGGATGGTCTGGATAAGAATCATTTGGACAGTTTACTCATCAACTGAATCGTTTGGAGTGCTTTCACACTCTTTAAAACTGTAGCACAATACTGAGAACAAAAAGAGATTTTTAGCTACAGTTGACTAAAACAAACCTGCAATCCATTCTATAGTGTTCACAATGCAAAAGGAGTATCATTCATTGCCATGGCAGGTATATATTAATGTACATTGGCATTACATGATTCTGCCACAGAGGGCTACTATATGAAGTCCTTTAGAGATGGTTTTTAGTCAATAGTGACATTAATGCTACACAAAAGTTCTCAGAAAAAAGTAAAAATGGTGCTCTCGACAAATGTTTTGGTGCTGATTTTGATTAATTGAAAAAAAAAATCTCAGGGACAGGGGGACATGAAACGGACACCTCTGGATGATAGGAAGAGTGCATGATGGGAGGTCTGTGTTCTAGTAGCTACTAACGAAAGGTGTGTGTGATTGATTCAAGGAGAGTGAATGAGGTGAATGATTAAAAGTGAGTGAATGAGGTGAATGATTCAATGACTCACTCATAATGTCTCTTGTTGCCGACTGGCGTAACAATGTAACTTGCACAAATGATCATTGAAAAAAATCCTTGCTGACAGCCTGTCTTGAACATACAAACACAGACAAGTGATACCAACAGTTTGGGATGCCATGTGACCAATCAAATTTTTAGGAAATATCAGAGGAGGAGAACTGTGTGCCATTAGATGCTTTTGATTTAATTTGCTCACTTACATCAGGTAAAACATCAGCGGGGTTACAACTTGAACCATGAATTATGTTGCGGTTCCTTAAAGTAATTATTAATATATGGACTGTTAGGCAATGAATCCTCTGTAAACAGGGTGTTTTGAGGGTCACAGAGATGCCAAAAATCTGAAAGGTCTCTAAGAACTGATTTACGGATCATTCCTGTGACGAGCAACACAAATCATGTTTCTCCTCTGTCTCACACGGTGTACCCCAAGTATCAGCTTCTTTTTGTAATGTCCATCCTTAGATCATCTGTCAGATCCTCCATTGCCATGATCTGCAGCAGCCTGTTCAGCATTTGTGAGATTTAGTCAGTTAGTTAGACAGTTTTGAGGTTAATTAATCTAATTTCTTGTCTCCAGATAAATAGTTTGGAAGTTAATTAATCTAATTTCATGTCTCCAGAAAATTGTGATCTACAACATTGTATTATGTTGAATATCAAAGTTTTTTTGGGTCTATTTTATATATATATATATATATATATATATATATATATATATATTGGTGGAGTAAAAGCATTGTTCATTTTGAAGTGAATCTTCACTTTTCATTCAAATCTAAAGTCTGTAAATCATTCTATTCATATCTAATGCATTCTATTTAAATAGTTGCTATTATGACATATCATAAATTAAAAATCTGGGCAACTAAATATACAGGTATTATAGTAAATGTTCATAAATGTTCATATAAAAGTCATAGAATAAATTTCCCTTTCAGATAGATCTCTTTTACTAGGATTCTGATTTGATTGCCATTGGTTATTCAAGTATTCAAATTAATTGTCAAAAACACAATTTAAATAGAAAAGCTGATTAGCGATTTAAATTAATCACAAACAGACAGACAGACAGACAGACAGACACACACACACACACACACACACACACACACACAATTGGTCATCATCCTGAATGATTATATTGAATTGAAATGTAAACTCTCATTGTTCTCATTTTATCTTCCCCATTTTACTATTAAAACCAAGTCATATCAAAATGTGCTTTTTTGTTATTACTAACTCAGCTATTATTATTTATAATAATTATTAATAGTCACTTTTGCAGGCACTCTCTTGTCTTATACACGTCTCCAAGTGTCTCAGACGGCTCATTAAAAATGAAAATCTCAACTAACGCAGTGGCTCATAACTCACTTCCAGCTTTGCAGTTCACTTAAGAAAATATGAAACAAAAGCCATAAAGTCAGCGCTCCAGCGACGACAGTCAACTCTCAGCAGTTTCTGTAGGCCTGAGTCTGGTGTTTAATGAGACTATAAATATCCTGAACGGGCACATGATCCTGTGTGTCTGCGCATGCATGTGGAGGAAATGTGTGTAAATGAATGCCTTCCTGGGAGAAGATGATGATTAGCAGAGAAATTACAAGCAATTTCATTATGTCTCGAAAGACAACGCTTTCCTTATATTTATGGTCAAAAAGGATATTTTTGGATATATACCTAGCATATAGATTTTTTTAATTTGTAAGATTATTTATTTGGTTTACTTGTCTTCATCCGCTCTTTCCCAGTAGCTGTAATTCTTTTATCATGCCATATATCCTCATCCTGGTGGAGGCGGCTCAGGACCAGTGTTTACACCAGGGACCGGCTGATGAGTCTCAGACAGTGTGTTTAATGGCCAGAGCCTGGAAATCCACAAGGAGTTGAGGAGGAGATATTTGGCATGTTGGACCCTAAGAGACGATGCCTACAGAAACGAGGCTATAAACCGTATCTTCCATCTGTTTTCATGGAGAATGTGAGATCGCTTGCTAAGAGTAAGAGGATTTTATGAGGGTTGTTCTGTGTTTAACTGGCAAAAATGTTCTGTTTTTAAAAACAAATAAATCCTTGTCATAGAAAAAACAAAACAAAAACAATATTATAATAGTTACATACTGGCCAGCTTTATTGACTTTAAGACGCTGTAAGAGCTGCACTGATTTAATCTCAGATTTTACAGTATTTAATACGATACAGATGAACTAATCTCATCTAGTATTATCTAACAACACATGGGTCAGAATATGATTTCAAATTAATATCTGGTAACACTTTACTTAAAGCCTTTACTGGATGCATAATGCATTATAAAAGTATTTTTAATTCATTAATGATGCCTTGTAATGCACATTATGTATAATCTCATTAATAATTGTTAACACAGTTATAATACACATCTATTCATTGTTTCACCTTTAGAAACTGTAACGCATTAAAACATGACAAACAACCAGTTTCAGATGCAACAGGAATCTGCAAATATTATAATGCATTTTAACTTTGGTTACAATTATATATGAAAAGCTTTAATGCATTATAACATACATTATGAATACCTTATAATGCATAGTACATAAATTCTTCAAATAAATTTTTTAATCAGCTGTACTTGCAGCGGTGAAATGACATTATCAAAATATGACATAAAGCAATTGTTTGGCCTCAGAAGACTTGAAATGCAAAATGCTTATTAATAGTTAGCAAGGTAGTTGTTAAGTTTAAGATTATGGGATGTAGAATATGGTCTTGCAGAATAAGGCATTACTATGTGCTTTATAAGTACAGCCAATATAGTAATATGCATGATAATAACAAATTAGTTAAAAGTGAGAATTGAACTCTAACATAAAGTGTAACATAAAAATCATTATATTTGTATACTTAATGTATACATTCAGTCAGTCAGATAATTTCATTAGTTTAAGTAAATATGTTTTAAACATAATTCTGCATATTTCACTCTTATTTATTTAGCTGTTTTTGCTGGCCTGTTCCTGGCAGTGTCCTCAATTTCAGCTCATCAAGTAGAAAAATACTTAATACTTCGAGCCTACAGGTTACAGCCTCAGTCATGAGGAGTTTGTTTTGACCCACAGAGGGAGCTGTTGTCGTGTTCTTCCACCGATTATTGTCCTGCAATCAACAAACGTGAGCAGAGACGGACTGAATGACCTTCATAATGGTTTGAGCTTTAGTTTGAGCAATGTGACGAGATACTGTCGTTTATCACAGTAGCATTATTGGAGAGTTGTGTTTCATGTACTTCATTCACACTCTTTGATTCTGTCAAGACAACAAGAAAGATCTGCTCCTCAAAAGGAAAAGTGATGATAAAAGTGACTTTGTCTTTGATGCACCAGTTTGCTCAGCTGAAGAACAGTGTGTCCGGTGCATTGTGTTTGTCCTGCCGCACATCTCTCTACATTATTCAGCACAGTACTGGAAAAGCTGCAGGAGTCAGTGGTTGAGGTTAAATCACTGCAGCCGTCAGTCGTCAGACGCAGGGTTATTTACTGCGTGTGTTTTACCCCCGCTGTGGTTGCCATAGCAGAGCCGGTGCCAGTGTCACTGCACAGATACAGTGAGGCACTGATGCAGTTCAAGTGTTTGTAGAAGAGTTAAACCCACCGTGTAACAGCCAGTTACCGTAAGTTTTGGGCTCTGTTGTCATGGTGTCAAAACTTCTGGCTGGCATGGCACTGTTTTATGAGTGTGAAGAGGAGGATTTTTATTGGCTGTTTTTATAAATGTACAAGTTTGTTCCTTAAAGTTATAGTTCACCCAAAAATGAAAATTCTTATGTTATCCCTCTGCTGCTCTTCGATGTTTTTTTATATATCAATCAAATTAATGTATAATATTTTAGTTTGATCATGTTTTTTTATTAACATTTTGTATTTTTAGGGGATGTTATGGCACTAAATGTTCCATTTATTCCCTTGTTGAGCACAGACCTACAAGTGAAATTTCCAACTTAAACTGTCATAAATCTTGAATCTCTGGAGCACAGGCTTCAAGACACTTGACAGATTATTGCTAAGGTGAAAATAATTAAAAAGGGAACTTAAAAAAAAGTTATAGAATTTTCAGTTTATTGTTATTAAAAATGCACAAAAACACTATTTTCAATGTTTATATGAAATATATATTTTCCAAAACACATTTTACTCCAAAACTGAGAGAAAATCAAAACCATAAATCTAAACAGGTTTGGCTGTCTGTGCTGAGAGTTCAGGGCCGAGAGCGGTTTGTAATCATGCCGAACTGAACCAGGCTCAAGCGGAAATATAACTGGAACTGTTTCTTTCTGTTCTTAGAAGCGTTCGGCCCGACAGTGGAAAAGTGGCCTTTTGATATAGTGCAAAACCTAATTTTTAATACAGTAAGTAAATATGTCTGAAAACAGCAACTAGGGAATACACAGGCCTGTATATGTTTATAAAGGCATCTAGTGGCTAAACAATGGTATTACAGATCATTTTTCTTTATTTCTTTCCACTTTTTATTTTGTCCTTTCATTGGATTTTAAATAGGTTTGCTCTATTTTTGATTCAAATACTGCATAAATTGGGAACAATTAATATTAATAGTCACTACTGTTTGAACCGCTCGCTCTAAGCAGGACTCGAACCCGGGTCTGTCGGCATGGGAATCGGGTGCTCTAACAAGGAGGCTGAAGACCGCAGTCCCTGGCGTCAGTCGCTAGAGCGCCTATATCCGTTACACATGCAACTAACAACATTGTGATTATTTTAAAACACTATTTTACTTTCAGAGTAAGTAAAAAGAGTAAGGTGAACATCGTGCCTAATTTCTCATTTTGCATTTCATAGGAGAGTAAAGACATTTTTATTTTTGTGTGAACTATCCCTCGATTCATTAGTGCATCTGTTGTTCTTTTCCTCTTGGCTGTGATCTGTGTCAGTGTCTGAGTATTCACCATCCAGAGGTCAGCATGTTTGACCCCAGACTCCAGGACTCCACACACCTCTGCTCCAGTTCATGAATTATTGTTTGTCTGACAGGAAGCCCAAATTATTCACGTGCTTTTTGGCTTTTATGAGGCCTTGATGAGTTTGACCCTTTCTCCTTTTGTAAAATCCCAAATCCTGTACAGATGCTTTTCAAACAGAAGAGAAAGAGTTTCCATGTATGTTTTTCTTTATTCTCAAATTTATATAAACAAACAAACAAAAACAACAACAACAAAAAACATAGTTTTATACTCTATCTTACCCTTGAAGCTTGTCATTGGGTGCTGCCCTGTTGTTGGCTCTTCTACCATAAACTGCTTGTGATGTTCTTTATTTCTAAGTCACTTTGGATAAAAGTGCTGCATGTAAATGAAGATCGAGTGTTTCCTGGAGAGATGTTGGAGCTCCGCGTCACACTCTGAGCTTCAGGACTGCTGGACGATATCAATGGATTAACACTGATAGTGTTCCAGAGCTTTGATGATGGCTCTTCAAAGAGTGTATCAGTGATTCTTAAACCATGGAGCACTTAGGAACACATCCCTGCTGGATTTGACCCATGTAGTCTTGAGAGAGGAAGTGACCCACACAGTACAGTATTCTCAAACATCCTTCATCACAGGATGCCATCACACAGACAGGAAGTGCCTATGTTCTGCTTTAACAGAGATCAATAACAGCAGGAAAGGTAGTTTACACACACACACACACACACACACACACACACACACACACACACACACACACACACACACACACACACACACACACACACACACACACACACTTCATTCCCAGCTCTATCTATCTATCTGTCCGTCCGTCTGTCCGTCCGTCCTAAATTTGCATGACCAACTTGAACCCGATGCATAGTCTGTGTCAGGAAATTCATTCTAAAGTAAAATTCCCAATCCCGTGGACTCCTATTGAAATGACTTGTTTTTTACTGTCAAAATGAGCTGAACAGGTTGAACTTTTCTAAGGTTGTTTTTACAATGGGCACATTAAATCCGTGTGTGATTTTCAGTTCTCCTCTGGTCTGGTTTCAATCTCACTTGATTCTTTCTTATGCATTTCCATTCATCTATATATATATATATTATATATCATTATATATATATGAGTAAATGACATTTGTTTCTATGCCTGTCAAATAGCATAATTTGAAGAAAATCACAAAAATTTAACAAAAATCAAATGTGGAAATAAAGACCAGTGCACTACAAATGTGAAAAAAGACAACAAAAAAGCATATTGTGAGATAAAACCACAGCTTTACTGAGGAACGGCAAATGTTTCTGTCACAGCATGACCTTTAGGCACAGAAGAAGGTAATTTGTGACTGAAATGGTTGCCATTCCTCAGTAAAGCTGGGGTTTTTATATCATATTTGTGTGTGCAGGTCTTTTTCACAACTTTTCACGTATCACACAATTCAACAGATTGATTATCCTCAGTCTGCAAGGAGCTTTTACATTACCATTTTTTTAATGCAAACCATACTCTGTGTGAAAAGTCATCACACCTGAAGGATAAATAAACTCTTGAAGAATGACTTCAGTTTAAGTCTTTTCACAACCCTTCACCCGAGCCATGTCTAGAGATTAGAAATTCAATAAGACTACAGCCTAGAGTTGATGGCAGGTTTGCATGGGCAAACATCACTCACATTTGCATCAGAAAATCTAGTATCATGCAGTTTGAGAATCTAACAGATGTGCACGTGCATGTGTGAACTGTGTGTGTGTGTGTTGGTTTTCATGAATGCACATGACACCTGCTCGCTCAGACCACAGGTTCTTATTTCTAGCTCTGCTAGGCCTTTCCTCTTCCTGCCTTTCTTCAGCTATGTCACGCTCCATTGTGAAACGGGAACCCTCGGGAGCATGTCTTCATGGTTCTTATCCACATCAGTCTCACCCAGAACCAGCACAATGCAAGGAAACTCAGATCCCGTGCTCTCACAGAGACCAACACAGATTGATACTGGAGAGGGGCTTTAGAAACTGCATTGTGCATGTTTGAATTGTGATTCTGATTAAGCTAAAGAGAGCAGGGAAGTAATAACAAAAATGTGAAGGAGCATCTGCAGTCTGAAGATACTGTGATTGCTCAAAAAGAAATGGCAGGACTAACCAGTCTTTAGTTTGTTAAAGACAGCTAGAGGTGGATCTGTGCAGGATATGGAGCTAATACTCCTCTGGAAGTGTGGGAGGATAAAAAGAATGAGAAAAGATGTTAGTGCCTGCAACAGCTGGCTTCTGAAAGTATGTTTTGCACACTTGGGATGCTCTCCAGCAGTGTTATGGAAAGTTACTTTTAAAACTAATGTGTTACATTATTGCATTACTTCCTAAAAAAGTAACTAATTACATACTTAGTAAAATAAAGAGGGATGCACACTTGACAAGAAGAGAGTGCTGTGTCGTGTCTTTAAAATTTGAATGCATTGTTTTCTATGACACCGGCGGAGTGTAAGCTACGACTCAGGACGCCGTTCAAGATCCTTCCAACGCAGATCCATACAGGTGGAGCTGGGGAAGGTGGAGGGTTTCTGAAGCGCGGCGCACTGCTAAGGCAATGCAAACAAAGTATTTTGAAGGTTGAGCACGCAAGATCATTGGCTACTGATGCAGCAGGAACCAATTAGCTGTGCCCTATAGATAACGATGTCATTATGAGCAGGTTAAGTTAAAGGACCTATTAGCCTGCGCCATCTAGAGTTTCACGACAGAACTTTGTATTTGTTCCAGATCGTTGTTAAAGTACAAACTGAATGCTGCAAGATACACTTATTTTTACTTTCATAGTTTTACTGCTTGAACATGTCTGAACATATAGGAAAAAATGAATAGGCCTAATAAACGTATTCTTTTGTGTTATTTTTCATTCACTAACCTCAATGCGAACGTATATGAAGAGTTCAGATGCAAAAAACTCTAAGTCCGTCTGACATGTTTTCTTCTAAATAAGCATTTTTTTAATCAGGCTCGTATGTTTAGGTTCAGTAATTTCACTTTAATGGCAATGAAAAGGTTATTGGAATGCCTTATTTTCAGAAATGTCACTTAGTCAATTTTCAAAAGTCTTTTTCTGCAAAACCAGCTAAGACCATGTGCTTTTTTTTGCAAAAACTTCTAAGTGCACCTCTTTGGACAACAAGACAAAATAAAACATCCATTTCTGTCCGTTTTACAGCAGCAAAAGGAACACTGTTGTGTTTACTCGTGAAATCCCAACATTGCCACTGTAACGATGGACAAAACATGATCAAAAATTACAGCTTGACAATTGAAAGCGGCTCATACACACACCGTCACTCATCTTGAAATCATATGATTTGATTCGCATCTTCTGATTGGTTCGTCTGTGGACTTTTGCTGACGAAGGGAAGTGGCGTTTAGCAGTTTCTGCCAACAAACCAGTATTTCTGAATGAGCCGATGCGAGCGGATTTGAAGCGAAAGTATTTGCCGAATATATACTATGTGCGGACAGGATTATTATCCTTATATTATTATCACAATATCATTATCTAATTTTTGGCGGAGGTTTTGCATCTGAACTCTTCATATGTAAATTTTGCCTGTTGTGTGGCGCCACCTACTGGAGGTACCAGGTCACAACACACTTCAGTTGACTTTGATAGCGTGGAGTAGTGGAGCGATAACAAAAAAAAAGGAGGACAAAAAACTCAAAGCTGGGAAATATCCTGAATTATATGGCACGAACCACAGATTCTTTAAAGTCAGCTGCGTGGAGGAAGATTGCGCTTCTCATCCGGTGTGCGACCGCCTTAATGCGTTACGTTACTTTTGTGTTTTTTTTCTCACCTGGGCTGAGCTTGCTTATTTCTTTTTTAATGGCAAAACAAACAAACAGCACCAACAAAAGGTCTGTTTTGGGATATTTTGTGTGGGAAAGCGCATCATTATTGCTCATAATGATCTCTTGAACCTCACGGAGGAAAGTGAATCATGCCGGCTCCCTCTGTGATGATCTGTTTATCTGCAGCTCCCATGAGCCACCTGCTCTTATCAGCTCAAGTGACCTTTATTTCTATAGTGCTTTAATACTGCACAGATTGTTTCAAAGCAGCTTTATGGTAATAAACAGGAAAATAATGATTCAGTGATGCAAACAGAATCCAGCTCTCCAAAAAGACAATTAAATTCTAAAATAAATTCTTTAAATCTAGCTTTCTAGACATGTTTCTTATTTCCTTACACATTTCCCTCTTTGTTTGTCCTGATTTGTCTCCCTCTCTCTGTCTCCGCGGAGCGGCCCGTGTGGGGAGGTTATTTATAGCTCAGGGCCAGCGCTCACGCTGGGAGAGATTCAGACAGAGCGGTTCGGAGCATGTGTTTTGTGGAATGCAGGGAGAAGATGAGCCATCAGTGTTTTCTCAGAGACTGCATGGGATTCAGTGTCTTTCACAGTGTCAACGGCATTAGTTTAATTTTACTGTTATTAAAGACATAACTGCCCCCGTGAAGAAGTATTTTTAGCATACTTTTAAGAAGAGTACTTATCACAGAAAGAATAAGAATATACGGTAACACTTTAGTATGGGGAACAATTCTCAGTTTGTTTATTAGCACTTATAAAGCACATATTAACGTCTTATTCTGCATGACCTTATTCTACATCCCTTTATCCTAAACTTAACAACTACCTTACTAAATTTTAATAAGCAGTAATTAGTAGTTTAATGAGGCAAAAGTCATAGTTAATAGTGAATTTGTGTCACTGACTAATGTGCGAACTGAACGTAATGTTTACACAAAACTAATTGTATGTTTCTTTGCAATTAAATTAAAATTATTATGGTTTAAATTTATTTTAAATGCAAGTAGTTGAACTTAAGAGTGTAAAGTAGGACTTAAATATATGTTTATGTAATTTTAATAATGTTATAATGTAATTTCATAATTCTATTGTCTTTGAAATATGGTTAAAGTGTACTGCTGAATGTACTGACAATCATTTATGGTAAACTAAAATGTAATGTCATTTCTATTGAAATATGTATGTCATGTATTTAAATATATTTGTAACGATGAAGCTGCAATTTAGTACATTTCAGTATATTAACTTTAAATCTAATATCGAACAACACACTACAGTTGATAAAATTAAAATCAAGTACTTTACACGTGCTTTATGTTATGTATGTTAGTCGACACATCAAAATAAGTGCCCTTCTTTAATGCATGGGAAAAGATTATTAAAATACATAATGATTTAAAATGCACTTTAAAGTAAAAGTGTACTCATAAAATTGTACTCTCTTTAGTGCAGATTAGCACACTTTTTCTCAAAAGTGAAAAAGAAGTGTAGACTGACTCAAAATTGAACTTTGTTGAAAATTGACACACACATTTATAGAAAATTATGTAGAAATTTAAACTTGGCTGCATGATTTGGTAACACTTTCTATGAAGACCATGCTTATATTGATTTATAGGCCCATTTATACTTATTTATAAGTAAGTATTACTATTCTATAAATATATTTATAAAGCCTCATTAAGACCTTTATAAGAACAGTTATAGATACAAGTTATAGATGTCTTTAATGGCTAGTGTTTGCATTAGAGGTCATGAATGGTAATTTTGATTTGTTCAAATCTATATCTCCTCATGCATGATATTGATTATAGCAGTTTGGAATTATACTTTAAAAATACTGTTGCAGTGTTTTGCTAGTATGTAACATTAAAAAAGATACATTTTTTTCAACTGTTTGTATGTATGTAATGATTCTCTTTTTTCCCCCCATTATTTTATTACAGGAATTGTTGTTCATTAGTTACATTTACAAGTAAGCAACTTAAAATGTATAATGAGCACATCTTCACAATTTCTGAACATTTTCTTTAGGAAAATTGCATCCTGTATTTTCACTTTACTTAAAGCCATCAATGATGCGTTTATAGAGATTAGTAACTATTATTACTCACAATAAGTATTTATAAGAACACAATATACAGCTGTTAACAATATATTCACTAATTTGACAGAAATAAATCTGAATCAAATGTCATTGTAACTATAATATAATAACATTATAGCAATGCAGGTTGCATCTTTATAAATACATTCATGGAATCATACGACTGACTAATTAACACTTATAAATCAGTGTATAATAGATTAGGAGCATGAGCATTGAAAAAGCAAATGCATGACTTATAATGTATTATATAAATGTATCTATAACTGTTATTATAATGCAGTATAGGTCTTATAAGTCTTTATAAATATGTTTATAAAATAGTAATACTTGCTTATAAATAAGTATAAATTGCGCTATAATTCATTATTAACTCACAGCCTATTATATATATTATTATTATGACATTATATATTATTGATATAGCTCGATCATCATTGACGGGTCCATACAGTATGAAGCTTTGATTGAGGTTTGCAAGGATCACCATTATAATAATGCCCTATAAGATTCTAGCAGCTGCAGAGGAGCGTGTTAAAGCACTCTGAGCTCCTTAAACAAGCAGAACAGTCCTGTTAATGAACAGCTGTGACGTTCAGTGGACTTCTGTATTGGAACATAACTATGGCCACCCTTTAGTGCGCCGCTACACACACGTCACCACAGTCAGGGATATGGCCCACCTGCTCTGGAATAAATAAATACACACAAATGGTTGTAGCAACATGAACTGTGTTTACTTCAATCTGACACCACAGTCTATACCAGCCAGAGGTTTAGGATGGACCTCAACAACTATAAATTAATCGTTATTCTTAATGTTTAAACATTATCCTTATACACACGTTTGACATTCATTGTAATGTGTGCATTGCTCCTCTCAAGTTTTTTTCCCTCCTAACAATGTTATGTATTTATTTATGTTGCTTTTGGCTTGTTCACTTACGATAGTTTTCTGTAAAGTTCACGTGAAACAATATTCATTTGTAAAAAATGTACATGACGACTTGACATAAACAACACTAGAGTAAATATTGCCCATCTGTATTCCTCCTGAAGATTGTTTTACAGAAGCTGCTCGTCACACGCTAATGCACTTCCTCTGACGTCATTTCACACGTGTGTGTTCACGTCAGTATCAGTCTGATGTTTGACATTTAGTGGGCTCTCATTGACAAACAACACTTTGCACATTAGCTGCAGGTGAACATCTCTCTTTAGTGTTTTCTTCCAGTTTCTGAGTCACCTTTACTTTTCAGAGTCCAGAGCATTAAAGGAAAGGCTCAACCATGACCTAAATTAAATTCTGTTACCATTTACTCCAGCTAATGCAAAATAAATGTTTTTTTGACTCTGCTCTTTTATATATAATGGAAGCATAAAATGACCAGGGGCTATCAAATGCTTTTTAAAAAAAGGACATAATACTTAAAAGTCTATAACTGGATCATTATTGCTGTGATTATTATGTTTCTAGCATATTATATGTTTGAAAACTATCCCTAATTAATGGAGTGTGTAGCATTTTATTCCTTAAACACATCATGGCCATATTCCAGGATGACAAAGCCAAGGTTCATCAAGCTCAAACAACGACTTTTTTTTAAACTTTTTTTTAGTTTGCAAGTCTTTAGTTCATGTTTTCTATGGTTACGTCATTATGAGTTTGTTTGTTTGATTAATTACCTCGTCTTCTATTTAAGTTCTGCATTCACAGTCATTCAGTGTCCGGACACGTTTGCATTACGGTGTGTCTCTCTGCCCTGTTTTTGGATTATATTTTGGATTTTTATTAAAGATTGCATGTGAACTTCATCATCTGCCTCTTCAGTCTGTTCCTGACAGTTTGTAAGAAACAGCAAAATTTAAGTAGTCGTGTCTGAAAATCTTCCTCTCTATCACAGCTCTGAAACACCACTCTCCATTCCATGTCATTTTGCTATTACTTTAACTCTTTAAATTCACAGACATGAGGGTTTAATATAGTGCCATTCTAATGCAATGGATTCCCATCTATACACATACTGTATATGAAAGCTTACCTCATCTTAAATGCGACCCCCCCCCCCCCCCCCCCCAAATGCATCTTCTATGTGAAAATAGAAATACATACAATATGAAACATGCAACATTTCTGTTATGATGAATAGCTAAGCGATTGAAAGATGACCTGATTTCCAAAAGGCACAAAGATTACACATTTCTTTAATGTTTATTTATTTATTTATTATTATTTTTCCTATAATAATTTTACAATTCCATCATAACAAAAAAGAAAAAAGCCTGTGTACTCTGCATTGGTCCATACTCAGAAACCTTTGGCAAGTGTCACAGCTTGTAAATGCCTTTTGTAGCCAGCTAAGAGATTTTGTCTGGAGGATTTTCACCCCTTGTTCCAAAAGGAATCTAGTTCTGTGAATTGAGATTTTAGATGATGCTCAGGTCGATGGACAGTGACGGCCATGGAAAAAGCTTCAACTTGCACATCTTGAGCCCTATTGAGGATTTCATTATACTGTTGTAGAAGCATCCTCTTTTCATCTTCAGCTTTTTTACAGAAAACTTGCTGGTTCTTAATTAAATCCATTCTTTGCTCGACCAGTGAAATGTTCTCTGTGACACTGGCTGCAGCACAAGCCCACAGATCCACATCTGTGCTTAACAATTGAAGATGTGATCTTTTCACGACATTTTCCTCCAATCATACCTTTGCACATTCCAGCGCAAAAGTTCTGTTTTCTCTTTCAATCTTCATGAGGGTGCATGATTCATATATGTGCAGGTGTATATGTGCAGAGCAGAACAGTGCACCATCAATCCATTTCTCTCTCAGAAAGTTTTCTTGGGCTTCCAGACCTCAAATTGACCTCCACCGCTCCTGTTTACTGGCAGGTCTTAATTGCATTATGAACTGAGGAAATGGCTGCTTAGGAGAGCACATGGATGTTGATTGTTGGGACTTTTGAGAAGTCACAGTATTTATAAAGCTTTGAAATTTGCATCACCTGGCCTTTCCAAACAATGATTGTGAACAAGCTGTAGACCTAAAAAAACTGAAGTCTGAGACTTTGGTAAAGGTTAGCTGTGATCTTATCTGAGAGGGTGCCTAAAATGTTGAATGGTGCTCCTTTCCTTCTTTCACATACAACAAAAATAACACACCAATCTTGCTTGAAAAAGTTTCAGAATGTTTCAGCTTTATACCTGTTGGAGATCAGTTCATCTTCTACACACTTATAAATCCTCATGTCTCAAAGCGTGTAATATTACAATAATAAAGAACGTAAACAACATAGAGAGCTTGAACCTGACTGCTGCAGATTCATTTCAGTGTTGATACTGTTGACAGCATCATTCCAGGTCTGAGGATGTGAACAGCTCCGGTTCGAATGCCACGGGTTGCCATCTCTTAAAGCAGGCCTTGATTATGATTTCACTTCTTTAACTTTAGTGAGTGTGTAATGTTGCTGTTTGATCATAAACAACATCTGGAAAGTTACGACGCTCAAAGTTCAATGCAAAGGGAGATATTTTTTTTTAAGGACTACAACAAACTTCTTCCCGGGTTCTTCCCGGGCTCCATCAGTGTCGACTCCGGTTTGAACAATGTAAGGCTGAACACCGTTACTGACAATCCTCATTTTGGCTGCGTGAGATTCTCCAGCTTTGTTGTTGTTGAGCTGATAAAGCTCCGCCCTCTTCTGGAAAGGGGGCGGGAGCAGCAGCTCATTTGCATTTAAAGGGACACACATAAAAACGGCGTGTTTTTACTCACACCCAAATAGAGGCAAATTTAACAAGCTATAATAAATGATCTCTGATCATAAGAATGAACGTCTCGGTTACGTATGTAACCCTCGTTCCCTGAAGGAGGGAACGGAGACGTACGTCAGTAGTGACCGACGAATTGGGATATCGCTTAGAGAGCCCTATCATCTTCGTGTAAACTAAAACAAGCCAATGGAATTGGCGTGCGATATTTGCATAATGCGCACCGCCCCCGACAGGTGTATATAAATAGGAAGCAGATGCAATCGCACTCTGTTTTTCGCTGAGGAGACAACTGGTGTCCGCACTACAGCGAGGGTACAGAAACTGTGGCGACGGGACGTACGTCTCCGTTCCCTCCTTCAGGGAACGAGGGTTACATACGTAACCGAGACGTTCCCTTTCAGTCGGTCACGTTCGACGTACGTCAGTAGTGACCGACGAATTGGGATCCCAACTAAAGCGCCACAGTTACGAAACCCCTTCCAGTGCCCAGCACAAGCTCAGCCGCCCATAGCACCGGCTGGCGGTGAAGGGGGCGAGCTTACACCGAGAGAGTCTACTGCTGTCTAACCACTACCCACTAAGTAAACTAGACACACTGGGGAAGCGAACCCGTAAGGGACGCTGCGGAAACCACTACCTACCCAATGGGGGAGGAGTTTACGTGGGAATACACACATGGACTGGCCCGGGGGGGCAGTACGCATATGGAGTCCCTGGGATGGCTCCACCTGGTTAGGGGGAGACTCATCTGACAGGTGACAGCAGAGCTGGCTCTGCTAAGGGAAAGACACGGACTCGGCCCGTAGGGAGTTTTAAACCGTGGAGAATACACATATGGGACCGCTCACGTAGAGGGGTCACGACATATGGGCCCCAGCCAACAGACAGCGTCAGCGACGGATGTAGGCCTGGCATCAGACACTCCGCAATGTCCGAGCCGAAGGGGGAGGCGGAGGAACTCGACAGGGTTCGCCAAGCAGGGAACGCGACTGGAGTGAAAGTATGCACGTATCCGGCCAGTGGCGGGAATGGCATTGCAAGCCGACACTTAGAGTGGGTACAACACGTCTACCGACTAGTGGATGCGAGTACACGCGAGGATACCGGCTCTACACGTAGGCTATAAAACCTAGCGAACGTGTTAGGTGTCGCCCAGCCCGCAGCTCTACAGATATCTGTCAGCGAGGCGCCATGAGCCAGCGCCCAGGAAGAGGCCACCCCTCTGGTGGAGTGGGCTCTCAACCCGAGCGGGCAAGGCACGCCCTGGGATTCGTACGCCAAGGCGATGGCATCCACTATCCAGTGGGCCATCCTCTGCTTGGAGACAGCCTTTCCCTTCTGCTGGCCTCCGTAACAGATGAAGAGCTGATCTGAGGTCCTGAAGCTTCGCGTTCTGTCCACGTAAACGCGCAGAGCGCGGACGGGACAGAGCAAAGCTAGGGCTGGGTCTGCCTCCTCCGAGGGCAGCGCTTGCAGGTTCACTACCTGATCTCTGAAGGGAGTGGTAGGAACCTTGGGCACGTATCCAGGCCGGGGTCTCAGGATGACGTGAGAAGCACCGGGCCCGAATTCTAGGCACGTTTCGTCGACCGAAAATGCATGCAGATCCCCTACCCTCTTCAGGGAAGCCAATGCAACCAGAAGAACCGTCTTAAGAGACATTAGTTTCAGGTCGACTGATTGCAAAGGTTCGAAGGGATGACCCCGGAGAGCTGTGAGAACCAGGGTCAAATCCCAAGAGGGTATGGAGGAAGGGCGAGGAGGATTCAGTCTCCTGGCCCCCCTCAGGAATCTGACGATCAGATCGTGTTTCCCCAGGGACTTACCCTCAACTGCATGGTGATGTGCGGCAATGGCGGCAACATACACCTTGAGGGTGGAGGGAGACAGCCTTCGCTCCAACCCATCTTGCAGAAAGGAAAGCACGGATCCGACCGAACATGATCGGGGGTCCTCTCGGCGAGAGGCGCACCATTCGACGAACAGGTTCCACTTCAGCGCGTAGAGATTCCTAGTGGAAGGAGCTCTAGCGGAAGTGATGGTGTCTACGACCGCTTGCGGGAGATCACTCAGAACCTCCGCATCCCGTCCAGGGACCACACGTGGAGGTTCCACAGATCGGGACGCGGGTGCCACAGGGTGCCCCGTCTCTGAGTCAGGGGGTCCTTCCTCAGAGGAATCGGCCAGGGAGGTGCTGTCACGAGGAGAATGAGGTCTGAGAATCAGGTCCGAGTGGGCCAGTACGGAGCCACTAACAGAACCTGCTCCCCGTCCTCCCTGACCTTGCACATGAGTTGTGCGAGAAGGCTCACTGGGGGAAACGCATGTTTGCGCAGACCCGGGGGCCAGCTGTGTGCCAGGGCATCCGTGCCGAGCGTGCCGCCGGTCAGGGAATAAAACCACTGGCGGAGGGCAGTTTCCGGGGAGGCAAGCAGGACTACCTGGGCCTCGCCGAAACGCTGCCAAATCAGCTGGACCGCCTGGGGGTGGAGCCGCCACTCGCCCGCAAGTAGATGCTGCCGTGACAGCTCGTCGGCTGCACGGTTGAGCACACCTGAGACACGAGTGGCCCGAAGGGACCTCAGATCCTTCTGACTCCACAACAAGAGATGGCGGGCGAGTTGCAACATGCGACGGAAGCGTAGACCACCTTGACGGTAGGTGTACGCAACAGCCGCAGTGCTTAGTGAGCGGACTAGAACGTGCTTGCCTGACAACAGCTCCTTGAAGCGGGCCAGCGCAAGACGAACCGCTAGCAACTCGAGGCAATTGGTATGCCAATGCAGCTGAGGCCCCGTCCAAAGACCTGTCACTGCATGCCCGTTGTACGTGGCCCCCCATCCCGTGGCAGAGACATCTGTGGAGACCACAGCGTGCCTGGACACTCGTTCGAGGGGTACTCCGGCCCACAGGAACGAAGGGTCCAACCACCGGACAAGGGTGCGACGGCAGCTCGGTGTCACGGGGACACGGAGCGTGCCGCACTGCCACGCCCATCTCGGGACCCGGCCGCGGAGCCAGTGTTGAAGCGGTCTCATATGAAGCAATCCGAGCGGCGTTACCGCGGCTGCAGATGCCATATGCCCCAGGAGCCTCTGAAAATCTTTCAGTGGAGCCGCTGTCCTGCACTTGAGCGAGCTCAGGCAGTTCAACACCGACTGGACGCGCACCTCGGTGAGACGCGCAGTCCGTGCGACCGAGTCTAGCTCGAGACCGAAACAAGAGATCCTCTACCCGGGGGCGAGTTTGCTCTTGTCCCAGTTGACCTGAAGACCCAACCGGTTGGGAGCTACAACCATGTCGGGTAGGACTTTGTACTGACATACCCGACCCTCGAACGCAGACCGACCTAGGAAGGGTCTGTGTCGAGGCAGAATCGAGACATGAAAGTATGCGTCCTTCAGGTCTATTGCTGCAAACCAATCCTGGGGACGGTCCAGGATTGGCCGTAGCCCACCGCCCTTTTACGGTACAATGAAGTAGGGGCTGTAAAACCCCGACTTCATATCGGCTGGAGGGACCGGCTTGATTGTACCCTTCGCCAGGAGGACAGCAATCTCCACCCGGAGAACAGGAGCACTGTCCAACGACACCTGAGTGAAGTGGACAGCCCTGAAGACCGGGGGACGCCGGGCGAACTGAATCGCATAGCCGAGTCTGATAGTACGAATGAGCCAACTGGACAGGCTGGGGAGCGCTATCCACGCTTCCAGACACTGAGCCAGCGGGACCAAAGGCACCACAGACGCACCGGGGGTGGGGCAGCAAGGCAGAGAGGGACCCGACTCGGACGGCTTGAGGGCGGCCCGGAGTGGGGTCGGACTCTGCGAGGCAGCAGTGTGCATGGGAGACGGCGCACGGGACGCGGTCTGCACCATCACACTGCCACCTGCTGGCGAATGGGGAGGGAGCTGACAGCAGCGAGGCGGAGCCTGGCACACTGGCAGACACCCCTTGTTGTGACCTGGAGTTTGAGGAAACTGCTCTTTTTGTGGCAAAGTGGGTACCGCTGGACTCCGGAGAGCCAGCGGCGGTAGATAGACAGCCGCCACAAAATCCCCCCCGGCCCTCCTCCGGGGGTGGGAGAGCAGATGGAATACTCTCCCAAAGGGCAGGAACCTTCCGCTCCAGGGCTGGGCACCACGTCCGCGCCCGGCACCCTGCTGTTTGGCTGGTGTAGGCTGCTGCTTTGCCAACTTAGCAGGGGCAGAGGAAGACTCAGGCGGGCGCCCTCGGCGACGAGCGGGCTGAGGCTGAGCCACGGGCGGCTGGGTGGAGGCAGCAGCGGACCGCCGTGGCATGACATGTCTGATAGCCTCAGCCTGCTTCTGTGCAGCGGAGGACTGTTGGGCACAGCTCTCCACCGCGTCGCCGAAAAGGCCGACCGGAGACACGGGGGAATCCAGGAACTGATGTTTGTCGGTCTCCCTCATGTCTGCCAAGGTCAGCCAGAGGTGGCGTTGCTGGGCTACCAGAGTAGACATCGCCTGGCCAACAGAACGCGCTGTCACCTTCGTTGCCCGGAGGGCAAGGTCAGTGGCAGCGCGCAGCTCCCCAAGCAGCTGTTGGTCAGGACCTTCCTGGGGCATCTGCGACAGCGCTTTTGCCTGATAGACCTGCAAAAGGGCCATCGCGTGCAGGGCAGAGGCAGCCTGCCCACAGGCACTGTAAGCTTTCTCAGTCAGACCGGCTGAGAATTCACAGGCCTGGGACGGGAGACGCGGCTCACCGCGCCAGCCAGCGGCCGTTGGACACAACTGCGTCGCAACAGACCGCTCGACTGGCGGGATCTTCGCGTACCCCCTGGCTAGCCCGCCGTCCAGGGAGGTGAAGGCGGACGAGGGACCAGGCCCTGTACGAGCCCCATGCGGAGCTTGCCAAGACCTGGTCACCTCATCGTGTACTTCCGGGAAGAAAGGCATTGGGGCGGGACGCTGGATTTGACCAGCGCGACCCCCCGCCAAGTACCAATCGTCCAACCGAGATGGGCCGGGACAGGGTGGAGGGTTCCACTCAAGCCCGACGCACAAGGCGGCCCGGGGGAGCACAGCCGTGAGCTCGGGATCCGACTCGGGCAACGCTACCGTCCCGGGCGGCAGCGCGTCCGAATCCTCCCCCGAGGACTCAGGCTCACCTTCCGATGCAGCGATCGACATCCGATCCGCCGCCAGCACACCAAAGGTAACGGCTGGACAGTCCGTAGAGGGCCCAGCGGAAACCAACGGTGGCACGATGGGTTGCGGTGCTGATGAGGCGGCAGGGGCCCAAGGAGCGTTTCCGCTCGGCGGGGAAGCCCTGACCGTAATCCTCCGGTCACCCTTCCTATACAGCGCCGTACCGTCATTCCGGTTCTCGGGGCCGGAAAAAACGGTTGTACACGGCATAGGAGAGGGGACCCCCGCTTCCTGAGACTTCAGGAAGGAGAGTCTCGACCTCAGCATCGCGATAGTCATGTTCCCGCAATGGGAACATGAACCATCCACAAAAGCTGCTTCAGCGTGCAGAATGCCCAAACACGAGATGCAACGATTGTGCCCATCAGCAGGGACCAGGGAACGACCGCACCCATTAACGCACAGACGAAATGACATACTGTCAGGGTTCGTCTGTAAAGCTCTTTTAGAAGGGGAAGTCAACTCACTCGTGCTGAAGCACCCAGGGAGCGACGCGATGTGTCAGGTACACCACTCCCTGACACACCGAGGAACCGGCCCAAATCGCTACACACGCACACACTCTTTGTGTTGCTGTGAAAACAGCAGTTTTCGAGCTTATAGCTCAGCTCCTCGGAGACTCGCGACCTCGCTGAACGTGCCCTTTCACCAGCACTGAAAGCTCGCTGTAAATCCTCTTCTGAGGCAATGTTTTAGAATAAAACAAACGAAGAAAGGAGTCTTCTAAAACAGGACACCAGTGAATGGCTCCGAAGCGAAAGACAGAGTGCGATTGCATCTGCTTCCTATTTATATACACCTGTCGGGGGCGGTGCGCATTATGCAAATATCGCACGCCAATTCCATTGGCTTGTTTTAGTTTACACGAAGATGATAGGGCTCTCTAAGCGATATCCCAATTCGTCGGTCACTACTGACGTACGTCGAACGTGACCGACTGAAAGGGAACTATTGCACCTTTAACTTCAGATTAATCAAAACAATGTTTCTTCTACGACATTCCTTTTGGAACCTTCAGTTTTAAGAGTGTACTCGCTTATCTATTCACAGAAAATCAGTTTTGGCATGGGTGCCCAAACGTTTGCATTCCACTATCGGTGCACAATCAGAATTTTTATTGTTATTATTATTATTATTATTTATGCACTCTCCAGAAGATCAGAGTAAAAAGAATGTGACATTTATTTGAACTGGTATATTTTTTAAAGCTCCGTGTTTCATTGTAAAGTCAGTAGTATGTGAAGCATTTTACAACCGAGAGGTAATGAGAAAAATTCATCAATAACATAGTACAACCTCTCCTGCCCTTGGCATCAGATCTTACAGAAATTGTTCCTCTGGGAATCTGGGAATCTGGGTTTCCTGCTTCCCACATTCTAGGTCCTAAGATTAGTACTTTATTGTGATGCCAGTGCTGACTGTTCTGACCCCTGTGGGATTATGGGTGGGTTCTGATAACTGTTTTCTCAGAACCATCTAACCTCTAAATTCTGTAATAATAATAATAATAATAATTGTTATGATCCAGTTGTTGTGTTGTGTTCTGGATGAGGTCTGATTGAGCACACCTGGATGCTTCCTTATTTAAAGATCGTGCAGTTGTTATTCGCCGCTGCTGCTTAGGCATTTTGCCAGTCCTGCGCTCCAGTTTTGAGAATATTTGTTTTGTTTTGCATCCATGCATACATTCTGACAACACTCCCCAATTATTCACCAACTTTACTGAGTACTGATATTTTGATTATGTTGTTTCATTAATTTTTGATGTAAGTTAATTTTGCCATGTCGTCTCCCCTTAACATTGCATCTTTGAGCCAGGTGTGATATAATAATTTGTTTTATCACTGCTGAGGTGAGATAAACACTAACAGACATGATGGAAATTATATTAAAGTCAGTATGCAAAAATCTTTCATCTTTTATTTTTGCACCTTGTTATCTTTATTCAAAATATCCACAACTCGATAGACTTCTCTCTGGCGCAACATCCAATCAACATCCTACATTGTTTTTTCTCGTTCAGTAATCTGTTGCACTGTGATGTACATTTCAGTATGGAAGAAAAGATCATTTGCTTCTACTGTTTCATTGCAACTTTAAATTTTCCCAAACATTCGGTTTGTTAAGACACTAAATTGTTTGTAGCCGTGAGTGTGAATGTGTGTTCAAAATGGATGGATGGATTTATTTTGTTAATCAGCCCTCTATCAACCCATTCCTCCAACCCAGGGTTATTACCATTAACTAAAACTAAAACTATATTTAAAAAATAAATAATAACTATGAAATTAACTGAAATAAAATCAAATATTAAAAAACTTAAACTTATTTTATTTAATCAAATTGCCAAGATAACATTTCTCATTTCCATTTAGTTTAAGTTGAAGTACTAAAATAACTAAATATAAATAAAATAAAACTTGGCAACACTTTATTTTGATGGTCCATTTGAGACATTCTACTTATTATAAGTAACTTTGCAACTACATGTTAACTTATTCCACTAACACAAACCCTGACAGTCTACTAATACTCTAATGAGAGTTAATTGACATGTAGATGCAAAGTTACTTATAATAAGTAGAATGTCTAAAGTGGACCATCAAAATAAAGTGTAACCTAAAACTTTAAAAAGTTTTTAAAAAGATATAAAATGACAAAATCACATGACAAAATTATTATAAAAACAGAAAAAAATAAAGTGATTCAAAATATTAACACAAACTATAATAATGATGATAAAATCATGTTATAATTAATATAATTAGTAATATTACTTATTTTAATTTTTTATTTTAATAATAGTAATTACTATTATTTTAAACACTATAATTTAAAACATATTATTCTAAAACATTGAAAAATCTAGGAAAAAGGTATTGAACAAATATATAAAACATTGCAACTGTGCATTTTAGTCACAGCCATGATATTTCTAGTTGTTTTTTGAAACGTGAGTGAATTTTATTTTAAAATATTTGCATGGTTAAACCGACGATGTTAAACTAACCCTCACTCTAAAAAATGCTGGGGTTGTTTGGGTTAAATATGGACAAACCCAACCGTTGGTTTCAATTTTTCAATGACATTTTTTAAACCCAACGGTTGGGTTTGTCCATATTTGCCCCAAACAACTGAGCATTTTTCATCCACGATCTCTCATACTTCATTATTCCTCCAAAACACCGTTCACCACAATGAAGTAGAAACCTTCCAAGTCTCGAGAATAATGTGCTATTGTCAGAAGAGTTTGTCGAAACAATGCTTTTGCACGATAAGGCCTAATTTTCAGAGGTGTGACAAATCCCGAGGGAGCTCAGACTTGATACAAAACATGATATACAGTAGGGGAAATATTTGTCTAACTGAGAGGGCCAAGAAAAGCTGTTTATCGTCCAGTTGCAACATGAGAGGTCTGTGCCATGAGTGGCCAGAGCCAGACCACGGGTCAAGACGGTGCGCACACACACAATGGCTCATTCTTCTGCACTCAGAGTGGTCTCAAACCTCAGACTGAGAGCCCGGTTTCTCCTCCCCTCCCCCTGTTTTCTCCTCGGTCCGGTCAGCCTATAATATCGCTCCGAGGGCAGGAAGTGTAATGTGACTCCCGGTCTGAGCCCCTCGCTGTAATCCTGGGCATGGCTGGAGGCCAGCTGAACCTATCACATATGCACACAATCTCTCACACTCGCTGCTGAGGATTACAGGTCACTCACTCACACACACTATGGCCTGTACCAGGCGGTGAGGATTAACTTGTCGTGGTTTAGCTACTTTTGGAGCTGGAATTCTGCATTGCTTTCCTCACTGGATGATGCCGACTGTTTCTCTCTCCACAGCTGAGCGCCGGCTCCGAATGCAGCTGTGACGTGGGTCCTGACGGGACCAAGAAGAAGAAATCCAAAAACCTGTAAGTTTCCAGTTTCCAGTTTCTCTGCGTTGCGTGTTGGTCATTGGTGTTGGCGAGAGCAAGAGTGTTTTCAGTCTCCACAAGCTTACGTTATTAAATGTTGAAATGTTCTCAGAAAATTGTTGGTTTTTAGTTCTAATTTCCTTGGTTTTGTGACATGAGGAAACATGCGGCGTTTTTGCATTTTGGAGAGTTATTGGAGTTATTGGTCCCATTAGTTATTAATGCATTAACTGATATTAACTAACAACGTTTGTTACAGTATTTGTTAATGTTAAATAAACTGTTCGTTCATGTCAGCTCAGGTCCATTAATTAATATTAATGCATTCAACTTTTTTTATTTTAATAATAGTAAATGTTGGATTTGAAATGAACTAAAATTAATAAATGCTTTAGAAGTGTTTTTTTTCTTAGTACATGTTAAATAATGCAGGAACCTTCTTGTAAAGTGTTGCCAATAATGGAAACTGAAGCAATATTTGATTTTAATAATGCATTAGTAAATGTTTGAATTAAGTTTAACTAAGATGAATAAATGCTTTAGAAGTATTTTTCATTTTAACTAATGCTAACAAATGGACCCTTATTGAAAAGTGTTAGCAAGAGGTTGTAATTCATAGCAGCACTTCATAAAATCATTTTGAATAAATTCTACAGCAGCATTACATATATCACAGAAATGTCAACTATAAATATACTTTATTATACTTTATTATAACTCTTTAAAAAAAATCAATAAATATTAAATAATAATTGTGTACACTTTATTTATGCATTTTGTACTAATTAGACTATTGTGTTGTTAGTTTAGAAACATGCATCAAACTTTACATTGGAGTCATTTTGTGTTGGATCACATGAAGATCAACACTTGTGTATTGAATGGAGTTGCAGCCAAACTCCACTCTTAAAAATAAAGCTTCTTTATTGGCATTTATGTTTCAACGAAGAACCTTTAACGTCAGTGGACGTTTTAGTTGCACAAAAGGTTCTTTACAGTGGAAAAGAGCTCTTTGTAATATTAAAATGTTCTTCACACTTTTACGAACGGATCGCTGAAAGGTTCTTTGGGGAACTAAAAACTGTGGCATTGTCGTTTTGGGACCTTTATTTATATGTAGAGCTTCTCAGACTTCTTCACATGTCCTCTCGTGAGGGATACTGCATGAAGATCATCACAGATAGTTAATCAGAGCCTTTGTTTTGTGAGGTGTCAATTGGGCCAAAGTGTCTCGCACCTTCAGAACAATAGAATCAGAACGGCTCTGAACGGCTTCAGCTCCCGGTGCTCTTTGTGCTCTACATCTACTGTGAATTTTGAGGTCAACACAATAAGGGAAAGGTTTTTACTGTCTGGTGAACTGGGACTGTCTGGAATAATGTCTGGAGTCGCTAAATCTGAGCTTGAAGAAAGTTCAGTGAATGCTTCTGTTGATACAGTGACTCCCAATTTGATTTGCTGAAATGTTTGATACAGTGTTTTTTCCACAAAGAGACGTTTCTAGTCTCCTTCAAACCTAGAGCTTCAGGCAGATCTGTGGTGAAATGATCTGGAACGTTTATCAGCCACTGCTTTCTCAGATCTGATGGGGATTACACTGGTAATGTTTAGAATATCTCTTCTGTCTCTTAAAAGGTTGTAATGTTTTAATCTTCTTGCAGACACTTATTTTAAGTGGTGTTCAGTAAACTAGGTGACTACAGCACATGAAAACATACATGAATAACACATTATTTGAAATCAGTAGTACTCATAGTTCAGTGCAGGTTTTGGGAGTGAGTTATTTTTCACACACACACACACATACACACACACACACACACACACACACACACACACACACACACACACACACACACACACACACACACACACACACACACATACACACACACACATACACACACACACACATACACACACACACACACACCTACACACACACACACTACTATTTTGCAGCTGTTCCGATTCTGTTGTTTCAGCTGCATCAAGTCTTGGTAACACTAGACTTTGCACCGGATTTACTAACATACACGTGTGAAAGTGGGAGACTGGAAACACAATTCAAAGAACAAACTGAAAAGCATGGATTGTGTCAGTGTTGTGGGGTCTGGAGTAATTTTGCACACTCAAAGTGTTATTGTGACCAGGACTTTAGACGCGTATGCAATGTATATGTGAATGCAAAGTTTGTGGAGCTAATTGGCCATGGCTTGATTTGTGTTAAGTGTTAACAATAAGTGCAAATAAGCTATTTACATAGCTCCGCCCACCATTGTTTGGTTTAGCCAGACAAAATGACAATAGAAATGATCTGGGACAGTGTCAGAATATAAGAATGGTGGATTTTGCTTTTGACCATTGACCGAAACCACATTCGAATCCACCTATTCTCCTCCCTTTCTCATCATATATCAGCTTGGAGAGGTGTTTATGATAAATAAAATTGGAAGAAAATATTCAACAAGCGGAAATAAAGTGGCTAATGGGTATTTAAGAGTGGGAATAAAGTGTTTAACATCTATTTAATAGGCCTATAATAGATATTGCATGTGTCCTAGCATTGATCGAACGGGCTAGAACAGTGTGTGCATAAAAGTATATTTGCATCTACCACTTTTTGGTAATAATATAATTTGCTTTTGTTTTGTTGTGTTTTGATTTACTAAGTTTAATACTAGCTAAACTGTTTATACCCAGATCAAGCTGGCCTAGTTGAACACACACACACACACACACACACACACACACACGCACACACGCACACACACACACACACACGCACACACACACACACACACACACAAATATGCATTAATTTTTTCAGCATGACTCAGTGAATGTCCAGAATGCAGCATATGTAATTACAGAAGTGTTGTTCTAGCGAGTGTGGGATGTGGGTAGCACTGTGCTGTGAAATTGAGCCACATTTAGATGAATGACATCAAAACAGTAAACAGGAATGTGACAGCACTCTTCTCTCCCTTGAATCCTCGGCTGTATGTAGACGTTCAGAATCTACCAGCACTGGAAAAATGTGCCTCTACCGACATTCCTGCAAAACTCTAAAAACATGCTTATATACATATAATTCACTGCAGTGTCCAGATTAAATAAACACTAGAGGCAGTAAAATCCCTTGTTCCTTTTTTTTTTTTTAAACACAATTATGATTACAGGGGCAGATTATTGATTAATAAAGACTTATTTTTGCAGTGTTCCTTGCACAATTATGGAAGCTTGTTTCCGCCATGAAATAAAAATTAAAAAAGGTAATTCCGACTTTTTATCTCACAATTCTGACCTTTTTCTCAAAATTGTGAGATATAAAGTCAGAATTGTGAGGGAAAAAAAGTCTGTTACTTTATATCATGCAATTGCATTCTGACTTTTTTCTCATGTTTCGTGTAATAATGTCCAGTTGTGAGAGGAAAAATACATTTTTTCTCAGAACTGTGAGTTAAAAAGTCTGAATTGAACTTTATATCTTGCAATTTTGCCATTATTACTCATTTGTGAGTTTAAAATCTTGCAATTCTGAGAAAAAAGTCAGAATTGTGAGTTATAAAGTCAGTATTGCATGATAAAAACTCGCAATTGCGAGAACAAAAGTCCGAATTGCAACTTTAAATCTTGCAATTCTGAGAAAAAACATCAGAATTGTGAGTTTATACTTGCTACTTTATATCATGCAATTGCATTCTGACTTTTTTCTCATGTTTCGTGAAATAATGTCCAGTTGTGAGGGGAAAAAGACGTTTTTTCTCAGAATTGTGAGTTAAAATCATGCTATTTTGACATTATAACACCATTGTGAGTTTATATATCACAATTCTGAGAAAAAACATCAGAATTGTGAGTTATAAAGTCAGTATTGCATGATAAAAACTCGCAATTGCGAGAACAAAAGTCCGAATTGCAACTTTATATCTTGTAATTTTGACATTATTACTCATTTGCGAGTTTAAATTTTGCAATTCTGAGAAAAAAGTCAGAATTGTGAGTTTATACTTGTTACTTTATATCATGCAATTGCATTCTGACTTTTTTCTCATGTTTCGTGTTAAAATGTCCAGTTGTGAGGGGAAAAAGACGTTTTTTCTCAGAATTGTGAGTTAAAAAGTCTGAATTGCAACTTTATATCTTGTAATTTTGACATTATAACTCACAATTGCGAGTTTAAATCATGCAATTCTGAGAAAAAACATCAGAATTGTGAGATGACAATGAGTGCTTCATATAGGTGACTAAACACTGGATTTAGAAACACTAGATCCAGCATTTAGTTGCTTTTTGGTTAAAATGATATAGAATTAAAATATTCAAAAGACACTTTTTTATATGGGACAAGTATCATTTTTCAATCTCGACTGACCCTGTGCCAACACATGAAAGGATTTGTGATCTCATTTTATTAGCTGTGTGTCTTCTCACACTCAGAATGGAGGATCAGGTGAAGCATCTCACTGAGAAGGGAATATCTGCGGCATATGCGAGTTTTTACATTCAGTAATGTATTCGGATGACCTGAATTGCTCCGAACAGATGTGTACTGACTTGAAAACAAAATGGCATGCGAAATTGACCTGAAGTAGCTGGAAGCTTTTTTAGGTTTGATATAAAAGTTCTTTATAGGCGCAAAAAGTCATCACTCACAGATCAGTGGATGTGATAGCGGCTGCACCTGGTTTGGCTCTAACAGAGGGAAGCTGTTTTCTGGCACCTGGTTTATGACAGCAGACACTCTTCTGAGATCAGTGTATAGCTGCAGACCTCTGCTGAAAGAGAAAGAGCAGTCATGTTCAGCTGAGTTATGGGCTCACCCGAGGGCAGGGCACAGCTGCTTTCTTCTAACCGTCTCTGTCAACATGAGCTCGCGACCACAGTTCCCAGGTGTGGAGACCGGCTGTCCCACGCTTCCTGGAGAGGCTGTCATCACATCACCTCATTATGAGTGTCACATTCACAGAGAAACCCAGCAGAGAGCAGGACTCTGATCATGACCAGCATCAGAATCAGTGATTCAGAGATTCATTTAAATCCATTCAAACGGATGACATTTGATCAGCAGGATTTAATGGATAAATCAAGAGTCCGTGCGGGTGTGCTTGTGTCACTATACTTTTAGATGTACAGTATATCTATGTCTGTTTAATTTATAATAATATTTGATTGTTTATTCTTTTTGTGTGTGTGTGAATATATAGTAAAGTGTAATTTATTCCTGTGATCAAAGCTGAATTTTCAGCATCATTACTCCAGTCTTCAGTGTCACATGATCCTTCAGAAATCATTCTGATATGATGATTTGCTGCTCAAGAAACATTTATGATTATTATTATTAATGTTGAAAACAGTTGTGCTGCTTCAATTTCTGTGGAAACTGATACATTTTATTTTTCAGGATTCTTTGATGAATAGAAAGTTCAAAGATTGACATTTATTTGAAATAGGCTTTTTTTTTTTGTAACAATGTAACAGTTTTCACTGTCTCATTTGATCTATTAAATGCGTCCTTACTATGGATAAATATATAAAATATCAATTTATTTAAAAAAAAATAATCTTAAAAGGTTAGTTCACCCAAAAATGTAAATTTCTGTCATTAATTCCTCACCCTCATGTCGTTCCACACCTGTAAGACCTTCATTCATCTTCAGAACACAAATTAAGATATATTTGATGAAATCTGAGAGGTTTATGACTCGTCCATAGACAGCAATATAATCAACACTTTCAAGGTTTGTTTTAAAGCCCTTTAAGGCTACACTTTAATTCAATAGTCCAGTTTAGATATTCTACTAACTATGAGTAACTTATCAACTACATGTCAATTAACTCTCATTAGAGTATTAGTAGACTGTCAGGTCAGGGTTCGGGATATCTTACTGACCCCAAACTTTTGAACAGTATAAATGAGCATCACATCATTCAACAGATGAAGATAGATAGATAGACAGATAGATAGATGATAGATAGATAGACAGACAGACAGATAGATAGATAGATAGATAGATAGATAGATAGATAGACAGACAGACAGACAGACAGACAGATAGATAGATAGATAGATAGATAGATAGATAGATAGATGATAGACAGATAGATAGATAGATAGATAGATAGACAGACAGATAGATAGATAGATAGATAGACAGACAGATAGATAGATAGATAGATAGATAGATAGATAGATAGACAGACAGACAGACAGACAGACAGACAGACAGACAGACAGACAGACAGACAGACAGACAGACAGACAGACAGACAGACAGATAGATAGATAGATAGATAGATAGATAGATAGATAGACACACTGACACACAATACAGCAGCCTGTGTTGGTGGAGATCTGGCCTGTGATTGGCTCACGGTCGTTCTGCCTCTCTGAGATCCAGAGCTATATAAAGACACAGAAGCTCTCTCTGCGGTTGGAGGAATGTGACCGTTCGACCGCCCCGTCCCAGACACACATGTTACACACAATGGTGGATTTCTCTGAGAAGTACCTGGAAAGGTAGGGACCCAGTGCTCCTACAAGTGTTCTCCTCTGCTGCTCCGAGAGTCCTCGGTAATGAGAAGAGGGACGGTAAAAATAGAAAGCAAAAATAGAAGGATAGCTTAGAAAATGGAGAAGATGAGGGTGACTGGAGTTCACGTCTCCTGCGGTTTGTCTGACAGGGTGTTTGGGAGAGCTGACACGTGAAGGGTTCGTGTTTTAGCTTTTACTTCTTTTGGTTTCTGATGCTTTGGACTGTTGTTGATGAAACTCTGTGCCATATTATTTGCCTACGATTTAGTGTTGTTTAAATCTGCTGGTGTACTTCAGTGTGTCCTCTGTGTACCTTGAAGAGATTTTAAAATTTGATTCAACAAAACAAAGTTGTGTGTATCAAAAACATGTCAGATTCATATTTCACTCCAAAATCATATATATGGTACTATCTGCCTTATTTGATATTTTCAATATTTTAATAAAAACGTTTTAATAATTTAAGCAATACATATATAATTGCAATCATAATGGAGAACAATGGTAGATTAGAAAAAAATAATAAAAACATCACAACAATGAGCTTTTTAATGCAAAATATAGCTTTTTTTAAGTAAAATTCTTTTGCAAGTTTAAAAAAATTGAACATGAATTTCCAGAGGACGTTTGTGACATTAATGTGAGGAGATTTCATATGACTTCTCTTAAGTGTCTGGTTTTTGATTGTGAATCCATGAATCTCCTCTGGTGCTCTTCAGGCATTTTCGACTGAATTTTTTTAAAAATAATTTTTTACTTCATTGGAATGGTATGAAACTTAGTAAAGGTATTGGCACTTGCTGTGTGAACACAAAAAATGGACTTGACTCATGAACGTGACTCAAAAAGATTAACTGGTGCTGAAAAATAGTCACACTTGTGCTCCTCATTGGGAATGAATGGGAAAGGAATTTCATCTAGTGGAAACATTTGGTACTAAAATTTGGAATGCAACTTGTTTAGATTTACAGCTATGATTTTCTCACAGTTTTACATACATGTTTCATATAAAAATTGAAAATGGTATTTTTGTGCAGTTTTCATAACAATAAACTGTGAGAAAGTTCATCCTTTTTCTTTTTTTCCCTCTTCAGCAATAATGCCAAGTGTTTCCTTTAAAAAGAGACCAAACTTCAGTCTGTTGCTCCAAAACATTCAAGATTTATGACAGTTTGAGCTGGAAATTTCATTTTCATGTCTATGCTCATACAGCAGTTAACAGCTAATAAATGTTTTATAACTCAGTGATAAAGATATGACAAATATCATGCAAAGCAAATCAGTGTTTTGTTGAAGAAATCCAGTGCTGTAGAAACTCCTGTTGGGATCTGAACCCATCACACTGCTTCTGAACTGAAGTCCTACTGCAAGACGCACAATGGCTGTCACGTTGTAAATGTCTTTCCCACAGCAAGTGTCCTGGTTTCACAGCCTGGAATAGCGCTGAGCTCTATTATGGGCAGTAATGTGAGCCGGGCAGAGTGGGAATTGGCAAAGCCTAGAGATAATTGTGGCTTGCGACCATCTCCTCTCTGGCTCTCCCTGCAGGGCTCACCGTGGGGAAATGTCTGTCGACGGCTCAGAAGAGCTGGATCAGAGCATCCTAATTTGATGAATTCCAGCGAGGGCGTGTCCTTCCTGTCGAGAGATTACAAGCCTGAGCCGTGAGGAGGCGCGGGAGCAGCTGCTTCTGCCTGATAATTAGCCCGGTGTTTCTCTAAATGAGGGGTCATGAAGCACGATCGACGTTTAACTGCTCCGCTCGAGCGATGCCGACACTTTCTTATGTCTTTTCCCACCACATACACTGTATGTCCATGCTGAGAAAAGTGGACAGTGCAAACAATCAAATATAATTTTTGTTCTGCATGAGACCAACAGCCTTTTGAGGCGTGTAAAAATATGAAGCATTTACAGGACAAAAGTAAAATTTGAGGGAAAATGTCATTCATGACTCACCCTCATGTCGTTCCACACCAGTAAGACCTTCATTCATCTTCAGAACACAGTTTAAGATATTTTAGATTTAGTCCGAGAGCTTTCTGTCCCTCCATTGAAAGTGTATGTACGGTATACTGTCCATGTCCAGAAAGGTAATAAAACATCATCAAAGTAGTCCATGTGACATCAGTGGGTTAGTTAGAAGTTTTTGAAGCATCTAAAATACATTTTGGCCCAAAAATAACAAAAACTACAACTTTATTCAGCATTGTATTCTCTTCCGGAATCCTTTCCATTGAATTGATTCCATTGAATTGATTCCATTGAATCCTTTCATCTGTCGGTGTTGGTAATGCACTTTTACGTCGCCGTAGTTGTTTTTGGTGATTAGGACATCCGCGACATTTTGAAGCATCGAAAATACATTTTGGTCCAAAAATAACAAAAACTACGACTTTATTCAGCATTGTCTTCTCTTCCGGGTCTGTTGTCAATCCGCGTTCATGGCTGCGTCCGAAAACTGGAAAATGTTGCCTTCTTAGGACACATTTCAAGGTAGTAAGGCATCAAGGCACGTCCGAATCCAATGTTAGCTTCACTTCCTGTCTCATGAGATACCTTCCTCAGATCGATTTTTGAAGGAAGCATAGATGTATCCTTAGCTGCCTTTGATATCCCAGAATCCTGTGCTTTCCATTCTGTGACAGTTGAGCTAGAAAAATAAAGATGGTGTCCGAAAGTTGCGTTTGCTGCTCAGTTTGTGTATAAATGTACGATTTTGACCAACATATTTCAATTTTGATATCATTTCTATCGAGAAATTACTACTGTAATAATTAAATATTTGTTTAGTTAGTTAATCGCCAAAAACAACCATGGCGACGTAAAAGTGCATTACCAACGCCGACAGATGAAAGGATTCAGTGGAATCAATTCAATGGAATCAGTTCAATGGAATCAGTTCAATGGAATCAATTCAAAAGGAATCAATTCAATGGAAAGGATTCCGGAAGAGAATACAATGCTGAATAAAGTTGTAGTTTTTGTTATTTTTGGACCAAAATGTATTTTAGATGCTTCAAAAACTTCTAACTAACCCTCTGATGTCACATGGACTACTTTGATGATGTTTTTATTACCTTTCTGGACATGGACAGTATACCGTACATACATTTTCAATGGAGGGACAGAAAGCTCTCGGACTAAATCTAAAATATCTTAAACTGTGTTCTGAAGATGAATGAAGGTCTTACTGGTGTGGAACGACATGAGGGTGAGTCATTAATGACATCATTTTCATTTTTGGGTGAACTAACCCTTTTAACTTATAATGTTAAATAATTTGTATCATCTGAATCAGCAGATTTTATTGTTTCATTTTGATATATAACATTTGATCAACGCATTCGCCTGAATGTTAAAAAAAATCGAATTAATATATATTTTTCATTTTTAGTGTTTTACTTTTTTTTAATTAATTTGCTTGAAATTAAATAAGTTGGAGTTTGAGGGAAGGGTTTGATGAGAGTTGGTGTAATTATATTAATATTTTAATTCTGCTAAAAACAGCTGTATGTCAGTTAGAAAATAAAAAAAACTGAAATGAACATTAATTATAGTTTATTTAAAAGTAATATGCAAGCATTTTGAATGCAAGTATGCCATTTTGGCTAAAAGCATCTGCCAAGTGTGTACTGTAAAGGAATTTTTAGTTGTTATCTAAATAAAACATAGCTGGGATCTTCATTAATTCTTCTGGAATGATGTTCGTCCTTATTTTCCTACATTTTCCTACTTTTCTTTGGGAAGTAACAGCATTGTTACTATGCTTGATCTTAGCCAGAAGGCCGAGTGTGCAATTGAGTACTTAAATATGATTTTTCAGTTCTCTTTCCATAGCTCAACTATTAATCTGTAACATATTTTCACTGGCGTGGCTTTTTCTCGCTGACTGATGCCACATGGCCATTACTAACACTGTTGCAGAGCAGTGTGGAATCTCAACACTGTGGCACTGAATGGACACACACACACACACACACACACACACACACACACACACACACACACACACACACACACACACTTATATAAAACTTTCATGCACAGTTGATTGACAGATAAACTGCACACTCTTATTTTAGTGTTGTTAAATTGTGGATATTTTCACCAAACCTTTGTTTCGTACATTCAGCTTTACAGCATTAAAGAGGGCAAATGTTATCATTCAACTGAAGTACATATGCATTTGATTTTAAACACATTATGTTCTTCGTTCATGCATGAATGAGTGCGGTTAATATCATGTTAATATCAGTCAGAGCTACAAATGCATCTTAATATTTACAGGTAAAAGCTTCATATTACGGGTAGACTGCTTTCTATGGCCAACCCCCAACTCAGGGTCCTTCAGGGGGAATCAAGGCTTCTTTAGGGGCGTCAGACCCCCCCATAATCCGCACTCAAATAGGCTACATAAATAACTTAATATAAATTGTTTTAATACCAACATGATATCAAAAATGTTTTTGTACATCCTTTATATATTTTTTTACATAGTTCTCGTTCATCTCAAGAGGCTGGTGGTGATAAATATAGTGTTGATCATGAACATATCCAGTAGGTGGCAGCATTGCATTTAATGTCACTTGAAGATCCATAACAAACCTGTAGATTTCTGTGCTGAATGAGGACAAACTCAGCCTTATGTCACGGTCTACTACAGTACATTAGCTGTAGGACTGTTCTTGGGTCAGTTTTTTTTCTGTTGCATCTGTTTTCACCAAAGCTACACATCCTCCGAGATCTCAGTGAAACCTGACCTGGACCACAAACTGTTTCATTACTCCTCTAAATATTTTCCAGAGCCCATAAATTGGCGAGAATCTTTCCTTTTGTGTGTGCGATCCAACACCAGACCCTCACATTTTAATCCAGATCTTCCCACTGGAAGTTAAAAATACTTTCCTATTGGCCAACATTCATTTATTCCTTGTAAAAGCACTATTTTTGTAGCTTTGGAATTAAATATGTCGTGATTGATTTGTTTCCTCAGCTCCGTTTCTTTTCCAAGTGGGCAAACTTTGATATCCAAGCTAGCAACCGGAATCATAATCCATCCAAGATACTGCATTTTTTGGCATTTACCTTGTTTTGAGAGCTGTTTGAGATCTAAGTCATGTGTGTGAGTCAGTTTATCTCCCAAAAATCCTGATGATTCCAGCAGTTATTGTGTTATCTGATCAGACTCTCGGGGTTTCGATCCTGAGCTCTTTCGCATTCTTATGTCTCACCAGAGAATCCTAAATAAAGATGTTTACGTGTAAATGCCTTGGCCAACGTCAGAGAGCTGAATATGAAGCAGATTTGACTTTACCATTTCAGATAAGAGATTAAATATCTTACAAAATGACAATATCATCAACAGAATAATGACTTCTCAGAAGAAGATTGATGTTTTGCCACAGAACTGACAATGATTGTGAGTGTTTCCAGGTATCTGAAACTGGCAAGCCCCTCCTTTGGAGGGTAAACACCAAACTTCACTTTATAAATAATAATGTAGAACTATAGAAGTGCTCATTTATATAGATAGGTAAATGTGTGTATAGCATTTGGACTCATTCATTATTGACAGTTGATTTTGGATTTCGCTTTCGTTCTGAAGCATCTGCTGTGAGGAACTTCCTCTGAGTTCTCTGACGGCGCGGCTGACTAATGTTTCATCATCCCATTTCCCAGCTTGATGAACAGATTAGATTCTCAGACTCGAAACGTGGTTTTAATTAAACAACTTTGCTAATGAATCTTGAAATCTTCTATCCTCATATTGTAGCTCAAGGCTTTTCCCTGGAAAGAGAAGACCCTGGTGTTGTGTTTTGCCTGGAATAGGTCAGTCCGAAGGGGGGAAATTCTTAGCAGCTCCGGCCTACCGGACATCATAATATGTCATAAATAGATGCAGACTTCCTTTTTCCGGTCGAGGCTCATCTACGCTTTCCGTCATCATACCCGGAGGGATGAAAATGATTATTAACCAGTGGTTACTAGAACCTGGCTTAATTATTTCTGCTTCTGTGTTAACAATGCTGACGCAAAATGCGGTATAACTGTTTAATAGTGCCATAAGTGCTTTAGTATGTATGATACTGTACAAGGCCCTTGTTTGCTTGTTGTCACTATCATACAGTTATTATATATAAACCTCAGTTCAAAAGTTTGGGGTCAATGAGACCTTTTTGTTGTTGTTGATGTTGAAAATAAATGATTTTATTCTTCAAAGGCGCATTAAATTGATCAAAAGTGACAGTAAAGACATTTATAATGTTACAAAAGATTATATTTCAAACTTTCTATTCATCAAAGAATCCTGAAAGATCAAATGTATTGCATTTTTCACAAAAATATTGATTGATAATAATCATAAATGTTTCTTGAGCAGCAAATCATCATATCAGAATGATTTCTGAAGGATCATGTGACTCTGAAGACTGGAGTAATGATGCTGAAAATTCAGCTTTGATCACAGGAATAAATTACACTTTACTATACATTCACATAGAAAACAGCTGATTTAAATTGTAAAAATATTTCACAATTTTTACTGTATTTTGATCAAATAAATACAGCTTTGGTGAACAGAAGAGACTTCTTTCAAAAACATGAATAAATCTTACCATCCCCAAACATTTGAACTGTTGTGTATATAAACAAATCAATAAATAGTGTCAGATCACAAAATTAGTTCTGATGGCATGAGCCACATTCAAAGCTGTTATACAACACTCGATATATAACAGCTAGACGTACAATATTTAATCAAAATTATATTTTGCTCAGGATTATTTTCACCAGTTGTGAGGGTTGAAACTTCAACAACACCTCATGTCTACAATCACGGAGCGCAGGAACGCTCGGCGTGTGCTTTATGTAGGAACGCTGGCCTTGGGAGAGCCAAAAATGGGATTCAGCTTCTTTTTTTGGTGCTGTCATCAGCGTGTGCCTGCGGTGCGAGAGGCCAAATGGAGCTGATGAGGGCAGAGGATCTGCAAAGCCACAGTGGAAATCAGTGGGCGGAAATTGTGCTCCTCTGGAAGAGGTACGTGAGGTCAGGCAGAGGGAGGACGGGCATCTGGAGGTTCCCGAGCCCAGCGGTCGTCTCATGAGACGTGGATCCAGGGGTGAAGAGTCAGCTTTTTGGAGATTCGGAGATGCAGCTGCACTCCACAGCGGTCCCCGGGGCCCATCGGCCCTAGGTTAGGGCTCGCGGGACTCCCGGTGGCACCTGAACAGCGAAGCGAAGGTGTGGAGAGTGGCAGAACCCTCCCTTCACTCATCCGCTCGCTCAGACACAGAACTGGCGAGAAGGAAGAGAGATTGACAGAAGAGGCTCCAGGAACTTCAAACGCCGTCTCAGCTTTCATTACTGTGGATTGAGGAGAACATGTATGGGTTTCTGCGTTTGGATTTACGCGCTTGCGTTTTCCGTGACTGAGATCGAGTTGTTGAGTGGTTTTGTTGTGACCTGCAGAACTCAACTCTTACCCTTCTGTGCGTTTTTCTGCAGGGCCAAAGACATGAAGAACCGACTCGCTTTCCTGAGGAGGAGGAATGAGTCTCCCGGAAGCACCCCAGCCGGCAAGCTCGACAAAACCTTGAAGTCTGTTAAGTAAGTGTGTGTGTGTGTGTGTGTGTGTGTGTGTGTGTGTGATGTCCACCTGCTTCCTGGGTAATGATCCAGCTGGTGTCTCTCTGCTCATGTGTGTGGGATGAAAGAGAAAGGGTCTGAAAGGATGGATTTTAGATCAATTCATTTGCAATTTGTGATGTTAACTTATTTCGATGGTCCACTTTAGACATTCTACTAACTACAAGTAATTTTGCAACTACATGTCAACGAACTCTTATTAGAGTATAAGTAGACTGTTAGGTTAGGGTTCGGGTTAGTGGAATAAGTTGACATGTAGTTGCAGATATTAAGCAGACTGATACTGCAAAATTGCAAAGTTGCAAAATTACTTGTAGTTAGTCGAAGTGAACCATCGAAATAAAGTGTTACCCGACGTAGACATGTAACAAAAAACAATAAGAGTATATCAATGATATTAAAACAACACTGCTTTGTCACCCACTTAGAATTTCTTTTACGTTTATAATAATTGTAGTTAAGATAACGATAACCTCCTATGGTGGTTGAAATGACTCTAATGTAGTGGATGTCATGCATCACAGGGTTAAATTATGATGATATTAAGGCCAGGTGCTGCAAAATTGAACGTTTCTATTGCCGAGATGCTTTAATGAGTGATATTGCTAAGTGTGTTCATAAAATATGCAAATGTTGCATGGAACAGATCTCGATAAATCAATGCACAGAAGTTGTAAGTAGGACAGAATAATCACAGGTGTGATGCTTCGGCACCTTATGATCTGATTTATGATTTTATCTGGAATAACACTCCCCTGTTAGATAAAGTTCCCTTATTAGGCAGCGTCAATGGAAGTGTTAAAGCTGATCTTAGACAGACGATGAAGGCAAGAATGAGTCTTTGAGAGGAGCAGTGGGCGGAGCACGCCATCCTATTGGTGCAGCCTGATCCCACCCCCTCCTCTTCACAGAGGGAAATATAAAAGAGGCCGTCCAACAGAGACTTACTCAGACACTCAGGCTCACACAAACACACATACTCGAGCGAGAGAAGGGCACAGCTTCGAATGGGTCATACAATGAGAAACCTGACAGAGATGGGCTTGCTGAAAAACCGTTCTGCCTTTATTTGCAGGCCCACTCCAGAAGAGGCAATGAAGTGGGGTGAATCGTTGGACAAGCTGCTGGTCCACAAATGTAAGATATTTTTTACCCCTCTGTAACTTGTTGTATTTGCTGAATTCCTTTGGCTTGGCTTGAATCCACAGGGATGGCGGCTGCATTGTTGCATTGTTTCAGGCTTTCATGCTTCCTCTCCACTTCCTGCTCTGAGTCACTGAATGAACGCTCTGTTGAACATGCTTTCATAGTAATCCCAGATGAGTCCTAGATCCGTACGGAGTCATGGCTTTCCATTTTTAATCAAACTCAGTCGTTTTGTGACACTGAAAGTGCTTGTGGCGCTGAGATGTGGGGCAGGAGATGTGTTTTTCCGCAGCAATTGTTTGAAAGGCTGAGTGCATCCACATGCTGTTATCAGCAGGCTCTTATGGGAACGGAAAGGTGATTGCGTGCTTTGGGATGGGGCCACACTTCCTTCTATTTTAATACCGGCCGCCTTTAGATCTGAAAGGAAATGTCAGTGTGCAGTGCGACTATAAGAAAGACACTTTTGAGCATACGCTGCAAAACAATCACAGCCTACATTAAATCTTGTCTTGTAGCACTGGCACATTTGTTTTAGGCATGGAAATTCACATAAAATGTTTTATGCAGAAAATTTCCATTTTGCATTTATATTCAGAGCCACTTCATTGGTATTGCTGATTATGCAAAGATGTTTTAAAATTTTGCTGCAGTGCTTACATTCACGTGCATGGAAACTACATTCTAGCTGTAGCAAATAATGTGAATTTCTGCAGTGATTTAATAAATAACAGAATGATGCATAGCAGCGAGAGCTTTGGATGAGAACAAATGCAATTAAGAGTCGTGTTCTTGACTTGTAGTGACTCAGGGTTTGGCGCTCGGCGCTGGCTCTTCAGTGGAGGCTGCCGTTGCCATGGTTCTCTGTTTATCCGTCCAATAACATCTCCCCTTTTTCTGCCTCTTTATTCTCTCCCTCATCAGATGGGCTGGCGGCGTTTAGAGCTTTCTTGCGCACAGAGTTTAGTGAAGAGAATCTGGATTTCTGGCTGGCCTGCGAGGATTACAAGAAGATTAAATCGCAGTCCAAGATGACATCGAAAGCTAAGAAAATCTTTGCGGAGTTCATCGCCATCCAGTCCTGTAAAGAGGTGAGCATGAAGTCTCATATTGATTTGAACTTTTACAGACCGCAAACGCCTACTGAAACGTCTAACGTTAAAAGTCATCCCAGATGTTCATTGGGAATCGAAAAAGTCTAAACAATGCCGCTCTGTATTATTTAGCAGCTTAAAAAAATGGCTGGAAATATTCTTAAAATACTTCACTTTGTGTCATGAAACTAAAAGATTGGTCAGAGCCGTGGAGGATATGATGTCATGCCTGACTAATGGACTCCCTCTTGGCCGCACAACACTCAGCAGACAGTTTGAGAGCATGTTTTCATTTTCCAAACTTGGAAAGCAGTTTGGAAATTCAAAATGAGACGAGCAGCAGGAGCTCGAGGCACTTTCCAGCAGTGAAGCTGGGCTTTGTGTAGATTCACGCTGCCAGATCTTTGACTTCCAGCATAGAGTCCAGTCCAGATGAAATGTTAAGGGACCAAACACAGTTTGATTTTCACGTGCAATTTAGGAGCAGGTTTATATAGAAAAAGGATCAATTTCTCAGCTGGTTTGAGCTTCAGAAACCAGATTTTAAAATGAACACCAAGCTAACCTAACACAATAATCAAACTTTACCGAAAGATATGGGAAGTGTTTTCTTCTCCCTTATAAAAGTCAAATAAACCTGTCTATGTTGTGTGCCAATCTCCATAAGCTGTTGTAAAGTAGTACTGAAGTCTACATGACTTTTTGTACATCCACAAAGGGTTCGTACAAGGTGCTTAAAGTACTTGAATTTGACTTTTTGAAATTTAATTCCTGGAAAACCATATAACAAAAAGCCATATTTATGAAGAGGTACAATTTATATGAAATTAGTGTTTAATTTTTGCGGTAAAAAAAAAATTCTTTCACGCAAATTTAACGCTGCCGCCTGTCTGATATAGCTATGAGCTTGATATTGATCATATAAGTATATGATACAGCTTTCATATTTCAGGTCAACCACAAAAAAATCAGTCTGAAAGAGGAAAGCGATATCTTTGTCCAGGTATCGTTTCAATGGTTAAGGGGATTTCCCATCACTGTTCAATGCATCGATCTCTTTAAAGAGAAGCATCAGATTCGGCTTCACCGCGGAGCCGCTTTGCTTGTCGGTTGCGCCTCATAAAAGTTGTTGTTCAAAGTTAAAATAATTTCCTTGTTTTCAATATTTCTTCATTCCAGAATGAATCAGCATTTTTTTTAATTGAATGGTCTACTAACTCACTCTTAAAGTCAGTCACTTGGCGCCACCTACTGGCGTAACTATGTAACCTGCACTGAAGTCGTTGATAAACCCTGATCAGACCGTTTCTCAATACCAAGTATGTAAACATTATAATATAAAATGTTATTTGTTGGACAATAATAGACATTATAAACTGTAATATAGCTGCGAGCAGCGATGGCGGGCCCAAGCCCGGTGGCACCGCCACCCCGGTGGCTTCAGGGCAACTGTGCACAGCGGGCAATAGGCACTTAAAACGGTTAAACATCAAAGGACTATGTCAAATTCACTCCACATTTACTGCACTACAAGGTGCCGCTATAGAGCCCCTCCTCCCTGCCCATTTTCAAAGGATTACATGTGCCAAGTTTTAACATTATTCTGATGAATTTTGAAGCAAATCAGGTAAAAATAAGAGGGTGATCTCAATGTATGCTGAAAGTGACACATTTTCTGCTTCCAGTTGGTGGCGCTATGACTTTGAATCACAATAGTCAAATCCATGTGATCAGCCTTGTACAACGAAGACTAAGCCAAAGTTTCATCAAAATCAATTAATGTATGCAGAAGTTATAACACTTTGTTTCCCTTTTCTTGCCATAAATTCGTTGCCTCGCCACGGCCAAACCGTTTGAGATATCCAAAATCCGTTTGCAATTAAACAACTTCAATGTGTTAGCAACAAGTTAAAAAAAGCTTGGTGTAAATTGGATAAACCCTGTAGGAGTAGTAGTATAAAATTCATAGCCTGTTTTTTCAAAAAATTAACATTCAAACCAAAATAGCTGACTTCCTGTTGGTCGGAGCTAATGAATGTAAATTAGAAAATTGTCCGGCTTGATGAGAATAATATGTGTACCGAGTTTGGTGACTGTAGGAAAAACTAACCCCCCCACTTTTGTCAAAAGGTGGCGCTACTGAGCCCCTCCACCACGCCCATTTCTATGGCTTTGTCCATGTCTACTGGTTGACAATATTGATGTGTGTGTCGAGTTTCATGCAATTTGAAGCATGTTAAGAGCCTCAAAAACACTCAAGAATATTATTACAGTTTGACCTGTTGCCATGGCAACAATATTTCAAATATCAAAAATCCTGTCATAGGTCTACATCTGCTGTGTATTGACATTACACTGATGAAGTTTGAAGCAAATCAGGTAAAAATAAGAGGGTGATCTCAAAGCATTTTAAAAGTGATACACTTCTTGCTGCCATTTGGTGGCGCTATAACTTTGACTCACAATAGTTACATCCATGTGATCAGACTACTACAACCAACACACTCCTGAAGTTTCATAAACATCAATCAATGTATGCAGAAGTTATAACACATTTCCTGTTTCCCTTTTCTCGCCATAAATTCGTTGCCTCGCCACGGCCAAACCGTTTGAGATATCCAAAATCCGTTTGCAATTAAACAACTTCAATGTGTTCGCAACAAGTTAAAAAAAGCTTGGTGTAAATTGGATAAACCCTGTAGGAGTAGTAGTATAAAATTCATAGCCTGTTTTTTCAAAAAATTAACATTCAAACCAAAATAGCTGACTTCCTGTTGGTCGGAGCTAATGAATGTAAATTAGAAAATTGTCCGGCTTGATGAGAATAATATGTGTACCGAGTTTGGTGACTGTAGGAAAAACTAACCCCCCCACTTTTGTCAAAAGGTGGCGCTACTGAGCCCCTCCACCACGCCCATTTCTATGGCTTTGTCCATGTCTACTGGTTGACAATATTGATGTGTGTGTCGAGTTTCATGCAATTTGAAGCATGTTAAGAGCCTCAAAAACACTCAAGAATATTATTACAGTTTGACCTGTTGCCATGGCAACAATATTTCAAATATCAAAAATCCTGTCATAGGTCTACATCTGCTGTGTATTGACATTACACTGATGAAGTTTGAAGCAAATCAGGTAAAAATAAGAGGGTGATCTCAAAACATTTCAAAAAGTGATACACTTCCTGCTGCCAGTTGGTGGCGCTATAACTTTGACTCACAATAGTCACATCCATGTGATCAGACTACTACAACCAACACACTCGTGAAGTTTCATAAAGATCAATATATGTATTAAGACGTTATAACACATTTCCTGTTTCCTTTTTCTCGCCATAAATTCGTTGCCTCGCCACGGCCAAACCGTTCGAGATATCAAAAATCCCCTGGCAATTTTTAATCATCAGTGTCTTGACTTCATGCTGACCGAGTTTGGTGGCGATCGGATTAATCGTCTAGGAGGAGTATATCAAATTCCAGAGCATGCGTTTTTCAAACAACCCTTAATAGCTGACTTCCTGTTGGCGTGGCGATTAACTTAGAGCGCGAAAGTTGTTCGGCCCGATGAGGTCTATATGTGTACCGAGTTTCATACTAATACGTGCAAGCATGTTTAATATATGGACCAAATTTTCAGACTTTTTTCAAGGGGGCGCTGTCGAGCCCCCCTGCCACGCCCGGGTACCAGCCTCTCCGGCGTCCTAATGGCCGCGGATTCCAATGTGTGTGCCAATTTTCAAGAGTTTTTGAGCATGTTAAGGCCCCCAAAAAGCCCCGGAAGACGGAAAAAAAAAAAAAAAAAAAAAAAAAAATAATAATAATCCTTAGAAGAACAAGAGGGCCCTGCGCGAATTTTCGCTTGGGCCCTAATTAAATATATATTATTAAATAAGTTGTAATTTGTATATTGGATCTCTGATTGTTGTCCTTGAAAACCAAAAATGTAGTGCTTGAAAATCCTGGAATTTAATTTTACAGTATCTGTACGAACCCTGGATGTACTGATTTTTCACAGTCATTGTAATCATGACTTTGTTTCCATATGGATCATAAAAAATATTGTGCAGCCAACTCCCAGATGTTGCGTAAAGTCAGTTAAAGCAGCAGTTTGTCATTTGTACGCAAAATACATGTCCAGTCCTGCTCCTAGAGGGCAACTTTCCTGCAGAGTTTAACCTGCCCGGACGTTTCTAGTGATCCTGAAGACCTTGATTAGCAGGTTCAGGTGCGTTTAATTAGGGATTAACGCTGAACGCTGGCCCTGTTAAAACAGGACTGCACCCTTTTCACACAGTTCTAGAAGTTGAAGTCGTCATAGTTGGGTAAACTTCTATAGTGGTGAACTGCAACATATATAATTGTTTGCATTCCCATTTGCACCCCAAATAAGCCATAATAGTGTTTCCAAAAGAGGGAAAAAAATATCAAGAGATTGATTGCATTGGTCAGAAGAGAGAAAGATGTCAAATTTGCCGTCACTCCCTCGGATACTGTACTCACATGCAACGTTAATTAGTTTTCTGTAATTTAATGCCAAGGTAATTAAGCACAAACGTAAAGTGATATAAATGTACATTACATTAGAAATTGAAAACAGACTGTCCATTGGAAGCACCCCATTGGTCCATTGGATTTCTGACTAAAGCATGAAGCAAAACGACTACGGACTTGGAAGTAATGCCTCTTTGTTTGTCCCGCAGGTGAATCTGGATTCCTACACCAGGGAACACACTAAAGAGAACCTGCAAGACATCAATCGCTCTTGCTTCGACCTGGCCCAGAGGAGGATATACGGCCTGATGGAGAAAGACTCGTATCCTCGATTTCTGCGCTCCGAGCTCTACATGGACTTAGTGAACCAAAAGAAACCAAGCACCACGTCGACATCCTCGTCCTCCTCTTAAGACGACAGAGAGAGAGAGACACTATAAAGAGTAGCATCCGCGAGGTTTCTTTCACTTAGCGTTTCATTGTCATCAGCCATTCTATCTGTTAATGTGGCAAAAAGAGTGGAGAAATGCACGAGGCATCGTTTACAAATGGTGAAAGATAGAGGAAAAGGTAGCGTGACCCGACCCGATGGCGCTGGACGAGTGGGGCACCGCCACGCTGAATAATGCTGGTTATTCCCATTTGAATGTTATTTAATCTGTGTACTGGAGAAATGGAGGCCGTTATGGCCTCTTCAACACTATGCCAACTGGGTACTGTTTCGCCTCTTCCCGTTCTTCTGATGGAGCACTGCTGGTGCCACCGACCTCTCGTTGTTCTCCATTTCATGATGACGTTCGAAAATGTCTCGTCCCTTCGCGGTTGGATGTCTGGATGGTGGAGAACGTCGACGATCATGCACTTACTGCTCAATTGTGTTCCTGTGAACCTTCCTCCATGTCTTTCGACTCCATGTCACATGATGAAGTTGCTGGCACAAAATATAATTTAAACAAATAAATGTAGAGGAATGGACCAAACTGCAGCTGAAGACTGGAGCGTTTCGCACCGGGCTGGAAACGGACTGTCGTTGGTCTCTAAAGACTGTAGAAAACACGCTTCGCTGCGATCTGTAAAGCCAATAAGCCATTCGTTGTAGCTTGACATATTAAGAATGGAAGAGACAGTATTCTCAGGACATTACGGCACTCGACTATGAAGCTTCCAGACTTATTTAACCGTTTGTTTCCTCCCTTTTCTGACTTTAGGTTTAATCATGCACTCTATATTTAATAGGGCACAAGGTCAGTTAGGATCTGTCCCTGTGTTTGTTAATAAGACGACATGTTTTACCAGTACAGAAACGTAGTTATTTATTTAGAAGTCTCACTGGTTGCTTTGTACATTGCACTCAGCCGAATTTCCCTTTTCCACTTTGATCCAGGTCCACAGCTGTCCTGATGTAAGTGCAATATGTTTATTATTTGTTGACTTATCTTATGGATGAGTTTACCTTTTTTATGAAAAAGACAATGGATTGAGCTCTGCATTAATATTATTGTATAAGTTACAGGTAATGTAAGAATTACATTAGTACACAAATTATTCTAACTGTGTTTCCCTGGCAGCAGGCAGCCGGGTTAATGGATGTATATATGATTCTTAAGAAAAAAACGATTAAAAAAAGATAAAAACACACCACGAAGCGTTTGCTGTACCTATGTAAATATGTGAACCTTAAAGCTATAAAATGGCATGTATTGTTATAAATCTGGGCGGAGCAGGTGTGGGCGTCCTCTGGTGCGGGCGTACACTGCTTGTAAGTAGTTATATGAAATGTATTTTATCATTTTCACTGTTTACAATTCCGACGCACCTCCTAAGATAGCGAGTGCAAAAGAAAACAGAGGTTTTAAAAAAGCCAGTGTCATTGCAAAACACAAAATAAAACATTTAGATGGTAAAATCGGACAATATTGCCTCCTGCCTCTCTTTTATTGTTAGCATTTTTGCATTGAATTGCATTATTCTGCATAAAGATGTCCAGGGCCAGTATTTACCAAAAAGAAAGAAGTCCAGTAGTTGTTTTCATGACAATTTAGGCACATTTTGTTTCATTACTGAACATTTCACCACTGAAAATAATACTCATCTGGGAATGGCAAATTGGAAAAACTCAAACATAAATAATCTGGATGTATTACAATGATTTTTTTTTAAGGTAGCGACAGTTTAGGATGGGGAATAAACTCAGCTGTCATGAAAACATAAATAATGCCACATTGTCACAGGGTAAAACCCTGGTTTTTGTTACTTCTGGAGTAAAATCAACTGTGGCACTCTCACATGAACTGAAAACGTCAACTATGATGAATAGCTTTGAGTAATTTTGTAATTATTTTGAAGAAAAAATAAGAAAACCCTCCACTGATGTATATACAGTATTCTTGAGCTAGGACAGTTGTCTGGGATAATGAAACATTTCACACATTTATTATTTGTTTTCACTCTTTATTTAATAACATTCCTCATTGTTATATTCATCACACCCTTTCCCAGGATTTCCCATCATTTAGAACTGAGGATCAAACAAATCCCAGCGGAATGGGTTGTTTTTGGAGAAAATGTTGCATACTTCTCAAATGTGTGCACGTGTGTTTCAGAGAAAACATACACACTAAATAAAATAAACATGCATACGCCTCTCTTCCAGATGTGAAATGTGTTTCTGCATTATAGGCCATTTTATAGCCTATAGATTGAGTGAAATAATTTACACGTCTGGAACCATGCATACTAAATATTTGAACTGTAATGCTGTGTAATTATGCTAACAGGATTTTATTATTATTATCGCTGCTTAGATTTCCAAATATGTACCTGCAGTACTCCGACTCTGCCACAAGGAAAAGTGCGTACACCAGTTTAGAGCCTGACATGGTCAAATAGTCAACGATTTTTACTAATTTGTAGCATACGCACACTCTAAAAGATCGAATCCGTGCATGTTTTGTAAATGAGGCCCCAGATCTCTCTGAATGAGCTTTATTTTAAGGCTTGCCTCTCTTGAAATCAAAACACTGCAAATAGCAGCAATTGCGTGCCCTCTTCAGTGAGTTGCTAAGGAAATATTGCCTCTCCTGCCAGCCGCTGATGAGAACCCGTGGCCCTTGATCACTTCAAGCAGCCCTGGCAACCCAACAAGGGCTCTTTATCAGGATAAGCTTCACAATAGTCATGGCAGATGAATCTGATCGCACTCATGAGCAGCTGTCCGCACTTCAGTCACACAAGAAAACTGATCAATTTACTCAATCATACACACGACAAAACTGTTTCTCTTCTGAACTTGATTTCTTTGCTTTTGATTAATGCAATTAATGTAATGTGCAATCTACTAGAATAAATTATGCAGGGTGAATATTAACCAATTAATTACACGAAAATGATCAATACAGCTCTGATTATATGAAACTGGAACCATACAAAATCACTTTGAGACTACTTATCATAATATTGAAGGTACGAGAACAAATTATGGTTGGGTAACTTAACTGATTCATGTGGAACTCATGTACATGTTTAAATCATGTAACTCTAACACACTTTCTTCAATGAAAAATGGAGAAAAATGCAAACAAGTTCCTGAAGGCTTGAACTTATGGTTCCTCACGATAACTAACTTAAAGTCTTTACAATGGCAAGCCATTGCAAGATCATGTAATTTTCACAACTCACAACTTTCAAATTGGTATGTTGTTAAACTACAGTACAATCAGTTGTACAATGCCTCGTTTTCATTCCTGTCAAAAATTAAATATGGCACTATACCCCGTTTACGGTCAATATGAAGATGAATGATGTCGTTTCCCTTAACCCAATACCCCTTGGGTGGACGAACTGAGCGACTAGGTAAGTTTCAGCACATCTCCAACCTAGACTGTTGTCAGGTCCAGCTGATGCCAAAGGCAAGAGAAAAGACAGTCTTTAGCATCTCCTCTGGTCACTGGCAGTGTCAGGTCCTTCCCTTTTGGGCTTCATGGGTCTCTGGCCACCTTTCAAACATTTTAACAATGCAAATTGTGTCAAAGCAGCTTTACATTGATAGAGGGAACATTATTTTGGCTGCACATCAGCTCTAGAAGAAAATAGTGTCATTGTCCATCCGTAAAAATCATTAGTGTAACACTTTACATTAAGGTTTCCTTTAATAATTAATAATGCAGTTATAACTGTGTGAATAAAAAGGGCAACTTTAATGCAATGCCTGCCAAATAGTGAGCCGTTTTTAACTCACATGTTATAAATGCTTAATAAATATATTTATTCACTCTTATTTAACTCAAAACCAGATTCCTGGTTTGTTTCATGATGCAGCAAATATTGACTATCATAATTAGACAGAAGGGTGTTGTATTTGTGCTTTTATACTTTTTCTTACTATGTTGCTTACCAGAAGTTTGTCTTACCCATGATAGGGTCATGATGCCTATCCACAGCAATGTATAAAAACTGATTTATTGTTTTTTAAAGATGAAATTCCAACTTTATTTTGAAAATAAAACAAAAGATAATAACCATAACTTGATTATATATTAATAATTTAATTCCAGTATTATCCAGTTACCTGTGAACCTTAAAGTGGAAACCACTTCCCTTTCACAGGTTATTAATGTTTATAACTCATTAATAAATGGTTCACACGTGTCCGCCCTACATTAAGGTTCACAGGTAACTAATACTGGAATTAATTTTTTAAATATGGATTTTTTATATTATTTTTTATAAAGTTATGGTTATTATCTTTTGCTTTATTTTCAAAATAAAGTTGGAATTTCATCTTTAAAAAACAAGAAATCAGTTTTTATACACTGTTGTGGATAGGCACCATGACCTTTTTGGAGAGTATCAGAAACTTCTGGTAAGCAACATAGTAAGAAAAGTGGCATTCATGAGATATTAATAAGATAAGCACAAATACAACACCCTTCAGTCTAATTATGATAGTCAATATTTGCTGCATCATGAAATAAACCAGGAATCTGCTTTTGAGTTAAAGTGTGAATAGATACATTTATTAAGCATTTATTACATGTGAGTTAAAAACGGCTCACTATTTGGCAGGTATTGCATTAAAGTCACCCTTGTTATTCTTGCAGTTATAACTGCATTATTAATGATTTATAATGCATTTGTAAATGACTTATTACTCATTAACAAAGGGAACCTTAATGTAAAGTGTTGCCATCATTAGTTATTAATTTAGTTAATTTATCTATATATCAGCACTGAAAAAAAACAGTGATGTCATCTTCCAGCTTAGTTCAGTTTGCATACAATGGTGTCAATGCAGACAGATCAAAAACATTGTTGAATATCAAGTGTCCCCAACTAAGCAAGCCAAAGGCGACAGCTGCAAGGATCCCAAACAGGTGACAAAAATGGAGAAAAAAGCCTTGGGAGAAACCAGGCTCAGTCGGGGGCCAGTTTTCCTCTGGGAAGAGTGCGTGATTATGATTCAGACAGCGTTCCAGGTCAGAAGTCAGATTGGGATCCGGACAGTCAAAATATTGAATCCAGTTCCATCTGGTTGACTTCAATACCATGCAGCATGTTCAGAAAGACAAATATACCCATTTATAATGCTTACTTTAATATGTCCAGTGTAGACAGACCCAAAAAGTTGTGCGTTAGATGGGTTTATTATAAGCGAGACGCTCTCTTTCGCTCTGGACAGTGTTGCTCCTTCATGACACATTGCAATAAAGCAAAAAGTATTCCTAATATGTTGGACCTTTTATTGAAAGCAGCTTACCTGATAAGACATGCCTTCAGCAGCACAGTAAGAGCAGTGTTTGCGACGCTTGAGTTGGGGGAGGCGCTGTGAGAGTTTGTGAAGTTGTGCTTCATTTTTGTAATTCCTCTTGACTAGTGCTGCCGAAACTACAAACTCCACATTCACAGTTTAATTGGAAACATAACCACTGATGTCAAGTGTGAATATGCACATGGACAAAAAATGAAAATATTTGAGAGTTGTGCTGGAAGTAAAGGACATTGTTTTAATTTTTGGGTGAACTACATCAGGAATTTATTTATTTATTTATTATTTTGGGGGGGATGAGGTAGTTTCCTGAGGCTCAAATAATAAACACAGGATCTACTGAACATGCAGCTGTTGTTAAACCTCCTCCCGATCACTTCATCAGCCACCGTGTCACAATAACGTTCAGTTTTCTTCATCACGTGTTTCTTTGTTCTATTTTCCCGCAAGAATCTAATCATCACAGCTGTCCGTCATTTGACTTAATCGTCGGTGTATTTCAGTTCCTGCTTTTCATCAGTTCAGTGTCCAGCGTTGTTTGTGTCAAGTGCACTCTGTCTCACATGTTGGCTTGTTATCTCGTTTAGAATAATTATTCTGTTATTGAATCTTCTTCTTCGTCTTCATTACAGAAACACGTGTTCCTGAGCAAAGCTCCATCCAGCTGCTGAGAGAGAGAGAAATCAGGAGGGATTGCAGAGATGGTAAAGGACATTTTGTGCTAAAATACAACATAAGCATGAACAGCAACACAAGTGTGACGATTTACATACTGCTTAATTTGAGAATGTATTCATAGCTGTGATGACTTTATTATGACTGTGAACACCTAACAAAAGAGGAAGTTGTCAAGACTGGACATTCGTCATGTTCAGAATGGCCTTTAAATATCTTTATTAGTCTGCCAGCTTGCACTGAAAGGGAATCTGACTGGTCTGTAATTTGTGTTTTTGTGCAAGACTAAAAAAAGAAAGAAAAGTAATCTCCCACACTGCAGAGGTTGTGTCCTCATAAATCCAGCCGACGCTTGAGAATCGCAGTTTTTTATTATAACCAATGTGCAGAACATCTGATATTTAATAATATTAATAACTTTAGACCACAACAATAAACATGTAATACACATGTAAGAACCTCTTAAAAGGGTGACAGCTTTTGCACCATTTGTTGTTTCTGAGCGTGTACAAATACTGCCAGATGTAAATAGCGCAGCCTCGAGCCAAGTCACCTGCTGCTATAAAGAGCTTGTCAGCCTTGCAAGATGCCAAGAATACAGATGGAGGGATGAAGAGTCTACTCACATCAGCCTGCTAGACTCACGCTGGGCACGAAGCCCGGCCTAGATGACAGATTCATGCCTTGATTAAAATCAGCATTAATCTGAAGACTTTATTACCATATTGTGACTGATAATCAAGTGAAATAGCTTATCAAAGAAGAACAAATGCATTTTATCCATTGGCTTGAGAATTGCACACCAAAATGGCGACAGATGTGAATATGAGAAGTCTTATCTAACTCTAATACATTAGGTATTATTAGTCATTATTATCAAACATTACATTTTATAAAATTGTATAATAAAATAAAAGTCAGTGTCTGAAGTCAGCTGTAGACTGTTCATTCTTCACAACAACTAAAGTAACAGTTACAACAGTATACTAAATAACAACAAGTTTATGTTGCATTTCTCTCGTTCACACACACAAACACACAATATCATCAACTGTAGTACTCTTATTGGTTATTTCTTAGGCGGCTGTTGTAGGATCTGGGCTCAAAATACTGTCTGATTATTTTTCGTAGGATAAAATTAATCATAAAGCAATTAATCAGGCATTGAGCATGTCACACAAAGCTTTTGGACTCAACAAAGTGTTGAATTTGCATGAAAAAATCTTTTTAAGATTCTCAAAATTTCTCTCAGAGCGCTTAAAACTTCAAACACGCCACTCCAGTGTGTTTAAAAAACCTGAAACCTAAATCTAACTTGCATTTTGCCCACACACAAAGCATAAAATCCTTCAAAACCCACAGATAAATAAAACATCCAATTTTGTCACCATTACATTGTCTTTTGAACTTCCTCTTTTATTGCTTCATTATTTGTCATACATTATAAATTTCCATTTGCAATGTGACATAAACCAGCTCGACCACACCAGTGTGCGTCATCAGGGTGGAAAGTTAAGACAAAGGCTATTTGAATAACAGCAAATGGACTAAAATAACCAGCTTAAGTTGACATGACGCAGATGAGTAGATGTCTGCATCATTATATTACCAAAAGAGCCACCTCTGCTGCTTTAATGCAGTGTATGAGCTCCTTTGCAAAAGACAATGAAACAATAAATCTTTTATGTGAAAAAAATTATTAACATTTTAAGATGTCTGGTCATTTAATTCAATCCAACTACAAAGAAGTCTATTTTAGGAAGATCTATAGAAGGTCATTTGTCCCTGCTGCCTTAAAAGACCCTTAAACTCATTCACAGCGTATCTAATAACGCTTCTCCCAATTTTCTCCTAACACTGTACATATGCAAGAATACATATAAAATCTAATATAAAAGCCTTCATGTACAATAAATACCCCCAAACGCACACATAATGATGATAAACAGGACACTCTCTATATGACTCTTACAGACCATTACAAAACTGTTTTGCTAACATTACAACTCTGTTGGATAAAGATCAGTCTTTGACTCGCCTTCGTACAGATAAGGAAGGCCCCGAGGACGGTTCTGTTCCCCTGTGTTTAGAAACCAGTTCCTTTGAAAGCATGCCACATAAGCAAGTCTTTGATCCAGTATGTCATATTACTCTTTATACTCAGGTTCGAAGCGGCATATTGTTAGAAGTGGAGCCAAAAATAAAAAAAATAGATATCTGAAATTTGTATTTACAGTACTGAAATATAAAAATATTAATGTGAGTGTAGCAATGTCCTGCTCTGAAATCTGAACCAATTTTTGTTTTTGAAAAAAGACATGAAAGATGTTAAATTAAGTGACTTCAGTGAGGTTCAAAAGTTTGGAGACTGTAAGATTATTATTATTTTTTTACACCATGGCTGCATTTATTTGATCAAAAATACAGTAAAAACATTAATATTGTGAAATATTATTACAATGAAAACAATCTATTGTAATATATAATTTATTCCTGTGATCAAAGCTGAATTTTCAGCATCATTACTCCAGTCTTCAGTGTCACATGATCCTTCAGAAATCATTCTGATATGATGATTTGATGCTCAAGAAACATTTCAAATCACAGACATCTCAGATTTCCAGTGGTGTGCCTCAGGGCTCAGTCTTGGGTCCTCTTCTGTTTATTATTATGTTATTATTATTCTGTTTTATCTATTGCCTTTTTACAATTTTTTTGCAAAACCAGTATAAACTTTCATTGTTATGTCTTTAAAGCCTAATTCAGTGTTAGCATCTTCCTCTCTTTTGCTTTATTTATCTGAAAGGAAATGTGCTGCATTTATTTACCTCATTCCTTTATTTCACTACAAAGAAAGTGTTAATGATTGCTAATAAATATAAATACAATACTGATACCGACACTCGAGTCATGCACTTAATTCCCTTTGATTTCAGCAGAATGTCTTGTTAAAGCCATCACATGACAAAGCCCCGCACAGACACCGAACGATGTCTTCATTCGCCGCTCGTGAGGCCGGTCTCGCCAAGCACGGTCGGGAAACACTGACACACAACAGCTTTGTTTTTAAATGTTTCTCGAGAATGACTGAAAGCATTTCTTCAGGTGAGCTCCAATAATAGAGCTCAGTGTTTGGAAATGTGTTCCAGTTCTATTCTGGGAAACTCTGTATCTTTTGGCTCACAGTCCCTTGAGCTGTGTGTAAACCAGTAATAGATGAAGCGTGACTCTTTAATCATCCCTCAGTGTCTCCGAAAGTAGTTTATCACAAACCATCCACACAGACTTCCCAGTGTATAGCAAAAGGACAAATAACACGTTAGAAATTGTGTGTGCATTGTTGATTAATATTCCTCACACATTATTAATCATGCGTTCTTCTTTAAATTAGACCCATCTAGTGTTTGGATAACACAATTTGCAAAAACATTTGATCATCAAAATAATTAAAAAACTATGACTTGCATCATTCATCCCAATTATTTTTCACAACTTATTCTACACTCTAAAAAATGCTGGGTTGTTTCAACCCAAATTTGGGTCAAATATGGACAAACCCAACCGTTGGGTTAAAAAATGCATTTAAAAATTTAACCCAATGGTTGGATTTGTCCATTTTTGGACAAATCAAACTTGGGTTGAAACAACCCAGCATTTTTTAGAGTGTACTGTAGTGTGTAAGATTTTTGCAAAAAAAAAAAAAACATTTAAGCCATTAAAACCTTACTGTCTTCACATAAATTCACAGACCGTTTGATGACAGGGCAAATAGAAAACTTTGTAACAAAAACATAAATATGGTTGATGGTTATACTAATTATATTAAATGAATTTTGTTTCAAGCAAACATGAATATAAAGGCTACAGGACCATGGCATATGTGTTTTAAACTAGATTTTAAATAGTATATTCCTTTTCATCATCTCAGACATCTTTTTTTGTCATTGAAACATGAACAAAGACATAACCTGAAATCCTGCAGCAGTTAATAATATACAGCGTCTGTTCATGCCCTCTGTGAAATAAAGTTTCCGAGTACACCCACACATCGCAGGACAATAACCATTTAAAGATGTGTGCCTCTGGATCAGAGCCGCTGACTCAGACGCGAATGAGGATCTTTTATATTCTGCAGGAATGGAAACCTGTGATATTGAATCATGCTGATGATGTCAGACTGGACGTGGTTTCTCTGGTATCCAAACATTAGGCAAAATTATATGAAGCTCAGAATGAAAGGGTGGAAATTCATATCTAGAGTTAGACGGTGGAAAGGAGAACAAGACTTTTGTTCATCTAAAAAAAAAAGTGTGTATATTTTAGAGAAGTTTTATACACTTCCTATAGTGAGTCATCTCACCCAAGATATCACATAGTTCACTATGTGAAAGCCATGAACTAAATTTATATTTATGCATTTAATAGATGCTTTTATTCTTAGCAAATAACAGTGCAATATATATATTTTCTGAGAAACACACATTGGTCATTATATGAGCTAAAGGAACATGCATGCATTTCGAATTATGGGTCGCACTTCCGGTTTGGGGAACTTCCATTTAAAAAGACTGAAATTAATCATTTCAAATCATAAGGTTGCCCTACAAATAAAGCTTATCCGTCAGTTTGACTGAATGAGCTGTCATTTTTTCTTTCATGTTTTATTTTTTTGACATCATGAGAATAACGTAACGCTTGGTATTTCAACATGACATGTTATAACAAGAATATCTATGACATATATCCTCGTGATTATTTTCTTTTGTCTCTTTGCATACCGCTGTAATATTATGAAAAAGGTCAACATATACTGCATATTTCTGGTCTGTTCTCCCGATATAATTTATGATATAATTTATGATATATCCCATTAATAATTCACTGGAATGCATGAAGAATCTCTCGTTTTTTTCTCTTTCCTGGTTTGTTTTCACAGGTAAATACAATTTATTATCTGTAAAAATCACTTTGAAATAGTATCACACAATGCGGAAGTTCATGAACATTTTTTAGGGCAACATATATTACATAATACAGATATATATCACTATAGTTATATTTAACCCGTCTGTTATTGCTGTGGAAAGAATCACACTTTTTCCCAATAGGTTGTGGAAAGTACCTTGTTGATGCTTTTACACTTTTAAATGTCATTTTAATGTTTGTTGGTTGAATAATGTCATCTCATTGTACTCATTTTTTAAAAAAATGTATTATTGCATTCATAGAGCCCATAATTCGTGCAAAATGTCATGGGGTGTAGGGATAAGGTGGATATCTTAATTTCTCTTTAATATAGTAATAACTTCATAAGTTGCCCTCTTATATTTGCCTTTATTTTGGATCAAATGTCCTCATAAAGATAGTCAACTCTGAAATCCCCAACACGGTCCTCCACAAAAACTGGCACTATAGAAAAATATTCAATAATGCCTTGAAGGTTTTTGTGAGGTCCACGCAGGGGTAAGGGATACAAAGCAAAAGTGTGTGTGTGTAATACACATTCATTTAAAATGCTTTTTCAATTTAAAGTCGGATCACACTTTTTTTTTTTAATAAAAAATTGTTTAGTATGTTTCTGAAGATATTTTAGGTCCTCATATTTCATGTTTACGTCGTAATACCAGTGTAATATCCATGTCGTTATACAAATTTGTGTCCTCATAAATCATGAAAACAAGCGCACACACACACACACACACACACACACACACACAAGATATACATGAATAATCCTTGACAGCAGTAGCCGTTGAACTTGTTTTGAAGGAAACTGAGGTCCATAGCAACTAAACTCACGGATAGTTTACAGAAGAACAGTGCAGGAGGCTGATCCTGGATGAGTGTCTGCTGTGTGTCATGTTCCACAGAAGAGGAAAATAAAATGTTATGTGGATGAGAGAATGTTTTTTTCTTTTTTGATGTTGAGTATAAGCATCACTTATTGTGCCTTTTAGTATAAAGGGGTTATTATTATTGAAAATGTTCCTTGAGATTCACTTATAATGTTAGACTAATGTTTAATATGTATATAAATTAATTCCTCTCCCTCATGTCATTCCACATCCATAAGACTTACGTTCATCTTCAGAACACAAATGAAGATCTTTTTGATGAAATCTGAGAGCTTTCTGTTTTTGGGTGAACTAACCCTTTAAGGTAGCTACAGTTATTATGTGGTTACATGTTAAAACATTGTTCTGCTGGTTGGTGTTGTCTGTCAGTCTTGTTTGCCTCATAGCAGGCGTGTCCAATCCTGCTCCTGCACAGATAATTCCCCGCTGTTAAATGAACTCCGCTCGGTGTTCATATGGGAACCACCAGCAGGGTGTTAAAGTGACACAGAAGCAGTGTTAGAGTTAATTAGATGCTTAAGTGATTAATTGAGTGATGATTGTTCGATTATAGACACCTGATGGTAACGTGCAGAATCACTGAAGGAAAGAGAAAGCGCTGACTTCCAGCCACAGCCTTACATGAAATCAACTGAAAAAGACATTAAAGCTCTCTGATTACAAACCACACTGACCTTATTTCTGTCATTTGTCAACAGTTCTTTTCGAGAATTAACAAAGGTTTAGATGTTGATGTTTTATTGAAAATGTTGGGTCACCATTATGGCGATTAGTGTTTTCCAGTTTAACGCTATGTTGTCAAAGTTGATATTGTGGCATTATATATGGTCAGACACTTGAATGTGTCATTATATTATTAACTTTGTACCAAATCAAGCTCAAATGGGGTTATAAGGTTTTTGACCAGTGAATTTCAGACATGTGTGTTTTTCCTTCATCAGAACGGCCACATGTAATAGAAGATGAAGTGCTTCACGCATTCTATCTAAGACAGCACTGGCTGTGACTCAATGACAAATGCTAGACTAACCCTGCATTCCATTCGGAAGGGCTCATCCCTATGCCCTAATCCCTTCAAAGGGTTTACTCTCCGGAGTGAGAGCTTCGAAGAGATGAAGGGTGTAGGGGTCAAAAAAAAAATTTGTTAAAAGCACTTCTTAATGAGACAATCAATGAGGCGCCTTCGTGGCACACTTTGTATGCTGGTTGACACCCAAAAAAACTCGTTCTGAACGATGAGTCGATTGTGCAAGCTGTGCCTTTTGTTTAACGTGTATTTATTTATTTATTTTTGGTTTATCGCACCATATTGTAAATTGTGTCTATGTATTTAAAACATTTGAATGGATTAATAAAAGTATTTTTGTTGAAGTACAATGTTGTTTTGACCATAATAATGTACCAAATCTAACTCGTATAAATATTACAGTAGTATAGAAAAATACTATACCTGTAGGTAAAATTGAACTGACCCATTCTGTGATGCCAAACAACTTCCCTGTGCAAAGGATCATGGGGGCCCGAAGTGTCCATCAGTTGTACCCTTCGAAATCCTTCATTCTGAAGGGCCCTTTGAAGTAGCCAGTGTTGAGCACTTCGGTTTGGAACGACCCAAGGGTGATATATCCCGTTTGGAATGCACCGTAAGTCACTGCTCCTCAAATACACAAACATTAGCCTTAAAAATGGCTATTAGCAGATATTCACCGAATCTCAACAAATTTATGAAGAGTTTTCTCACAGATTATATTTGTTTTCGGATGAATGGACTGGCTGTGATGTAACATGAACCCCATTCATCTTCACTGTCTTTACTCTCTCAAAATACACATGCTCCATTGCATCTTTGTACAGTGACTATTCTTTATCCTGATTATTTTGTGAGAGTATTTGCCTGCAGACAGGCAGGCAACGGAAGCATTAAGGCTTGTTTGATGGCGTGATTCACATGGATCCTCCAGCACAAGACAATCACTGGCTTCATTTCAGAACCGTTCTTTGTACTTGTAAAAGTGAGCTGCCAAGCTAGATGGTATTTTAAGGCAGATGAGAGAAATGCCAAAAGTGATGTCTGGCCTAAGAAAACTGACATTTTCATCCTTTATTCAAATATTATTACAAAGGTTTTAAAGATTTTGTAAGCATATTGCTTATTTGTGCTTGGAGTCATTGTTTTGTTTGTGGTAACTCATTGAAACATGACAAATTGTGTGCCAGACTGTCATGTGTCTCCTGTCATTCCTCCTGTTCAACTACAAAAAGACATAGAATAGAATAGAATAGAATAGAATAGAATAGAATAGAATAGATCTATGAAAACCACAGGTACAATATATATAAGACACATTGTTTGTGTGCTTTACTTGAATGGACCGTGACTCAATTAGTTGCTATGCAACATTCTCTTTGCTTCCTTCTCTCTCTCTCTCTCTCTCTCTCTCTCTCTCTCTCTCTTTCTTTTTTTCTTCTTGGGTGGAATATCTGAATCATTGTATCCAACACTTTTAACATTATGTCATGGTAATGGACAAAATATGAATTAACTTTGTCTCAGTAACAAAGTTTTCCACAACGTGTCCTAGTTCTAGAGAGCAGTGTTACAGACAGAAAGGTTTCTGTTCTGGTCTGTGTAAGGTTTGGTGTACTCCTACATTTTCCTCTGCTCCCTTGTTCCAAAGTGATTTTTGTTTTCATTTAATAAATATACAGCTTCACGAATATATTCACGCTTCTCCTCTCCCTGCCAGTGCTCTGCTGGTGCAAGAGTTCTCATTTTACACATTTTCATTCATGAAGTTTAGTCCTATTGGCTACACAGACTCTGTAATCTTAAATATGTTGATAAAAATAGCACTTTATCCTTGTATATATATTATATTTCCCCCCCCCCTATTATTCTGTAAAATCTGTCATTATTCGTGCTTCAGACATATAAGTCTGTGTTAAAACATGGAATATTTACAGGGCAAAAGCTTTTTATTCAAGAGGCCATTTTCTGCCCTTTTACAAACTCTTGATGTTGTTTTTGGGCTCTACTAGAACAGGTTCCCTTTCGATACTCTCACTCATACTGCGTATGGGGAAAAGCTCCTTTTTCCTCCTTGCTGAAGCCTTTTTCAGTAGCGCAGTGATACTGCACGTCTATTGGCTCAAAGGAATGGAACTCTTTGAACCAATGATGGCGCGGCGTAGTTGCGCAAGCCAATGGCGAAACAGCGCGCCAACAAACCTGCCAAAATGGGCGTGGCTTATGGCTATATAAGCCGGTGTTTTCGCCATGGATTCAGTTCTCTCTCCTTCAGCGACGATCTACGCTTCGCTGGATCCTGCTGATCGCCTTTCGCCGCTGGAACGAGCTCTCTCCGCCGTTGAAGAGGCCCCGCAGAGGACAGCTGAATTCCGCCGCTTGCTCCCGCTGGCGCTGCCGCAGACTGCCGCCCAGAGCGCTGCTCTCGCCGCCCGCCGCAAGCTTCCGGTTTTGCTTTCAGCGAGTCTCCTGCTGCCATCCGGCGAGCGCTTCACAGCGCCTCAACGCGGTTTCCGCCGCTGTTCAAGAGCATCCTTCCGCAGTCTATGCCGCTCTAAAAGAGCCCCCCCAAGCGCCGTTTTCACGACGGCGGCGTCCCAGTATGCTGCGCCACGCCTGTGGCACCTGCAGAGCCCCTCTGCAGGATGACGACGGCCATGGTGAGTGCGTCGGATGTCTGGGCAAGCCCCACGCAGGCGCCGTGCTCACCGAGACTTCATGCCCGCACTGCGAGTGCATGAGTCTCGCTTCTCTCCGCGCTCGGATCGCTTTCTTCACGGAAAGTGGCTCCGCCTCCCGCGCCTTCCCGTCTTCTTCCTCCCGCGAGCCGGCAAGGAAGAGACAGCGAGTCAGAGGAGTTCAGTGCTCGGAGTTGGGAGAGCTTACGCCGGCCCAGCGCCCGCCGACCTCTCCCTCTCCTGTGAGAGAGCCGTCCCCCGTCCTCTTTGCACGCCCGGAGCAGCATCCCTCAGCAGAAGCGAGTGACCTCATCTCCTTCGGCGGCTCGGAGGATGAGCAGCCCGACGACTCCATGTCGCTCGCGGCATCTGAAGCGGAGGAGTGGATCGGCTCCCCCCTGCCGTCACTAGAGCCCATTGACTCCAGGCCAGGAACGGACGCCGAGTTAATCCGCATCCTTTCTAAGGCCGTCGAGGAGCTCGACCTGGAATGGGCCACACCAGAGGAGCTGACTCGCAGTAGGCTGGATGAATGGTTTCTGCCGGGGCCCCGCCAGACCCCCCGCCAGCGATCTGCGCCCTTCTTCCCCGAGGTCCACGCAGAGCTCACAAAGTCTTGGCACGCCCCATACTCCGCCCGCCTTCGCACTTCTTCACCCGCAGCTCTCACCTCGGTTGACGGCTCACGTGACAAGGGCTATGAGCAGATGCCGCCGCTAGACGAAGCCGTGGCCGCTCACCTCTGCCCGCCCGCGGCCATGGGCTGGAAGAGCAAGAGGGCCCTTCCCTCTAAACCCTGCCGTACGACCTCCGCCATTGCCGGCCAAGCGTACTCCTCAGCAGGGCAAGCTGCATCAGCGCTCCACTCGATGGCCATCCTTCAAGTCTTCCAGGCCAAACTCCTCCGTACCCTGGATGAGTCTGGAATCGACGCACCAGCCTTCCGTGACCTGCGCAGCGCCACTGACCTGGCCCACAAAGACCACCGGCAAGGAAGAGACGTGGTTCCACGAAGACCACGGCCCAGGCCATAGGAAGGACCATGGCCAACTTGGTTGTGTTGGAGCGCCATCTCTGGCTTAACCTCACGGAGATCAAAGACGCAGACAAGATGGCCTTCTTGGATGCCCCTGTCTCGCCCTCAGGTCTCTTCGGGCCAGCCGTGGAAGGGTTCACCGAGCGCTTCTCGGCCGCGCAGAAATCGTCCCAGGCAATGCGACATTTCTTGCCAAAGCGCTCCAGCTCTTCATCCGCTGTAAGTCGGTCCAAACCTGCGCCGACCCAGCCTCAAAGCAAGCCTGCCCCTTCCGCATCACAAGCAGCGCCACCTAAGGAGCAACGCCTGCGGGCCCGCCCTGCGAAACGCTCCACGATCCCGAGACGCCAGGGTCCCCGCCCTAAGATAGTGCTGGACCCAACGCCTCCGGTGTCTTCCTGATCCAGCAGGAAGAAAGAGGATGGGGTCAGGTCTCGCCATGGCCGGACCGCCCCAAAAGCTCTCTCGCTTGCATTCCCTGCCACCTCGCTTAGCTCCGGGTGCTGGAATTCATCGGGTTATGTGCCCTGGGCCCACAACGACTGCGCCCACACAAACCGCCGTTCTAATGGCGAACCCAATATTTTTAAATTACCAAAAAGAGAGCAAATTTCCTCATCTTATAACGATGGTGCAAAGACCCCTGCACAGCGGTCTGTCACCGGTGTCTATTCAGCCCCTGGTCACACGGGTTGAGGCCTGGCAAGCCATCCCCGGAGTGTCACAGTGGGTCATCGGGACTATATCCAGCGGCTACTCCCTGCAGTTCGCCCGAAGGCCACCGCGCTTCAGTGACGTCTCTGTTACAGAAGGGAGCCATAGAAATCGTTCCCTCCGCAGAGAGCGAGTCGGGCTTCTACAGCCGCTACTTTGTTGTCTCCAAGAAAGATGGCGGTCTCAGACCCATCTTGGACCTCAGACTTCTGAACCTCTCCCTCATGAGACGGAAGTTCAGAATGTTAACGTTGAAGCAGATCCTCGCGCAGATTCGCCCAGGGGACTGGTTCTTCTCGCTGGACCTGAAAGATGCGTAATTTCACATCCAGATAGCCCCCCGCCACAGGCGATTCTTGAGATTCACGTTCACGTTCACGAATCTCAACGTATCACGTTCCTGGGCGCAGTCTTCGACTCAGTCCACATGAGGGCTGTAGTCTCCCAACACGGGTTGGGGAGCCGTTTTCGAGGGCAGACCGGCCTTCGGCTCGTGGACCCACGAGCAGAGCCATCTGCACATCAACTGCCTCGAGATGCTGGCAGTAGAACATGCCCTGGCCACGTTCCAGACGTTCCTGAAAGGACACCACGTCCTGGTCCAGTCGGACAGCATGACGGTCGTGTCTTATATAAACCACCTTTCGTCCAGCCGCCTTTGTGCTCTGACAAAGCGCCTCCTCGAATGGGCAGCGCCCAGGCTGCAGTCGCTCAGAGCAACGCACATACCTGGAAAATCAAACCTTGGGGTAGACATGCTGTCACGGAGCAATGTCCCCTCAGACGAGTGGATGCTCCACCCCCAAACGGTACGGAAGATATGGGAGATCTTTGGGAAGGCAGAGGTCGACCTCTTCGCCTCAGAAGACAGCTCTCACTGCCCGATCTTCTTCTCGAAAGAGACGGATGCCCTGGCCCAAGCCTGGCCCAGGCTCCTCCTTTACACTTTTCCCCCGATCGCAATGATCCCTTACGTGATCAGACGAATCAGGGAAGACAAACACAGAGTCCTACTGGTGGCCCCACTCTGGAGGACCCGAACCTGGTCCTCAGAGCTGTTCAGGCTCTCCACAAGAGACCCATGGCCAATCCCCCTGAGAAGAGACCTCCTCTCTCAGGCGAACAGGACGATCTGGCATCCCCAGCCCCAACTGTGGGCTCTGCACCTATGGTCCCTCGATGGGAGCCGATAAGCCTCCCTGGGAACATTTTGCACACCATTTCTCAGGCTAGAGCTCCATCCACCAGGCGTCTCTACGCCCAGAAATGGTCGGTCTTCGTTGACTGGTGCTCAACGCGCAGCGTCAACCCTGTGGAGAGTGACGTATCCCAGATACTGTCTTTCCTCCAGGAGCGGCTGGATGGTGGTCTCACCCCTTCCACGCTCAAAGTCTACGTTGCAGCCATTGGAGCGTTCCACGCCCCTATTGCTGGCCAGACGGTGGGCAGAAACGGCCTTATTGTCCGTTTCCTAAGAGGTGCTAGGCGTCTTAACCCCCCTAGACCACTTACCGTTCCCTCTTGGGACCTTTCCACTGTCCTTGCAGCCCTCAAGGGTCTGCCCTTTGAGCCACTGCAGTCAGCTGACCTTCGGCCCTTAACGCTCAAAACCGCTCTGCTACTCGCGCTAGCATCGGTTAAGCGCATCGGCGACCTGCAGGCTCTCTCTGTGAGCCCTGCATGCCTTGAGTTCGGGCCCAACGACTCTAAGGTCGTTCTAAAACCCAGACATGGCTATGTCCCCAAGGTGCTCTCAACCCCGTTCAGAGCACAGGTTATTTCCCTCTCAGCGCTTCCTCCTTCCACGGACGAGCGAGAGGTGCATTTACTCTGCCCCGTCAGGGCATTGAGGATCTATGTTGAGCGGTCTCAGCCGTTCAGGCAGTCAGACCAGCTCTTCATCTGCTTTGGCGGCCGCACCAAAGGGTCTCTGGTCTCCAAGCAACGCCTCTCGCGTTGGATAGTCGACGCAATTGCTCTATGCTACTCCTCTATGGGCCTGGACTGCCCCATAAGAGTAAGAGCCCACTCCACTAGAGGCATGGCCTCATCCTGGGCGTGGTCTAGTGGCGTTTCTCTCAAAGACATCTGTGAGGCAGTCGGCTGGTCCTCGCCGTCCACTTTTGTCAGATTTTACAATTTGGACATCCCGACCTTACATGCTCGGGTCCTTTCGGTGTGAAAAGACGGCCTCTCTGAGCACCGTCGTCACGCTCTCCCAGGGGCCTTCTGGCCCCTGTGCATCTAGGGTTCGACGGCCTTAGCCTCTCACATATCCTCTGGGCCCCCCTGGCGCCCACGTTATGTTTTGTCGTTCCCTGTTGCTGCACGGTGTGATTGAATTCGTTCCCCATACGCAGTATGAGTGAGAGTATCGAAAGGGAACGTACTCGGTTACGTACGTAACGGGAATGAGTACTGCGTATTATGCCGTGCCCCAACACTGCGGCTCAGTATCGTTGCTTCAGTCGAGTTAAACTGAATCCATGGCGAAAACACCGGCTTATATAGCCATAAGCCACGCCCGTTTTGGCGGGCTTGTTGGCGCGCTGTTTCGCCATTGGCTCGCGCGACTACACAGCGCTGTCATTGGTTCAAAGAGTTCCATTCCTTTGAGCCAATAGACGTGCAGTTTCACTGCGCTATTGAAAAAGGTTTCAGCAAGGAGGAAAAAGGAGCTTTTCCCCATACGCAGTACTCGTTCCCGTATCTCAGGGAACCGAGGTTACGTACATAACCGAGTACGTTTTCCTGCTTGAATGTTGATTATTCTCCTCATATTCTCCATTGTTCAGCTCCTCTCTTCCCAGTCTGTCAGTAATGCTCTGTTTAGTTCCTGTCTCTATGAAGCCCCTCCTTCTGAAAAGCACAATGTGCTCTGATCAGGACTCTGAACCGGTTCAAGGAACGAAAACGAAAACCGGAAACGAATGAAATTTTGACCGGAACGTAACCAGAAACGGAAACTAAATCAAATTTAATCATTCTGAACAGAAAAGCTAATTTGAAATGGCCATTAACCGGTTAATAACGTTATTTTATCGTTTCGTTTAATATTTTGATTTGGCAGTCAACCAATCACGAATTAAAATAGAACAGCCTATGCAAATGTGATGCTGACGCATCCAACATGAGTGAATAACACATATAAAATAAAAGGCAATATTTAGGCTTATAGGCTACGCAAAATATTTCACTTAAATAATTAGGTCTACTGATTAACAAGACGAAAGTGGTTATTTGTGGCGCACACCAAAGATCTAGAAAAGGAAACAGACATTCTGCTTGTTTTCGTAATTTGAGTGTCTTTTGTAAATGTATGAATGATGTCTTGCTTTTACCTGTATGACCGTAAATTACGGAGACAGTTTACTGTCTTATAGAAGGAAAACAAATCCAGTGGTCGCGCCGGCGCCTCACGCGCGCGCACATTAATTCTTGCATTGCTTACTTGATATCGCTGCCTGTTAAATATTAAAATAAAATACAATCAACCAAACGTTACACTGCTCAATTCAATTCTGTAATACAATCTGCCGTTTACCACCCGTGACCACCGCCTGACTGTGCTGTTATATGATGTTTTACGATAATATCTTGAAAAAATACTTTAATTTATAAACCATTGTTTTTCCTTTTGTTTAATTACATTTGGACAGAATCTTGTTATAAAAGATAATTTTAGGCCTATTGGCTAAGACGGCAAATACACTCTCTTTGTTTTTTAATAAATAAAATGCTGTACGTATTATTATTATTATTATTATTACTATTATTAAGTAGGCTACATGCAAAAAAAAATAAAAATAATAAAAACAAAAATAACGTTATTAACCGTTATTTTTTCTAATCAAACTGGTTTCAGAACGTTTATAATACAGAAGGAACGCTGGAACAGAAACGTTAAAATACTGATTCTGCTCGGAGTGGAACGATTTAATTTTTTTTTCCGTTTTTAAGCCTTGGCTCTGATTGGTCGGCTGGAGCAGTGTGTTGTGATTGGTGTGTGGGAAATGTCCCGCCCCTTACCATAACCGCCAGTTTCAACACACTACTAACTAACTCAAGCAGGCCCCGCCCCTTTATTCTGCGCATGAATTATTTAAATGAGGAATATTGTGAAGAAACTCAAGATGGAGTTCAGAAACACTGACACTGATATAGAGAAGAACTCAAACAGCAACATTACACACTAAAGAAAGATGAACGTGGAAAAGCATAATAGGTCCTCTTTAAAACAACTATTTGTAGCAGATTAAGGCGGAAGCATTATTTCAATTTCAATTTAAGATGAAATGGCACAAACAGAAGCGCCCGATCACCAGTATATTTACATAAAAATCTTGTGTATTAAGATGTTAGAAGTCTCTGGGATGAGCCACTGCTAGTGTACATTTTTGAACTCCAAAAATGATGGCTGTCTTTTTCTTCACATTCTCTGTTGACCGCCTCAGCTAGTATCCTCTTTTAGCTGTCACAAGGCAAAGGAATGACCACATGCTGCATTCACATGTTATCATGGGTTTCTAAGAATACTGTATGTCTCTACCTAGGATGATCTTTACTCGCCCTTTGAATGAATTTTCATACTGAACAGAAACATTGTGTGAGGTCACAGTGGAACTAAGCAGTTTCTCATCCTCACAAAACAGATAATTCAGTAACAATTTACTATGCTAAAGTGCATGTCATGGGATTGCTATAATTATCATGCTCTGGTTATAAATATACACACATTACGAGCAAGTCAGGTGACAGATATGGGGCGAAACCAGCTCCACTCCAAGCGTCTGTGAGGGAGTTGGATGTGTGACTACAGCAGTTCCCATCCACTGGATGTTTGTCTGTGATAGCAAGAGCTAGAGTCACTGCAGAACCATCATCCAGATCGCCGGTGAACCAGCGGGATCAAACGTACCGATGACAAGCCGCTAGTATACAGAAGACAGGGATTTTCCTTTTCAGCTCCTAATCTGTTCGTCGCTAGTCTGATCCCAGGCTTAGTGCTGTATTGTAATGAACATATCTGTTCTTTTCCACTGTTAATCGTAGCTCCACCATGAATCAGTCTCAGTTCACACACCCACACGATCTTATTCCTAAATGACAGTGATTCGTCTGTCTATGAAATCTTTGACAAGTCTGATCACAGCGAACATTCAGATCTGATCCAGAGAGAGCCGTTGTCATGTATAGATATGAAACAGCTTCACTAACAGTCTTTTCAACCACACATTATCATTATTTCTGTATTACAATCATTCAAATGATCACAGAAGTTCTGGGATAAAAGTTTATAGTTCAGATATAAACACTGATGTCTACAGTAGTGATCAAAATAGAGTAAATCACCTTTTGAAAGAAACTTGTTGCTTCAAATAAAGATTGTATCAATTACATCGTTACACCAGTAGGTGACAAGTGACTGTTAAAATATGAGTCATTGAATCATTCACTCAAACTGTTTTTTTTTAATGTTTTTAAAATAAACTGCTATTAACATTTTATCAGAACCTTTAGCAAATTACATATTTTGTTTATTTGTCTGTGTAAATGCAAGCAAATGTATTTTGTAACACAACTGCAAAAATGCAAATCTGCTTTGAAATAAATCTGAAATTAATTGAAATTAAAATTAAATATTGCATTGATCACCCTCAGATTTACTTTCATCTGCAAAACACAAAAGAAGAAATCTGGAGAATGTTTCAGCTGTTTTGTCCATACAATGAAAGTCAATAGAGTCCAAAACTATTAATATGTAGCATTAAAATTAGGAATGCATATATTGATATATCGGCCACCATATCGGTATCGGTTTGTTCATTTTTAATCGGCCTGATAAGAAAATTTTGCTGATATATTAAAGATGGCTTTTAATGGTGTGACTTTTGTTTTTTGTAATCAGGCTTTCAAAAATTATATAAAAATTTAGATTTAGATTTATCGGCCAATATATCGGTTATCTGCTTTCAAATATAAAGAATTATCGGTATCGGTCAAAGTGTTCATATCGGTGCATCCCTAATTACAACAACTCCATTCACTTTGTGCTGTATTGTAATGAAATGATCTGTTCTATTGCACTGTATAAAATATTTGTGTGAATGTAAAGTATATTCCTGTTTATCAGTCAGTCAAAAAAATTGTGACTGAAAATGTGAGTTTGTGTGTGTGCATATTTACCTATAGTTGGGAGATAAAATTTTCCCAAAAGTGAACAAAATTTGGGGACATCCAAGGACTTAATTCGAAATATGCAGATTGTTTATTTATTTATTTACAAAATGCCTAGTTTTAGAGATATTGACTGTTTACATAATCATACAATACAATATTCTGGGGGCCACTACATTTTTGTGAATATGAAAGAAAAAAAAAGCCGGCAGTGACTGGGCATTTTTTTAGTAAACACTAAGAGAGGGAGAGAGTTAATAGCATTTGTAGAAGTCTTTATATAAAGGCAATAGACGTGTAAGGTCTCCATTAGCTGTAAGTGTGTGTTGTGTAATGCTGGTCTCATGAGGGGAGCTCATCTGCAGAGAAGAGCAAACACAGCCATCTGAGTCCCAAACCTGACGCTCCCTGCAAAATGCAAACATTATTTCCTTCCTCTGAGCTCACAGCATTACCTATGATTTTCTTGGATCAGGAAAACATTCTTTACATAAGGCTGTGTCACATTTCTCAGCTGCATTTTGAAGACCGTCACCATAAGAGAAAGTCTCTGTTTGCTCCATCTCTATTTATATAAAAGAAGAATAAAAGATGACTCAAGGGCTTTTAATAGAGAGCTGGTAAACACTCTGAAGAGAAGTGAGAAAATCAACAGCACTTGTGGCATAATGTTGATTAAATACACAAAGAAATTATAAGGTAACTACATGTGTTAAGATAAGGTTTAGGGTAGGTTCAGGGCTAGTATCTAGTTATTACCCAGTTAATGTAATTACTACAGTAAGTATATAGTATGCACATGAGAAACAGGACTGTAAAGTAAAGTGCTACCAAAAAATAGGAAAAGATCATTCTTAATTCATTTTATCATGTATACTGGCAGATTTGTAAAACTTCAAAATTCCTATACACTGTAAAAAACAATACGTAAAATTTACTTAATTTTTCTTTCGCAAGTTTTTGCATGCATATTTTTTCAGTAAATTTCAAATATGTAATTAACTCTACTTAACTAAGATAAGTAAAATTAACAAAGAAAATAAGTAAATTTAACTTGGCCAGTAAAAGTTCTACTTTGTTGAAGTTTCTTTTGCAATACCTTTTACTCAAACAAAATAACACTGAATGAAATCATGCTTTTAAAGTGTATGCTTTACTTAGAATCACCTAAGTCAATAATACAATAGATATTGTGTAGACATCATATCTACATATTAGATGTAACGCGTCACCTGAACACAGAGACCTCAGTACTTGGTACACAATACACAATGATGGATCGTTTTGAGTGTGAATGTGGCATTTTGAGTAGAAATGAACTCCAAATATCACAAAATGGCAAGTTACTAAACATAACCACAAAAACAATGATAAAACAGTGCAAAAACAGCTCAAGGCCCAGTGCATGATGGGAACACCAGTATAAGAAAAGTTGAGTAGTTCTGCTTATTTCTATAATGTTGATATTTACGCTTTAATTTCTACAACCTTGAACCTATGTTTATTTCATTTTAGAAATTTGAGCAACATTATTAAATAAGTAGCCTATAAGGGTCAACAGTGTAACTACCCTACAGATGCAGGTAAATGTATGAATGTAGCGACATGTAGTTAAAGATACCCAATAGAGTTCTGTTTCACAAGTATAATCCCAAAGCTCCTCCGACTGCAGAGCTGAAGCTGGGGAATCGGAGGTTATTTGGATGTCACTTTCACACAAGGAGAGACTTGCATAATGAGTAAATGGGTCAGTAGCCAACAGCCCTAGGAAGTAAACTTCCATTACCGAGAAAAAATGGAGCGGTGCTTTCTGATTCATTCATGAGTGTCTCTACAGGATAGTGTTTTGGAGGCATCGCGCCTCTGGAGACATGCAATGACTTCCGGACTCTGGAACAACATTTGTTGTTGAGTCAGATGACAATTAGCAATTTCTAAGTAATCCGTTTCGTAATCTCTGACGAAAACACATTCAATTCTATTAAAGTCTTTGCCCCAGTCCAATTTTCTTTTTAAATTGAATGTCATCAGATCCTAGACAAAATGTATAAATGCATAAAAGTTATGTAACACCAAGTGCCCCTGTGTGAAAAAGCGGTCAATATCACCTACATTAGCAGCAAACAACTGCAACCAAATGCTGTGATTTCTGCCTTGCAAATCTGCCAATTTGCCCAGTGTTTGTCTAATGCTGAAGCTACACACAATCAAAGCCAAGGCGAGAGAGGCCTGAAGATCTTTGAGGGTCTTCCAGGATAATTTTGCACCTTGTTTTTTTTGTTTGTTTGTTTTTAGAGCTTTAGTAATACTTTTCATCATGATTACTGCTTATAATCTCCGTTCTTTAACAGTAGATCAAAGTCTGACAAGGCCAACTCAAATAAAGGCTTCACATTAACAAAAGCAATCAAATACAAATTACTGTTAGGATGGAACATGAGCCTTTTAACAGAGAGATGCGTGACGCAGAATGATTGAATAACTAAGAAACACTTCAGTATGGGGAACAATTCTCACTTTTAACTAGTTGCTTATTAGCTTGCATATTGGCTGTTTATTAGTACTTATAAAGCCCATGTTAATGTCTTATTCTGCATGACCTTATTCTACATCCCTTAATCCTAGACAAAAGTCATAGTTAATAGTGTTGTTAATAGACACATAAAGTGATATACCACTACAACATATACCATTAACTTCAACACGGAAGAAAACAGAGGACTTAAATACACTGGGAAACAGGTAACAGGTGTGTAACTGATCAGAAATCATGGTAACAAATGAGAACTCGTGCAACAAATGAAAATAAACAAAGAAGTTAATGAAACTAAACCAGATTTGAAAGTGACACAACAGGGCTAAAGGTGCACTGGGGTAAAAGGCACATTTGATTTTATTTTCTCCCAAACCACTATTGCACAAAAACTCACTGTAACTCACTTTCCTAAACATCTGTGTTTCATATGCACACGGACATTTGGCTGAACCTTGACCTGATCACGGGAGGCAAAGCAATGTTGATTCTGAAAAATTACCAACCATATTTTTAGACAAAAGGTCTTGTTAAGGACTTTCACTTTTGGTCAAAGTAATTAAATTAACAGTCTTTCAATAAATGAAGAACAGGGGTAAAAAGTGTCCCTGCTGTTGGGGCTGAAGGCACAATAACTGACATGATAATAAACATGACATGGCTGGATTCAAATGGTCAATTTCATTTATTATTTTGGATATCCACCTTTGAGTCATTATATTTATATTTATATTTATATTTATATTTATATTTATATTTATATTTACATTTACATTTACATTTATATTTACATTTACATTTACATTTACATTTATATTTATATTTATATTTATATTTATATTTATATTTATATTTATATTTATGAAGCAGCCAAGTCAAGTCAGTTTATTGCAGTTAAACATCATACTAAATCAAAACAAAATATGGTTCAAGCAGAAGTGATTGTTTTGAACAAGTATTAACTTTACTACCAGTGACTCTACACTAACTTATTAGCTCAACTGCTCCCCGGACAGGGGTTCCCAAACACATTTCTGGAGCCTTCCCAACACTGCATGTTTTCCATGTCTCCTTAATCAAGCACACCTGATTCAGACCATCAGCTCATTCGAGACCCCAACACTGAAATGGGTGTGTCAGACTGTCAGACAAAGGAAACATGCAAAATGTGCAGTGCTGGGGAGGCTCCAGGAATGTGATTGGGAACCCCTGAAGTATGTATTCGATGGACACTTTATTATCACATGAGGCCACAGGAGAGGATTTGTGAATGGGAGTGAAGTGACGCTGGCGGATTTCATTCATACTACCCATATTCATACCATATAAAACATACTGTTTTAACAGTGGCAACATAAGTTTCAGACCAAACGCCATACCTACTATGCAGTATGCGATATTGATATAGTACAGACTTCAAGACAAGAAATGGATGGAGACATTCAAAATGCATACTGTTGGTGTGCCTCGAGGAACAGGGTTGGGAAACTTTGGTCTAAATATTGGTTTTATCAGTGTAATATATTTAAAGAGGACCTATTATGCCCCTTTTGACACAATGTAAAAAATGTCTCTGATGTCCCCAGCGTGTATGTGTGACGTTTTAGCTCAAAATACCCCACAGATTGACACTTTCTGGGGGTTGAGCAAAAGCGTGTAGTTTTTTTCGTGTGTCCCTTTAACTGCAAATGAGCTGCTGCTCCCGCCCCCTTTCCAGAAGAGGGCGGAGCTTTAAGAGCTCACGCTCTGGCATATTGGCAACAACAAAACAGGACAATCTCACGCACTGAAAATATCAGAAACTGTATGTAGCGGTGTTCAGCTGTATATGTTCAGTCATCCGTCCTACGTCATGCGTGACCTTTCCAACATGATTACATAATGTGCATCGCAGAGCTTGTGCAAAACGAGCATTTGTGGTTAAAAAGTATATCATTTTCATTTTTGTTTCTCTAGATAAGACTCTTATTCCTCGTCTGGGATCATGTAGAGCTCTTTGAAGCTGCACTGAAACTGACATTTGGACCTTCAACCCGTTGAACCCCAGTGAAGTCCACTATATGGAGAAAAATCCTGGAATGATTTCCTTCATTTCTTTTCCACTGAAGAAAGAAAGACATGAATATCTTGGATGACATGGAGGTGAGTAAATTATCAGGAAAATTGTATTTAAAAGTGAACTAATCCTTTAAGTACTTAAAAATGATTAGTAGGTTGACAAAATGCAGTTTTGAATCAGCTTTTCCTACACTGCATGTGAAATATATTGTTTTCTGCTGTGAATAATCACGTCTCTCTTTTTCTTCCCTACTCGACTCTTTCCTCTTGTTTCATCCAGTGTCCAGGTCAATCTATTAGCACTGTTCTCAGACCAGTCTGCCCTTTTCCTTTCAGCCACACCATTATAACAACCCAATCCCTGGAGATCCATCAGAGCCGTCTCGGGCTGCCCAGTCAGAGTTGCGGTCATTTAGAGCAAGCTAACCATCAGATACGTCAGAGCTAAAATTAGCCCCTCATTCATGACCAGTCATCTAGCGTGTTCCCTGAGGATGCTTGTCTGCAGATCAATGACATCACAGAAACAAATGAGCTCCTTTGTTTCTTTTCTTGTCCAGAAAATCATTTTCAGCTTTTCTTACCACATACCAGTATTTATAGCAAAGTTTTCTCTGAATTTGGATGTCTGATATATCATACAGAAAGAGTGTTGTTGAAACAGTTTTGAATGGTTTTAGACATGAAATACTTTTAGAAAGATGACTTGCAGAAGGTGTGGTTCGCCCAGGGCGCCGTACGAGCTAGAACCGCCCCTGCCCACAGGAAATAAAATGAATAAATAAATAAATACCACCAAAATGCACCGTTTGATTATTGTTGGGGGAATTCCTTTCTCTTTTTATTTCCATTTCTGGAAGGTTATTTGCCTGGTTCATGATTGTTAACTTAAAAATCTCAGCTTTAAAATGTTAAACACCAGTAGTAGATTTCTGACTCAAAAATAATGCTTTGACATCAGTGCTAATGCTGCTTTTATTTAACTGTCACATCTGTTTGGGTCTTGCTCTAGATTAAAGGTCTGTTCAGAAAGAGTGCAGCTGCCCCACAGAGCGATGCACACGTGCCTGTTATTAAACGTTCCCTTCTGAGAAACACCAACCCAGATCAGGGATTGAGGGATTGAGCCTTATTTTTAGTTCCTATATTTCAGCGTTTCATAGCTTTGATCACGTTTAAAAATAGTGCTGACTGTTCTGGATTTAAAACAAATGAAATGATGTTATTTCTAATAAATAATAATAATTAAGTCCATTTTATTCTACCTGAAATTTGCAGTCTAATCATCAGAGTTGCTCTCTGTTGACGCTTGACAAAGAATTTCCTTCATGCACTCTAGAAAATGACCAGGATTTTACAACATTTTAACAGCTGTTTCTTAATAATGATAATAAACATGACAAGGATGGATTCAAATGGTCAATTTCATTTATTATTTTGAATATCCACCTTCGAGACAATCATTATATTTATATTTATATTTATATTTATATTTATATTTATATTTATATTTATATCTAGAAAATGACCAGGATTTTACAACATTTTAACAGCTGTTTCTTATACGCCTGCATTAGCTCTGAGGAAGCCCAGCTTCAGTGATGGCCATCCCAAAAGGCATGATTTTTTTTGCAACAAAATTTAAGCAAAATAATTAATTCAGTTCAAGTTTTGAAGCAGAGCGTGAATTCCAGCATGAGGCATCAATTATGCACTAAAAGTGAGTGAAACATTTAATGTTTTGCGATAGAAATGGTAAAAGACTGACAGTAACATCCAGTGATGCAAACTAAACAACTTTTTTCTCAAATATGGCCGTTTTGAATTGAAAATATGCATTTATGTGATTCATGTATTTCCACTGAGTGTAACAAGATACTTTTTTACATTTTCGACACATTACACTCTAAAAAATGCTGGGTTGTTTCAACCCAAGTTTGGGTCAAAAATGGACAAACCCAACCATTGGGTTAAATTTTTAAATGCATTTTTTTAACCCAACGGTTGGGTTTGTCCATATTTGACCCAAATTTGGGTTGAAACAACCCAGCATTTTTTAGAGTGTAGGCATACAAATAAAAGTAGCCTACATGTGTGCATATTTAAATGCAAATTTATGCAAATGTTATTTGCAAATAGTTAAAAAATGATTATTCATATAATATATATTCATATTATTCACATTCTCATGCGAGCAGTTGGGGGCGAGGCTAATTAGCATATTCATTGGTCTGCGTATATTAAATGAGGCAGGGAATTACAGTCAAGCTATTTTAAGGCATGAAGTTTTTTTTTTTTTTTTTTTTTAAATATGTCATTCTGGTGATCAAAGATGAGTTTTAAGGGATAAATTGAGTACAGGGGGACTGTAGATGCTGGCGGGAAAGAGTTAAGATAAAGTACACTGCCATCTTGCTCTGATGAAAGAGACTGGAACGCAGCTGATGTAATTATGATTTCCCAACTAGTAAATGTGAACTTTCCAGGTGGACTTGAATGCTCCAGTAATTTGCTCTTTTTTAAGGACACCCTTGACTCATTACAAACAAAAGGCTGGCAAAGGTGTTTTTGTTGTTGTTGTTATTTCCATCCCATCTGCATAACTCATATTGTCTATGACTTCTCTATCCACCGTCCCTGTGAACCCACAGCAGAACCGTGAGGATCTGCAGTGGAATGACTCATCACAGTCGTTTAGTATTCTGCACATGTGTCTGTGAACACTGGCCATCTGCAAAACCACACTATAAAAATCCACAAGGCTACCATGGTGCTAAAAATAAAATCCCTGATGAAGCATAATCCCAGCTATCAAAAATGTAGATTACTGTTCCATCATTAATGAATAACTACACAGGAACAGATGAGTATATTAACATTCTAGTAACTGCTATTAACTATCAGAAAACTCTTATTAACTAATTAAGAACTAATAGTGCTCAGTTGAATGAGGTAATTCACTATTAGCTAATCAATAACTTTTTTCATTACTCTCAGAGGAGTACTAAGAACTACTATATACAGGTTCATAATTAATGAGAATAATGCATAATGGGTTGCACTTTATTTACAGTATGTGTACTTACAGTGTACTTACCTAAGAAAGTACTGTAAATATAAGGTCACTACATGGGTTAAGGGTGGGTTCAGGGTTAGAACCTAGTTATTACCCAGATATTGTAATTACGGTAACACTTTATTTTAGGGTCTTTTAACTAGTTGCATATTAATAGAATATTGGCTATTTATTAGTACTTATTAAGCACATATTAATGTCTTATTCTGCATGACCTTATTCTACATTCTTAATCCTACCTAATACCTAAACTTAACAACTATCTTACTAACTATTAATAAGCAGTAAATTAGGAGTTTATTGAGGGAAAAGTAGTAGTTAATAGTGTATTCCCTATACTAAAGTGTTATCGTAATTACTATAAAAAGTACTTAGTATATAGATGGCGAGCAGGATTAATTACACATTATACATTATTCACATTAAAAAAATTATATACTTTTTAACCACAAATGCTCATCTTGCACATTGGAAAGGTCACACGTGACGTAGGCGGAAGTACTGATCCAGTGTTTACAAAGTAAACTTTTTACAAAAAAAGGTAAAACAACTACGTTGGATGATAAGTTGGAGGAGAAAATGAGATGAAGTTTTTCGCCCTACCACGGTACTTCTGCCTACATCACTTTCCCACATGATTACGTAATGCGTGGAGCATCACAGAGCAGTGCAAGACGAGCATTTGTGGTTAAAAAGAATATAATTTTAATTTTTGTTTCTCTAGATAAGACTCTTATTCCTCGTCTGGGATCATGTAGAGCACTTTGAAGCTGCACTGAAACTGACATTTGGACCTTCAACCCGTTGAACCCCAGTGAAGTCCACTATATGGAGAAAAATCCTGGAATGTTTTCCTCAAAAACCTTCATTTCTTTTCAACTGAAGAAAGAAAGACATGAACATGACATGACATGGAGGTGAGTAAATTATCAGGAAAATTTGAATTCTGAAGAGAACTAATCCTTTAAAAATGAATTTCATAATGAATGTTTGCTACCTCAAATAAATCATTTTCAGCCTCACCCTCTTTTTTCACATTTCATTGCTCAAATCTTACACTTTCACTGCTCATAAATCAAGTCCTTTCACAAATAATAACACAGATCAGTTCAAAGAGCTGTCTACTCAAAGACGTGTTGTGTTTGAACTGAAAAGCTGATCTTAAATTCAGAAAGAAATCACTGTGAGCCCCTCTTTCAACTCCAGACCTTGATGCCCCTCTGCCTGTGAAATGAGAGAAGATGAAGAACTCGGTCAGTCTCCTCTCGCAGCAGCTAACCTGTGTGATGCAGCACACCTTCATTTATCTTTCTAAGATCTGAGTCTGCCCTACTTACATCTAAATAAAGCTCAGCCTCAGCGCAGTCACAATGCCCACTGCCTATTTTTATCTCCCGCTGGTGAGCTTACTTTTGGGGTTGAGAGTGAAGCCTGTGAGAGATGGAGCACAAAGCTTCTGCTCTCATTTCTTCAGTCCACTCGTGTCGTTTCAATGTCAAGCAGTGTTGTGTCTCAGACTCAGGCACAGGGTGAGAGGAATATCAAACAGGGGTTTGGGGAATGGATTTCATATGGTAAAATGTGTTAAATGGAGTTGAATGCATGTAACAGATAATGGAGGAAAATGGTGGTTGTTGCTGCAAAATAAACCCTGATAGGGTAATTAAGATCCTGACGTGAAGCAGACCTGCAATATCAACCGACTGATTGCACATTAAACTGCTTATTACATTATGCCACATAAGTAAATAACTGGACGCAAAATATTCAGATGATATATTTTATTAGCTCAACAGTTTCTAGCAAGCAGATTTTAGCTAAAATGCATGGTAAAACGATGAATACAAGGGATAATATACAGTAATCATGATTTTTACATACTCACTGAATAAATAATTGTGTAGGAATTAAATAATGATTTGAGCTGAAATTATTTTAAAATCTTAACTGTCTTTTTAATTTTCAACAATATATCCATTACAATGTATAATACAATCACCAGGAACATGGCAACAATATTTATTTTTAATGCAATCGATAATTGAGATGAGTGTTTTCAACTGCTTTACCCTACTTTGCTAAAATCATAAAGTGGCATGACCTTAAACTGCAAAATGTGCAAGTCTTCAATCCTTTTATTGTGTTTTGAAATGTCAGTCTATATTTAGGACTAAAATCCCAGAGAAAGATATCAAATCCATCTGTGGATCAAAATAATCACACAGAAAGCTTCAAAATAATCACCCACCCAATTGGGTCCCTCTTTAAAAAAAGAAAAATCATAATCTGAACATCCCGCTGTGACAGAAAGAGAGATTATGAAGTGAATGTGACAGAGCGCAGTTGTCTGGATGGTTCCTCATGTGAGTGACAGGTTGCTTCTATCATTTATAATAAACACTGCAATATTCTGGAGAATTCTCACTTTTGATTTCATGGTGACTTTAATACAATTTGTATAAAACAGAATTATTAAAATGTTTTTGCACCTACTGTATGTGTGTCACTAGTGTAATCTAAAGGCCCGTCTTTATAAGCAGCAGTTATTCTCTCATATTTCTGCCTAAGGTATTGTAATTGCAGAGATTATTGTGAATAACACTGATTATCTCTTCATCACAGCACCTGTTAGTGGGTGGATATATTAGGCAGCAAGTGAACATTTTGTCCTCAAAGTTGATGTGTTAGAAGCAGGAAAAATGGGCAAGCGAAATTTGTGATTTCTTACACACACCTCTTGAACCTTCTATAAAATAATCATTCAAAAATTTCTAAAAGGTTGAAGTGAATTACAGGGTTGTTCACATCATAAAATCACTCTGAGGTCCAAATAAATGTCAGACTCATCCGAACGCACGAGCGCTCTTCTTCATGAGCATTTGAGCGTGCCATTAAAAATAGCCTAGAGCGCCATCTGCTGTTAAAAACTAAGCTCAGAATCGATTTGCGATGCATTTGGAAAATATCAGAATCGATCCACGAATTGCAATGCATCGATATATTGTCCCAGCCCTATTTAATCATACCTAATTATTTATCAAAGGTGTACGAGTCCAGCTTCATTCCATCAATTAAAAAAAAAAAGAAGTGATAATCATTTTTCATTTTTACTTATGATGTATTTCTGTAAGCATTTTTATTATTTATTTTTCATTTAATGTAGGCATACACACACCGGCCACTTTATTAGGTACACTTTGCAAGTACCGGGTCGGACCTCATTTTGCCTTCAGAACTGCCTCGATTCTTCATGGCAAAGATTCAACAAGGTGCTGGAAACATTCCTCAGAGATTTTGGTCCATATTGTCATGATACCATCACACATTCATGATGTGAATCTCCAGCACAACCCAAAGCTGCTGTACTGGATTGAGATCTGCTGAGTGGAGGTCATTTGAGTTTAGTGAACTCATTCTCATGTTCAAGAAACCAACTTGAGATGATTTGTGTCATTATCCTGCTGGAAGTAGCCATCAGAAGATGGTCCACTGTGGTCATAAAGGGATGGACATGTTCAGAAACAATACTCAGGTAGGCTGTGGCATTTAAACGATGATCAATTGGTACTAAGAGGCCCAAAGTGTACCAAGATTCCCTCACACCATTACACCACAGCAGCAGCCTGAACCAAATTCTGACCCTCCCATCTGAATATCGCAGCAGAAATCCACTCATCGGACCAGACATCGTTTCTCCAATCTTCTATTGTCCAGTTTTGGTGAATTGTATGAATTGTAGCCTCAGTTTGCTGTTCTCAGCTGACAGGAGTGTCACCGGTGTGTCTTCTGCTGCTGCTGGAGCTCATCCGCTTCAAGGATGGATTTGTTGTGTGTGTGTGTGTGTGTGTAGGTGTGTGTGTGTGTGTGTGTGTGTGTGTGTGTGTGTGTGTGAAAATCCCAGTAGATCAGCAGTTTCTGAAATACAGCAACCATGCCACATTCAAAATCACTTCAATCACCTTCTTCCTCATTTTGATGCTCAGTTTGAACATCAGCAGATCATGCATTGAGTGTGGTTGGCTGAGGATTTTTCTATATATGTTGTTTTCATAAACTTGCATATATTGCTTAGATTGTAAAGTCGAATACGGATAGGAAGCAAAGTGGGGATGAGATCAGAAAGACCACAAGATGACATTCAAGCTCAGGTTGCTCAAAGCGCAGCTGCACTGAACCACAAAACTATCAGCTGTGACACAAAGACACGTGTATTAAAGGTGTGGCAGTGGCAGATGCATTGATCTGAGACACATTGCAAAGTGTAAGTAAGCAATTTTCATAATGTAAATTAATTCCTTCCAAGCTTTACTCTTCCCAAACTCTCATCTTGTTTGGGGTACAAACACTTTCAGTAGCTATCTAATCAGTAAGATTGCATGAGTGAGCAAGTGTAAATACCCCGTTAGTTTTCTAATTCAGAAAAAAACTCTGTGTTACGGTATAAGTTATCATCACAAGATTCTTGGTTCAGCATGCTAACCCAGTAACCTCACGCTTGAGGCCTGGCCTTGCTGAAGAGAATGAATGTTAGTTTCACATTCTTCATCCAGCCTCTCCACAGGAGTTTGACTCGCTAGGAATGCAGCCTCAATTTCTGGCCTGTGCTCCTACGTCAGACGCTTGCATAACATGTCTGTATAAATATTGCAAGTGCTCTGTCCCCTCATTGTAATTTTTCCTGTGCTATTAATACCCCAAGAATTGGATTATGTGACAAGGGAGGAAGAGGGAATTTTAGAAGTGAAAAGTGCCTTTCTGTCCAGTCATGAGGGAGTGATTTGTCCCTTAAGGAAATAGTGATGGTCAGTGAACAAATCGTAGTGAACAACTAGTTTTCTATATATTTTAGTGTAATTCTAAATGTTGACAAATTAAGGGGAATGTAACTAACATCAATGTTTGATTTCACACATGAAGACAAAAGAACTAAGTAGAGTCAGGTCTTTGATTAAAGAAATATGTAATGAATAAAAATTATGACATTATATACAATTTAATTTAATTTGGGGTGTATTTAAGTAAATTATATAATGATATGTAGGACGATAAATAATAATAACATTAAGCATAATGTTTGGTTATCCTTTTTTTGATGGCATTCCACTAATCAGGGCTTGACATTAACTTTTTTGCTCACCAGACACTGTGGCTTGTGTTTGCTGGCCATGATTATGACATCGGTACCATGGGGGAAAAATAGATACTTTAAATACTATCTCATAATTTGGCAGCAGGTATATTAGGCTGCTGTCACTTTAAAATCCATTATACTGTTACACATGCATTTACGTTAGGGTTAGGTTTATGTTGAAACATAACTGACAGTGTTTACATGAATACTCACCAAGACCAACATTTTGACATTATTTTGTGTGTATTTGACTATTTAAAAGCAATAAACAGTGAAAAAGAACTCAATTTAGTACCGAGAGGTGGCTTTATGCCAAAAATTCAAGCCCTGGAACACCAACAATATTCATCCGGAGCAAATGAAACAAGGAGGTTTGTGTGTCAATGGGAGAGCGAGAAAGTGCAGCTGGAATTGTGTATCTATTCTGTGGAAAATCAGTAATGGAAGCCTTTCAGATATTTCAGTATCAGAAAATATATATTTCTGACAACACTACATTGCACTTAGTTTATTATTTCAGATGCCGTTTTAAAATAGTACAATTGAAAAAAAATAAAAAATCTATATCTAACCCTATATAAAATTAAACCCACCAAAATGGCTAGTAATAGCAGAGGTGTAAAGTAAATGTAATTAGTTACTGTACTTAAGTATCTTTTTGGTTACTTTGTAGTTGAACTGAGTATCAAAGATATTGGCAACTTTTACTCTCTACTTGACTACATTTTTTTTAACAAGTAAATGTACTTTTTACTCCACTACATTTGTGATGAGTAATGCAATTACACATTATATTTTTCATGGCAGCTAACTTTTTCTGCAGCAGTTTATTTCTGATATAAAGAAGTGATATCGCCATCTAAGGTCATTGAAGGTACTATATCTTGTGCATTTTGCCTTTACTCACCCAAACTTGTCAACAAGGATACTTTACGTGAATGTGAGTGCATTAGCAGATAGTTTCTGATTGCAGAAGTTGTATTTATTAGATGAGGAAATGACTGCAGCTGGTGATGAGGAAACCAGCACAGACAGTAGACTTTGACTATTAAATTTCACAGCTATGCAGATGACACCCAGATTTACCTAGCCCTATCACCTAACGACTACAGCCCCATTGACTCCCTGTGCCAATGCATTGATGAAATTAAAAATTGGATGTGTCTAAACTTCCTTCAGTTAAACAAAGGCAAAACTGAAATCATTGCGTTTGGAAACAAAGATGAAGTTCTCAAAGTGAACATGTACCTTCACTCTAGGGGTCAAACAACTAAAAATCAAGTCAGGAATCTTGGTGTGATTTTGGAGTCAGACCTGAGTTTCAGTAGCCATGTAAAGACAATAACTAAATCAGCATATTATCATCTCAAAAATATTGCAAGAATTAGATGCTTTGTCTCCAGTCAAGACTTAGAGAAACTTGTTCATGCTTTCATCACCAGCCGGGTGGATTATTGTAATGGACTCCTCACTGGTCTTCCCAAAAAGACCATAAGACAGCTGCAGCTCGTACAGAACGCTGCTGCCAGGATTCTGAGCAGAACCAGAAAACATGAACACATCACACCAGTCCTCAGGTCCTTGCACTGGCTTCCAGTTGCATTTAGAATTGATTTTAAAGTACTGTTACTTGTTTATAAATCACTCAATGGTCTAGGACCTCAATACATTGCAGATATGCTCATAGAATATAAACCTAACAGATCACTCAGATCATCAGGATCAAGTCATTTAGAAATACCAAGGGTTCACTCAAAGCAAGGAGAGTCTGCTTTTAGCTGTTACGCCAGCCGCAGCTGGAACCAGCTTCCAGAAGAGATCAGGTGTGCTCCAACAGTAGCCACATTCAAATCCAGACTCAAAACACATCTTTTTATCTATGCATTTGCTGATTGAGCACTGTGCTATGTCCGAACTGTTTGCACTTTATTTTATACGTATTATCTTTTTATTCTTTTAATTCTTTTTTCTGTTTTTATTTCATTTTTAATGTATTTTATATCTTTTATGTATCATCTTGTTATTCTGACTTTTAATGCATTTTAAATATTGCTGTCTGGTTGAAAGAGCTGGGAGAATTAGGAAGAAAGTGATTAGGTTAAAATTTGGTATATTTGGATAAGGGGACAAACCATGGGGAAATTTAAGCTGTAGTGCATGGTTAAGATATCTCTGGATTACAGTCAGGACACTTTCCAAAGGGGGAAATTTCCAAAGGGGAAATTTGAACTGCGTTGCATAGATAAGATATCTCCGGAAGGGGGATTAGGGCTGTGTGGTGCAGTTTGAGGTGTCTTGGCAAAAGGGGAGATTGAAACTGTGTTTATCAATTTGAAGTGCCTTAACAGGTAGCAGTCCTGTCGTGTGAGGAAGATCCATTCTGATCCGCTCTGATGGATAGATCCGTTTAGATCCACTCTGACGGACAACAATAACAACAAACTCCCTGAGACTTCCTAGCTCTTCCATCCAGATAGCAAAATTCTCTGTTTTTACTGTTATTTCTATTCCTTATGTTCTATTTTTATTATTATTTTTTATGTAAAGCACTTTGAATTACCATTGTGTATGAAATGTGCTATACAAATAAAATTGCCTTGCCTTGCCTTGCCTTAACATTATTTTATTTATCCGCTATATTGACAAGACCTTTATGAAAAATATTGGTTACTCATGACCTTTCTGTGCACTTGAACTCAAATGAGACTTGAGAGTTTGTAGATGTTTAAAAGGTTGTTGTGTCGATCTTGATTTATTGCAACATTGAGGTGTTCAGTTTTATTTTGATTTTAGAAAATAAACTTGATTTCTCATCCTACAAATCAATTGTGTCTTATTTTCACTGGCATGTCTCTCAGGACTAGTGCATCTCTGAGCCTACATTCAGCATGAGTAAAATACTCAAGTACTGTTAAAATCAGATACTATAAGACTTTTACTCAAGTAGTCATTTTCGATGTAAGGTATCTGTACTTTTACTCAAGTATGGTTTTCAGGTACTCTTTCCACATCTGAGTAATAGTGACTGCGTTACACACCACTGCTGAAATACACCTGCGTTTGGCGGGTGTGAATGTCAAGCCCTGCTACTAACTATAAGTAACTTTGCAACTATGGGCCCAATCATAGCAAGTGTTTTTTGCTAGTTTCAGCCTGACGCAGTTATCATTTTCACGTCCTGCACCATGTTGTTTAAAGCAAATGCATTTGTGCCCATCTGTTCACCCATGGGTGTGCTGGTCTGAAACGAGGTGTGTTCAGGCGCATTGTTGGCGTGTTGCTATTTTGAGGAACTGAAAATGACTGCACCATTGACCAACTGAAACCTGGTCTAAAGTCAATGGCGCAATATTTTTTTCTTATTTACAGGGCACCTATATGCAGGAGCACAACACACTTACACTGTGCTTGTTACACAGGGATGCACAGCAGCACATAAACATGCCAAATATTAAAAATAAAAGGATTCCTCTCTGGAGAAGCGTTCAGTCTTTCCGCTTGCAAATTCCTCCATGTAAACCGTGAATCTGTCATGGTGTGAGCGCACCTGGCTTTCAAAGGGAATGGGAGATGAGACTCTGATTGTTTTATTGCGGGTTACGCCCAAAACACACCCATTCCTCATTAAGAGACTAGGGACAATCCTTCTGCACCATGTGACAGGCACTGACCATTTTTTCCATCGTTAAACTAGCAAAAGCGGATTCGGGCACGCCCTAAGTGCACCTGTGCCATGCACTTCAGACTATGTGCTTAGACCGTTAAAATAGGGCCCTACATGTCAGCTAACTCTCATTAGAGTATTAGTAGACTGTTAGGTTAGGGTTAGGGTTAGTAGAATAAATTGACATGTAGTTTCAAGTTACTTATAGTTAGTAGAATATCTAAATCGAATGTGCATTAGGGAGTTTTCTTGTTTTACTTCATGTAACATTCAGCTTAATTTTGCTATTTTGCATTATATTTGCTATTTTTGCTATTTTGTTTTATTCTAGTTAGAAGTGTGATTAACTGCACAGATTGCAACAGTCAAGTTCATTCCATTCATGTACCCCATAGAGGAACTGATATTTAATGCTAATTTAAAGACATAACTTTATAACGATAATTTAAAGACAGACCTACTGTGATGAGGTTGTTAATTGATGGTATATGCTTTTGTTAAAACTATAAGCCTGCGTTATTTCAACTTATTTCATAAACAATCATGTTTAACAGCAGAATTACTGGTGAAAAACTATATCTGATTTTCAAATAATTTTTGTTTCAAATAAAAGTTTGTAATGTTGCGTTTTTAGCTCATTGCTGGTTGGTTTGGTTCATGGCTTGAAACTCTTTAACGAACACTTTTCACAAAATCCTTATGAGAAAAATGAATAGGAAAAATATTTGCAGAACCATGGCCGCTGAAAAAGTGGATGGGCAAAGTTGCATTAATAGTCAAACAAACATACACAGAATGATCACAGTCAAATGTTATAAATCTGTGAATACCGTGGCATTGCTCACATCAAGCACTTAACACAACAAGCCCCAAATCACCCACTGACTTGATGAAATAGAAATACTCAATACCTGTGCTCCCTAATTTAGTACCTGAGTTTCGTACCACCACTTTCTAGAGTCTGCACGACATAACTTCTCTGAGTACTCGCCCACTTCAAGCAATGACCACAGGTATGATTTTTTTATAGTTTCTGGCATGAAAAACTCCTTCCTCTGTATGCAACAGTGAACAATTCTGAGAAGCAGAGCAGTGTTCAGATTGTGTGTGTGCATGTGGGGCTCTCTTCCGAACGCAAGCTGAGGCTCCTTCTGTTGAGGGGCGCATAGAAAACACTGCAAAGGCTGCTACAGATTAAAGTGCCAGTGAATGTTCATGAGCAAAATATAAAAATAGCAATTTTTAAAAGCATGGAATAGTAACCATACAAGCATGGAAGTGAAGGAGAATGTTGCCTATCACTGCTTCCATGTTCATTGTGACATGTGTTACTCTGACACTGAGGCTCTGGACAGTCAACATGATCCTGCTACAGAAGGCTGTGTATTTTTAACTAATGCTCCAATTTACTCTGTTGCATTGTGGCAGCTTCTAAAACACTTCCAAGCATTATGCCCAATGCTATTTAGTTCTATTAAAATGAATGCATTCTCTTTTGAATATTCTTTTTGAACTGTTTGTCATGTTTTTTTTTTTTGCATAAAAATAGGGAATTATAAAATTGGAGATTACACAGACATTTGCAACAGAAGAGCTTCTCTGAACATCTCTCTTCCAGGCCAAAAGAATGAGCACAAATAGTTTCAGTGTTATCTAGAACATATTCCTAATTTATCTGCAAGTCTGGGTATAAATTCACTGTGACTCTGGTATGACGCACATTCGCAGGAGAATTGAGTTCCGCTCACGCCTGTCTGTAAATCCAATTGAGAGATGGCGTTTTTCCAAAGATAATGTGGCAGTCTCTCTGTGATCACTCCGAAACGCTTGATATTATGGATTCACACCATGGTTACTGGCTCAAAGTGAGTCTTAAAGGGATAGTTCGCCCCAAAAATTATCCCATTATTTACTCACCCTCAAGCCATCCTAGGTGTATACGACTATCTTCTTTCAGACGAGCACAATCGGAGAAATATTTAAAAAATATCCTGGCTCTACCCAGCTTTGAAGCCTATAGTGCATCCACCCATCATAAATTTAATCCATACGGCTCCAGGGGTTTAGTAAAGGCCTTCTGAAGCAAAGTGATGTGTTTTTGTAATAAAAATATCCATATTTAAAACTTTATTAACTATAATAGCTTCCAGCAAACAGTCGTATGCATTGAATTATGCTGGAAGCATACACTCTAAAAAATGCTGGGTTAAAAACAACCCAAGTTGGGTTGAAAATGGACAAACCCAGCAATTGGGTTGTTTTAACCCAGCGGTATTGTTTAAAAATTACTGTATTGCTTAATTAAAATTAACCCAAAGTATGTTGGAAATGAACATTTATTAATGTTCAATGAATAATTATTAAACAATAAACATTTATCAAATTGCTTATTAATACATTTATATTAATAAACTATTAAACTATTAAATTTATATTAATAAAATATTAAAGCTTATTAATAAACATTCACCTTTTGTCTATTATTGTTGTCTCTAATTGCATCTGGTTTTTAATTTCCCAACCATTTTGGGTTCATTTTAAGCTAGCCATATAGCAATTTTTAAATAATAGTTGGTTTAAATAAAACTACCCAGCAGGTTGGGCAAACATTTAACCCAACCGCTGGGTTTGTCCATTTTCAACCCAACTTGGGTTGTTTTTAACCCAGCATTTTTTAGAGTGTAACCTTTGACCCGACGCATGATGCAATGACGAACGCGGAAGCTCAGAGGATAGAGCAAAACAAAACACTGGTCATGAATTTGAAGTCTAAAACGTGACGTTTTAAAGAAAATTGTTGGAGGATTTCGATATAAGAGAAGAGGAGATTGAGTTTGTTGCACAACCCTATTTGTTTAAATAGCGAGAGGCGTCTAAGCTTACGATAGTCCTACATCCCGGGTTACTCTTGTGGCGCAAGTCGACTTGCGCAGTATGCGAACGGAAGTTAGTTATTTTACTTTATAAATACTTTTAAAGTATACTTAATACTTACACTTGAAGTATATTTTACTTTATGCTTTTTAAATATGTATATTTTTCTTACAAAACATGGGATAATTTTCATTTTTGGGTGAACTATCCCTTTAAGTAAGCTTAAGATTGACAATTGATATGATATAAAAAAGGATTTTGTGGAAAAAGTGGTTCTGTTATAGTGTTCACCCCTAAATCCCCCTCTTCCTCTCTGCAAGTTTCAGATGTTGTCTTTCGATCAATAGACATGCCCGTGTTGCACAAATCACTTGCGTCACTGGCAGGCTAAATAAGGACAGAACATTTGATCTCTGGGAGCCGTGGACCTGTACCCTCAATAATCCCATTCAGAGTTCAGATTCTCTGGGGTGTGAGATCATTCCATCATCCCCAATATGATCTTTTGTAACTGAACATTATTTTGATGTTCTGCAAACATGTTAATCATTCAGTGACTTTCTTTGCTTGGGTAGAGTGATGTAAAATTCATGCAATTATTAAACACAGACACAAAGTTTCTCCCATCTGCTGCGGCTCTCAAATCACATTTTTCATTCATTGCATTCAGACCGGTTCACCATGATAATACACACAATAACTAATGACGTTTTGCATCAGAGGAAATGACCTACTGTTGTCAGGAGACTCAGCTAACTTAATGGTCCTCTTGAGAAATCTAATGTGAATGATGGCTAATATTATATTATGTGCTTCTCCTCATGTATTTTGACCTACTTTAGCTACCATTTGTGCGTCAAACTTATGCTATCTGCATCTTTTAACTAAGATGGATAGCAATTATTACAATTAAGGAGGTCCAAATCATTGCACCGGCTTAGTCTGTCCATCAGCACTGCTAATTCTCCATCACTTTAACAGCGACACAAAGAATTAGAACATCCATTTGTTCAGATGATCTTAATAATCACGCTTGTGAAAAAGAAGGACACTTTCGCATACTTTTAAAATGAGTGCTTAATACAGAAATATAGAATACACTTGTAAGTGCAAACTGAAAGTATAATGTTTTCGGACACTTAAGTGCATGTTAATTGCATTTGAATAAAAATGTGTTCTAGTTTAAATGTATGTTAAAGGCATTTGGCTGAACTTTAGAGTGCTTTTTGATTCACTTAAGTGGCCTTTTATTTAATTAATATTATATTATCTACAAGTACAGTTTGTACTTAATTTATACAATTACAGTTAAGTGCGCTTCTTTTTCACCAGGGCAATGTCAGTTTCCTCTGCTCAACAACATCCACCAATCTGATCTAGTGTGACTCCTTCCTGATAAATGGTACAGTGATGCAGTGAAGGAATCCAGTTCCTAAGGGAATGTGGTTATATCACCCATTACGTGTCTTTATGGGGAAATCAGATTTCAAGGTTTGAAATTCCTTGGCTCTAAAATCTAAAATGTAACACAAGGTCATATTCTCTCTCCTCCTCGTGTCCGTTTAGTGAATCATTAAGTAATGTAGCTTATAAAACCATGTTGCTTTCCAAGTATTGGATGGTCTTGCCTTTTTTGTTGGTTGGAACCTGATACCATCTGTTAGCACTGTTAAATTTATGAACAAATTAAAAATGCCTGAAAGATAATATTTATTGGTTAGAATTTATGGAAAATTAGGGCTTCATGTTGTTGAAGAAAAATACGATATGCAATAACTTGTTATATAATGAGATATTCAATATGCAATATGATAATGCTTTAAGTGCGTAAAATAAATGTTAATTATATTTAAATATATTTAAAAACTAAAAATGTTAGGCTTTAACCACCATACATGTTTTGCATTCGTTTTGTGAGAAGAAAGCATCCCTACAACTTCTGAAAGTGAACAGCAGTTTTTACTGTCGCATTACATCATTTTAACGTCAGTGTAAGCCAGCAAGGTTTAGGGTTTCAGGTAGGCCTACATTAGGTTTATTTAACAACAGAAATTGAATAATCAAATGTAAAAAAAAAAAAAAACACTGTATGAATTATATATATACTGATTCTTATTAAAGTTACAAAAGTTATTCAGTCGAGAGCAGTGAGTGATTTTCTCTTTGTCTTTTGTTGTTTAATTAACATTAAGCACACAGATGGAAGCAGGTTTATTAGGGTGCTGTCACTTTAAGAGCTGCACAGATCCAGTATACTGTTACACATGTGCTTTCTTTCTCAACTGTTTAGTACACTTAAGACATAACTGACTGTGCTTACATGAATACTCACTGTGACGGGCATTTTGACATAATTTCCTGACTCCTCACCTGATCACCACACGTCTGGTTCTCACATCGTCATCTGTCCTCGTCAATCCTCTTCTCCAGTCCTGATCAACTGTCTGCCTGCCATCCATATCTGCAAAGAAACAGAAACTATTACTACTGAGTTAAGTTCATTCAAACTATCTGCATTCCATCAACTTACCTGTTAACCTACCATTACAGAGTCTCGTCCCGTCATGGACGCCATTCCAGAGTCTCGTCCCGTCATGGCCGTCATTCCAGAGTCTCGTCCCGTCATGGCCGCCATTCCAGAGTCTCGTCCCGTCATGGCCGCCATTCCAGAGTCTCGTCCCGTCATGGCCGCCATTCCAGAGTCTCGTCCCGTCATGGCCGCCATTCCAGAGTCTCGTCCCGTCATGGCCGCCATTCCAGAGTCTCGTCCCGTCATGGCCGCCATTCCAGATTCTCGCCCCGTCATGGCCGCCATTCCAGAGTCTCGCCCCGTCATGGCCGCTATTCCAGAGTCTCGCCCCGTCATGGCCGCCATTCCAGAATCTCGCCCCGTCATGGCCGACATGCCAGAGTCTCGTTCCGTCATGGACGCCATTCCAGAGTCCCGTCATGGCCGCCATTCATGGCCGCCATTCCAGAGTCTCGTCATGGCCGCCATTCCAGAGTCTCGCCCCGTCATGGCCGTCATTCCAGAATCTCATCCCGTCATGGCCATCATTCCAGAGTCTCGCCCCGTCATGGCCGCCATTTCAGAGTCTCGTCCCGTCATGGCCACCATTCCAGAGTCTCGCCCCGTCATGGCCGCCATTTCAGAGTCTCGTCCCGTCATGTCCCGTCATGGCCGCCATTTCAGAGTCTCGTCCCGTCATGTCCCGTCATGGCCACCATTTCAGAGTCTCGTCCCGTCATGGCCGCCATTCCAGAGTCTCGTCCCGTCATGGCCGCCATTCCAGAGTCTCGTCCCGTCATGGCCGCCATTCCAGAGTCTCGTCCCGTCATGGCCGCCATTCCAGAGTCTCGCCCCGTCATGGCCGCCATTCCAGATTCTCGCCCCGTCATGGCCGCCATTCCAGAGTCTCGCCCCGTCATGGCTGCCATTCCAGAATCTCGCCCCGTCATGGCCGACATTCCAGAGTCTCGTTCCGTCATGGACGCCATTCCAGAGTCTCGCCCCGTCATGGACGCCATTCATGGCCGCCATTCCAGAGTCTCGTCATGGCCACCATTCCAGAGTCTCGTCCCGTCATGTCCCGTCATGGCCGCCATTTCAGAGTCTCGTCCCGTCATGTCCCGTCATGGCCACCATTTCAGAGTCTCGTCCCGTCATGGCCGCCATTCCAGAGTCTCGTCCCGTCATGGCCGCCATTCCAGAGTCTCGTCCCGTCATGGCCGCCATTCCAGAGTCTCGCCCCGTCATGGCCGCCATTCCAGAGTCTCGTCCCGTCATGGCCGCCATTCCAGAGTCTCGTCCCGTCATGGCCGCCATTCCAGAGTCTCGCCCCGTCATGGCCGCCATTCCAGAGTCTCGCCCCGTCATGGCCGCCATTCCAGAGTCTCGCCCCGTCATGGCCGCCATTCCAGAGTCTCGCCCCGTCATGGCCGCCATTCCAGAGTCTCGTTCCGTCATGGACGCCATTCCAGAGTCTCGCCCCGTCATGGCCGCCATTCATGGCCGCCATTCCAGAGTCTCGTCATGGCCGCCATTCCAGAGTCTCGCCCCGTCATGGCCGTCATTCCAGAATCTCATCCCGTCATGGCCATCATTCCAGAGTCTCGCCCCGTCATGGCCGCCATTTCAGAGTCTCGTCCCGTCATGGCCACCATTCCAGAGTCTCGCCCCGTCATGGCCGCCATTCCAGAGTCTCGTCCCGTCATGTCCCGTCATGGCCGCCATTTCAGAGTCTCGTCCCGTCATGTCCCGTCATGGCCACCATTTCAGAATCTCGTCCCGTCATGGCCATCATTCCAGAGTCTCGCCCCGTCATGGCCGCCATTCATGGCCGCCATTCCAGAGTCTCGTCATGGCCGTCATTTCAGAGTCTCGTCCCGTCATGGCCACCATTCCAGAGTCTCGCCCCGTCATGGCCGCCATTTCAGAGTCTCGTCCCGTCATGTCCCGTCATGGCCGCCATTTCAGAGTCTCGTCCCGTCATGTCCCGTCATGGCCACCATTTCAGAATCTCGTCCCGTCATGGCCACCATTCCAGAGTCTCGTCCCGTCATGGCCGCCATTCCAGAGTCTCGTCCCGTCATGGCCGCCATTCCAGAGTCTCGTCCCGTCATGGCCGCCATTCCAGAGTCTCGTCCCGTCATGGCCGCCATTCCAGAGTCTCGTCCCGTCATGGCCGCCATTCCAGAGTCTCGCCCCGTCATGGCCGCCATTCATGGCCGCCATTCCAGAGTCTCGTCATGGCCACCATTTCAGAGTCTCGTCCCGTCATGGCCGCCATTCCAGAGTCTCGTCCCGTCATGGCCGCCATTCCAGAGTCTCGTCCCGTCATGGCCGCCATTCCAGAATCTCATCACGTCATGGCCATCATTCCAGAGTCTCGCCCCGTCATGGCCGCCATTTCAGAGTCTCGTCCCGTCATGGCCACCATTCCAGAGTCTCGCCCCGTCATGGCCGCCATTTCAGAGTCTCGTCCCGTCATGTCCCGTCATGGCCGCCATTTCAGAGTCTCGTCCCGTCATGTCCCGTCATGGCCACCATTTCAGAGTCTCGTCCCGTCATGGCCGCCATTCCAGAGTCTCGTCCCGTCATGGCCGCCATTCCAGAGTCTCGCCCCGTCATGGCCGCCATTCCAGAGTCTCGCCCCGTCATGGCCGCCATTTCAGAGTCTCGTCCCGTCATGTCCCGTCATGGCCGCCATTTCAGAGTCTCGTCCCGTCATGTCCCGTCATGGCCACCATTTCAGAGTCTCGTCCCGTCATGGCCGCCATTCCAGAGTCTCGTCCCGTCATGGCCGCCATTCCAGAGTCTCGTCCCGTCATGGCCGCCATTCCAGAGTCTCGCCCCGTCATGGCCGCCATTCCAGAGTCTCGTCCCGTCATGGCCGCCATTCCAGAGTCTCGTCCCGTCATGGCCGCCATTCCAGAGTCTCGCCCCGTCATGGCCGCCATTCCAGAGTCTCGCCCCGTCATGGCCGCCATTCCAGAGTCTCGCCCCGTCATGGCCGCCATTCCAGAGTCTCGCCCCGTCATGGCCGCCATTCCAGAGTCTCGTTCCGTCATGGACGCCATTCCAGAGTCTCGCCCCGTCATGGCCGCCATTCATGGCCGCCATTCCAGAGTCTCGTCATGGCCACCATTTCAGAGTCTCGTCCCGTCATGGCCGCCATTCCAGAGTCTCGTCCCGTCATGGCCGCCATTCCAGAGTCTCGTCCCGTCATGGCCGCCATTCCAGAATCTCATCACGTCATGGCCATCATTCCAGAGTCTCGCCCCGTCATGGCCGCCATTTCAGAGTCTCGTCCCGTCATGGCCACCATTCCAGAGTCTCGCCCCGTCATGGCCGCCATTTCAGAGTCTCGTCCCGTCATGTCCCGTCATGGCCGCCATTTCAGAGTCTCGTCCCGTCATGTCCCGTCATGGCCACCATTTCAGAGTCTCGTCCCGTCATGGCCGCCATTCCAGAGTCTCGTCCCGTCATGGCCGCCATTCCAGAGTCTCGTCCCGTCATGGCCGCCATTCCAGAGTCTCGCCCCGTCATGGCCGCCATTCCAGAGTCTCGTCCCGTCATGGCCGCCATTCCAGAGTCTCGTCCCGTCATGGCCGCCATTCCAGAGTCTCGCCCCGTCATGGCCGCCATTCCAGAGTCTCGCCCCGTCATGGCCGCCATTCCAGAGTCTCGCCCCGTCATGGCCGCCATTCCAGAGTCTCGCCCCGTCATGGCCGCCATTCCAGAATCTCGCCCCGTCATGGCCGCCATTCCAGAGTCTCGTCCCGTCATGGCCGCCATTCCAGAGTCTCGCCCCGTCATGGCCGCCATTCCAGAGTCTCGCCCCGTCATGGCCGCCATTCCAGAGTCTCGCCCCGTCATGGCCGCCATTCCAGAGTCTCGCCCCGTCATGGCCGCCATTCCAGAGTCTCGCCCCGTCATGGCCGCCATTCCAGAGTCTCGCCCCGTCATGGCCGCCATTCATGGCCGCCATTCCAGAGTCTCGTCATGGCCGCCATTCCAGAGTCTCGCCCCGTCATGGCCGTCATTCCAGAATCTCATCCCGTCATGGCCATCATTCCAGAGTCTCGCCCCGTCATGGCCGCCATTTCAGAGTCTCGTCCCGTCATGGCCACCATTCCAGAGTCTCGCCCCGTCATGGCCGCCATTCCAGAGTCTCGTCCCGTCATGTCCCGTCATGGCCGCCATTTCAGAGTCTCGTCCCGTCATGTCCCGTCATGGCCACCATTTCAGAATCTCGTCCCGTCATGGCCATCATTCCAGAGTCTCGCCCCGTCATGGCCGCCATTCATGGCCGCCATTCCAGAGTCTCGTCATGGCCGCCATTTCAGAGTCTCGTCCCGTCATGGCCACCATTCCAGAGTCTCGCCCCGTCATGGCCGCCATTTCAGAGTCTCGTCCCGTCATGTCCCGTCATGGCCGCCATTTCAGAGTCTCGTCCCGTCATGTCCCGTCATGGCCACCATTTCAGAATCTCGTCCCGTCATGGCCACCATTCCAGAGTCTCGCCCCGTCATGGCCGCCATTTCAGAGTCTCGTCCCGTCATGTCCCGTCATGGCCACCATTTCAGAGTCTCGTCCCGTCATGGCCGCCATTCCAGAGTCTCGCCCCGTCATGGACGCCATTCCAGAGTCTCGCCCCGTCATGGCCGCCATTCCAGAGTCTCGTCCCGTCATGGCCGCCATTCCAGAGTCTCGTCCCGTCATGGCCGCCATTCCAGAGTCTCGCCCCGTCATGGCCGCCATTCCAGAGTCTCGTCCCGTCATGGCCGCCATTCCAGAGTCTCGTCCCGTCATGGCCGCCATTCCAGAGTCTCGTCCCGTCATGGCCGCCATTCCAGAGTCTCGTCCCGTCATGGCCGCCATTCCAGAGTCTCGTCCCGTCATGGCCGCCATTCCAGAGTCTCGTCCCGTCATGGCCGCCATTCCAGAGTCTCGTCCCGTCATGGCCGCCATTCCAGAGTCTCGCCCCGTCATGGCCGCCATTCCAGAGTCTCGCCCCATCATGGCCGCCATTCCAGAGTCTCGCCCCGTCATGGCCGCCATTCCAGAGTCTCGTTCCGTCATGGACGCCATTCCAGAGTCTCGCCCCGTCATGGCCGCCATTCATGGCCGCCATTCCAGAGTCTCGTCATGGCCGCCATTCCAGAGTCTCGCCCCGTCATGGCCGTCATTCCAGAATCTCATCCCGTCATGGCCATCATTCCAGAGTCTCGCCCCGTCATGGCCGCCATTTCAGAGTCTCGTCCCGTCATGGCCACCATTCCAGAGTCTCGCCCCGTCATGGCCGCCATTTCAGAGTCTCGTCCCGTCATGTCCCGTCATGGCCGCCATTTCAGAGTCTCGTCCCGTCATGTCCCGTCATGGCCACCATTTCAGAATCTCGTCCCGTCATGGCCATCATTCCAGAGTCTCGCCCCGTCATGGCCGCCATTCCAGAGTCTCGCCCCGTCATGGCCGCCATTCCAGAGTCTCGTTCCATCATGGCCGCCACGCCTGAGCCCTCAGCCAAAATGGCTGCACAAATCTTCCAATCTGTTCCAACAAATCATCTTCATCAGTCTGTTCTCATGGGAGAAATTCCTGAGGCCATTCCTGAGGCCTGAGGCCATTCCTCTGGTCAGGCCCTGACCATCGTCCAGTGAAGGCTCCAGCCCCTGACCAGAGTCCAGTCATATGTCCTCTCTTCATCACATTGAAGTTATTTATTTATTTATTTATTACATTTAAAATGTATAAACTTTAAATGTAATATTGAAGAACACATTGCAGGTAAAATTATAATACTTTACATGTGCTTTAGTATGTTAGTAAACAAATCAAAATAAGTGTACTTCTATAAACCGTGAAAATTATTTAAAATACTTGATAAAATAAAGTACTTTAAAGTAAAACTTTTAATTTGACATTATTGCAAAGTGCATTTTAAAGTGTACTTAAGTGTGTTAAACATTGTCATCTTTAAGTACACTTAAGTGGTCTTTTATTTCATTAGTATTATATTAGCTGCAAGTACAATTTTTAAAAACATTCAATACAATCAAGCACACTTATTCACAAGGGTGATTGGAGTAGATAACAGATAAAACATACATACATACTCGGCAGTGTTTTATCTTTTGTTTGTGTATTGACCGGACCGCAGGTGCACATAAACATGAATCAGTGAGTGTTTTATAATGAAGGTGGCTGCAGGATACTGAGAGACTCTCTGAACAATGAGGAACTGCAGTGTTTCATAACAAGAGACATGCATGAATGAACACTTAGAATTACACACTGAATGCCACATATGTGTGTTAAAGGGATAGTTCACCCAGAAATGATCCCATGATTTACTCACCCTCAGGCCATCCTAGTTGTATATCTCAGGCCATCCTAGTTGTATATGACTTCTTTGAGAAGAACACAATCAGAGAAATATTTAAAAATATCCTGGCTCTTCCAAGCTTTATAATGGTAGTGAACAGGGGGCGTGTTTTGAAGCCCCCCCCAAAAATGTATCCATCCATCATAAATATAATCCATACGGCTCCAGGGGGTTAATAAAGGCCTTCTGAAGTGAAATGGTAAGAAGAAAAAAATATCCATATTTAAAACTTTATTAACTAAAATAACTAACTTCCGGCAGATGAAAAGAAGTGTACTTCAAATCTTAAAAATATATTTAAAATAACTACTTTCAGATAATATAATATTAATGACATAAAAGGCCACTTAAGTTTACTTTAAGTACACTTTCATGACTGTTTCTTAACACACTTAAATAAATTTTTAAAAAGTGCACTTTGTAATAATGTCAAATTTATTGTTGTACTTTAAAGTACATTTTAGATCATTGTGTTTTAATAGTCTTTTGTCGTGCTTTAAAGTACACTTATTTTGATGTGTCAACTAACATACTAAAGCACGTAAAGTACTTATCATTTTAAGTGTGTTATTAAATATTACATTTAGTTAATATAATTTGAATGTACTAAATTTCAAGTTTATCATTACAAATGTGTAATTCCAAATATATGTAAATACATACCACTAGAAATGACATTAAAGTATATATTAGTTTACCATAAATGCTTTTCATTACATTCATCAGTACATTTTAACCATATTTCAAAGACAATAGAATTATGAAATTACTTAAATCCTACTTAAATGGGTCAAAAACAAAGAACTAAAGTTCATTTAGTATCTGAAAACACTACTTTCAGTATATTCATTTCAAGTATATTATTTCTAAATTAAGTATTATTTAAAGGGATAGTTCACCCAAAAAATGAAAATTTGATGTTTATCTGCTTACACCCAGGGCATTCAAGAGGTGACTTTGTTTCTTCAGTAGAACACAAATTATGATTTTTAACTCCAATCGTTGCCGTCTGTCAGTCGTATAATGCGTGTCAATGGCAACACAATCTATAAACATGCACAGACAAATCCAAATTAAACCCTACGGCTCGTGACGACACATTGATGTCCTAAGACATGAAACAATCGGTTTGTGTGAGAAACTGAACAGTATTTAAATAATTTTTACCTCTAAAACACCACTGCGTTCAACTGCCTCGCGCATCCGGTTAGTGAGGTCTGAAAACGCATTCTGATGACGGACGTGATCTCTCACGCTTATACTTCAATGAGTGCGAGACATCACTTCCATTGTCAGAGCGTGTTCGGACCTCACCAACCGGATGCGCAAGGCAGTTGGACATTGTGGTGTTTTAGAGGTAAAAAATGATATAAATACTGTTACTCGTACTCGTTACTAGTACGGTTTCTTGAAATACTGTTCGGTTTCTTCGGTTTCACAAACCGATTGTTTCGTGTCTTAGGACATCAATGTGTCGTCATGAGCCGTAGGGTTTATTTTGGATTTGTCTGTGCATGTTTTTTTGACTCTTATAGATTGTATTGCCATTGACATGCATTATACGACTGACAGACGGCAACGGTTGGAGTTAAAAATCATCATTTGTGTTCTACTGAAGAAACAAAGTCATCTACATCTTGGATGCCCTGAGGGTAAGCAGATAAACATCAAATTTTCATTTTTGGGTGAACTATTCCTTTAAGTATGCAAAAGTGCACAAGGGACATTTTATACTCTGATTTGTAATTTTTCAAAGTATGCTTATGTACAAGCATATGTGTTGTGTTTTGGTGAATTTTTGCTCTAAATCTTTTTTTTTTTTTTTTTTTACAGTGGTGGCACATCTAAACTCCCACCATCAGTGCAGTCCACATATTGCAGCACTGTCCTCTGCTGACCATGTTAATTTGTCTTTATTTTCTACTGTATGTATGTAGAGCTGTAGTTCCAAAATGCTGCAAGTGCGAAAGCACTTCATATTGCGTATTGTGCATGCGTGCATCACTCCATCATTAACTCATGAAAGCAAAGATAAAGATTTGATGAATAAGACGGTATCACAGCAACAGTGCCACACGTAATAAGAGTTATACAACCTGGAGAGAGACGCAGAGGTGTAACGGTAGAGGAAGAGGAGCATTTTATGCTGATGTTCTTTGCTGTACTTTCAGATAATATTTGATTTGCAAGTTAAGTCATGCTGAGCTCTCTGGAGATTATTACTGCATCTGACGGGACTACAGAAAAAATACCTTAGAAGAACTGCTTTTGTGTGGAAAAGAATGTCAATGTCATTACACAAAAAATAAATGTAAAGTAAAAAGCATTTTTGCAGGGTGAATAAATAATTGCTGAATAAATTATTTATTGATTTTTTTCAATCATGACTACTCTCTGAATAGTTTTAGCATGTTATTGAATATGGCAGTGTTAATGTATTTGGTCTTGGCGGACTACATCTGCTGCTAGTATGCTAGCAAGTATGAACTTACTAATGCTGATAAATACACATGTGAGCATGTAAGATCTGCTGCTGCTGCATAAATACACATACATCAATCCTGCAGCAGATCTAGACAGGTGGAGCTGGGGAGGTGGAGGTGTTCAGAGGAACTCTGATAAAGCTGCAGGACTAGATTACAGCAAACACTGAACCAGACTACTGTATTTAAATGTTGAGCAAACAATCACATTGGCTACAGGATCAGCAGAGGCCAATCAGCTTGTGCCATGCGGTAATGATGTGATTACTTGCAGATTGCATGTGAAGGACAGATCAGCCTGCGCCCTCTAGAGTTTTTACGACTGAACTAGATATTTATCAAATCTGTTTACTGAATTAAAGTTGGTTTTCTACAACTGAAAAATGGGCAGAAAAATAAATGCTTGTAACCAAACATTTTGTATTAGGTGTCTAACTAACATGAAAAAAAAAATGGAAAAGGTACTGGTAATTTTCTGCTAGGTCATTATCCGTTATCATCTGGACATTTTCTTTAACCTTAAAACATGACATAATGCAATGCATAATTCAAAAAATGGGTAAAACACAGCAAAATAATCATTCAGTCATATTAACATGATAGATTGGGCCCTATTTTTACAGACTTTCTTAAAGGAGTCATGAATTGAGAAATCAAGTTTTCCTTGAACTTTTGATATATAAGAGTTCATCGTACTATAAGAATATCCTGTAAGTTTCAGAACTGAAAACTTCCTTGTTAGTCCAATAAAAGCTTTTATTGACACCAGATCCAGCGAACGACTGATCCTGGAATGTGTCTATAGATGGTGAAACTCCGCCTCCTCAGAAGAAATCGACGCCTACTTCATCATTGCAGCGTTAGCCCCGCCCACTGGTGTGTTAGTGAGATGAGGAGGAGAGAAGAGCGATACAGGACTAAAATAACATTACCTTTCAAAGAATCCTAATGCAGGAATATGGTTATTTATTTTCAACAATGTGAATGTCTCACTTGAGCTTTATTTATTTGTATTCGGTTCATTTCACTGTGGATTCTTTGGTAAATCAATCGTATTTCGGCGCAAACAGACTTTTACGATATGGACTCGACAGTAATGCAACAACATGTCAGTAACTGTGTTCATTCTAATGCCTGATCTGATATTAATGATTCATGTACAGTCACATGATCTTTGTCTGTGTGTCAGTAAATCAAACCAGTGACTAAACGCTCAACTTCACCTTGTTTCTCTTAGTAGGATGAAAATAATCTGTTATTTAAACGGTGATTAAATTATATATAGAAAGTGATCAAAGAACGCTCCCTTTACAATCTCTGGAGCTGTCAATCAAACAGAGTGAGTTTATCAGTGACTGAGTTCTGGACTCGAGCCAAAACTCCCGTTTTATTTAACAAATCTCTTATTTATATGGCGTTTGCACTGTTAGTTATGATGAAAGCATTCGTTAGTGTGCAGAAATTGAGTTTTAATGACGAGATCACTGCTTTCATGAGCTCAACAACATGTCTGTGATTGACTACAATGTTCATCACTGCAACCTTTCATGCCACGATCTAAATATAATGCCATAGATCTAAATGTAATGCAACACTTTTCATGATTAGTTAACCTTGAGAGCTGTAATAGTAAAAATGTGCTAAAAGTTTTCGAGAGAGTAATGCTTAGCTATTTCATATGCAAAGATGTCAGCCAGTCACAGCAGTGGGCGTTTACACTGAAGTCTCACAGCAGACACGCCCCTTTCTACATCTTGCACTTTAAATGCTTGAATATAGGATGGATTTTGATTGGCTTCCAATGTTTTTATTGTTCATCAGCTAGAAACAAACAAACAAACAAAAAATCTGGGGTGTGTTTCCCAAAGCCAACTATGGTCGCAAGTTCCGTCGTTACCAATAGAGTTCAATGGAAATGGTGACCATAGTTGGCTAACGATGCTTTTGGGAAACACACCCCTGAAAGTGATTGCAACAATACTGTTCCTTTGTGCCGTTATCGTTATAGATGTGCACTCTGCTATTCTTTTATATTTAGAGCGATTCTTAGAACTATGTCTTTATCGTTATCATTATATATCTATTGAGACTGAGTGTACACATCTTTTATACAAAGGGTAATAATGAAAGAAATAGCGAAGGACACTAACAACCACAGATTATAAACTTAAATACTGAACTGTCAGACAATCCAAAATCTATGAGCTATGAAACAAGCTGACTTTAAATGTACACAAAAACAAGTCTTCGTCCATAATGGAGAATAAACCAGAAATGAACTAATCAGGTATAGCTGGTCTGTTAGAAACAATACAGAATTGATGAGACCACAAAAGAAAACTATTAGTAACATGCATGATGAACATCACAAAAAAAATGCTCGATCATAATAATTCCTCAAATCATGCGTGGCATGGCTTCATACAGCTGCTTTGCTTTCTTCATGAGAGCCACAGCATGTTATGAGGGGTGGGTTTCTCTGCACATCACACTAATGGGATTCCAATTTTAGGTACATCATTTGGAATATGTCAACGTTCAAGTTCCATTTCCTTTCCAACCCTCGCAGGATCCAATCCCTGACGGACGTCTTCAATTCAATCTCACCTGATGAGGCTCGTTTTTTAATCAGACAAATCCCAGCTCTTTCTTTATAGGGCTTCTTCGACCCAGAAACTAAACATTACTGAAGTACTGTTACATAACGTTTACTTGAGAGAAATCTGAAATAGCTACTGGGTTAAAGCAGCGTGACTGCATTATTCATGCGGCTGGAAGGTGTGTTGTCTGATTCAGAACAGGGCAGTGCATTTGTGTATCAATAATGATTTATGTGAACTTGGTGTATATGTGTAATGCATCTATTGTGTTATGATAGCTGATGTTGTCTTTGGAATGATTTTACTAAAAATATGCAATGTAACAATTGTACTGCAATGGCGCCCTGTTGTGGTTTGATATGGAGAATATGGAGGAGGACGGTGTAAAACAGCAGGCGGCATGAGTCATTGGAGCAGAGCTAGAGCAGGTTTCTTCACATAGTTATTATTCCATTTTCACATATAGTCTAGGCTACTCATTATTCAATTTTTATAAACAATTCACATTAATTTAACATTGTTCAACAATGTTGAACTGGCTTCTTAAGAACTAATAGCAGTGCTATGTAATGTGGTTTTTATAATATGAGAAAAAATGTTGTAAATTAAACCTCTGATGAGAAGTTCAATTCAGTAACTATTTTACCCTAATGGGTTTCTCCCTTGTGTCTGACCTCATTAAATCAGAACACCTTAATGGTTTTCTAGTAGATCTATTCCAGAAGGGGTTTTGTTACGTAAATGTCACTGTGTGTGTGTGTGTGTGTGTGTGTGTATGTATGTGAGAAACGTACTTCAGATTCTGTGGAATCTGCAGCAACTTTAAAATCTACAGGACACTTACCGAAGAGTTCTGTGTTTTACCTGGAGAAGGGTTTCACTGCCCTCTGGTGGTCTGTGTTTACTACTGCAGGCAGAATTCTCTAGATCGATGCTCTTTCTTTACTTCTGTCTTTCTTTAAAGGGTTAATCAACCCAAAAATTACAATTTTGTCATTAATTACTCACCCTCATGACGTTACAAACCCGTAAGACTTTCGTTCATCTTTCGGAACTCAAATGAAGATCTTTTTGATGAAATCTGAGAGCTTTCTGTACCTCCATTGACAGTCTACACAGCTACTGACTTTCAAGCCCCAGAAAGATAGTAAAGACACTCCATGTGACTCCAGTGGTTTAACCTCAGTGTTATGAAGCGATGCAAGTGCTTTGTTTGCGCAAAACACATAATTTACCACCTTATTTACATTTGCCATCTATGCTGTTAGAGTCTAAGCCGACACAAAAGCATTTAGGATTTATAGGCTTTTGGGTACATTTGGAGATGGCCATTTTCTTAATGGACCTGTTATGAGTTTTTGATAATTATTGACCTAAAGAGCCTAGAGAATTGTACTGCAGTGGTTTTGAGGTTAAGTGAAATACCTAGGACATTAAGGCAAAGTTATAGAGAATGAGGAGATTCAACATATGATATGAATATGATTCATGTGTGATATGTAGCACCACCCGGTGGCTGATTTCACTGTAGTCAAATAGGTTTTGATTGGCCTCCGTTAACCTGGTCTAACCGGTTCTCAAATTTCATAGGCCAATGGCAGCCATGTTTTTTGAGAGACACAAAGGTCCTCATAGACATTCATGGCACCTTCGACCAAGACACCGCATGCCAATTTTCAAGTCAATCGGATTAACGGTTGCGTAGTTATAGCCATTATCATGTTTTTTTTCCCTGTTTTAGTGCCACCAAGTGGACAATCGCCGTTACCATCATGGCAACTTGGACAAGAACAGTGCATGCCAATTTTCAAGTCAATCGGACTAACTTTTGTGTAGATGTAGTGGTTTTCAAGTTTTTCCTATTACAGTGCCACCAAGTGGCCAAATGATACTTTTTTTTCTTTTTTTACTGTGACCTCAGACTGAGCTTGTACACTGGTGTACCAGGTTTGGTGAAATTATCTCATTGAACCAAGAGATAAAACCATAAAAAACAAATAAAAGTTATTGGTTTGAAAAAGTATTAGGCTAATTTGTCATGCAAACTATATTACTTTAGCTAGTACTGGCTTGTAAGCATTTATACTGGATGTCTTTAGCCCTTTGCTCATGAACCTTCTACCCTGAGTGTGGAGTAAAAGACCCACCTTGGCCCTTACCACCTCATACATTTGTTTTGTTTTTGTTTTTTTAAACAAAACAAATCACTTTTATGATTTATTTCCCCATGAAATGCTTCCCATTGATGTTGCTCAATCAATGTTCAATTAAAAAAACAAATCCTGCAATCCTACACAATTGGAGTTTAGGGGAGTTTATTATTATAAATTCTGAAACATTTGAGTACTTTGGTGACATTCATTGTGATGTTCTACTGACATCTGCTGGGCTAAATGTTTATAGACACATTTCTGAGGAACTCTGTTGGAACAACCAAGAGAAAGAAAGAAAGAAAGAAAGAAAGAAAGAAAGAAAGAACTGCTTAACTTACAATTAAATAACATATTTCAAATCAGCAACAAAATCTGACATGAACTGTCCCATAAATGTTGTTTCTTATGCTCAAATAGTGTTAAAAAAGCTTATTTTTTCAGGCTAGATGAGCCAATGCGCATGTGCAGTCCTAAGAACGAGTCTCAGGTTTCTATGGGAACTGGAGCTTCTAATGGCAGCTGCAGTGACGCAATGACTTTATCAATCAGCGATTGGCTCTTTTACTTAGAAGGCGGGACATATTCTGCCATATTGTGCATTGCTGTTTCTCCCATTCATTACTTCTGAAGTAATGAATGGGAGCCCCTGAGTGCGCTCCAGTGCCGGCTCCAGCCCCCTGAGTCCGCTCCAGTGCCGGCTCCAGCCCCCTGAGTCCGCTCCAGTGCCGGCTCCAGCCCCTGAGTCCGCTTCAGTGCCGGCTCCAGCCCCTGAGTCCGCTCCAGTGCCGGCTCCAGCCCCCTGAGTCCGCTCCAGTGCCGGCTCCAGCCCCTGAGTCCGCTCCAGTGCCGGCTCCAGCCCCTGAGTCCGCTCCAGTCTTGGCTCCAGCTCCTGAGTCCGCTCCAGTGCCGGCTCCAGCCCCTGAGTGCGCTCCAGTGCCGGCTCCAGCCCCTGAGTCCACTCAAGTGCCGGCTCCAGCCCCTGAGTCCGCTCCAGTCTTGGCTCCAGCTCCTGAGTCCGCTCCAGTGCCGGCTCCAGCCCCTGAGTGCGCTCCAGTGCCGGCTCCAGCCCCTGAGTCCACTCAAGTGCCGGCTCCAGCCCCTGAGTCCACTCCAGTGCCGGCTCCAGCCCCTGAGTCCACTCCAGTGCCGGCTCCAGCCCCTGAGTCCACTCAAGTGCCGGCTCCAGCCCCTGAGTCCGCTCCAGTGCCGGCTCCAGCCCCTGAGTCCGCTCCAGTCTTGGCTCCAGCTCCTGAGTCCGCTCCAGTGCCGGCTCCAGCCCCTGAGTCCGCTCCAGTGCCGGCTCCAGCCCCTGAGTCCACTCAAGTGCCGGCTCCAGCCCCTGAGTCCACTCCAGTGCCGGCTCCAGCCCCTGAGTCCACTCCAGTGCCGGCTCCAGCCCCTGAGTCCACTCAAGTGCCGGCTCCAGCCCCTGAGTCCGCTCCAGTGCCGGCTCCAGCCCCTGAGTCCACTCCAGTGCCGGCTCCAGCCCCTGAGTCCACTCCAGTGCTGGCTCCAGCCCCCAAAGCTCAGCCCAGAAAGTGCAGCATTGACCATAATGGGGGGTATCCACCCACTCTTCCAGACACTAAAAACTAAAAACTTTATCACTTTTGTTGTTACATTGATATTGAATACACTTTTGAAGAGCCTCCCTTACATCCTCTGATAAAGAGCTAATAGAGGAAAGCAGATCTGCAGCAGGTCTAAATAAATACTTTGTGCATCTCCTCCTACTGTCACATTTAAATGCATAGTTGGGGTTGAATAGTATGCTGATTTTCTCTCTCTCTCTCTCTCTCTCTCTCTCTCTCTCTGAAATACAGCCAGCGTGCCACTGACACCTAGTGGTAGACAACTGGAAGATCATCTCTGCTGAGTGAACTGAACAGTACTGATGTTGTATACAGAAGTGCATTTGTGATGTGCATCTTTATCATAGTGCTTCTGTAATTGTTTGGGCCTGTGACAAAAATAAATGCATGATATGCCTGAAACATATGATTAGCAACTTATTCTTACATACTTTAACTCATCAAAATAATGTAAACATTGTTTACAAGTTATATGAGTTTCAACTCAATTTTTAAGTCAGTTTAACATAATTTACGTGTAAATGACTTGAACAATCACGTTTTTAAGTTGAAATGGGTGTAAATGTTTTTCACACTGAAGCATTTGTGCTTTAGCTGTTCATGCAGATCAGTTGTAATATAATGTTTTTATATATTTTTTTTTCTCAGATTTCATTGAGGGTGAGTAAATGATGACAGAATTTTCATTTTTGGGTGAACTAACCCTTTAACCCAAAGTACTGTCTGTGGGACAGAACTTTACATCTAAACTAAAGAGGCTGTTAGGACGTCCCACAGGAGACGCTGTAGTAAACGGCCCCTTTGAAATTCTAATTGCATCGGTCGTTTCCCCGTATGTGCTGTTTATGGGCCGTTTGGGTCTCACCTTTACAAATACAGATGGTTGATTACATCAATTACACTCCGAATACATCCGATTAAAGAAAACACAATCTTTAATGTCGGACAGGACTATAACTGTAACTGCAGGAACTGTTCTGTTCTGAGCATGAATTCTGGTTCTCTCTAACTGTGGATTTGTTGGTATCTAGTTCAGACTAGATGGGGGAAAACCCCTGTGTTCTCAGGATAATGTTACACACACACACACACACACACACACACACACACACACACACACACACACACACACACACACACACACACACACACACACACACACACACACACACAGTCAACTCCAGAATTATTGGCACCCTTGTTAAATATGATCAAAGGCGGCTGTGGAAATAAATCTGCATTGTTTATCCTTTTGATCTTTCATTAAAAAAATTCACATAATTCTAACCTTTCATTTAAGTAAAAGAATTGAAAGCAGGGGGAAAATCTCATTATGAAATAAATGTTTTTCTCTAGTTCACATTGGCCACAGTTATTGACACCCAATTATTACAATGTCTTTTTCCCCAGATACCAGCTCTGAGTCTTCTTCTATAATGGCTGATGAGTTTGAAGATCAGAGATCATTCCTCCATGCAGAATCTCTCCAGATCCTTCAGATTCAGATCCATGTGCTTCTCCTCTTCAGTCTTCTACAGGGTTCAGGTCAGGGAACTGGGATGGCCATGGCAGAAGCTTGGTTTTGTGCTCAGTGACACATTTTTGTGTTGGTTTTGATGTTTGTTTTGGATCATTGTCCTGATGGAAGATCCAACCACGGCCCATTATTGGATTTCTAGCAGAAGCGGTCAGGTTTTGATTTTTATCTGTTAGTATTTGATAGAATCCATGATACCATGTACCTGAACAAGATGTCCAGGACCTCCAGCAGAAAAATAGGCCCACAACATTAAAGATCCAGCAGTATATTTAACCGTGGGCATGGGGTACTTTTTATCCATGTGTGCACCAAACCCATCTGGTGAGTTTGCTGCGAAAAAGCTTTTTTTTTAGTTTCATCTGACCATAGAAGCCGGTCCTGTTTGAAGTTTGTAGTTCCAGTCTTGTCTGACAACTGAATATGCTGGAGATTGTTTCTGGATGAGAGCAGAGGATTTTTCTTGAAACCCTCCTGAACAGCTTGTGGGGATGTAGGTGCTGTTTGATCATTTTTTTAGGCTTTCTGAGACTCAAGACTCAACTAATCTCTGCAATTCTCCAGCTGTGATCCTCAGAGAGTCTTTGGCCACTCAAACTCCTCACTTCACATTAGGACGATTTAGACACACGTCCTCTTCCAGGCAGATTTATAACATCTTTAGTTGATTGGAACTTCTTAATTATTGCCCTGATGGTGAAAATGGGGATTTTCAATACTTTAGCTATTTTCTTACAGCCACTTTCTATTTTGTGAAGCTCAACAATCTTTTGCTGCACATCAGAACTATATTCTTTGGTTTTACTCATTGTGATGAATGATTACGGGAATTTGACCTTTGTGTTTCCTCATGTTTATTCTCCTGTGGAACAGGAAGTCATGGCTGGACAATTTAATGTTCATGATCACCCTGGTGTGCTAAAAAATGTAAATATGAATGGGAATATACTTCAGAGATATTTTACTCATAAAAAATTCTAGGGGTGCCAATAATTGTGGCCAACATGTATTGGAGAAAAACATTTATTTCATAATGAGCTTTTCCCCCCACTTTCAATTCTTTTCCTTCACTGTGATTTTTTTGAATGAAAAATCAAAAGGATAAACAATGCAGATTTATTTTTACAGCCATTTTTGATAATATTTACCAATGGTGCCAATAATTGACTGTATACATTAATAGATACATAACACACACACACACACACACACACACACACACACATATATATATATATATACACATACAACACTGTGCAAAAGTCTTAGATGTTGTTTTAGCAAAGATATAATGATCATATATAATTCTCAGTCTTTTTAATTAGAATATAACCAGAAAATACTTATAAATAAGTAAATTTATGAGTATTTAGACCTCCTCTTACACTTGAGCAATAGCAGGAACGGCTCTCTTAAACCTAAATGGAACGGAAAAGGACTAGAAGACAAAGAAAACTTTCAAAATATGATGAGAAGTTTCTCAGGGTTTCTTCTTTATCACACTAAACAAACACTGACTTTTGCTTAAAGAAACATTTTTTTTTTTTTTTTTACATTTGTGTACATATTTCCTCTATTTTATGTTTGTATCGTAATAAAGAGACTAAAAAATAAATATGGATGTTCATTAAAACACTGCTGAAACAATAAAGCTGGTGGTGGCCTAAGATTTTTGCGCAGTACTGTATATAGGGTTAGGGTTTTCACATTTGGCTCCGAAACTCTGGAATAGCCTTCCTGATAATGTTCGTGGCTCAGACTCGCTCACCCAGTTTAAATCTAGATTAAAGACGCATCTCTTTAGCCAAGCATTCACATAATGCATCTCATATCAGATCAATTGCACATGACTATCTTTGCTTAATGTTATGAACAGCAGCTACGCTAATTATTCTCCATTTGCTTTTCTGTTTTACCTCGGTGACTAGAGAGGACATCAGCTTCAGTTTGGATCCAGCCTCTTAAGAAGACCTCAGATGACCATCACCTGTGAAGAGACGGAGTCAACTCCTGCGAGGACTTCAGAAGACGCAATCATCTGGATCAACATGAACATTCCCAAATTTCTATATATCCTAATTATTGTTAATATGTAATTCATTTTTCCAGGAGCTCATTGCTTCTACCTTCAGTTAAACTGCTAACAGTGATTTTAAATTAATTGCCTAAATTATTACATTATTTGCTAACTGCATTCTTTAAATTGTAATATTGACATGCATTGTGTCATTGTGTATGTATTGTGAAAAGCGCTATACAAATTGAATTGAATTGAATATATAGACCTATATATAAATAAAAAAATGTCAGTGCTATACCAGTGGAAAATATATATTTTTGTACAACTTACACTAATTTATCCTCCATATATATATACTCAGCAAAAAAAGAAACGTCCTCTGACTTTCAACTGTTTTTACTTTCAGTAAACTTAATGTGTAAATATTTGTATGAACAGCTGATCAGCTGTCCTTCCTGTCTCCCTGTAGCGCTGTCTCAGGCGTCTCACAGTGCGGACATGGCAATTTATTGCCCTATAGCCACATCAGCAGTCCTCATGCCTCCCTGCAGCATGCCTAATGCACGTTCACGCAGATGAGCAGGGACCCTGGGCATCTTTCTTTGGGTGTTTTTCACAGTCGGTAGACAAGTCTCTTTAGTGTCCTGCGTTTTTAGAACTGTGACCTTAAATGCCTACTTTTTGTAAGCTGTTAAGGTCTTAACGACCATTCCAGAGGTGCATGTTAATTAATTGATTATGGTTAATTGAACATGCATGGAAAACATTGTTTAAACCCTTTACAATGAAGATCTGTAAAGTTATTTGGATTTTTACAACATTATTGTTGAAATGCAGAGTCCTGAAAAAAGGGACGTTTCTTTTTTTGCTGAGTATATATATATATATATATATATATATATATATATATATATATATATATATAAAAAGCTAAATACACCAGTATACATTTCATTTTAATTAAGAATGAACAATAGTCCTACAGCAATTTATTAATCTGAGCTAATGTCAACAAACATTTATAATTTTTTAGGATCAAAAGTTGTATCTAATAACATTATTAATGCACAGTGAACTAACATGAACATTTTTATTAACTAACATTAACAAAGGTTAATATATGCTGCAAAAATATATTGCTCAATGCCAGTTTTTGCATTAATTAATGCCAACAAATGAGAGCTTATTGTAATTTGTCATGAATACATAATGAGTCTAAAATAAAAAGGAGAGTAAATTCATGTATTGTGTAAAATACTCCAGAATATGAGATGTGTGGGTTATACTGACAAGCTTCTAAATATGAGAATTCACAAAAACACGTTTTTCTTTGTTTTGTGAAAATTAGAATTTGCATGTCAAATTTCATGAAACACATTTTTTTGTTCTGAGCATCCACAGGCCCGCCGCTAGAGGCGCTGATGAGTTTGAAGATGGAAAAAAGGAAACGGAGCAGTTCACATAAAAGTCCTCTCATTCGAGCTTTGCCATTTTAATGGTTTTTGCTACAAGAAATGTGCTACTGATATAATCTTTATTTTCTGTAAATCAAGACATTAATATCTTCAAAACAACATGTTTGTGTGCATCTCTTCAAAATATTATGACAAAAACACAATAAAATGGCACAAAATGCTTTATTTAAAATGTATGCAACAAACTGTAAGTAACTTGTGGGTGTAGCAGAAAAGACTTTTCTTCATTCAAACAGATGAAAAAGAAGTTTGGTCACAAAAAAAAAAAAAAAAAAAAAAAAAAAAAAATTGATTTGCATGGACAAATTTACTATTGCATGTAGACGATTGTGCTTCTCTAACCCAAAGGCTGAGCAGCTGACGCGACATCAGCTTCATAAAGGCATTGTGTGAAATTAATGCATTTGCAAATTGAGAACCTGCCCTTGCATGATGGCGGATGAGTGTGTCCGTGGGGCAGACCGCAACATTTGTGTCCCTCAGCAGCAGTGAAGCGTCAGGAAGAGCTCAATCACACATTCGCGAGCTCTGTTTCCAGAAGAGAAAAAATGCCCCGGAAAGACCCGCTCGTTTCGTCATTTTGAGATCCGAAGGGGAGGATTTCTTCATTCCCAGAAAATTTCTCCGCATGACCCGCATCATTTTGGGAGGTAACAAAGTGGAGCACGCGCGTCTTTCCTCATTCACAAATGATACAATGTAACGGCGCTTTGATCAGATCATCCGGAGCTCATGTTTGTGCGCGCGGTAAGATCGCATCCCGATTCTCTCAAATGTGATCTGAATGTGCATGGATCTGTTGATTTTTTTTTTTCTCTTTTTTTTTCCCCCCTCTTTTTTTTTTTTTTTTTTTTGCGGAGCTGCTTTCGAAATAAAGTTTTGCAGCGAGTTTGTGTCGCGGGGAATTGTTGCAGGGCTCGCGCTGTGCTCGGGTCCGAGAGCTCGCGGCTTGTGCGGGAAATGTGTGGAGTTGAAATCAGACGGGGTAGGGTAGAATCTGAAAACACAAAAAGCACACGCAGCAGCCATGTTTGCTGAATTTTCCTGTGAATTTGAGCCCGACTCTAGTGTGTCTCGCTCAGGGAAGCAGAGGTCGGCTGGACGGCTCTGTCTCTCTCTCATCAGCTCCTCGCGCTCAAGTTTGATGCAGGTGAAAGTGATGAAGTGTGATTACTGGAACACTGTTTTATTTTCGATGAAATCAGAGTGTAAATGTCGTTTTCGTTTTTGCAGTGAAATTAGCGCCCTCTGTCGGTAGATATTTCGAGAAATTAAGAAATTACAATTAATTTTGCTTGCAGGCATATTTTATTTCTTCACATATTCGACACTTCTGATTACCAGTGTGATTTGGATTATATATGGATTGGTTTGTTGTGAATTGTTGTTCTTCCAGACAAACTTCACCATGCTGTTTTGTCATCAGTTTTACATATTGTTTTGAAATGCAACAAATTTCCTCAATGTCTTCAGGAAGCAAAACCTCCTCAAATGACAGGCACTCTTACCAGCTTTTTCCTTTTTCACACACATATTGATTTTGTTCTTTTTGCACAGCCCAACTGCAAATATTCCAGTGACGAGTGAGTGAGAATGAATGGTGTGATGAACAAGAGCGGTCAGATGTGATGGTCAGGGTGTCTGAATGATTGCTGGTTACACGAGGGAAGTGAGAATATTTTGAACTTCCTTTTAAATGCACTGAAAAACTGGTTTTCAGGTCCATTTCAAGCAGCATTGCATTAAAGAGTGCATTATATTTCAAATATCCCGAAGTGTATTCCTAAATTTGGGGGGAACAAATATCTGTTATTAAAAGAGTCATTTTTTTTTTCAGTGTTTGCATTAAATCTGGTAGTCGTAAAGCAGTTTCCTGTTCCCTATTTTCTGTAATTTTCTGTCAGTGCCTGAAATTTGATGACAGGTCCTGTTTTTAATCTCGTCTGTCTGGAGGGGGAATCAAAACAAAGTGTACATTTTCAATACTTGTGCCTGAAAACAAGACGTACAAATGCGCCGCTGACAATATTTAACAGTCGCTGTAATCATTGACGCGTGTGCTATATAGTTTTATCAGTTCATTTCTGTCAGTCTGCTTTATTCTACTGAACACACAAATGAGACAAATGCAGTATGCTTTATTATGAGCCGGTGTTTTCTCATCCTCTCATTTTAGAAAAAGGGCCCAGCATGTAAGAGGCTTTAATAAATGAATATTGTGTCATTTACTCATCCTCGTGTCACTTCTGCGGGACACAAAACGTGTTCTGAAAAATTGACATTCGTTGAATGGACAAACTTTTGTTTAATATGTTCCACAAATGAAAGTTAGTCATGCAGGTTTGGAACAACATGAGGGTGAGAAAATGATATTTTTATTTTTAGGTGAATTGATGAACAAAATCTCCAAAGGTCTGAGACTATTAGTGAAAATGCTTCTTTTGCAAGTTTACAGTTTCATACAACATTCAAGTTCATTACAAATGATATTATCAGCATAACAATTTTAATGAATCTGAATTGGAATATCTAGATGCATTTGTGAATTTCTTAGTATTTGTTCTTTCGCCCTTTTCTTTAATGACAGGATGAACTGGTTTTTGCAAATTCAAAATGTCACAATGATTGTGAGTGAATTGAATCAGTTGAAGCGTGCTGATTATGATTTTGTACATGGATCATCAGGTTTACATGGCTTTTTTCCCGACATTTTAATTGTAAAGTTTACAACGGAAATAAAATCCCAGGTTTCAACTTGAACTTTGGAACCACATAAATTCCTAAAGCGTTTTTCTGAGGGCAGTTCCCTGAAGGAAAACAGCATCGCTACACACATGTCAGAGCAGCAGATTTACTCGTTTTTAATGCTTTTTATGCCGCAGTTTTATTTTAGCTGTAAACGGTTTGGTCGGAAGTGGTATTCAGATTCAGCCCTGTTTTGGTCAGGATTTGCTGCTCAAACACAAAACCCACACTCTGCCCTCCGACTGTTACTAATCTAAGAATAGAATTTTCATGGAAATTTTCAGAAGCCTGCCTTTCCCCCTTTTGTGTAATAAATTTAGGGATTTTCCATGCAAGGCGTCCGGGCTCTGTAATTTTCCACTGCATTTCAATGTCAGTTGATGTAACTTGGAACAAGTGGCTAATTTTTAACCCATTGACCCTTTTGTTTTCAGATCTTACTCTTGTTTGGCTGAATTCAAGAAAAGCAGACCAGGAGGGAGAGAAGTAGAAGAGAGCGCTTGAGCTCTGCACCACAAGGTAAACGGCCTGTACTGAGGACGCTTTCATCAACGCCAGGTTGTGATGCTGCTCTTTCCGCTTTACTTTATGATGACTACAGCTTTGAAGCTGCAAAAAGTATTGTAAAAGTAGTCTGTAATATTCAGAGTGTTCTGATGTCGTGTGATCGTTTTGTTTGAAAAATAGGCCCAAATTAAAGTCCTTTTTCTTTTCCTGCTGCTGTTCCTAAATCAGTGCAGGTGAGATTTCACAGCTTCGGTGGAATAGAAGGTTTTATACTAAAGTGGTAACACTTTAGTATAGGGAACATGTATTCACTATTAACTATGACTTTTCCCTCAATAAATGCCCAATTTACTGCTTATTAATAGTTAGTAAGGTAGTTGTTAAGTTTAGGTATTGGGTAGGATTAAGAATGCAGAATAAGGTCAGGTTAATAAGTACTAATAAATATTCTAGTAATATGTATGCTAATAAGCAACTAGTTAAAAGACCCTAAAATAAAGTGTTACCCAAATTTTTAATTCAAACTTTTTCATACATACAATTAATTTAATGCTTTTCTTTGAATTTTAAATACATTTTTATATTTTATTTACATCCCAAAAAAGTAGAAGATATCATATTGAAGAAAAGCCTTTCCGTTTTCTTTTAGTTTTGTGTGATCTTTTATTGCTGTAGCCCCTATTATAATTGATAGTTTTCTTTTTCTTTTTTCCTGAGTGGGAGTCTGTGGCATCCCTATGAACCGTAAAAACACTTGTAGACATGGTCCTGAATAATCTGACCAACTCTGAGGTCTTTATAGCGCCACCACCAGTTTAAAAATGATTTTAGATATAACTTTTGAACACTTTGTCCTAGAAACACAATTCTTGATGACTCTTCTCACGCTGATAACAATCAACGTCTAGACTATTACGCTGTACAGTAATAATACAGTAATCCACATTTTCACCACTCCTATTTCTCAAATTGACTCAAATGATCACTGGAGCCACACAGGACTGACTGTGAATGTTAATACTAAAGTTATGATGATGCGACCCAAAATCAGATAAGATGCAATATCTTGGCAAAACTTTGATCTGTCGAAATGAAACTTAGTACAGTTCATCAGCACATTGATCAGAGGGTATGTGCCAAATTTGGGAACAGTGCCACCTACAGGCCTTGGGTTTTCAAAAAATAGATTTTTTTGCTCAACTTGGTCTCTACAGGTTAAATCTTGATCTTGGTGTCTACAAGTTCCTTGGGTCATGCATTTTGCCAGGGCTATTTTGAAATTTGACACATTTGTCCTTACGCGGGTCCCTTTTCAAGGAAAGTCTGTTCACTTGGCATTAGGGCTGATGATCATTAATGATACAGACGACAGCAGGTTTATTAGGCTTCTGTCACTTTAAGATTGAATGCACAGATCTAATATGCTGTTACATATGCATTTTCTTTCTTAACCGTTTACGTTCACTTAAGACATAACTGACTGTGTTTATGAGGATACTTGTTATGTCAGGCATTTTGACACATGTGTATTTTACCATTCAAGTCCAATTACGCGGCAAAAATAACTCGGTTCTGTACTCGCATGCTTTATGAGCAGCGGCCTTCATTTCAGCACGTCTCTCAGACAGTGCGCATATAACAAAATGAGTTCTCTTTTGCTGCTTGTTGTGCTTCAACGCTTGTTTTTAAACTGCAATGCTTAAAAATGCATTTAAATGATAGTTTTCTTGACCGTGCAGCACAGCGGTAACCACGATGGAGACGATAGTCCATAATTTGACCTTTTTATGACAATTCAAATCAGTTCAGGTTGTAAAATGCCATGTGGTGTGACTCCCCAAAATTTGTCAATTTACTTTTATAAATTACATTTATAAATGAATAATTCACGTATGTTGGTTAAAAATATTTTTTTTTTTTTTTTTTTTTACCTTAAATATTTTAAAATATCTTTAAAATAATGATTAAGAAGTGTACAACATTGAGTAAATGATCACAGCATATATTTTTGGGTGAACTAATCCTTGAAATTCTTCATAAAGTGAAGCAACTGTGCTGTAAAGTAACACAGATGCTGTGCTATGCAGTGTTTTCCTTTAAATCCCTTAGAAACTCCATTAATGTTCTGCTTTTTCCCAAAAGCAATGAATACAAAATGACTCTGATATTTTGGCTCTGTAGGATAATGCTAAACCCAACTGCCTTTATTTCACTGTAGGATATGTAAATTTGGGCCTTATTTCTTGATTCTGGTAATTATTAACGTTACATCACTCTGGGAACTATCTCATAATGTGCTGCACTGACTCCATGTGTTTGGTGCTCACAGCGAACTCTTCCACCCTCACCACTAAACCGACACATCAGAGAACTCTGGGAGGAAATTACTACCAAATTATGGCCGTGCAAATGAGTGAAGTTTTTTGATGGTTTAAGTGTGAGGACATTCTGATATTGTAGGGTTTTTTTTTTGTGGTGCATTTTGGGTTTATTTGGAATTTAAATGGCAATAATGAGTTATATACAGTACTGTGCAAAATTCTTAGGCCACCACCAGCTTTATTGTTTTAGCAATGTTTTAATGACCATCCATATTTATTAAGATACAAACAGAAAAAAGGAAATATGTACGCAAAATGTAAAAGAAATCTGAACAAAATGGCTTTTCTTTAGGAAAAAAAAAAAACAGTATTTAGTGTGACCTCCTGGACTTCTTCCAGAAGAAACTCTGAGAAACTTCTCATCATATTTTGAAAGTTTTCTTGGCCTTCCAGTCCTTTTCCATTCCATTTAGGTTCGAGAGAGCCGTTCCTGCTATTGCTCAAGTGTAAGAGGAGGTCTAAATTCTTGACACTTTAGCCTATAGAAGCTGTTTTTTCTGATTTTTAACGCTGCATTCAAAATTACTGTGTTTTCTGGTTATGTTCTAATAAAGAGACTGAGAAATAATTATATATATGGTCATTATATCATTGCTAAAACAACATCTAATGGTGGCCTAAGACTTTTGCACAGTATATAATATAATATAATATAATATAATATAACAATGAGGTAATGTCTTTTCCAATATATTAAATACATTTAAAAAAAAATTTTTTTTTTAAATAAATTAAATAAAATTGTTAAATAAAACCATAAGAAAACACTCTGCGAAGAAAAAAACAAAAAAACTTTAGAATATAATATAATATAAAATAATTTATTTTATTTCACCTTGTTGCCAACTTTTCATATTTTTGTTGAGTTTTTGTTTATTTAATTGTAAATTTGATCATAGCTATAGACATATAAAAATAACATAAAAATGAGGGGGAAAAAAGAGCAATTCCATGAAGCTTCTCGCATTTTAAAAGTTTAAAATGAAAATGAAAATAGAAAAACCTAATTTAAAATATTAACAAAAACTATAATAGTATATTGATACTAAAACAACACTGAACCAAAAGAGAATATTTTAATAATCTCGTGTGTGTCATTGGTGTCCCACAGCTCTGTTATTCTGTGTGTGTGATTGCGACTCGAAGGCGTTCAGCCGCGGTGTCACAGACCGTAACTTTGCTCCAGTGACTCTCTCACACACTGAACGTCTGAACACACGTAAGCTGACCTGTCTCACGACAGTCTGACAACTCCTGCTTAAACCCCGAAGCCTGAAAGATCGCTTTCACCGTCTTGATTCTCAGTCCTTCTGCAATGTGGGAAATCTCTAATCTGCCCATCCCTGCCTCGAGATAACGTGCCACCTAAATATATTAATTAATCTTAAATTATTTATGTTGTTACAAACTTGTGTGATTGACTTTCTTCTGTGGAACATAAAAAATGCCATCAAAGCATGTTTTGCCCATACAATGAAAGTCATTTGGGTCCAAAACCACCCTTTCATCGTATGGACAAAAACAAACACTGAGCCATTTTCCAGTAAATGATATTTTGTGTTACACTGAAGACGAAATGCATTCAGGTCTGGAGTGACGAGAGGGTGAGAAAATGACAGGAATTTCAGTTTGGAGTAAACTATCCCTTTAAGACGTGGTAACCATTTGACAGATGGATTTTAATAATTAACCTTTTAACTGCCAGTGCTTGTTTTGAACATCTGAACATAAATTGGTGGTAATTCATGAATGCACTGAAGTACAGACCTGAGGTTGGTCTCTTTTTAAAGAAGACTTCAACAAAGTTTACCGTAAAGCAAGTGTACTGAACTAAACACTTATTTTATACAAAATAGTTTGACCTCAAATTGCTAGAAAATCAAAGCCATGTGTCTAACCAAGTTGTGTTCCAAATTTGATGTTGATAACAGAAAAATTGAGCTCGCTAAACGGTTTTAAAGAACAATTTTCATGGGAATGGTTTTGACAGGATGAATTTTAAGTGTTTAATCTTTCGAATGATACCTTGGCCAATGTAGTGTCCATAGCAGCAATTAAAACGTGTCATCAACAGGTTCTTTCTTTAATCTTTCAACTTGTTTGTAATGCAGATTTAATTCTCTTCACGGTATCAATAATACCTTGTACCTTGATTAGAAGCTTCAGCACTTTTCAGCATATGAAAACGGTGTATGTGTATTTTTTCTTGTTTTTTAGTATATCCTGGTTTTGCTTTAAATGGCAGCTTGGTTGAAGCTGACATGGACTTCTCCATGGGATTGTGCAAAACTGATGATCCATGTTATCCCAGCGTGATTTGTGAATATTTCAAAGAGCATCTTATGTGCTTGAGTGGAAGCAAGAAAATCTGACCTTTTGCACAAACATGGACACATTCGCTTTGGTTGGTCACCTACACGTACTCCAGAATCTAAAAGGAATAGTTGACCCAAAAATGAGAATTCCTTCATTTACTCAAACTCGCATGGCATTCTTTTGTTCTGTGGAATACAAAAGAAGATATTTTTTCAGCTGTTTTTTTCTTTTCTTTTTCACATTCAATGAAAATCAATAGGACTTTCAAGCTCTAAAAAGACATAATGAGTGTGTTAGTATTTCACTAAATATAATGTCCGTCAATTTGCAGTGTGTTACATATAAGCTTACCTGGAAAATATAAATATTGGTGACTGGATCAGCATGAGCCAATCATAGTCTTAAAATATTCATGATCATGTTTTTATGGATTTTCCTTTTGCTTTTTACACATCTGCTGTTTTTAATAGCAGCAGATTTACATCTGCATCCCAACTCAAAGCCCGTGCTCTACTGTGGAATATGTTTTTGTCCTTTCTATTTTCCATTGTGTTCATGTTATTTCATGCTGGACTGTAAGTTGCTGTAGGCTTCTTGATGGCCTCCTTTAGTGTGGGTCTTTTTGCCCAGATACTTTGGAGGGTGGCCAGTTCTGGGCAGATTTATAATTGTTCTACATTCCCTCACCTTTTTATTGTTAGTGGTGCTTGCTAAATCCCATACGCTCAAGCCCAAAGTATACTTCAGCTTTTACACGTACAGTGCGCGTGATGCAACTTTCGTCACCAGTATAGTATGCTCACCGCCCGATTTTTGTAACGGCGCGGATGTTGTACACTCAGGTCACACGTGCGCATTGAATTTGAGAGAGTTATGTTGTCCGCCTGCAGTCGTGCACTGTATCAAATGGAGTTTACTTTGAAAGGCTACGCGTTCAACTGTAAAAAACAAAACAAAGCTTTACTTGACATAGTAACTCAAACACCCTTGAATTGTGGATTCAAATGTTGCTTGAAGCACCACTTGCGTGTTGTTCATTTCATCAGCTGGTTTTTAGTTTTTATCATATTTAGTCAACCATGTTCTGTTTTTGTTTAGTCAAGTTTTAGTCTACTAAACATTCAGGCATTTTAGTCTAGTTTTAGTCAATGAAAATGGTTATGCTGCATAATGGTTAAAACGATAATCATGATGATTTTGCTGAAATTTATAATGGCTATGATTGTTGTCATTTGAGAAAATAATTTTTCCATTTCATCAGAATTTTTGCACTTTCACCTATAAGCACAAATCAAGAGAATGCCAACTCATGTGCATGGTTTATTTTACCTCATCTAGTTTCCTGATTTGAATTTAAAACAAGAAACTTTTCTCAAAATCTAAAACAGTGAAATTCTTAATAGTAATTAATAATTCCAATAATAATATAGTTGAGATTCATGTTTGGATTTATTACAGTTCATCGATGAGAAGGTTTGATAGCAGATTCAGTCGCAGCAAACGGCTCAAGCGGCTCGTGACAGAACACAGACTTTACACTTTCATTTCAGCAGAATATCTCAATGGAGATCACTAAACTCCAGCTTACTTGTTTGTCTGTTTTCAGTTCATTGGCGCCACTTCCGCACAGTGTAGAGAGTGTGTGTGCATGGTTGGGAAGATTAAGTAAACACTGGACAAAAAAAAAAAAAGCATTTAAAGGAGTCATGAACAGCATTGTTTTATAATGTTTCCTGAGGTGCACTTATAATGTTAGTATGCTTTTTACACATTCTGATTTGAACGCTCTGTTTTAAGGGGCGTGTCTGCTGTGAGACTTCAGTGTAAACGCCCACTGCTGTGATTGGCTGACATCTTTACATTTGAAATAGCTAAGCATTACTCTCTCAAACTTTTAGCACATTTTTACTATCACAGCTCTCAAGGTTAACTAATCATGAAAAGTGCTGCATTACATTTAGATCTATGGCATTACATTTAGATTGTGGCATGAAAGGTTTCAGTGATGAACATTGTAGTCGATCACAGACATGTTGTTGAGCGCATGAAAGCAGTGATCTCGTCATTGAAACTCAATTTCTGCACACTAACGAATGCTTTCATCATAACTAACAGTGCAAACGCCATATAAATAAGAGATTTGTTGAATAAAACGGGAGTTTTGGCTCGAGTCCAGAACTCAGTCACTGATAAACTCACACTGTTTGATTGACAGCTCCAGAGATTGTAAAGGGAGCGTTCTTTGATCACTTTCTATATATAATTTAATCACCGTTTAAATAACAGATTATTTTCATCCTACTAAGAGAAACAAGGTGAAGTTGAGCGTTTAGTCGCTGGTTTGATTTACTGACACACAGACAAAGATCACCTGACTGTACATGAATCATTAATATCAGATCAGGCATTAGAATGAACACAGTTACTGACATGTTGTTGCATTACTGTCGAGTCCATATCGTAAAAGTCTGTTTGCGCCGAAATACGATTGATTTACCAAAGAATCCACAGTGAAATGAACCGAATACAAATAAATAAAGCTCAACTGAAACATTCACATTGTTGAAAATAAATAACCATATTCCTGCATTAGGATCCTTTGAAAGGAAATGTTATTTTAGTCCTGTATCGCTCTTCTCTCCTCCTCATCTCACTAACACACCAGTGGGCGGGGCTAACGCTGCAATGATGAAGTAGGCGTCGATTTCTTCTGAGGAGGCGGAGTTTCACCATCTATAGACACATTCCAGGATCAGTCGTTCGCTGGATCTGGTGTCAATAAAAGCTTTTATTGGACTAACAAGGAAGTTTTCAGTTCTGAAACTTACAGGATATTCTTATAGTATGATGAACTCTTAAAAGTTGATTTGTCAACTCATGACCCCTTTAAAAGAAAAGTTTATTAGTTTAGTTTAATTTTGTTTTATTTATTTATTTATTTTTTGATTACATTTTATTTAAACAGCTTGTAATCATCACTAGAAAAAAGTTGAACAAATGATTGCATAATACATGTTTAACTGGTTAAAATGGAGTCAAGAACCCCAGTGCAGCTTCAAGGTAGTGATGCTCTCTTCAATAGCTTGGTGGTCCATTAACTCCAATCGCGTAAACAGATTACATTTTGATGACCAAAAGAATAGATTATATATTTGTAGTGTACGTGATGGCAGTGTCTCAGTCTTCATCGGGTGCAGGTAAAATAATAACAGTGCAGGTTATAAGGTGGGATAAATTTCATCAAATAACACCCAACCGCAGCAGCTGTTCATCTGCACACATGCTCTTCTCTGATCTCTGAGACTGTATCGGACGATTAAATCTCTGGGGGAAATAATGAAACATCCAACAAAACGAAAAGGCAGGGAATGTAATTAATTCTAAATTAATCCTTTATATGTTATAATGATAAACAACCCTAATATGAATTAATACATTATATAAGTATGACAATGAATAATATTAAAGTAATAAATACACAACACACAAAATTGTAGGAGTGTAATGATTTTATATAAATGCATTTGTGTGTTATATGTGTGTGTGTGTATATATATGTATATAATTAGTTTTTTAGAATCACAATGGACCAGGTTCAGTCTCTTCATCTCCTGCTTGTTTTGCAATTTTGATTTCCATCAAAAATTTAATCACAAGTGTTTAAGGGCTCAGCACTGGCCTGTGTGCTGCCCTGAATTTCTAATTTTAGTCTATTCTTTCAGGATTTATTTTTTGTATAATTCAAGTACGCTTTTCAATATCTCCCAGTTATTAAATTTTAATTCGGAGATCATTAGCATATAAATTGAAAAGGCTTTTTTTTTTTTTTTTTTTTGAGTTGCCCACTCTTTCAGATGAAATTTAAGAGGCGATATTTCTTCTTTTTCACCAATTCCATTTAAATGTAAAATAGTAAAAAGAAAAAAGAAAAAAACAAACAAACAAAAAAGGAAATTATTCTTTTTTTCACATTACTCATTTTTGAAAGTGGTACAGGCACGCCAGCGTTTTTCATGATGGGAACGTGTCAGTGTATTCTGGTTCAAGGAAACTAGGGCTGTCAGCCTAATCTCTTCCAGTCATCTCCTGAAATAGCCTGAGAGTAATAAATTCTCATTAGGTGACAGTGTTGAAATTCTGCTCATAGTTACCACGGTTTGGAGTTGGTTTTCAAAATGAATCGGCGTACCTGTGCGCAATAATAATGCCTCCGGGCTCCTTTTGTGAAGAGGTGCTGTCCACACTGTACCATATCTCACTTGTGATGCAAGTATATATTGGCTTTTTTTATTTATGAAGAAATGTAAAATTACAAATGACTGCTTTGTGTTTTGTTTAAATTTTAGCATTTTAGTCATGACTGTAGTGTTTCAGTCAAGGCATGTCAATTAGTTTTTTTTAAACTTGTTGTATATTTAGATTTTTCTTTCTTTTAATAAAAGGTCTGTAGCACAAGCCACCTTCCTCAGGCTGGCGGAACGGGTTGGGTAGCATGGAGGATCACCCAACCCTTGCCAACTTAGACGTTTTTCTAGGAAATTCCTCCAGGGTGTCTTTCGCTCTTAGGATGCCCAAGACTGCGCACTCTTTCCGGCTTAGGCTGGAACCATGTTCCAAAAACCAGTAAGACCAGATAGTGGCTGGTTTGTTTTTAGAAAGCAACTAATATGAGTCAAAGTTGCAAACATCTGCTGCATCCCAAATCACATAATGTCTGAATAGACACTGCATGTGAATTTGAATTTACTTCTCGACCGTTGTATAGTATGTTGTTACTGTCACATGACCTACCAGCATCAGCTGCGTCGCTTCACTGCCATTCATAAATCCTCTCCTGTGGCCTCATGGGATGGTAAAGTGTACATCGAATGCACACTTCAGAATCTCAGAGGAAGTAGTGGGTCATCCAGGGACTTTTTGCCTACTTTCGAATACTATGTATTCAGACATGCTACTATTTTTGTGTTCTGTTTTTTGCATAAATATGTTGTAGGGAAGTATTCGATTTTGGACGCAGCTGAACATCAAGCTGTTGATGGTTGTAGACCTGAAAACAAAAGCTGGTTGTATAAGACTTATTCTAATATCCGTTATATGAACCTGCATTGTGTTATGAATTGCTTAACAGTTTGTTTAACTCATGCAAATTTAAAGAAAATACAGAAAACTTTATGCATTTTGGCCATTTGTTTACGTGACTGCGGCGTTTTGGGGGCCTGAAAACACAAACTTTTGAAAATGGGTTTCAAAGTGCAAGTTTTTGAAAACACTACTGTTATTGTTTCTGTGTAAACTACAAAAACACAATGGTGATGTCATGCGCGTGTGTATTACGTGTTCAGTCTATAGGCGTGTAGTGTTTCTTTACAAAGTGACATCGCCATCTACTGGCCTGGCATGAATAATACAGCGTAGTCTTTTTCGTGGATCCGTGTAAATGCGGATCATTTTGACAATGTTGTCATTTGTACATGAAAATCAGTTTTTAGTATATTGTTGTCATGTAAACGTACCCTTATACATTACTCAGTTTCATGTTTTGTGATATTTTACTCTTGAGGAGGAGGAACTGCCTCTCTTTCCCCCTCAATGCACACACCTCGGGTAGATATAGACGAGCTTCCACACATACACTGTAGATTGCAGTTACATGTATCAAGTTGATTTTATTTCTCTGAAGAGAGTTCTGGGCAATACATATATAGTTGTAGTTCTTCTCCCAAACATAAATCTCTGCTATTCTGAACTGTTATGAGTGTCTCCCACACAGAAGGGAAATATTGTATGCTTTAAAATGCTTCTTCTGCATTACTGAATTCAACGTTAAATTAGATTATGCTGCTGTATAGAGTTTCTGAATTTGTTTTGATTGCTTCTCTAACGTTCTTATTGTTCTTTAATAGTTTACAAGGCATTAATTGCCCCACATTCTCCTTTAAAATGCCACCTCCTGTTTTTGTCTTTTATAGTTTCCTGTGCTCTTGCTGAGCAGTCCTGGAGTCATGAGTTGTCAGGAGGTTCCTAACCCCAGCCAGGAGCCGAAGGACACAGCTGTGGTCCCCACAGAAGCAGGAGCCACACAAGCGGTACCGACAACTTCCCCGAAGCTTCCCCCAGTCACCGTAAAGACAGAGGTGGCTTCCACCGCCGAGTCTGTGGCCAGTAATGGCAAAGCGAGTGATGGCAACATACCTGCTGAGATCTGTGTGGTTTTGGGGAGCTCTCGCAACTCACAAACACAAGGTATGAAATGGTTTTTGGTCCTGAAACAATCTACAAATGGGTGGTATGTGTATCCCTTATACACTACTGGTCAAAATTTTGGAATTAAAGTGCACCTATAACGCCCCTTTCACAAGATGTAATATCAGTCTCTGGTGTCTCCAGAATGTGTGTGTGAAGTTTCAGCTCAAAGATCATTTATTATAGCTTGTCAAATTTGCCCCTATTTGGGTGTGAGCAAAAACACGCCGTTTTTGTGTGTGTCCCTTTAAATGCAAATGAGCTGCTGCTCCCCGCCCCCTTTCCAGAAGAGGGCGGAGCTTTAACAGCTCAACAACAACAAAGCTGGAGAATCTCACGCAGCCAAAATGACGAAAGTGTTCAGCCTTACATTGTTCAAACCGGAGTCGACACTGATGGAGAGACTCAGGAAGAAGTTACAACTTTTAGACGTTTCTGAATGGTTAGTGGATAAATTGATGTAGTTGCTGTGGAGTTGATTCAACTCATCCACTAGCATGTGCCGTCATGTTCATCTTTTGTGTTGAATTGACCCTCGTTTGGTGTAAAATGACGGCATGTCAACAACACTCTACTACAACAACTCTTCCTCTTCTCTAAAGCAGCCCAACATGGCCCCGCCCCCTTTCTGTGTGTTCTCAGGGGCGGGGTTTATGTAAATTTTAGGGTTTGTGACGTCACTTACCCGGGAAGAAGCTTGTTGTAGTCCCTACCAGCCGCTTGTTGTAGTCCTTAAACATCAAAAATGACTCCCTCTGCATTGAACTTTGAGCGTCGTAACTTTGCAGATGTTGTTTATGATCAAACAGCAACATTACACACTAACTATAGTTAAAAAAGTGAAATCATAATCAAGGACCCCTTTAAATTGTAATAATATTTCACAATAATATTGTTTTTACTGTATTTTTTTAGTTTTCTGGTGAGCAGAAGAGACTTCTTTCAAAAAACTTTAAAATCTTAATTATCCCAAACTCTTGACCAGTAGTGTAGGTGTAAAACATGACTTCAGCTTTAAGTCTTCACCTTCTTTATTACTTTATATTCTGTTTTATGTCGGTCAGGAACTGAGAATCTTAAAATCTCGCCCCTTTCCATTGATGATTGACAGATTTGTTTTATTAAAGAAGCACTACATTTTCTGAGATATTAATTAATTAATGTTCAGTATGATCAAAATAAGGCACTGAGGAAACTTGTCAGGTCAAAATTCCAAATATAAGCTTTGGCAATATATATTGGTTACCGTGACTTTATATAACAAGCAGTTTTTCTGTTGAGAAGTGGATATTTGCAGAAATATCTGAATGAATGCATATTTGCTTTTTCATTTCTCTTTCCAAAGAACACCTTGTAGTTTCTCAACTTTGAGCACAAAGCTTCTGTTAAAGTGTTAAACTGTCAGCCGTGTGACCTGCCTGAAGGTGTAATTACACAACACACCTTACTAACACTAGAAACACATTTGTCTGATATTTCCATTCTCTGTTCTCTCTTTTACAGGCTCTTACGTCTGTGGAGTATGTGGCAAAAAGTACAAATACTACAACTGCTTTCAGACGCATGTCCGAGCTCACACAGGTGCCGTCCTATTCCTGACCTACTGAAATTGAATAGGATAGTTGGAAGTTTGAATCATGAACTGCAAATGAAGTTGATTTAGCTGAGTTTTGACAGGGCGCTTCGGAATAATACGAAGATGATAAAAAGATGTCTTTCTATCGCATGGTCTTGGCTGGTTGCATATTACTTTTTTTGAGGTGGTTAATGAATATATATATTTATTTTTAGTATTTCTCTTCCACAAACCTATCTTTTCTCCAGTGAGATGTTACCAATTAATATATTTATCTGTATTTTGTGTGGTTTCTTGCTCTTATTCAGAGGCCGAGGGCACTGCTTCAGGAGAAGGAGCATCTCTGGGAATCAATAGTGAGTTGCACATTTTCTTATTTGTGGGACATATTTTTGGGTAATTGTCCTGGAATTTTCTAAATAAAGTTGATAAAACTCTGTGAAAGAGAGAGTTCTTCCCAGCATCTCGTCACGTAATGATATCTAAGGTTTCATAGAAGTCTTTGTTTTCTAATCCAGGTTCTTTCCGCTATACTTGTGACGTATGTGGGAAGAAATACAAGTACTACAGCTGTTTTCAGGAGCACCGAGACCTCCACGCAGTTGATGGTGAGCTGTGTATTCCCTCCTTTCATTTGTAATAGATCCAAACTATGTTTGATTGACTGCATGTCAGTAAGCACATGGTTAATGTCACGTCTCATTATGCAGTTGATTCATGTACGGGCAAGTCAGGTACTGTAATACACTGTAAAACTTCCTGAGAAGTACCTGTTAAAAACAGTCAAGGATAGAGTTGTAGTCAAGACCTAGAACAAGACTAGACACTTTGGGCCTCGTTTATAAGATGTTGCACAGAAACCGTCTTAAATTTGATCTTACGATCATTTCTCAGATGTGCATACGTGTGATTCACAGAATGAACGTACACACAGAAAACGAGTGTGCGCATCTCTTTCAGATGTGAAATCTATAAATCACAAATGATCTTGAACTTGCGCTCAGCTGAATGGTTTCAGTTCTCTGCGTTGTAAACGACACCTAATTAATGTCATTTACATATAAAAGATCAAAAGTCTTCGTCTAAATCCTTTAATTTAGAAAGGCGAGCTGCAAGAATAGCTTAGATTTACAAAAACCTGCAGTAATCTGACAAGGAAATGTGTGTGTGTCTGCTCAGACCCTGACGTGTTGGTAAGCACTTTTCCACGTCAAAGACGGTTTTTATAAATATGAGTGTTGCCGTGGATTTAAGCGTAGATCAAATCTGTGCATCTGCACGCTTTATAAATGAGGCCCTTTGACATCCATATCCAGACTAAGACCTCACCCCAAACCGGTCAGTTCAGGCGCTTTAATGAACTGAAATCGAGATAATCAGTCAGAAGTCTTCATTTAAACCACTCAGTAATGCACTTTCTAAAACATTTATTCAATTATTACCAGGATCAATCCAATATTTTTATTTTTGCGCAATATGTTTATAACTAGGAACCAATATTTGGTTAGTTATTGAGTGCTACTGTATTTATACATGTCCCAAAATTTTTGACATTGACACAATATGGGGTTTGCAAAACTAATTTGAGCTGTAAGTATGCAGTAATGTAGAAAATAGGTTGTTTGCACATGACGTCACAGCAGCAGCACGAATGAGTCTGGAGGGCAGGGAGTGATGTTTCTAAATAGGAATCCTATCAAAAACTCAAAATTCGCATGTTTTGCGTCGTATATGGTTGCTCAAATCGATAAAATCGAGAACCCAGAAGGTGTTTATATCGTTTACATAACTTATACAGTTTTTTATAACTTATTTAGTTTTTTAACTTTAAAAGTTGTCGCCTTTTATAGCGTTTTGCGGATACTTAAATGAATATGGATACCTGCTTACCTTTTTGACTTGGTTAAATATTCACATTCTTCATGCTATCGTTTGCAGGGAGGAGAATATATTTTATCCTATTTAATTATAATTTGGTATTTTCACTTCAGTTTTGTAGTATTCTGTTCACAATGTCGATCTGGTTACCATGAGAACAGTGTCACGCGCTGCTGCTTCAGCCATCGTATGGTAGAAAATGTCCAAATAAAATAATTGTGTTCAACAAGCTGACAGAAGTCGATCCATTTATTTGTTGGAAGCGTGTAAATGTAACTAGTTTTAATGTTGTTTTTGTAAATATTCACTTTCCCATATGACCACGGAGGAAAATCGGAGGGTCACGTTCAGGACACAGACACGCTGTATTTTTGTTATTTCAACAAATGACAACCAAAATCAAACCCATAGAAGCCCGTGAAGAGTTTTTAAGTGGCTGTGTGCAAAATTCGACACAAAAACCAAATACAAAACTCAGCAAAGTATGTGATTATTTTGAGTGAAAGGCAGTGGGTTTATTTAGTGACATTATTACATTTGCTAGTCGTCTTCCCTCACCTTTTAAGGCGAAAATTGTATTATCGTCCATTTTTTTGAACGATATCGTGAGTTCCTATTACAATTCTCGATTCAGCATAAATTACCTACAATGGCGACATTTTTCACAATCACGACAGAAAATCAAAATACTGCTCTAACTTCACTAGCAGAAAGGCAGCGCGATATAAACAAACCCAGACTAGAACTGAACAAGGCGTGACGGCAGCTTCACATCCTCTATATCTGCCTCCTCGATGGCAGGAAAGTCTTTTAATTCAGCGGAAAAGTCGCTCCTCTTCATAACATAAGGATCGCGTCCAACATATGTTGTGATTTTCTGTTTATACCTTTCTAAACCAGCAAAGAAAGGACTTTTCCCCATCTCTTCCATTCTAATTTTCACTGCTTGCCCTCCACCGGAATTTCGCGTGTCACCAGAACCACGTGATTGCAAACAACCTATAAAACAGCTCAAAATATATTTAGTTTCATCTCCATCATACTACATTTTGGTTGAGTCAACATTTTCTGAAGGTTGAATACTGACCATTGACCAAGTTTATCTCTATTTTGGACAATATTTGTGGGAATGTCTCAATTTAAAGGGGAAAATATGAAGTAAGCTGTCTTTATTTTTATTTTTAAATTGTCAGTAGAATTTTGACCAAAAACAATTCTACTGTTCTAATGAATGGTAACAGCTTATTTTTTTCCCCCTTAAAAGCTGATGGTAAATATGTATGAAAATATTGATATCAATTACTGATCATGAATGTCGATTCTTTTTCTTTTCTTATTTTCTTTCACTTATGAAGCAAAGCTTGTAACTCCAGTGGCAATAAAACCGGTGACATTTTCATGAAAGATGAATTTTCTAAGATGGTGTTTGAGATGCTATTGATGCATTATCCTCTGTATAAAAGTCTCCTCTTCCCCTGCACTTGTTCTCTATAAAGACTCTTCCACTATTTGTGATGTCAAAATACTAGTTTTTAACATTGGTAATTACTATTAAGACCCTCACTGGGAGAAGCAGTACTTTTATGTCATCTTTAGAGTCTGCTATCAGGTGAAAAGGCTTACCTTCTCTAATTTTGCGTCCTCTTTTTGTTGTTTCGTCCAGATCCATATGACCATGTGATACCTGTAGAAGACCTAAAGGAGGAGACCGAATCCTACCAGAAAATGGGACCAAGTAAGAGTGCTAAAAATCTCTGTTCCCTTTCATGATGATCATTTTGATGCCGCTGACCCTGTGGGAACTCAACCCAGGAGTGACGACTTCTGATGATCAAATACACTGTGAAAAAATCACAAGTTGAGAAAATTCAAAAGCCTGAGACAGCCAGCTTCAGAGTTTACATTACTTATGGAAAAATGCTTGTTTAGTTCAAAATTATGAGGCACATGAATTTAAAAGAAAAAGAAAATAAATAATGATGTGCATGGATAAATCATTTATTATAAATACTGCAAAATTAAAAAAATGGTCAATTTTGATTTCATGGTGACTTTAATGGACAAGCTGCTGATGCTGTGTTGAAGCGACTGATTGGAAAGCAACGTTTGGTTTCTGAATTTAACCCTGATAGAAGTAATGAGATGCTACAGTATTAATCACTGCAGAATGATTCGAGTATCTGAAAATCTGATGAACGTGACGCTGATCTCTCGTTAAGGGCGGAGCTTAAGCACAATCAGCCAAAGTCATCACTCCTGGGTGGAGTTCCTACATTCAGGATTATTTCATAATCCAGACGTTCTGCTTGTGATTTATATGATTGATTTGCTTCTGAAGTGAATAATATGCTGCAATCAGTACATTGAATGAAGGATCATGGTTGTGAATTTGCAGTTCAAACTCTTTTTGACTCCAAGGCCCCACATCATCCACAGCAATATTTGAAGGCCGACACGACTATTGTCTGTAAATTATATTCCAGGTTTTTAGAAGTTTTAAGAGCTGAATGATTTTCAAGGTTCCTCCTGTTTTTAACCAATGAATTCACATGACGTTTCTAGTCAAATATGATTATAGATCCTGAATTTCTACCCGATAACATATCTTAGAGCTTGGCATAACTACAAAACTGCATATTCAATATAAAAATGCTTTAAGATTTTATTAATTACATGTCTTTTCCAGGTCTACTAGAAAATGACACACATAAAATTAGGCTCATATATCCAACCCTGGTTCTTTAAATACATTTTTTTTGCTTGCCTATTTTAATGCTTGTTTTGTAGCTTTGTTTTTAATGCTTTGCTTTAAATCATTAAGTTATCTCCAGTTCCTCTTGGTTGAGAACCACAGGCTTAAACCAAAAAAATAATATCCCTGTCATTATATTCTCACCCTCATGCCACTGCAGATCTGAACACATTCCTATTTGTTATCTGAATAAGATTTTGTTTTTTCTCCAATGGGTTCCAATGTAGATTTGGACCCTATTGACAAACACAGTTGAAACATTCTTCTTCAGAAAGTAAGTCACACATGTTTGGATTGACATGAGGGTGAGTAAATGATGACAGATTTTTAATTTTCATGTGAAATATCCCTTTTAGCAAATCAGATGTGATGCTAATAATTTATGGTTTAAGTGGAAAAATGAACCCCAAAGCATTACGTTTGTGGTAATGCGTCTTCGGCTAATTACTGCGTGTCGACTAATTACTGTGTTTTGTGTTCTGAAGAAACGGGAAGTTACACGTGTGAGTATTGTGGAAAACAGTACAAATACTTCAACCCCTATCAGGAGCACGTGGCTCTTCACGCTCCCATGAGTAAGTCCTCACTTCATTGCCAGTGTTTTGTGTTTATGGCAGTTCTCTGTGAATGGATGAATAGAGCTGTGTAGACATTATCGCTGTAAATTCTCTATAGTATTCAGGAAGCTCTAATCATTAAATATGGAGATTGTGGGAGCTTAATATACCAAGATCATAATTTTTGTTGTAAAACGACCCGATCTGTCTGCAATAAACCTTACAGGATCTCAAATTGTTATTGCTCTCTTCTGAGGTGTTCACGGCGATGTCTTTCTTATTATCTTCGTCCTTCGTCTCTCCTCTCATTTATCTCTTAGTCCTGCATTGAGGATATGCAGAGGAGTTTGACATTGAAAAGCTATTTAAAGTATGGTGAAAATATAGAAATGGGTCAGAGAGGCTGTAGCGTCGCTACAAGAATTAAATTTCAATTTGTTTCAAAATGACTGTTTATTCTAAATGAGCTTTAGAAATTTGAAAGAGTCATGGATTTGCAGGAGATGTGAATTGTTGATTGATTTAAAGCATGTTTTTTATTGATAAGTTGTAGATGAGGAATGCTTGTGACTGTCAATGAAACATGTTGGGTGATTGATCTCATGCATAGGAAACATTTCAGACTCTCTATTATTGGTTTAGCCATTACCAGGAATTTATTGAATTTATCACTTTTTTTGTGATGCTTTTAAATTGCCCTTGAGCAGTTTATCAAATAAATTACCACTTTCCATGAATGAGGCGCCATTTTGGGGCGTGAAACCAAGAGGTCTAAAATACCTGCACGCTTGTTTATACATTTTATATATATATATATATATATATATATATATATATATATATATAATTAATACAAATAAATTATTTATATAAAATTATATAAAATATATAATATAATAAAATAATGACTGGCCTGGAATTGAAGTAAACAGAATGATTTTAAATGATTTTATATTTTTGCAGCATTTTGATTTTAATCCAAGTTTTAATCCAAGTTCCTCCTTAGCAGGTTTTAAGATGAACAACAACACATGACATATAACACTGTGTCATTATTTATTTAACAAAAAACTATGCCAAAATGCAAAGTGCACCCTTACTGCTTCCATAGGAATTAAGAGGGTCAGTAATGGTCAGGTCCTGATAATCAAATGCCTTTTGATTAATCAATCATCAGCAAGCGTGAACAACTCTATAAAAGCAGAAGTTTTGTCAGTTTGCTGGTCTGGAGCCTTCAAAAGTGTGTGTTAACACAATGCCAAGGAGGAAAGACATCAGCAACGATCTTACAGAAGCAATTTTTTCTGCCATCAATCTGGGAAGGGTTATACCTATGCCATTTCCAAACATCATTCTACAGTGAGGAAGATTATGAAAAACATTCAAGACAGTTGCCAATCTTCCCAGGGGTGGACGTCCCAGCAAATTCACCCCAAGATCAGACCATGCAATCCTCACGAAACACCCAAGAACTACACCTCAGACTCTACAGGCCTCAGTTAACATGTTAAATGATAAAGTTCATGACTGTACAATTAGAAAAAGACAGGACAAGTATGGCATGTTTGGAAGGGTTACCAGAAGGAAGCTTCTTCTCTCTAAAAAGAAAATGTCAGCACGGCTTAGATTTGCAAAGTTGCAGACTTCTGGAACTTTGTTCTTTGGACGGACAAGACCAAAGTGGAGATGTTTGGCCATAAAGCGCAGGTGATGATTTGGGCTTGTTTTGCAGCCGCAGTCACTGAGTTGACCATGAACTCCTTTGTGTACCAAAGTATTCTAGAGTCAAATGTGAGGGCTAAAGCTTGGCCAAAATAGGGTCATACAACAGGACAATGATCCCAAGAACACCAGAAAATCTACAACAGAATGGCTGAAAAAGAAAAGAATCAAGGTGTTGCACCGGCCCAGTCAAGTCCAGACCTCAGCTAGATTGAAGTGATGGCTGGACCTAAAGAGAGCTGTGCTTGAACAGATGCCCACAAACCTCAATGATATGAAGCAATGTTGTAAAGGAGAGTGGGTCGAAATTCCTCCACAGCAATCTTTAGAGACTGATAAAGTCAAATGATTACGACAAATTATTGCCGCTAAAGTTGGTTCTACAAGCTATTGAATCATAGGATGTACTTAGTTTTTCACACATGACTTCTCCATTTTGGCCTAGTTTTTGTTAATAATAATGATGTGGTGTAATATTTCATGTGTTGCTGTTCATGAGGTTGTATTTACTTAGTTTTAAGACCAGATGATTTTTATTATGTCCAAATTTAAAACCATAGAATTCAAAAGATGGTGCACTTTCTTTTTCACACAGATTTAAATCCTAAAGTTTACTTCAGAAGCAAAATTACGTAAATTTGATTTCTGATACTGAGCGATTAAGATTTCTGTGACTTAATCGCTCTAGAGCTGTAGGGAAATGAAAACCTGACAGCTCTTTGTAGCTGATGGCACCACAAGAACACAGAAACCTTCAACTATTCTGAAATGTGAAAGGCAGCAGACAGGAGGGGGAAAAAATCAATTTCACATTTGTTGGAGACCTTCATAAATCAAGCACTGGTAAAACATCTAATATATTATAATGAAATCTTTTGAGATTTACATTTTGCTTGCCAAAAAAAAAAAAGAAGTTATTGATCAACTTACAATTCCCATAAATCAAAGAGAAATAGCTTTAAAGTTCCCTATTCATGGAAAGTGGCTGTTTTATTTTGAGTGATGCACTAAGGACGACTAGCTGAGCGTTTAGTTATTCTCAACTTTGACTGATATGTATTACTTAAGCTGCTTTGGTTTTTGCATTGCAGAAGGAACTTATGGCCTTAAAATGGAAGGGAAAATGTCTAGCCAGTCAGGCCAGTCCAGTCGTGCGGACATCAACAATTCCCAGAACTCTAGTGGTAAGTGACATTGAAATCTTTCACACTTCATATTCGAATCTCGTAAAGTGTTCGCACTTTACTGTCATAATCAAAGGTCTGCAGTATCTGCCCTCCAAAATGACATTGTTTTCACCTTTAAATTAAGCATATCTTTTGCTGCTTCAAATAATTTTAAGTATGTATAGATGCTTTAGGAGGAATATATATATATATATTTTTTTTTTTTGGGTAATGTGATCTGCAAGGACTGGTCCGTGTCTTCACTACAATGGGCACATACTATTCAACACTTTCTTTTCTTTTTCTCATATTAATCAAGGTTGATTGCTTCAGAATGGTCAAATATACATTTTCCAACCATTTTCTGACTCTTAAAATATAACAGGCTGATTTCTACCTTACATTTCAATACTTTCTATATCTATAGTATATGAGCCCTGTTATGACTGGATAACCTTTTCACTTGTGAATTGTGTAACATTATTTGCTTACCGGTTGTGGGTTTGGTGTGCTGTCGAATATAATTTGTGCTCCTCCACTATTCATGTTTCAGAACTGTATTAAATTGTAGCAGATTCATAAAACAAACTGCACAGAAATGTGCCATTAAAATCAAACTAAAAGATCAGAAGACCACAGCATTTGGCAGACCTTTCTAATATTTTCAAATATAAACATGAGCTTCAACTGTTCAAATATGAGTGTCAAAGAAAATGGGTTTGATCAAAGCTGGAAAGGCCTCCAGTACATTGCATTGTTATTTTTAATTTTGTTTTATAAAAATCAGTAAAGATTTCACAGCAAAAAGACATGTGAGGCATGAGCTGAAGGTGGAGTTTTACTTGCCAAAAAGGTATGAACTACATTATATTGCCAAAAGTATTGGGACACTCCTCCAAATCATTGAATTCAGGTCTTCCAATCACTTCCATGGCCACAGGTGTATAAAATCAAGCACTTGAACATGCAGACTGCTTCTACAAACATTTGTGAAAGAATGGATCACTCTCAGGAGCTCAGTGAATTCAAGCGTGGTACCGTGATAGGTTGCCACCTGTGCAATAAGTCCATTCGTGAAATTTCCTCACTACTAAATAATCCACGGTCAACTGTTAGTGGTGTCATAACAAAGTGGAAGCAATTGGGAACAACAGCAACTCAGCCACAAAGTGGTAGGCCACGTAAAATCACAGAGCGGGGTCAGCGCATGCTGAGGCTCACAGTGCGCAGAAGTCGCCAGAGTCAAGAGCTACAGACCTCCAAACTTTGTGTGTCCTTCAGATTAGCTCAAGAACAGTGCATAGAGAGCTTCATGGAATGGGTTTCCATGGCCGAGCAGCTGCATCCAAGCCTTACATCACAAAGTGCAATGCAATGCAAAGCGTGGGATGCTTTGGTGTAAAGCACGCCGTCACTGGACTCTAGAGCAGTGGAGACGTGTTCTCTGGAGTGACCAATCACGCTTCTCTGTCTGGCAATCTGATGGACGAGTCTGGGTTTGGCGGTTGTCAGGAGAACGGTACTTGCCTGACTGCATTGTGCCAAGTGTAAAGTTTGGTGGAGGGGGATTATGGTGTGGGGTTGTTTTTCAGGGGTTGGGCTTGAACCCTTAGTTCCAGTGAAAGGAACTCTTAATGCTTCAGCATACCAAGACATTTTGGACAATTTCATGCTCCCAACTTTGTGGGAACAGTGTGGGGATGTTCCTGTTCCAACATGACTGCGCACCAGTGCACAAAACAAGGTCCATAAAGACATGGATGAGTGAGTTTGGTGTGGAGGAACTTGACTGGCCTGCACAGAGTCCTGACCTCGACCCGACAGAACACCTTTGGGATGAATTAGAGCGGAGACTGTGAGCCAGGCCTTCTCGCCAACATCACTGCCTGACCTCACAAATGTGCTTCTAGAAGAATGGTCAAAAGTTCCCATAAACACACTCCTAAACCTTGTGGAAAGCCTTCCCAGAAGAGTTGAGGCTGTTATAGCTGCAAAGGGTGGGCCAACTCCATATTAAACCCTACGGATTAAGAATGGGATGTCATTAAAGTTCACGTGCATGCAAAGGCAGGCGTCCCAAAACTTTTGACAATATAGTGTCAGTATAGTCGATTGTGTGCAACAGGTTTTTCAGTGATCATGTTGATAATTTAGAGGCCTTAGAAATTTGTCTATCAAATGATACAGTAGACTTTATAGGGTTAAATCTGACATAAGTGTCCTAATACTTTTTGAGGCCATGGTATTAATATTGAAACCTTTTCCTATAAAGTGTTGCACTTTGCATGGAAGTGTACTCATCATAAAAATGACATGAATTATTTGTCTTCCAGATACTCCAAACAGCCGGAACTATACTTCCCTCCCCAGCCCTCAGAGTATGTATTGTGGAAATCAGTTTTACCTTTTTCATTTTCACTTAATATCACTCTTCTCTTGCTCCATATAGTCCATATTTTTATTTATTTTTTTGTAAATCATGAATGACCTCACTCATGCCCATTTTGTGCCATTTGCATGGCTTTCAAACCTTGCAGGTTTCTTAAAGTTGAGTAAAAACCTTTTTCCTGAATGCCTGATGCTGACCTAAATTTGTTAGCTGTATGTAGTGCTCTGATGTGAGGCTAGCCGGTTGTGCTGTTATGAGAACATTGCTGTGTTCTGAGAGAAACTGGACGTTGTGTTCCAGAAACCTACACGTGTGGAGCCTGTGGAATTCAGTTCCAGTTCTACAACAACCTAATGGAGCACATGCAGTCCCATGCTGGTGAGTGAGCCCAGAAAATGAAAACATTTTCAGCTGTGAGCTCATCCAAGTTTGGACTCGCTCTGTTTTGTTCACATTTTTTCTTTGCATCACCACTTGGGTAACCGTTTAATGCAAAGGGCACATTTTTACAAACTGCATATTGAGTTTGTTTCCATCATGTGCTTTTTACATCTGTAAACTATCTTAACATCTTTACTTATCGCTTATGCATAGGCGTGCATGAAATCTGTGCCTGAGCAATTCCATAAAAAGTTTAATTGCTCGTCATTCATTTGTTCAAGCTCACACTCCCGACGTACCCATTTTTGTTTAACAGGGTTCCCACTGTCATCAAAAACATTGAGTAATATTTCATCCCAAAAAATTCTTTTGTCGCTCCAAACTTCTATGACGTTTTCTTCAGTGGAACACAGAAGATATATTGTCATATATTAAAGAATGTTTCGGCTGTTTATGTCCAATATTATGAAAGTCAACGGGCCCCGAAATGTTCAAGCTTTCAAGCCAAACAGACCTTTTGAAATGTATGCCTTTATTTACTCTCAAATCAAAACATTGATCAGCTAGCGTCAAACCTGGTTCTCACACATCACATGGCACAAGGTTTGTTGTCGCCATATTTGTATTCATGCATTGATCAGGAGTGCATAAAGGCTTACATTTTTGTTTAAAAATCTGTTCATCATACAAATGGATTGTGTCCCTTTAAAAGACTTAAATAGAACTTAAGTTATGTGGATCAATTTTGCACTACCTTTATTTTGATTTCGGAGATGAAAGTTCAGTCAAATTGACTTCTATAATATGGACAAAAACAAAATATCTTCTTTTGTGTTCAACAGAAGAAAGAATACGTTTGGAACGACGTGATGGTGAGTAAATAAAAATTGTGTTTCCATGCCAGGAAGAGTCATGGAAAAAAAACAACAAAAATATTTAGCAGTCTTGAGATGGTTATTTGCACATTCATTTTCCTTAAAATGAATTTAAAATCAAGCAAAAATCTATGGAAAAGTCACGTTAGTTCATTGGTCAAAATGTGGGGGAACCCTATATTAAATATCTTGGTAAATATTATAATACTCAGATCAATTGCACAGATTTTCAGTCAAAATCAACTTAGAAAATATGAAAATTGTTAATTCTGTGTTGATATTGATCAATAAGTCATTCTCATTTCTCATTTGTAAGTTGTTTTCACCCCAGTGCATTTCTCTTTTCATTGAATACCTCCATTTTTTTCAAAGAATGAGTGCATAATTTGTTTTGTTTATTCCTTTCTGTTTTATTTCCCTTTTAGCTGATAATGAGAACCATGTTAAAGATGAGTCTCCGAAGCCTTCCCAAGCGCCCGTGGCCACACAGGAGCAGATGTGGAAATCTCCTCAGCCGGCACAACAGAGGAACCACATACCACCGTCTTTTCGTGAGTTATTTCTTACCACCACTACCAGAATCCATTTGCACTAATTTCACAACACAATTGATTAATCATAACGCAGCTTCTTATTTGCTTGAGCCAGTAATATTAAATGTATGTGCAACCAGTTAAGTAATGAACAACAGTCAATAAACAATTTTCAGGAAAATGTTTCAGTAAAAAGTGTTGATGTTAAATTTAATTTGTTCCAAAGTAAATTAAAGGTGGAGTGAGCGATTTCTGAGAAATGCTGTGGACAGACTACCACAACACACCTGTAGCCAATCAGCAGTAGGGGGCGTGTCCACTCATGACGGGGGAGGAGAGAGAGCAAGCGGGAGATTTCAAGAAAGACTGTAGAGAGAGAGATGGCTGAGAGACATTACAAAAGAGAAAACGTCAGGGCAATATCACTGGACAAAGAAGGGTTATGATCAGGCAAGAGCTTTAGGGCCTGCGTTAATATTAGAAAAGCTTTCCAGTGCTTGAGAGACCTGTAAAAAGATGCTGAGGTTGCATTATTTCTGCTCCAAACGCGAGTAACATTGGTTAGGCTATGTTTTGCAGAACCAAGATATGCTGTTGTTGAAATGTTTAAAATGAATAAATGTACGATTTTGGAAAAAATAGGTATCTTTTACCACTTGTATGTGGTACACTCAAATGTATGTACCTTTGTGGCCAAATAGCAATGACTCAGCGGCAAAACTTCTTAAATGTCTGGAGGAAGTAAAAACGTGGATGGCCAATAATCTTGTCCAATTAAATGAACAGAAAACAGAAATTATCATCTTTGGCCGTACAGTTTGTAATAAGACTGTAAAGGATAACGTTAGGACCTTTGGGTATTTACCTACAGGGTCAAGTTAAAAACTTGGGGAGTCATTTTTGATTCCTCACTGAAGTGTAATAAACAGATAAAAACTGTAGTTCGAAACCTGCTTTTTTTTAAATCTTAGGACAATAGCCAAACTAAAATCGATTCTTACAACAAGTGATTTGGAAAAAGTAATTCATGCTTTTATCTTTTCACAGTTAGATTATTGCAATGCCATTTACCTTGGAACATCGTCATTCTCATATCACACATCTCCAGTTAGTTCAAAATGCTGCTGCAAGAATGCTTATGAATGCCAAGAAGACAGAACATATTGCTCCTTTGTTATCCTCATGGGACGGGCTACCAGTGCAATATAGGATTCAACACAAGATTTTGATATATTTTTAAAGCAGGTTACGGAACGGCTCCAGTATACTTGGTTAAGCTTATTAAAGGGTTAGTTCACCCAAAAATGAAAATAATGTCATTAATTACTCACCCTCATGTCGTTCCACACCCGTAAGACCTTCATTCATCTTCACAAATTACACAAATTAAGATATTTTTGATGAAATCCGATGGCTCAGTGAGGCCTGCATAGCCAGCAATGACATTTCCTCTCTCAAGATCCATTAATGTACTAAAAACATATTTAAATCAGTTCATGTGAGTACAGTGGTTCAATATTAATATTATAAAGCCACGAGAATATTTTTGGTGCGCCAAAAAAAACAAAAAAAACAACGACTTATATAGTGATGGCCGATTTCAAAACACTGCTTCAGGAAGCTTTGGAGCGTTATGAATCAGCATGTCGAATCATGATTCGGCTGAAATCATGTGACTTTGGCGCTCTGAACAGCTGATTTTGTTTTCTCTCTGTCACATCCTGTCACCGTAAACTAGCCTGTCAATCATCTTACATCCTCCACATTTCATTTAGCTAATTTCCTACCGTATCGGAGAGAAATGCAGCACGATGATCTGCAGTCGCGGGTCTTTCATGTGGAGAACTCTCCTCATATTAATGTATAATGATGCATTTAAAAGTTAATGGCCAGTCGGATCTTTATAAAAGTCTACATTGGTATTTGCAGATGAGAAATAACACGGATAACATTAAATAAATATTTTCTATCAGGTTAAACTGATTATTAGTCACTTAAACCTCTCACAGACGGTCGCGCATATCCGCCATGTTTTGTAGTTTTTTCAACACTTTTTAACACTTCCTCATCTAACGCGCAATGGGTTGTGGCCAATATTAGCCTTTATAGTGTGCACGGATCCACACTTCGAAAATCTACCGGGAATAGTATACCATCCGGGGACTTTTGGCATACTCTTTTCAACATACTACGCTTTGGGACACACTTATTTTAATCTCACATACTATTTAGGATGGATAGTATGGACATTGGGACGCAGGACAGGTCTCTCTCGCCTTTTTAATTCGGGGTGGAGCAATAAAGGGAGGGGTGTTTGTATCAAATATCAAAAGTGTTTCTCAGAAATCGCTTCTGCATCTTTAATGTACCGTAGATGTCCTTATTGATTTTCTACATGTTTATGTGAGAATCTGGGGTGACTCGGATTAATCCACAACACACACACTTCTCAAGATTCATCTACAGATTTATAAAAGGCAAAAATGCCATTCATTAGGGTGACCATATGTGCCATTTTCCCAGGATGCGTCCTGTCCAGGATTTCTAAATTGCCTAAAATGGCTTGAGCCCTTGCCTCTTTAATCGTGAAAGTGGTCATATCGATGTGCCCCCTGAACGCGATTTCTAAACGGAGGTCTGTGCAAGCTGTTCTTATTGACAGTCTTCATGCAATGCATTAAAATGTTGTCGTATTTGCAATGCTTTGACCGTTCTCTGTAGATCCAGCCTTCTCGCAAGCCACGATTGGTCGATTATGTATAATGCACGCTACTGGTAAAATAATTTCTTAATCATTAGGCTACCTTCTGCAAATATGAAAACAAAACCAAAACTACATTTTATGCAACTTAGAAATCCTGGACAGGACGTGTCCTGGGAAAATGGCACATATGGTCACCCTACCATACATGTCTTTCCTAGGTACCGTAACTGTTGCTGTGTTTATATGCATGCTTTGTAAGGTCAGTTAAGTTGTAAGTATAACATAAACTAATTAAACTGTCTTGTTCTGCTTTTGCAGAGAACAGATTACTCCCAGAAAAGGAGAGACAACAAGTGGCTGAACGTTTACTGCGAGTAATGTGCGTAGACCTTGGCCTTCTTGGCGTTCTCAGCAGCAAGGACTTCCTGAAGCTTGCGCAGACCCTGGTGGACACGGGTTCGCGTAACGGAGCCTACTCCATTCGCGAAGCCCTGGGAGATATGAGCTCGCTGGCATTGAAACAGCTCCCCCGTATGTACAACCAGGTCAAAGTGAAAGTCACCTGCGCCCTGGGTTCCAACTCTTCCTTGGGCATTGCTGTGACCTGCCATTCGCAGACCATAGGACCTGACTCCTGCTATTTGCTAACAGCGTATCAAGTGGAGGGCGTGCGACTCCGACGCTATGTGCTGGGACTCAAGGAGGCGTCTTTAAGGGAGAGTCCTGAGCAGATACACCACTGGGTCCAGAATGTTCTGTCGGAGTTTGTCATGTCAGAAATCCGTACGGTCTACGTGACAGAGCCGCGCTTGTCTTCGCTGGCCTTTTGCGGTCGCACCGGAGTTGGCCTTCGTTGCGCAGGTTGCTCTCTAACTGCCACCGTTCAGGCTGTTCTCGGCCGTCGCAGCCTGCAAGCACGAGGACTCCACGAACTAGGCGAGCTTCTGGCTACGTGTCGCGACATCGCCGCAACGACCAGCTTCAGTCATGAAGGGAAATCAGGGGAAGAGCCTGCCGCTCCGCCTTGCTGGGATGCGGTTGCGGAGGCCTTGCTCAAGGTTCACGAGAACTTTGAGGCCACCTGCGAAGCGTACGGCCGTTCAAAGAGCACTGTGCCGCTCTTGCAAGGCCTAAACAAGCACCTGCTTGGCACGCTTGCATGTCTGCTTGCGCCGCTAAGACAGGCAGCACAGGAGCTGAGTGTGGAACGCTGCCCCACGCTCCAGCACGTCCTTCCCGTCTACCTCCGTCTTGAAAAACTTTTCACCTCTAAAGCCGGCGAAGTGGGTGCTGGCAGTAAGCTTTGCCACTACTTCCTGGAAGCCCTGAAGGAGAACTTCAAAGTGGAACGAGTCCATCAAGTCGCAATGATCCTGGATCCACAGCTGAAGCTGCGGCCGGTCCCTGCGTACCAGCATGAGGATATTATCTCACGGGTGTGTGACATGGCTGCTAATATGAGGGAATCAGGAAGCGGTGGTTCCGGAGGTACATCTCTGGACGAGCGGGATAACGAAGGGCCGTCGGCACCCAAGCGTGGCCGTCTCGACTGTGGATTGGAGAGGCCATCGTGCGATGCTGAAGAGCCACAGGTACGAAAAGAGTTGTTCCAGTACCTCGGCGAACCACTGTTCAGTGGCACGGGCGACCTGCTGCAGTACTGGAGTTCGGTCATGGACAGATACCCCAGGCTGTCGCGGTTAGCGCTGTGGTTGTTGGCTGTACCGGCTGTAGCTGTGCATGGGGAGTGCTGTGAGCATCTGCGAGCAGACCTTAGCCATGAAGAGAAAGCAGCAGGTCTCTGCGGAGGAGATGAACAAACTTGTCTTCCTCAAGAGTAATTTTGCTTGAGACGGCTCAGGGCTTTCAGCTAACGGCACCATAGACTGTTTGAAGCAAATGTACGTCACTTCTCTTTACCCCTTCCGGAAATCCCGATTTACCGTAAGTGTCTATCAATGTGGCACATGATAGAGATTTACAAAGGAAAGGTACATTGACAATTAATTCTCAAACACCCCTTCAGATCATAGCTCGGCATTGGCGATGACGACAGAGCGACTCGATGAAAATACAGTCTGCCCGAGGACACGGATGTGAACTTGTGTTTTCGATGTTTCAGTTGAACTCCCACTTAAAATTGTGATGTTTTTAACAGTATGTGGTTCATCCATCCTCCTTTTCTTTCTGTGAACCCATCTGAAATTCAGTCAATGGATTATTGAAATCACTTTACATCTAGCGAAGGAAAAAACGGGGTACTTAGAAAAAGCCATTTTTTTTGCAACTACGCCTTTATGAAAACCACAAACACTCTTTGCTGTGACAGCTGAACAATACCTCTCTTTAGCGGTTTATCGGTGGGCAGGTCAAGCTGTAGAGGTGTAAGTCTTGTCTTAGGCAGGCCCTGATTCAATAATCTCAGTTAACCGGTTTGAGTGTGTTAAGCTCTTGTTCAGACTCAGGAGTTTAAGCCCAGCAGAACTCAATTTATACTTGGATCACACATAAGTAAACTGTTTTGCAAATATTTATTATAATTTTTTGTCAGTTCTCACAATAACGTTGCAATAAATGTTACGTAGCAGAAGTTATACTCTCAAGCTGACTTTGATGCCTTGCACCTTTTGTAGCAGCCTTTTTTTCCCCCATTACAGCTCACTGGGATCAATACAATCTGCAATACCTGAAACAGCCACTTAAACCCCAAGATTGGATTTCCAATAATATTGGGTTATGGAAGTATATGGGAATGATCTGATGTTGTGCAAAGTTCTGGTCCAGTTGATCTGATCATCTTTTCTGTTCTTTTTTTTTTTTTTTTCCCTTTTTTCCTGATTTCTGAAAAAGTGGGAATAGGGCTATGAAATGCAGAAACTGTCTGTCTCTCACTGTCTCAGTACAAACCTCGCTGAACAGAGGCAGCTAATTGCATTATTGTTTGAATGCATTTTAAGAGGATAAAGCTAAACGAATATTTCATTATTTATGCACTGGATTTCTCGTATTATTTTCCTCATTTATCTCCAGCAGGTAATTAGATTAGAGATAACATTAACTAGAGAAAACATTGCCTAGATTAGGACCAAAGTATCTTTTAAAAGTAGTTTATCATTGTGAATAATTGCCATTTCCAAACAAATTTGTAGAGTTATCTCATAATACTCATGCTTCGCCCTCATAAATTTCCACTGCCTTTGAACAACTGTTTTATTTCAAAATTGTTCTAGTAAACGAACAGAAGTAACAATTTTCACTTCCATGATAAAATAAATGATCTTCAAGAGTATTTTGCAGTAGTTTTTCCAAGAAAAGATGTGATTTAGTATTATATAGTTTGTCTTGTAATGCCTTGAACATCTTTGTGTGATTATACAGATATGCATGCAGACAATATAAGAGTTTTTTTATCTTTAATAAAGTGGCAGAGATCTTCAGACGTATAGTCTACGTTCACACAACAGCAGAATACAGTTGTCAGTCCTGTTCTGAGTGCTAAATACAGTTCCGTTCACGCACAGATCAATTATGACAGAGTGACAACCGCATTCTGTAACAAAAGTGATTAGCTCAGATTATAAGGAGTCACAACCAAACTTTGAGAGTTCAAGTTATGTGTGCTAAAGGAACATAACGGCAGTTGTCAAGTGAAAGGGTACAGCGTGAGGCGTGCGCTTGGCCCCGTTGACCTCTCAGGTTAGTGTGGTGGGACAGAGAGTGACACTTAAGTGTTTAGGAAATAGGCCTACAAGGGGGAAAAACAGAACCACAGAAACAGACCACATATGGACACATAGTCTTGATATTGACTATCTTTTTCTGTTCCCATGGTTACAGGCATTATTTGCCATGCCTAAATGGGGACTGACTTTGGTTACCTGCATAGACTTTATGCTCTCCTCTGCTGTTATAGGTACAAGATTTGAAAGTCACACTTGCCAGTAAATACGGTTGTTAGTCCCAAACACTTGACCAACATTTTGGAATTGACTGAGATACCATTTTGGTCTCATGATTGAGAACAAGAATCATGAATAACAAAAGTTTAAACTATTTTTGTCCGCTATGTTTGACCAAAGATTAGGGACCAAAGACGCATAATGTTGTGCAATTTTAAGTAAACCACCAATGACAAAGGTGCTTGGTGTTTTCTTATTCCTCATCAAGCTGCTGGTTTCAAACAGCACGCTCTTTGCCGTTGCCTTGTCGTCTTATTATAACCTTTTTGCTTTTGGGCTTCCCCATTAAGTCACTAACTATAAGCAACATACAGTATTTGGATTTTTTTTAGGTTTATTTTGCCGTAGAGGGAGAGAGCCTTGTCAAAATGTGCGATTGAGTCAAAACATGTACCTCTTTTCTTGTGATTTTCTTGTAGAGACTGTTACGCTTTTAATTGCATCATTTCTTTGTTTTAGTCATGATCACTAAATCAGAGGTCTTCAACCCTGCTCCTGGAAACCCACTGTCCAACCCTAAACAAACACGCATGAACCAGCTAATCAAGCACTCCTGGATTGCTTGAAAATCATTCCCTTGCTAACTTGCCTCCGTCTCGTTCACGCGGATGTACATCATTGCTTAAGTTGCACGAGCGCCCACTACTGGCGGAACCCTTGCAATGGATTTAAATGGAACGCCTTTGGAATCTGATATGGAGCTCACCGTACGAGTTGCCTGAAGTGTACATGTAGACTCGCTCCCTCGGTCAAAATTGAGGGGTCGAGGGCTAGTCCAAAAAACTTCCCTCACCCACTTGATGTGGTGGCAGGGATTCCCCCAAGTGGAAGTGCTAAGGGAAGTTCGTGAGTGTATGTCTAAAAGAGGAGTTAATTGCAGCCATAAACGTTGCAGGGCATTGGGTCTCCAGGAGCAGGGTTGAAGATCTCTGCACTAAATGCTAGGGTTAGCTTTAAAAACAACAACTAGAAACGAGGCATCTTTATATATTGCATTAGGCTATAAACTTAATGTTTTGCTATACTCGTCAGTCTCCGCCATCTCTGAAATATCTTTTTAATGAGACTGAGGTTGATCTTGGTTGACTGATGTCCAACTATGAGCATCGTTCCAGTCATTATTTTCAATTAGGATGTGGGAAAGTTCAGAGGTTCAGTCTGTCTGCAATGCAAAAGCACTCAAGAGAGGAGTAACAACCGTATTTAGCTCCAGTGTGAACGAAGCCGTAGGGCCTGAATTGCTTGAAGTTGGCATGAAACAGAAGTTGCGATTAGTCGTTTCTTCTGTATTGTGAAACATCTGAGTCAAACGGCTTCTGGAATGGGGAAAAAAAGGCCGGGACTTGATTTTGTCCGTGGGGAATTGATTGGATGGTTGTGGTTTGCTATTGGTGGATCTCATGTGAGTGACAGGTTGCCCCGCCCTCGTCATCAGAGATGTCGCTGCTAGAGGGAGAGGAAGTTATTTTGATTCAATATTGAGGCACATGAATCTAAAAAATAATAATAATTATGTGCACGGATAATTTATATAAAACGCCGCAATATACCATTAAATATTGATTTCAAGGTAACTATAAGAGCTTAGTTCATACAAAACCGTTCTGGTGAAGAGAAACCGAGCAGGGCCGCATGCTGATCAGACTTGGTCTCTCACGTACCCCAAAATACAGATGTTGATACTGGCTAGCATGTGCAGAAATGTTCATATGTAAAAAATATTTTGATAAACCTGGCCCAGAACTAGAAACAGCTGCTGTTGAATATTGTCGTCTTTCTCTCTAACCACAAGAGGGCAGAAGTGTCTCAGAAATCTGTCTTTGCAAAGAGTCTCCAAAACATCTTACCTCTGTTTTCTAATCAAACATTTCAACTATTTTGATGAACTCAGTCTATGAATATGTCGGACTTCATGAAGGTTTTCCCTTCTTTCTGTGTGTGTTTTTTTTTTTTGTTTTTTCTTTTCTCTTTTTTTTTTTTTTCTGTCCTGAACGAATGTGTGCATTTCTAGGGAAACATGAAAACTGTTAAAATGCTCTTGAGCAGCAGTCAAGTTTGTGTTGACAAATACTATCTCTGAAAGTATAAAACACTGTTTCAATCACAACTATTTATGGATGTACAACAATTATTAATATCACTTATTCTGTTTGTTTGAGAAGGGTTTTTTTTTCTCCCCATTGTAGTCCAGCCTACATTTGTCTTTGACAGGCATTTTTCTGATTTTGTGTATTGAGTTGTTTCAGCTGTAGGTCTAATTTATACTTTTTTAACAACACTATTTTTCTAAACATGACTGATAGAGTTTTTCTCTCCTTATCAACTGTCAGTAGTACACTGCGCTGTTCTCAGAATCTATCTACTCCTGTAGTATGTGCTGTGTGAATAAAATATCCTCAAACAAGCAAAAAACAAAAAAGGTTTAGTTTTTTATTTTAGATGCTCACTCTTTATATTGCATTGGTCATGTTACAGTGAAAACTGTTAAGAGTAAGCATGGGAGCTCCATGAATTAGCAAGAACATGGTGAAGGGTGGCAGGCCTACTTGAATTTTTGTGTAGGAAAAGAAGGCATGAATTGTTCATTTTCATCGCTGTATATAAAATTGTAGCCTAAATGCATGAAATCTACACACACACATATATAATATATATATATATATATATATATAATACTTTTATAAATTAAAGTTCATGTCCATGTTATGTACCAACTACCCAAGAACCTACTAAAATTATTATTATTATTATTCTACATACAAAATGCATTTTAAGCGGGAATCGTGTCCCCAGTTCATTCTCACTGAGTGAGACACTGCAGATGGCGGATTCTTGTCAATTTGTCATGCACAGCTATATGCGGACTGCGAAAGTATAGATATTCATTTCTATCGTAAAAGGGGAAAAAAAGTTGTCAAATATTAAATGTTTTACTATTTACATCTTACCTCGGCTCGCACTCTTTCAACTGAAGCGTCGTGTTGAAATGGCTGATCATCTGTGAACAGTAAAGCACGCCTTCTTTGATTTGATTGGCCATCTCAATCATTTTGACATTGAGTGATGTTAGACCGCGCTTTCCCCCCTTTTTATTTTATTTTATTTTTTTACTTTTTGTCCTGAACGACAACGAGGATTCTGCATAAGCACCGTAATAAATAACATTAAATAATAAAACCAAAATTAACAATAGTCTATATCAAACAACTGTTAAAAAAAAAAAAATATATATATATATATATATATATATATATATATATATATATATATATATATATATATATATATATATAATATATATATATATATATAATATATATATATAAATATATATATATATAATATATATATATATATATATATATATATATATATATATATATATATATATATATATATATATAAATAATAATAAAATAAATAAAATAAAAAGTGCAAGAATGAACATCTGCAACAATTCTATTTTCAAACAAACTTGGTAGATTCAGTGTGTTTTTCCTCCTTAAAGTGATAGTTCACCCAAAAATGAAAATTGATTTACTCCCCCTCAAGCCATGCTAGGTGCATGACTATGTTCTTTCAGACGAACACAATCGGAGATATATTTAAAAACATCCTTAGTCCTCCAAGATTTATAATGGTTGTGAATGGCTGCCCAAATTCTGAAAACAAAAATAAATAAATAATAATAATAATACGACTCTAGAGGGTTAATAAAGGCGTTCTGAAGTAAATTAATGTGTTTGTGTAAGACAAGTATCCTTATTCAAAACTATATAAAGTAAAATAACGAACTTCCGGCGCGACGGCCATACGCATTCGACGTACGTCCAAAGTGTTAACTTCTGCAATGTAGTACAACTGACAACTGTCTGACAACTGGAGACGCTGGAGATTATTTTTGGATGAGTGAGGAGGATTTTTCTTAAAACCCTCCTGAACAACTTGTGGGGATGTAGGTGCTGATTGATCTTCTTCTTTTTTTGGGGGGGGGGGGGGCTTTCTGACCCAGAGACTCGACTAATCTCTGCACTTCTCCAGCTGTGATCCTCAGAGAGTCTTTGTCCGCTCAAACTCTCATTAGGACGGTTTAGACACACGTCCTCTTCCAGGCAGATTTGTAACATCTTCAGTTGATTGGAACTTCTTAATTATTTCCCTGATGGAGGAAATGGGGATTTTCAATGCTTTAGATATTTTCCTACAGCCACTTTCTATTTTGTGAAGCTCAACAATCTTTTGCTGCACATCAGAACTAACTAAGATTATAACTAAGAATTTCTAGGGATGCCAACATGCATTGGAGAAAAACATTTATTTCATAATGTGAGTTTCACTTGTTTTAATGAAAGGTTAGAATTTTGTGAATTTTTTTGAAGGAAAGATCAAAAGGGTGGCAAGAAGCAGAAGGTGAAGCTCTTGTCTAGTGAAGAGATGCATGAAAACTCATCATCAGCAGGTGAGGGATACGATGAAGCGTATATACTTGCTCAGGTGTAGTATTTTTTGACTTGCATTGGCGACCACATCGTCTTCACATCGCTCTTCGGTTCCTGATAGCCTTCTGAAGGTTTCTGCAGAGCAGCTGGACTGAATACACCTGTCCTGTAGCTAACATGGAGTTCCAGCTCAACCGCCTACACACCTGCGTCAGGTAATGTCACACATCACATGTCACAGCTGGTTTCGTGTGACATAGGAGGAAGTAGTGCGTTAGGGCGAAAAACTCATTTTCTCCTCCGACTTCAAAATCGCCTCACATTGTTTTACCTTTTTTCTTTCTTTTTTTTTTTTTTTTGTAAAGGGCATTTGACTCAGTCTTTGCATGTTCATTCTGTAAACACTCGCTCGGTGCTTCCGCCTACGTCACACGTGACATTTCCAACATGATTACGTCATGCGTGGAGCATCACAGAGCAGTGCAAGACGAGCATTTGTGCTTAAAAAGTATATAATTTTTTATTTATTTTAGAAAATGAGCGATGGTTTCTCTAGATAAGACTCTTATTCCTCGTCTGGGATCATGTAGAGCTCTTTGAAGCTGCACTGAAACTGACATTTGGACCTTCAACCCGTTGAACCCCAGTGAAGTCCACTATATGGAGAAAAATCCTGGAATGTTTTCCTCAAAAACCTTCATTTCTTTTCCACTGAAGAATGTCTTGGATGACATGGGGGTGAGTAAATTATCATGAAATTTGAATTCTAAAGTGAACTAATCCTGTAAGAGTAATGAGACTAAATGATCTCACCAGTGCTGTTGCCGCTCTCTCTCTCTCCTATTGATTTTGAAATTAGCTGATGATCAATAAATCGCAGCTCATAGTTATTGCTTTCAGTGACGTGACATCCATTAAATCTGCACATAACGCGGGAACTGAAGATCGGATTTATATCCGTTTTGCGGAGACACATTTATGTAGCCAAGTGTAAATGGAATTGTTTTGATATATCAGATAGATATTCGATCAATAAAAACACATGAAGTGAGCAGGTGTATTTTTTTTCTAAAATATTTTATGCTTTTTCTAAGAAAAAGTAATTTATTTGGTCCTCATTTCTTTAAAAAAAAAAGACCTTTCTGACATAATAAAATCTGTTATCTTTCCTCTAAATTATTTTGAATGTAACATTAAATAACTGGTTATGGTTAATAGTAAATATTGCATATTCGTATTATAGGAAGGCTGTCACTGCATTAGCATAACTGTTTTCAAATGAGATGATATTAACAGTGGCATCATTTCTTGAAAACCATACACTGTAAAAAGTAATAAACGCTATCTACTGAATAAAATTGTAGCAACAGATTACAAGCAATATTATTAATTAAATTCAACATATAAAAACTGAGTTAGAATTAATCAAATTAATTCCTTAAAAGCATTTAAATTTGTGTCAAAGTAGCAAACGCCATTACAGAAACCCACAAATTGACATAAAAAGCAAAGAGTCAAACTGGCCAACTAAATAAAACACTGATCACCATAATGGTGATCAATAATTATATTTTTAATGAAATCTGAGAGGTTTATGTCACTCCATTGACAGCCTACACAACTACCACTTTGACTCTTCAAAAAGTTCATAAACATTTTCAATAAAATCAGCATCAACATCTAAACCTCTGATTGTTGTGTTTGTCTTTGCTTCAGTGATTCTGCTCGTTATCATCAGGCGTCTTCAATGTTGGCAATAAAAAAAAAGAGTTCTTAATTCATCTGTAATTCAGACATTTTTGATTAAATTAAATTTTACTCATTTTAAATGGTTGATGTATCAGTTACAGGACACGGAGACGGAATATCTCTTCACCTCAGAAGACACTAGATGGCAGTAAAATATTTGCTTTGCTGTTTAAGTTTTTTACAGCAAACGCTCTGATGACCTATCAAACATGTGTTTCAGTTTTACTCTGTCTTGCTGTTTGTTGAAAACAGGAAACGACTCGCTGTCTTTATTGGTTCTCTCTCTCAGGCAGTCCGTTCAGGAGTGATTCAGAAGAATGTCGACAGGTAGAACATGTTTTAGCTTTAATAACAATCATCTACAGATCTGTGCAACAGAGGAAGTGTCCGGCTGCTGCTGCTGTTTAGATTTTCTCTGCTTTATCAATATAAAAGGATTTTTTTCAGAACAGAGACAGGCAGGTTTGGCTTCCACTGATGTAACATCCCTGATTTATAACATTACATCCTCACGTGTGTCAAACAGATCAGCGCTTCTTCAGGCTGAATTCTCTCCTCTCTCTGATTTATATCCAGTGAACAGAACTGAATGGAGGTGAAAGTGGGCCAAAAGCCAAACATAATTTTTGTAACATGCCGATTAAGGGCAAACAAATCTAAAAAGAATATAGTACAATAATAGATTTTATAATAGTTTTCCCTTTATCTAAAGTAATAATTACTAGCTGATTATTTCACAAAGCGGGAGACGGTTTTGCTCATGGGTGTCAAGTTTACTTGCCTCAGACAAAACTTTGAGTATCTTTTGAAGCCACAAACCTGGCACTTATAAAACATGTTTTGTGCACCTTAAATCCCGGAAATTGCATTGTTGTCGGGCAAACTGACTGGAGCTTGTATGTGCGGCAGGTGTTTTATCATGATTCCCGATCATCTCCTGTTGTGATGTCTTTAACATACTGTCAGACAACAGGAACACTGCTCCAGTTATTCATACGAGTTCCTTCATTCAAGGTCAGTTTGGAGAAAATATAGTTTTCAAAGACTGAACAGTTTGTGTCTGTTGACCAGATGGAGTTCGTATTGTGTTTGGATTTTAAAGAGGTCGTGAACTGCATTTTTTTTTTTTAACCCTGTAAATCCTGACATATGAAATAAAAGTATCCTTTTTTTTTTTCCCAATGGAACAGTTTATCAAACTTCTAGATAAAATGCATCTTAAAGTTTGCAAATGTGTTTTGTATTGACTATATTCTTTGATACAGCAGGCTTGTCAGGCTCATTTAGTCTGATATATTGAGAATATCAAACTCGAGGAGGAAAAAATTTGAAAAATTTCACATCTGCTGATGTGAAATTCAGATGCTTGTATGTAAATCAATGAGATTTTATAACAGAATAGCTACTACTTACATAAAATGCATATAAATATCAATATCTGCCAATAGTAAGATGATATTTAAATGCTTAGTTTTATAATAAAACATATAATGCAATACAGTAATGATTGAGAGATGAACATAAACCTTAATTAAGCCTGACGATCATATTTGAGACTCACAAATGAACATGATTTTTCAAAAAAAAAAAAAAAAAAAAAAAAGTATGGATAATCAAGTAAACCGAAGTTGCTTCAGTGTTCATCTTGAAACATTATTATAAGAATGATTCTTATGTTGTTGTTATTGGTCTTTTTATTTAAAGGAATTAAATAATTAAAGGGTTGAAAGGGAATTAAGCAAATGAAGAAAAAGAAATAAAAGCAGTAAAAGTTATAATAATAATAATAATAATAATAATAAACTTTATTTTATATAGCGCCTTTTAAAAGTTGCATCTCAAAGTGCTCTACAAAAACATATAGATAAAATACATTGAAATAAAAATAGAAAACATACATCAGAGCAAATTTAAGAGAGAAAGATGCATTAAAAAGAAAAAAAAAAATCACTTGTATGCTAGCCTAAAAAAAATAGTTTTAAGTGAAGATTTAAAAACAATAAAAGAGTCGGCATGTCTGATCTCAGTGGGAAGAGCACTCCAGAGTTTGGGAGCAAAAGAAGAAAAAGCCGGTCACCCATAGAACGTAAACGTGTTGAAGAAACAATTAAAAAGCCTGAATCAGAAGAACGAAGATTGCATATGGGGTGTATGCAGTTAAATGTTCGGACAGATATTGTGGCGCTAAACCATGGGAGGCCTTTTAGGTGAGCATGAGAATTTTAAAATCGATGCAGGACCTGACCGGGAGCCAGTGCAACGACTCCAAGATAGAAGTGATGGGCTCACTTGTCCTGGACTTTGTCAGGATTCTGGCCGCTGAGTTTTGGACAGACTGCAATTTGTTTAGGGTAGATTTAGAAACTCCAGCAAGCAGAGCGTTACAATAGTCGATGCGAGAAACAACAAATGAATTTCAGTTTTTCAGCCACCGAGAAAGATAACATGAGGCGCAATCGTGCAATGTTTCTAAGATGAAAAAATTAAATTTTGACCATATTCTGGACATGAGGATCAAATGTTAAATTTGCGTCAAATATCACCCCCAAATTTTTTAATTTAGTTTGAAAGCAGAGCCATCCACCTTTAAGTTTACAGCGTCAGCTTTGTGAATTTGTTTTGGTGAACCGATGAGCATAACCTCAGTCTTGTTGCTGTTGAGACAGAGATACAATGTTCCAGAAAGGCAACAGCTGTATTATCACCAGGTTTTGAGTGAATATAAATTTGGGTGTCATCTGCGTAAAAATGAAACTTAAGACCCAGGAATCTGAGAAGTTGACCCGAACAGGGACTCAAAACAGATCCCTGGGGAACTCCAAACTGCACTACCCCAACTTTGGACCTGCATCCACCCAGGGACACAAACTGCCTTCGATCTGAGAGGAAAGACTTGAAACCATCTTTCCTAGGGAAACAAAATCAAGTGAGGAAAAATTTGAGAAATGGGAGCCAGAAAAATTTGTGATGCTAAGAACAGAATCAGACGAGACAGAAGTAATGCATTTGCGAGCAATCTTAGAACTGAAATGATCAAGAAACCTATTACAAAGATGAACTGAGGGAGGTACACTAGAGGAGCTGTTTCCTTTGAGAAGTTTGTTAATGGTATGAAACAGTCGTCTGGGGTTAATTTGGCTATTGTCAATTATCTGAGAGAAATATTGAGACCTGACTGAAACAATCTCTGCCTTATATGCAAGTATATGTTATTTCCAAACTTGGTGATGCACATTCAGGCCAGAAAGACGCCACCTTCGCTCCATCTTATGACAAGATGCCTTCATAGAGCGCAGCAAAGAACACACAAAGGCCACAGACCGGGATTTCATAGGTGCAAATGAGTCCAGACCAGACATAAGAACAGTATTTAACAGATAGACTTTGTCCTCCAGAGGGTCAGATGGAGAGAAAACACTTAATGAGGACTCAATACAGGCAGGAAGTCAGGGAGATCGATGGAAAAGTTCCAGGTGCGATGCAGTTATGAAGTAGGCCTGATCATTTTGAACTATTTGCAAATAATATTTCATTTCAAAATCTGCACACATTGACTTTTATTTGTATGTCTAATATTTATGAATTACATGGTTCATGCAAATGATATTTTCAATTCAAAGTGGTGAAATTTCCGTATAAAAAACACTCTGTAATATATCAAAAGATTTTCGAGTTTTCTCAACTTGTCGTAAATTGAACTTATTTAACAACAAGTTGAGAAAACTCAAAAATCTCCTCAGACTGGTTGCCTTTAAGTTTTCTCCACTTTATTAATTTTTTACAGTTGGGTGGTTGGGCATCAATAGATATTACTGTCGGTCTCTGAAGATTTCTATCATAAAACAGTTGTCAGATATTAAATGTTTAGCTACTTAGGTCTACATCTTCCCCCACACTCTTTCATTGTTAAAACACTTAATAAGGGGCTGTTTACACGACACCGTATTCAACTAAAAACAGAAAACCCTTTATGCGTTTTGGCCGTTTACACAACAACAGATTTTGCGGGCCTCAAAATGCAAACTTTTGAAAACAGGTTTCAAAGTGCAAGTTTTTGAAAACTATAACGTTATCATCTCTGTGTAAACTACAAAAACGCGAATCTGTGAAAATGGTGACATCATGCGCATTATGTGTTCAGTAGTGTTTCTTTTTACAAAGTGACATCGCCATCTACTGGCCTGGCAGCAGAATACAGTGTTTTTAGTAATTTTCTCGGATCCGCATGAACGGAGATCGTTTTGACAACATTGTCGTCTGTATGCGAAAAACTCAAAGGAAATTCGCACTGGTCTTCTGAGTGGTAAGCAGGGTTGCCAGGTTTTCATAACAAAACCCGCCTAATCTCTACTCAAAACTAGCCCAATCGCATTTCAGGTGGTTCCCCAAATGTTCCCCAAAATCTGCGTTTTTGGTAGGTTTCCCCTAGTAAAATTCACATTCCTGGGGGTAAATATCATGTTACTTGTGTTTAAGTGTTAAAGTAACCCAATTCAGCAGGAAAACCGCAGACTTGGCAACACTTGCTGTAAGCCCCGCCTTCTTTAATCTGATTGGTCATCCTGAATTCTTGATCTTGACAATTTGTCCATTTTGATAACTCATCCCCCTTAATGTCTAAAGTGTTTATACGGCCCTGAATGAAAGTACTTTAAATGAAATTACATTGCAGAAATGTACATAAGCAAACTGTATCAAATGATTGTGACTAAATTCTTGATTCTCTTTCCCGATGTGGGTGTTGATGGTGGTTTATAGCAAAAGTTGCATGTGCCTAAATTGAACGGCAGAATTGCTTTTAATTGGATCCAATTAGGAACTTTATTGTGTTAAACCTGTGGTGTCTGGGAATTTGTATACATTTTATAAGCATTTCAGTGTCAACTTGACAGAAACATTGAAACTGCTACATTATGTCATCAGACTGAACTTAAGAGAGATTTCCTTATGTGCTTCAGATATTTCATATTGGTATTTGAATATTTGACTCTCAGTGAGATGTTGCTGTAGTGACTGTTTTGAGTTTGGTGTGTACTGTACTGAGACGCCAGAGGGTGATGCTGTAAACGTCTCAGCCCTGATAATTCATCAGCGCAGGCTTTTATAGTAGCACATCACTGTAACTGCTTAACACAAACCATCTAATGAGGCCTCTAACCACCTCCATATGGACAAGAAAAAGCATGAGGAGAGACTGTTTTACATCATGCGCTCCCTGGGACAAGAGTTACAGCTTTTAGTAATGCTTCATAACAGTGAGGTGAATTTCATGAGAGGACGAGGCAGCGGGGTTTTGCGCCACTCACAATTTATGCGTGAATTTGAATCGAAAGGTAGCAAACAAAAGAAAAAAAAAAACATGCATTTCGAAGTTCAAAACGGAAGTAGAATTAAAATGAAAACATAACTAAAAATAATATCCATTTAATTTTTAGTTTACATTCAAACATGTTTTTGGCAATATTTTATGTGTGAGGTAAACTATAGAAATTGTTGTTAAAGTTTTTTTTTCTCCTAATATATGTATATTTCATAATTTGTTAGTTTAGGGTTAGTTGCATAGTTTAAACATGCTGTGGGTGCATGGCACATTCTATTTAAAATCCCATTTAAACTCAGGAACTGAAAGGGAGCGTGTTTGTTTTCTCCGTCTCAGTCAGTACAGTTATGAAGCTCTAGAAAAGACTTATCAGCCTCTCTTAATGTGATGGATTTGTGGATGAGCAGCAGAACTGGGTTTGCATCACCTCTGTCTTGTTTTAGAGATTGGAGCTCAACTGCTCTTGCTTGTGACTCAAATTAAGCAGCAGTTGTTCAGTTCAGGACATCAGGGTGACCAGTGGAGTCTGAACAGCTTTGCCTGAATGACAGTGTGTTATATTGACAATTTATATGTGCGCATCCACCTCAAGTTATATGTTTAGCAATTAAGCTTAAGAAAAGGAAACTTTACTCTCAGTGTGCAGAAATGTGTCCTCTGTTCATTTGCACCCACTGAACAGTGGAGATTAAATTTGAATAAATCTTCATACAGTAGTGGCCAAAATATGATGAAAATAAGGTATTTGTGTAATAATATTATTTGGCAAAAAAGGCAAGCTAGAGGTTTTATATTACTATGCAAAAATATAAAAAAATTAATAAAAAAATAATAAAAATTAAAAAATTAAAGCTGCAAGCATCATTTACCGGGGTTCAAGCATTTAAGGCTTTTAAGCACAAATGCGTAAAAAGATACAAAGTTTATTTAGCAAGCATGTACCCACTTAAATCATTGACGGAACAGACCATTTTCAGCCAAAACAGGCAATTTACCATTGAAAATGTTTTCTTTTAAAGCTTTTTAACAGTTATAGTGCCACCTATAGTCCGATCTCCATAAAAGCTGGCATGCTTCTTTAGGGTCATATGCTGCATGTGCACCCTTAATTTTGTGAAGTTCTGAGTTTTCGTTTAGGATTTATAGGCTTTTGAGTATATTTTGCCATGTCTGTTTTCTAATTGACCCTGTTATAGCGACCCAAAGGAAAAAGTTCAACTTTTTTTTTAATAATTATTGATCTAGAGAGTCTAGAGAATTGTTCTGCACTGGTTTGTTTCCGAACGGGCAAAAAACCTAGTTTGCAAAAGTAGTTTTTTCACATATTCACAAATCATTAATGAACTGTTTGATTGACAGCATTGGTTCTTGAGGCAAAGTTGTTCAGCATGAGGAGATTTATCAAATTATATGCATGTTGTGTGGATCTGTGAAACACCACGTGATCACAGAGGCGTAAAACTTGTTAGCGCCAACTAGTGGCCGATTTGAGTCGAACATGCCCACCGAGTTTCGTTCCAGTCGGCCTCCGTTAAATTTGTCTAATAGGTGCTCAAACTTCATTGGCCGATGGCGGCCATGTTTTTTGAGATATGCCAATGTCGTCACAGACCATCATGCCCCCTTGGACCAAGACACTGCATGCCAAATTTCAAGTCGATCGGACTAACGGTTGGGTAGTTACAGCTGTTGGTTCCGATCGGGTCAAAAACCTAGAACTAGTTCGCAAAAGTAGTTTTTTCAAAAAAAAAACAAATACCCGAAAATTTCGGATTCCAGCGATTTAAGACAACGGTTCAGGAGCCATTTCGTACTTTTGACTGCTGTGCCCCAAAGTTTCAAGTCTCTATGACTTACAGTTTGGGTTAGGGTTAGGTCAAACTGTAAGTTGTAGAGACTAGAAACTTTGAGGTCTGGTAGTACTCATACTGTCTACAACGTCACCAAGGCTCGCCCCGATCGGCCTGACGGGGGCGCTACAGCAGTCAAAAGTACGAAATGGCTCATAACTCCAGAACCGTTAGGAGTAGGCTTAATAAGTGTCTCATATTGTTGGAATGCATGCCTCGGATTTGCTCGTCGTTCAGCAAAATTTTTGTGTATTTTGGATTTTTTGAAAAAACTACTTTTGCGAACTAGTCCTAGGTTTTTGGCCCGATCGGAACCAAACCAATACAGCGAGATTCTCCGGAGAAACTTCGATTCATGATCTCTAAAGGCCGCCAAAACGTTTGAAGTGGGTGCAGCCACGTTAACTAACTCAGCACACCTATGTAAGAGCTCATTCTGTGGTCGTGTGAAAAAGAATGCGGCGACTGGCCACTTGGTGGCGCTTTAAAAGCAAAAAAACATGAACATGGCTATATCTACTTCACTGTCAGTTCGATCGACTTGAAAATTGTCATGCAGTGTCTTTGTGCCATGACTATGAGGACGCTGACAGAAAAAATTTGAAAGAAATTGGCCACTGGGGGGCGCCTTTGCATTTTTTTATGTGCACAAACAACCGTGTATCGCACGATTTTTCGCACATGCCCACGAAATTTGTACCACATGGTAGAACTCTTCATTCTGAGCAACTTTGCCTCTAGGACCGCCACTGTCATTCGAATCGTTCATTAAATATTGGAGATTATTTCAAAAACCAACTTGGGTGAACTAGTCCTAGGTTTTTGGCTCAACCTCGATAACTTTTAAAAAGCTTAATAAACCATATATTTCCTATGGTAAATTGCCCATATTGGCTGTAAATGGTCTTTTCTATGTATTATCGAGATGGTTACAGGCTTGCTAAATAAAACAAAAAATCTTTTTATGCATGTGCTAAATGCCTTTTTTCCAAGCACAACTATGCAATATCTTTAAAGTAAGCTAAATCTTTAAAAAAAAATTTTTTTTAGTGATATTTGAATAAGGGCTAACAAATGTGAATTTTCCTAGATCAGACAACACTTTTGGTCTCTACTGTATATCATAAATCATATCTAATCAGGCACAATACGAAGTACAAATTAAAACAACACAATGGGCTCATTTGTCTGGTGAACCCGATTTTTCACGACACATGAGCAAATATAAATACCTTTATATTACATAACAATAGTACACTTATTTACATTTCATGTCAAGACTGGCTGTTCAAACAGAATTTTTTTTTTCATTCCAATGCACTACTTTTCCATTGTTTTTCTGTGTAAACATGTTTTAGACTGACGCGTATGACCGTTGCGCTTGCGTTTTGCATCTTTTGCAGTCAAGTCTTTCTTTTGCTATTAGAGCAAATGGGAAAAATCATGTTCGCTGTAGTCTCCCGTTCACAAGTTTGATGACTATGATGCTTCTGAGAACCCCGTAAATGTGAAAAGGCTCCATATTTGGCAAGTTATAATCGTGGAAGATGAACAAGGGCTTTCAAAATGGTCCCTGTAGTGATGTACCGAAATGAAAATTCTTTGGCCAAAACACAATATATTTGCTTAAAAATAGACAAATCTCCTGGATATGTATCTGTATTTTCCTCATGATGAATGGGTGTTGGTTTGCCAGTATTCGCTCAAGAGGACCTCATCGCAGCCTGTAGGCCAGTGATGTACAGGATTACATCCACGCATAGGGGATTTTGGTGGATTTTGTGTGCCGTAGTGGATTTTGTGCTGTAGCTTTGTTTGGAACTATTTTTGATGGCCGAGCAAAAACAGACAAAGAAACTGGCAGTATTATGTCTAAAATACGTTGACAACTTGCTTATTGAAGAATTGCAATAATGCGGTTTTGCTTGATGATCTGCTACCTTGATCCAAATCACAGCCATGATGATATTTGGAGAAAAACGGCACTCTTACTTGTTTATTATTGATTATAATGTAATACACTAAGCATAAACTACAAGTTACTTGCAGAGGAACATTGTTTTGTCCATTTATGTGAATTTTGCATGTTTTGATGTTTTGAGGCGCATCAGTGAAAAATTACTTAATGAAATATCAAAGTGCCTTTTCAATATATCAAACTAGATTTTATGTGCATTTTCCAAAGGAAATGTAAATAATGCTTAGTGCACAATGTTGACAGGGCCGAAGGGCAAAAATTGGATCAATGACATAATTAATAATGCTAAATTTAACTTTATTAAGAAGCAAGTAGCTTTTCAAAGCAAATGAACGGAACGAGCACTGCTGCTTTGTGAAAAGTCTTTAGTTATAGTATTACGTAAAGTTGAAGCAACAAATGTAAATAATGGGAAATGAGGATCATCAGCAGCAAGTAATGACATTCTGATGTTCATGTGTTGTTCTTAAAGCCAAATGCAAATAGACTTTATATTGTGAGGTGTCCATTATAATTGTTTACAATCAAAAAGTCATGCTCAAAAAGAGGGCTGTGCATTTAGCTGCTCCGAAGTGACAGATTGTTTTTTAGGATGCATTAATGGATTATATTCCAGTGTGTTTTTCCTTTTTTTACTCCAGGCAATCAGAAATCAGCCTAGAGACTGACGTTTGGAGGATTATCATGTTATTCTCTTTCAAACACCCTGCCCCGAATCGTACATGATGGCGTGTTGTTGGCACAGGTTACTGGAATAAGATGTGCAACCTTCTTTCTATGGTCCATGACAAGATTAAGGTATTTTCACAAACAGCAACACATTCTCAAAAGAATTGTGCACGTATGAGTGTGCATTTCTATTTTTGTAAGGCCCTAGACGGATTACACAACACGTTGTGTTGAATAAAGCTGTAATCTTTTTTAATAGTAACAGAGGACAGAAAGGTTCACATGCTCTGGCATGCACAGGTGAGGAGTAATGATGCTAAATTTAACGAACAGTTTAATGTGGCTTTTGATATCGTGGCCATAGTAGATTGGTCTGGAATGTAATTGGTTATAAATGATCTGAAGGATGCCGTCACAGCTGAGCAACGGCACGTAATCTCAACCTTCAATACTCCATCGATCTCCGAACTACTTCCTTTCAAGAGCCCGTTCACACTAAGAATGAACTGTATCCACACTAACACACGATAGCGTTCTGTTTATTACAAGTGTGCGCTGCAGTTTTGTCATGCGCTGCTTTAAATGCTCCTTAAAGCGGGATGGATTCTGAATGGCTGTCATTGTTTTTATTGTGAAAGAATGGTTCACGAAGAATCATTATCACACATGAATGAGCACCAGACCTCAAACTGATTGAAAGTCTTCAGGTTGTGCTGGAGGAGACTTTACAGAGTGCTCAGCTCTTGCATCGTCAGTACGAGATCTATAGACTCAGAGGTGCCGATTCATGTGTGAAAATGATTCTTCGTGCTCCCTCCCAACCATTCTTTCACAGTTTGAGTCTGATGAATTCTTTGAAAAGTCATGTCCAGTCCTGAAGAAAAAAAATAATAATATGACTAACTTGTAAAACTAGTCTAAGCAGTGTATGCAACCAACCACAGGTACCGTTTAGAGTTTACCACAGTGATATTGGACGAATTACGCCACACTGCCATTGAATTCATGTTACATTCAATAACTTAGAGAACCCAACACAGAGCCATTCAAGTCTGGCCGATGCTTTTGTAAATAATCTTTCATATTTCTTAATGAAGAGGTCAAAACATGTTAAGAAACAGAATAAAAGAGGGAATTTATTGCTGACTGTAGCATATCAAAAATAAAAAAATAGAGCAGAGTTCAGTTAGTTTAATAACATGCTCAACTTGACTGAATCATGAGCAACAGCAGAACTGTTGCAGATTCAAACATTTGATAAAACTTAAAGCCATAATAAAATGCACAACAGATCAGTACGTTCACTGTACACTGGATTAAAAACAACCCAAGTTGGGTTGAAAATGGACAAACCCAGCGGTTGGGTTAAATGTTTGCTCAATCTGCTGGGTCGTTTTATTTAACTCAACTATTGTTTAAAAATGACTATTGTTTAAAAATGAACCCAAAATGGGTTGGAAATTAAAAATCAGACACATAATTACTAGAGGCAACAATAATAATCAAAAGGTGAACATTTATTAATAACCAATTTAATACAAGTTTATTGTTTAATTACACTCTAAAAAATGCTGGGTTAAAAACAACCCAAGTTGGGTTAAATATGGACAAACCCAGTGATTGGGTTGTTTTAACCCAGTGGTTGGGTTAAATGTTTGACCCAACCTGCTGGGTAGTTTTATTTAACTCAACTATTGTTTAAAAATGACTATATGGCTGGCTTAAAATGAACCCAAAATATGTTGGAAATTAAAAATCAGACACATAATTACTAGAGGCAACAATAATAATCAAAAGGTGAACATTCATTAAAAAGCAATTTAATACACTCAAAAAAATGCTGGGTTAAAAACAACCCAAGTTGGGTTGAAAATGGACAAACCCAGCAATTGGGTTGTTTTAACCCAGCGGTAGGGTTAAATGTTTGCCCAACCTGCTGGGTTGTTTTATTTAACTCAACTATTGTTTAAAAATTATTGTATTGCTTAATTAAAATTAACCCAAAGTATGTTGGAAATGAACATTTATTAATGTTCAATGAATAATTATTAAACAATAAACATTTATTAAATTGCTTATTAATACATTTATATTAATAAACTATTAAACTATTAAATTTATATTAATAAAATATTAAAGCTTATTAATAAACATTCACCTTTTGTCTATTATTGTTGTCTCTAATTGCATCTGGTTTTTAATTTCCCAACTATTTTGGGTTCATTTTAAGCTAGCCATATAGCAATTTTTAAACAATAGTTGGGTTAAATAAAACTACCCAGCAGGTTGGGCAAACATTTAACCCAACCGCTGGGTTTGTCCATTTTCAACCCAACTTGGGTTGTTTTTAACCCAGCATTTTTTAGAGTGTATTATTCATTAAACTCATTAACAAATGTTCATTTATTAAACACATTAATACATGTTAATTTCCAACATATTTTGGGTTTATTTTACGCAAATGATACAGTAATTTTTAAATTACTAATAGACTATTATGATATAATTATGTAATGTAAAATTAACTATTCTAATAGTTGAGTTAAATTAAAAAAAAAAAAATAAAATAAAAATAAAACATTTAACCCAACCGCTGTGTCTGTCCATTTTCAACCCAACTAGGGTTGTTTGTAACTTTATTCAAGATATATTATCGTAAAACATGCTTTAATACACAGATGTGCTGAACATCTTATTTTAAGCATGTTTAGCCATCAAAATACTGATTGAATTTTTTTTGCAGTGTATGACAAATGTAAAGGTTTCATGACATTTTGATTGATCTGTTGACCACTCTTTAGTCTAATGATCCAGGTTTTTATTGAATGCAATTACCCAAATTTTGTGACATGGAATTTAGTGGAACTGAAGGTTTCCTCTGGTGACCTGACCGCTGAGACCCATGCCATTCTTCTGTTCTGTCTGGACAAAGGAAAAAAAAGAAGTGGTCTCACCACTGCAATGTGACAAAACTGAGACAAATATTTAACATTGGTTTGGCCCTGTTTAATGGTAGGTAGCAATTTTCTGCTGTCTGCGTGTTCGTTTACACCAAACAAACAGAGAACAAAAGCTCTTGTGGCATTCCACACCAGCTCTGTCTCCACGCTCCACACAGATGGTCTGCCATACAAAGGTGGACCACCTCAAAGAACTGAGGAAATGAACTCGCCAACAATTTCATGCAGAATAGCGCAAATTCCTACTCTTTGTCCTTCTCCGTCCTGTTCTCGTCGTCATATTTTTTCCTCTTTTAGAGGGTGCGTGCATTCGAGCAGTAATTAAGTGCAGTCACATGTTACAGTGCATATTCTAATCAAGTACATGTGCTTAAGAAGTAAGCTCATTATCATTTTATTGTAATTATAATTTATATAATGCAAATCATTTTCTGTATCCAAGTAAATGTTTCCACTAGCCTGCCTCGTTGTGATCATTTCTTGTCAGAAGTTTCTAACACTTTACAATAAGGTATTTTAATGCATGAGCAAAACATTTGTTACAGTATTTATTAATGTTCATTAATGTTATTTATGAAAAAGTCAACTGTTCATTGTTGGTGCATGTCAGCTCAGGTCCATTAAATAATATTAACAGATACAAAACTTGATAATGTGTTTGCATTAACTACATTAACTACACTCTAAAAAAAGGCTGGATTAAAAACAACCCAAGTTGGGTCGAAAATGGACAAACCCAGCGATTGGGTTAAATGTTTGCCCAGCCTGCTGGGTTGTTTTATTTAACCCAACTATTGTTTAAAAATTACTGTATCGCTTGCTTAAAATGAACCCAAAATATGTTGGAAATTAACATTTAGTAATGTGTTTTGAATAATAATTAAACAATAAACTTTATTGAATATTGCTTATTAATAAATGTTCATCTTTTGATTGTTATTGTTGCCTCTAGTAATTATGTCTGATTTTTAATTTCCAACATATTTTGGATTCATTTTAAACCAGACATACAGTAATTTTTAAACAATAGTTGAGTTAAATAGAACTACCCAGCAGGCTGTGCAAACATTTAACCCAACCTCTGGATTAAAACAACCCATTCGCTGGGTTAAAACAGCCCAATCGCTGGGTTAAAACAACCCAATCGCTGGGTTAAAACAGCCCAATCGCTGGGTTAAAACAACCCAATCGCTGGGTTAAAACAGCCCAATCGCTGGGTTAAAACAACCCAATCGCTGGGTTAAAACAGCCCAATCGCTGGGTTAAAACAACCCAATCGCTGGGTTAAAACAGCCCAATCGCTGGATTAAAAACAACCCAATCACTGGGTTAAAACAACCCAATCGCTGGGTTAAAACAACCCAATCGCTGAATTAAAAACAACCCAATCGCTGGGTTAAAACAGCCCAATCGCTGGGTTAAAACAGCCCAATCGCTGGATTAAAAACAACCCAATCGCTGGGTTAAAACAGCCCAATCGCTGGGTTAAAACAACCCAATCGCTGAATTAAAAACAACCCAATCGCTGGGTTAAAAACAACCCAATCGCTGGGTTAAAACAGCCCAATCGCTGGGTTAAAACAGCCCAATCGCTGGATTAAAAACAACCCAATCGCTGGGTTAAAACAGCCCAATCGCTGGGTTAAAACAACCCAATCGCTGAATTAAAAACAACCCAATCGCTGGGTTAAAAACAACCCAATCGCTGAATTAAAAACAACCCAATCGCTGGGTTAAAACAACCCAATCGCTGGGTTAAAACAGCCCAATCGCTGGATTAAAAACAACCCAATCGCTGGGTTAAAACAGCCCAATCGCTGGGTTAAAACAACCCAATCGCTGAATTAAAAACAACCCAATCGCTGGGTTAAAAACAACCCAATCGCTGGGTTAAAACAGCCCAATCGCTGGGTTAAAACAACCCAATCGCTGGGTTAAAACAGCCCAATCGCTGGGTTAAAACAACCCAATCGCTGGGTTAAAACAGCCCAATCGCTGGATTAAAAACAACCCAATCGCTGGGTTAAAACAGCCCAATCGCTGGATTAAAAACAACCCAAACGCTGGATTAAAACAACCCAATCGCTGGGTTAAAACAACCCATTCGCTGGATTAAAAACAACCCAAACGCTGGATTAAAACAACCCAATCGCTGGATTAAAAAGAACCCAAACGCTGGATTAAAACAACCCAATCGCTGGATTAAAACAACCCAATCGCTGGGTTAAAACAACCCAATCGCTGGGTTAAAACAACCCATTCGCTGGGTTAAAACAACCCAATCGCTGGGTTAAAACAGCCCAATCGCTGGATTAAAAACAACCCAATCGCTGGGTTAAAACAACCCAAACGCTGGATTAGAAACAACCCAAACGCTGGGTTAAAAACAACCCAATCGCTGGGTTAAAAACAACCCAATCGCTGGGTTAAAACAACCCAATCGCTGGATTAAAAACGACCCAATCGCTGGGTTAAAACGACCCAAACGCTGGATTAAAACGACCCAAACGCTGGGTTAAAACAACCCAATTGCTGGATTAAAAACAACCCAATCGCTGGGTTAAAACAACCCAATCGCTGGATTAAAAACAACCCAATCGCTGGATTAAAACAACCCAAACGCTGGATTAAAACAACCCAATCGCTGGGTTAAAACAACCCAATCGCTGGGTTAAAACAACCCAATCGCTGGATTAAAAACAACCCAAACGCTGGATTAAAACAACCCAAACGCTGGATTAAAACAACCCAAACGCTGGATTAAAACAACCCAAACGCTGGATTAAAACAACCCAAACGCTGGATTAAAACAACCCAAACGCTGGATTAAAACAACCCAAACGCTGGATTAAAACAACCCAAACGCTGGATTAAAACAACCCAATCGCTGGGTTAAAACAACCCAATCGCTGGATTAAAACAACCCAATCGCTGGGTTAAAACAACCCAATCGCTGGATTAAAACAACCCAATCGCTGGGTTAAAACAACCCAAACGCTGGATTAAAACAACCCAATCGCTGGATTAAAACAACCCAAACGCTGGATTAAAACAACCCAAACGCTGGATTAAAACAACCCAATCGCTGGATTAAAACAACCCAAACGCTGGATTAAAACAACCCAATCGCTGGGTTAAAACAACCCAATCGCTGGATTAAAAACAACCCAAACGCTGGATTAAAACAACCCAATCGCTGGATTAAAAACAACCCAAACGCTGGATTAAAAACAACCCAATCGCTGGATTAAAACAACCCAATCGCTGGATTAAAAACAACCCAATCGCTGGATTAAAACAACCCAATCGCTGGGTTAAAAGAACCCAAACGTGATGAAACGACTCATTGGCTTTGTTAAAATAAGCTTAAAACATAAATAAATCACAAAAAAAACAAACAAACAAACTATTGTTTAAAAATTACTAAATGGCTGGCTTAAAATGAACAAAAAATTGGTTCGAAATTTATTTATTTATTTATTTATTTTAATTATTATTCTTTAATTATTACTCAAACACATTACTAAATGTCAATTCCCAGCATCCTTTGGGTTCATTTTAAGCAAGCAATATAGTAATTTTTAAACAATAGTTGAGTTAAATAAAACTACCCAGCAGGCTGGGCAAACATTTAACCCAACCGCTGGGTTTGTCCATTTTCAACCCAACTAAGCCAGCAATTTTTAGAGTGTACAACAACTGTAACAACTGATCCAGTGCGACTCTTTTGTGCTGCGAAAACTTTCAAATGAATGAAATGGTTTGAATTGTAGCCACTAGAGGGATACACACACACACACGCACACACACACACACACACACACACACACACACACACACACACACACACACACACACACACACACACACACACACCCCTTCCCAACTCTGGAACACTATCCAACACTTGGAGGAGCGTGTGTGTGAAAATGCTCCTGCCGTCAGAGCTTTACCTGTGACTTCAGCACAACACGAGAGGAGGATCGGGAGGAGAAAAACTCGTGTAGGACAGAAACATGGGCTGGTCTGCTTCCACCACGTTCTCACTCTTAAAAGACTGAAGGATCCCCACCAGAGCTCACAGCACACATGAGGATCCGCGATGCTCTGGACACCTCCGGACCTCCTGCAGACCACCTCATTCACTTCAACTTCTGACGCCAAGGCAACTTCAGCACAGAGAGCATCTGAATGTGCTCCATCCTCAGATATGACAGCCCGTCATGTTTGGACGTGTCCTGCCTACACGAATTGTTCTTAAACATTGTTTTGCGAGTAGAGAAAGACAGAAGTGCACCGAGTGTGAATGAAGCTCTCACTGATCGAATCAATGAATTAAGCCTCGATCTCGTCAGGAAAAAGACAAACTCCAGCTCGTGTTAAGAGCTTCATTGATTTGTCTGTCTGGAACATTTTCGTCTTTGACAAAAGAAGAGGAAAACAAAACAACAACAATAACAAGTGGAAGGACTTTGGAGAGGAAGAGTGCGTCCGGGACATTATCATACCCATCGCCATCATCATCATCATCATCATCATCATCATCTCTCTAGTTTTGGATAAAATGAAAGTTTGGACTTTTCTCCAGTGTCTCGCCATCCTGCTCGTCCTGTGTGTGGGATCAGACTGCGGGACGGTCCTGAGAAAGACCCGATCCAAACGCGAGCTGGTGAAGATCAGAGAAGCCAAAGCGGTCTTCCCTGGGTCTTGTGCCACCCGGCTGCCTCGGGGCAAGCGCTCCTTGCCGGCGCTGGACCGCCGGCTCCCCCGCCAGCGCGGCCGCTCCTCTCCAGCGGAGGATGCGAGCTCCTCTCGGGGGAAAGCCGTTTATTTTACGGGCAGAGGGGACCAGCTGAGACTCAAGCCCGGCGTGGAGATACCAAAGGGCAATTTCACCCTCCAGATGTGGGTCAAAGCGGAGGGTGGGCAGCGTTCCCCTACCGTTATAGCTGGTAGGAACAGATTTATGCATTTTACGTGAGTTTGAATGTTGCTGGAAGAGTAATGCATGTGAATGTGGCTTTGACAGTATTAAGTGCATAACTTCCAGATAACATCTAGATCGATCAATCAGTGCAAGCAATCACGTCAACGCCGAGACTTAAACTCGTTTCTAATATTAGCTAACTTGACAGGGAAAATTATGCCTTCGTTGGTGCAGTCTTTGCGCGTTTGAAGAGGCACCGGGTTTACACTCACGACCCTCGAATCCCTGAAAGACCCCAAATCCCCCCCACCTCCATTCAGCTCGGAGGGAAACACACGAGAAAAGTGCGCGCAGAAGTCTGAAGGCTACACGCGTTACCAAATCGCATTGCATCGCATTGCATTCTCCTCCAGTACCTGCAGAAAGCACAATTCTAAGTTTGCAAACACCACAACAGTTCAGTACGTTGACGTTGGTTTTTCAGTGAGTAAGCATTACAGCATCGCTTTCGATTCCGCTTTCTGCCGACAGAGAGCGTAAAAGACACAACACTAGGGCAGTCTTTTTCTCAAAGTCATGAGCAGAAAAAAACATACTGGCTGCTGGAGGTGTGATTTTCTAACGCAGTCACGCACGACTGGAAAGACCAGAGTGAGAATCCACTGGTGATGCGGCAGCGGGCATCTCTGCTTTACGCGGGGGATCTGATGTCAGCGCGCCCCCTCCAGCACCCTCCACTCTGAGATGACATCATCTGTTTCAGGCTTGCAGTGGGTTTGCGTTTGACTGGATGCCTGACCAGGGATGTGGAGATAAACAGTATGAAATATCCCACACACGCGTGCATCCGATCCATAGATGCATGCGTGATGATGCTGTACTGTGATATAATCAAAATGAAAAACAAAAGTCTGACATTCCTTTTATGTAAACAAGGATTTAAAAAAAGTTATGATATTAGCCTACACACTGTAAAGGTGATGATACACAGGGCAACTTTTTGAGTAGTAGTGTTGCTTGGGCACTTCCCATTGAGAATAGGCAACACATTTCTATTTGGATACTTTAGATCGAAATTTGTTGCCCATTCCCAATGGGAAAGTGCCCAAGCAAAATTGCCCATCAACATTGCTCAAGAATTAAGTTCTTGCCTTTAACCCTAATGCAATGTGTCATGTAAAACACCTGTGACAAATCAAAAAATCCTTCAGACTTTTCTTAGAGTATAAATGAAGATGCTTTCACTAATTTCAATAGTCACTAATAAAATAAGCATATTTATGACATTGACCATGTGAGATTTTTTCGTTCAGAAGGTCAGATTTCCTTGCTTCTGCACAAGACTTGCTTTAACTGGAACGTTTTCAAATCCAGCTGTAATAACATGGATCATCATGTTTTGAGCTTGTTAAACGGATATTTCACCCACAAATGAAAATTCTGTCATCGTTTACTCACCCTTTTTGGGCACCATTGCTATTTGGTAAACAATTTTTTTTTCAAATATCTTCTTTTGTGTTTCACAGTAGAAAGTAAGTCAGACAGGTTGGGAATGGTGAGTAAATGAGGACAGAATTATCATGTTTGACATTTTAAGAGAGTACGGCAAAAAGAGAACCATACCGTAAATTAAATAAAAATTAATGATAAAGAAACAAACAAAAAAAATGTAGATTTCGACTTAAATATGGATATCATAAATCCATGCGCAATGATGTTTTGACTCTATATAAAATAATTTTTGGGTGTGATGCAAGTATGCGTTTTTCAGTAGGTTTTGAACTCTTAGATAAAGAGAGCTGCTCACTAACAAATTCCTTTAAAATGTCAACATTTTTCAAGGTATGTGAAGTGAATATCTGTTGTGTTAGGATATTAAAAAGAAGAAGGAAAAACAAAACAAGAAAAGGTGATTGAAGTGGACTCTGGCTTATGTAGTCATGCTTAATCTTTTAAATCTAATTAATGCCTCTGAGAATGAAGACATAAGGCACTTGTTTTGAGGGAGGCCAGTGCTTATTTTCAGCAGTCGTTGTTCTTGTTGTTGTTTTTACTCAGCGTTAGCTTTAATGTCGAGACTTAATGTTGTTTTTGTCTTGTTTTGTTTTCGAGTCATGTTTTCATTCCATAATGCACAAGATTGAAGCGTGTGGAAAGAGGCTGCTGAATAGATGATTTGAACGTGTTTGACACCGTTTGACATAGGAAGCATGAAGCAAAATTCTGCTCTACCTAACACCAGTAAATTCAGCACCCTGAACAGCGCTGAGTTCGTGTCTGCAGGATGGATGGTAGATTTGGACGAGTGCTCTATAGACCATGAACAATATTTACAGTCATGACTTGGCAGTTGAAGAAGAACTCGAGACAGACATCACCCGACAGCAGATCGGACAGAAGATCTAGCTTGTTTAGATTGTTGAGGTTTAACTTTGGAAACTGTACAGGAAAAACCACATTGTCTTGATTTCATCAAAACCTTATGTTGACTTTGATCAGATGATTAACGCCGTCCACCTGGTTCAAGAGAGCGCTCAACACGTTAGATTGATGTGAGAGCAAGAAAAAGTGCTTAGCTGACACTGATCTTCCATAATGATGAGATACAAATTGACTTACACAGCAGATCTGATCTGAGATACACTGCAAGCATGACCGGCTAGGTGACACCAAAGGAAGGACGTTTATGTTTCAAGATGATCAAAACATGGTTTGACAAAGGCAACATACTGTACTGCTAATGCATTTCCCCCTAATGCATCTTTTCTCACTGATTGGATTGGCCCAAACTCTGCAACAGCGTAAATTATACAAAATACAAATTCTCGTTGTTCATTGTTCGACGCCACCTATACGCAGGTTCATGTAATTTCCAAAACCTATCCCTTCCCTCTCAAAGGAGCTTTTGCAGTATTGTTTCCTGACTTGTTGCAATTGTATTTCCCTCCTGACGCATTTGTTCTTGTGCATTCTCAACCACAGGTCTCTTCGACAAATGCTTCTATGCCTCCAGTGACCGTGGATGGCTGCTGGGAATTAAATCTGTGAGTGAGCAGGGAAACCGTGACCCGCGTTTCTTCTTCTCCCTTAAGACGGATCGAGCACACAAAGTTACCTCCATTCACTCGAACGCCCGCTACTTGCCCAGCCGCTGGGCCCATGTGGCTGTGACTTACGATGGCCTCTATATGAAGTTATATGTCAATGGTGCTCAGACTGCTGTTAGCAGGGAACAGTCAGGTGACGTCTTCAGCCCCCTTACTAAAAAGTGTAAGGTAAGTTTAATTCTTTCAGCCTTTCAGAGTTTAACTTTTTGCACAATATCTTGGAGAATCGCACACAACCATTTTTTTTTAGTAAGTATAAGTATACATGTTTGTTATTAGTTAAAGGTGAAGTGTGTAATTTCTGTTTCTCTGGGTGAAACAAACAGAATTGCAGAAATATAAATGTTTTTTTCAGATGGGTTTCCCAAAAACTTCTTCCGCCCTGAATTGCAAACCAGGCTTATTGGAAAAAATGTGCCTATGGCAACATTTCTGCAAAATATTACTTTGCTTCTTGCACATTTCGTGACGGTTTCAGTGTGTCCAGTTGCTCTAAATGCACATTCAGTTTTATCTGAAACACATGTTTATTACATTGGCTGTACTTATCTTGGCCTTTTGGAAATAAAATGTCTGAGTAGCACAAAAAAGTTAATACTCTATTGTGTTTGAAAACAATGTAACATAACCGATAGTGTTAAAGGGATAGTTCACCCAAAAAACATCATTTAATTACTCTCAAGTTGTTCCAAACCTGTATGAATTTCTTTAACCAAACAGCTGATGAGCCCCATTGACTTACATAGTATTTTTCCCCCCATACTATTTAAGTCAAACTGTTTGCTTACCCACATTCTTCAAAATATCTTCTTTTGTGTTCAGCAGAAGAAAGAAATTCATACAGGTTTGGAACAACTTGAGGGTGAGTAAATGATGACAGATTTGCATTTTTGGGTGAACTATCCCTAGAAAAGTGAACGTGAAATAAAAAACACATTTGCTGAAGCAACCGTGCCATATCAGTTTGCTTCTGCAAGTTTTTGAACTCTTTTATCAAGTTTAACAGGACTCAAGCATTCCACATCACAAGTGCAATGCTGTACCAGGTGAGCTTCTGAGCAAGTTTACCACACCAGAAAACCATCACTGGTTATGTGGTGCAAACTTCAAAATACAAAAGTACAAATCATGCACTATGGTGAGTGTTTTGAGGTCATAGCACAGTATTGTGCAAGGGACCATGTGAAAATAAGTCTCTATTAATCAATAATCTGCCCCTGTAATCATAATTTGTGTGAAAGGGTGTTGGTGTTTTACTGCCACTATAGTGTTCATTTCAGCTGGAAATTGCTGTCAACTGCAGTGAGTTTTGCAAAAATATAGGAAGAAGCAAGTTTTTCCCAATGAGCCTTTGTTGCCATTCCAGCAAATTTAACTGATAACACAACTAGAGGGGCTTTTGCACAGGAGGAGCCTTTTCATAGTTCCTATAACTATTGGCTGAAATACCCGGATTTTGCCACGTTCGCACCGCAGGAACTAGGAACTCCATTTGGGAGAACTAAATTAGCTCCTATTTCAGAGTCTAAACCAGCACTATAGTCAAACGTATATCAAACACCGGCACTCGGCATTTTTAAAAATCCATGTAAACATATTTACTTCACGAACACAGCAATAGCAGAATTTACCTGTTGTCTGCAGGATTGTTCTTTTTTTTCGCCTTGATACTGAAAGTTGTCATAGGAGATTTCGTCTCTTAGCCCCACTTTTTGCTCTTTTAGTCGTGTAAATTATGCATTTACATTGCATCTCCGTTATCATGAATCCCACGACACACAACAAACACCGCTCCGATCACGGCATCCTCCATCCACTGGTTTTTAGCATTTATAAATTCCGCACTTAAAGACGCCGCTTCAGAGTTCCTGTTTCTGGTGCAAATGCAACCATGGCACGGGGGAAAAATTAGTTCTCGGGGAACCACCCTGATAGGTTTGAAAGCCCCTAATGTGCACTAGGGGAAATCAGCCTACCAAGGGTTAACTTAAAAAGCTCTCCACATTTAATACTGGAATAGGAGAAAGTATTTTATCAGACAAAAAGTTACACTCTTCACCTTTGAAAAGCTGCCAGATGCACATACTGTATGCAAATACAAGTTAACAGATAAATGTAATGATCTGATCTAAAACTCAAGGTGCTGATGGTGGGTGGAAATGCCTTGAATCATAACTACAGAGGCTCCGTGGAACGGGTCGGTTTGTGGCGACAGGCTCTCTCTCAGAGGCAAATCATGAGGGACATGCATGGACAAGAGGACCCTGAGGACCTGGTTAACCTGGTGATCCGTGAAACCTTTGAACATCCGGCGCGCAAATGGCTGGCAGTGAAGGACGGCAGCTTCCCGATACCCGACGAGGGTCCTCGTGCCGGGTTGTGGTCTTTGGACACCACCCTGGAGCCTCCAGCCTGCGGACAGACGGTGTGCGATAACACAGAAGTGGTGCGCAACTACAATCATTTCTGGAGCTTCCGTCGCCCCAAAACAGTGCGATACCGTGTTGTGAACGTGTTTGACGACTTTCAGCGCAAACCCACAGTGACAGATCAACAGATTCACCTGCAGCATCAGCATCTGAATGAAGCCTTTAGCATGTACAACATCACCTGGGAGTTGACTGTGCACAACGTGAGCAATTCCTCTTTGTATAACCGTCTGGTGCTCGCCAACTGTGACATCAGCAAGGTGGGTGATGAGGATTGTGACCCTGAATGCAACCACACCCTGACTGGCTTTGACGCCGGTTACTGCAAGCCCCGGACGCGATGTCCTGAACATAAACAAGGGAATGGCATCTGCGATCCAGAGTGCAACTGTGAGAACTATGGTTACGATAATGGAGATTGCTGTAATCCTACCATCACCGATGTGACCAAGACCTGCTTCAATCCAGCTTCTCATTTAAGGTAAGAGCTTAAGGCCAGTAGCCACCTTGTCTAGTAAGTTGCACAAATATTTTTTTGTCAGAAAGATTTCATAGCTTGTTGGGGTGAGTGAAGAAGAGGGCAGTTAAAGGGCTTTTATTTACATTTATTAAGTCATTCCTTTGTGGTGATTGCTCCCTATGTTTGTGTGCTTTTTCTTTGGGTGCTTTGCTTTAGGTACAGGTTGCGGTGGGGTCAGGTGGCCTACACAAGCTTCACTTTTAGTCAAATGCAACTTTCCTAGCATCTTGGATTCACATTTGCCAGTTTTAGGCCTAACACAGTCTGGCTCCAGGAGGGCCACTTTATTGCAGAGTTTAGGTCCAACACACCTGCCCGGAAGTTTCTAGAGATCCTGAAGACCTTGATAAGCTGGTTCAGGTGTGTTTAATTGGGCTAGAGTCCAGCTCTGCTGGAAGGTGGCCCACCAGGAGAAAGATTGGATGACCCTGAAAAAGAGCAAACTGGGGGAGTACAGATCCATACCACTGCTTCCTCTTGGTATGGATATATGGAGCTAAACATTTTTACCAAATCTCCAGATCAATCTCAACACTTCAGTAGCATTAAAAATTTGATGAAAAAGAGAGCATGTATGATTAGTGGCCATGTCTCTCTAGGTCAGGAGTAACCCACCCTGCACCTGGAGGGGTACCAGCTTGCAGAGTTTGGCTCCAACCCTAATCAAACATACCCAAACCTGCTAATAAATGTCTTCAGGATTAGCCATGTGTGTTGGAACTGAAGTGTGCAGGAAGGTAGGCCGGGTTGGCCACCGCTGCTCTAAGCCAGTGCTTTTCAAACCAGTCCTGGAGACCCCCACCACATTTTGTATGTCTTCCTCACTGATCACACCCAGTTCAAGTCTTGAAGTCTCTACTAATGAGCTAATGAGTTGAATCAGGTGTGTTAGATGAGGGAGACATCTAAAATGTGCAGTGATGAGGGCCAGGACAGGTTTGGGAAGCACTGATCTAAGTAATTTGCAAAGGCAATTGTGGATTATTTCATTTATTACAGTTCTTTTCAAGCTCTTCATGAGCAAAAATGCTTTTATCAGGTATTTTGTCTGCCGTACAATGATTTGCTTAAACGTTTTAAACACCAGTGTTTTCGCCAAAAGAAAAAAACGAGTAAAAGGAAATTTCTAAGTCTGAGCACCTGAGGCCACTGGATAGAAAGCACAACATGTTTACAATTCCACCAGAATGGATATGGTCTGGTTTAACTTTTGCTCTATGTGAATGGTAGCAGTGTTCATTTGTTTCGAAAAACATGATTAGCCCAAGGACACGTAGTAATCCAAAGCTATGAGATTTGTTTTAGGGAGGATTTGTTGCCTTAAGAAGTATTTTTTTTTTGGCGGCTTTTATTTTAGTTGGAAGGACTACAAAGTAAAAACCAAGATTTCAAGGAAGCTTATTTCTTGTTTAGAGTGGTCTCCAAGCAACAAATTTGTTTTCAAACTGTAGTCATAAACGTTTGTTTACAGAAGTGCACGCAGCTTCATGGAGAAAGTTTAAACAGTCCATGTTGTGAGAAAATTGTGAATGAATTGATAAGTGAAAACAACCTTTTTACATCTTTGTTTTGATCTGTGTGATTCATCCCAATATTCCAGGATTGTCCTTGAATTGAATTTCATAACGCCTTAATTAAGGTTCTCTTTCAAGGAAAAGCAATGTTTTCTATTAGCCATTTTGGTATTCCTTAAGCTCTTCAAATGACTCCGTGTGCGGGCTATGAGGTGACATCAGTCACGAAAAACACGCAGGTGGTTTTACCAAATATTATCCCATCGCAATAATCAAGTGACTGTTTATCACTGGATATCCAATCCAGTAACAGAAATCAGCAGTTGGCCAAACCTGAGCTTTCAATGGAAATGTTGCAACCAATGGATGAAAGATGGTTTAGAAAGATTAGAGTGAGAACAGAAGAAGAATTTTCAGATAAGCACCCCAAGTGGTTGTTTATTTTGTTTTGATTATGGGACGTCTAGGGAGACAGGCCGATGGCTGCGCCGCAAACATTCATCAACATTCCTTCTTAATTGTGGAATTCTGGATGAACACTGCGCTACATGCGTGGCACAACAATGGCTGTGTGGTCGGAGGTTTATTTTTGTAGACCTGGAGCCTGTTACCACTTTGCTTGTTTGGAAATCTAGCTAACGGGAGACGTCGGGTTGGAGAAATGTCAATGATATCTGCTTATGTCATCTTACATGTTTTAGGCTTTCTGAAGAACATATGCAGTGCCAGATTGTTATTGCAATCAAACAGCCTGTCTATAGAGAGTGACTTGTGTTTTTACCTTCACAAGATCACTGATCAGATCTGACGGTGTATACCTTGGACGCAATTGTGGTTAACCCTAAGCCAAAAGTCAAACACTTGTGTGAATCCTCACCATGTACACATGCTGTATGCATTAATTCATCCCTGGCTTTGGATGTCTGTCCTCTTTGGGCACGTTGTTGATGTGCAATAAGAAAAATGTCTGTCATGGCTTTGGTCCAAAGATTAGTCACAGGTGAAAGGTGATACTACATTATCATTATCAGTCTATGCTTCCCCCTTGGCTGTTGTGTGTGTTGGGTTCATTGATGAATGGGGTTTCTTGAGCTGTCACATGGGTCACCTCAGGGAGGTCCTTCATCAGGTGCTTTACAGTCGAGTGAACTCTAAGTGCCAATGAAGCCCATAAACATAACGGACCTTAATGGTTTTGCCCTAATGGAGTGCTCTGGTGTAAAACAAGCTCTTAGCACACTGAGTTAAAGGAGCTACATGCTCATAAAAGCACCTGTCTCTGGAAAGACACTTACATGTGCACACCTGCTTTGGTCTCCTAGCTTGCTGCTAAAACGTTAATTCGGACCAGACTGGGGAAACAGAGAACAAGGTTGTAATGGATTCTTGAGAGGGATGTTAACAGTTGCTGTACAGCTTTTCCTCTGGCACAGTAGAGAGAGTGCTAATGAAAGAACTAAACTTGGTGCTGATTGCTCTTGCAAGCATAGCATTTTCAATGTAGTGATAATTATAGTGATAATCTCATAAATTAAACTTTTATAGTTAAAGGCCAAGATTTGCTTTTTCTAAAATGAGTCTTGAATATCATTAAGGATTCGTGGTGTCTCTATTAAAAGCTCAGAATTGTGCAAACTGGAATCTTTTTATTGTGGTAATCACTCTCGTGGCAACAACTCATCAATATACTACATACATTAGAACAGATAGACATTGACAGAAACTCATGGTATCCCTGCTGAAAAATCCATCATAAGTTTGTTTGTTTGTTTTGCATTCTGGGACTAGCATGGGATGCTGGTTGCTGGTTTCTGGTCCCCAGCATGGGAAGTGGGAGTGCTGGTGAACCAGCTACACCAGCTCAGTTTTGCTTGAGAACATCATAACTATGCTGCTCCACCACCTAGACCAGCACTCTAACCAGCATAAACCAACCTGGACCAGCATGGAATTCACGCTGGGATTTTTTTTCCTTTTTCAGCAGGGAATGCTTTGTAGCTTGTCATCTTACTCCAAAGGAGTAGCAATCCTCTTTCACCCTCTATGAAACAAGTCTTCCAGTCACTTTGCATTGAGGGAAATGTAGATTTATGGGTGTGTCATAATGAGTGTCAAATAAGCAATGGATGCATCAGCCAAAAAAATGATCTCCATCTTTGGCTCCAGGGCCTATCTGGATGTGAAGGAGCTAAAAGAGATCCTCAAGCTGGATGGTTCAACGCATCTCAATATCTTCTTCGCCAATTCCTCAGATGAAGACCTGGCTGGAGTTGCTACATGGCCATGGGACAAGGAGGCACTCACACATCTAGGTACTGAGAAATTACTGCATAAGCACAGTCCAGGTCAAGAGTTTGAATTGCATTCCTACAGTCATTTAATGCTGAAAATCACAATCCATACCATTTCGGTGCTTCATATTCTCAAAACTCCCTGTTTGCTCATCATTGGGCAGCTTAATTGATTATTTTTTTAATAGAGGCTTTGAGTAAATGATTCAAAGACATACATAAACAATGACAGTTGAGTAAACAATGATAGCTATGAAAAGCAATGGAATATGAAAAGTATTCAAGTACATTTCGGCTGCATATACTCTGCAAGACACTGTTCAGGGCTACATTTCCCGAAATCATAGTAATCCTAAGTTGATTGTAGAATAATTGCCAACAGTTGTCTCTACGATCAGCTTTGGGAAACGCAGCCCTGATCTTTTGACACTCTTTTTGTCCTGCCTGATTACAATTACTTACACAGCACTCTAATTACTTACAAATACTGAATATGAACACGACCAAACATTTGGTTTTATTGCATGTCAATGTTTTTACAATATTGTTAGTGGTCAACAAAACATCAGAACACTGCAGCCCAGTGTGATTTCTGTAATTAGACTCTTATTTTGACTGAACTGACTGAATTGTTATATTGCTTTACTGATTGATTAAACAGATGAGAAACAAATGATCTGATCTGTACCAGATACCGGTGAAAAAACTGGATCTGGTTGACAGTGTAAATGCAGCCTTCATTCCACTAATTTGGATTAGCTCTATATCACTTCAGTTTTCTACAAAAACAAAATCTGCTCCTTTGCAATGTAGTTTCATCTACAAAGAAAATTTGAAGGAGTACCTGTTGTACAGTAGATCGCAATGCAAGTGCAAGGGTCTAACATTTCAAGTGATGTCATTTTCATTACATACAACCATATTTAAGTTTGTTTGGCATAAATACATTCATATTTCAAACCACATAGTATAAACTACTTATCTAGAACAAGTGACAAATAATCAAGCAAATTTAAGGAAAGCACATCAGGGTTTACACTCTGTTTCTTCTCTTTCCCTAGGTGGTATAGTTCTAAATCCGTCTTTCTATGGTACGTTTGGCCACACTCATACCATGATCCATGAGATCGGTCACAGTCTGGGACTGTACCATGTGTTCAGGGGCATCTCAGAGATCGAGTCCTGCAACGACGCGTGTTTAGAGACAGAGCCATCTCTGGAAACTGGAGATCTGTGCGCCGACACCAACCCCACACCCAAATACAAGCACTGCAGGGACCCTGAGCCTGGCAACGAAACCTGTGGCAACCGCAACTTTGTTCACACGCCCTTTAATAATTACATGAGCTATGCAGGTAAGAACACATAGATGGAAACTCTCCTTTCTCAATCTATCTTTTACTAAGTAAATCACAAAGCCAAATAGTAAACATAGAAATAATGCTTTAATTAATACATTTGACATTTGAAAACAAAAATCATAACCTAGTAAAAGTTACTTCTTAGATGACTTCTTATTGGTCAGAAACTTCATGCCTGTCTCACCTCATGCTTGTAGCCTGCCTGAAGAGAACGTAAGGCTTAAAACATTAACAAACATTATCAAAAGTAGAAAAAATTGATATTGTATTTTACTATTTTACTCTTGGCTAAATGGGATTTCTGAGATGAGCGCAATATAAGGAGACTACAAGGCATCCATATATTTTGAACTGCACACATTTTCTCCATTGCGTTTGCATTTTAGAAATGGTCAATAAAAAATAGCGCTTTTATGCTTTTTGAATAATCAGAAAGATCATGCCTAAAAAAGGCAAGCAAAGATACAAGATGAGAGGGTAGGGCTGTCAGGTTGGAATGGCTGGTGAACTGTGAATCATTTGCATAGCAGTGATAGAAGTGATGGAAGCTTTGTTGAGAAAAGGAGGTGACCAAGCACTGAACCTTGAGGCATCTCAGTAATGTGACCTTCTCTCCTGGAAACTTTAAAAGATCTGCCTATAAGAAAAGACTTAAGCCACTGAAGTACCATACTAGTGATGCTAAATACACACTGTTAAATAATATTTTCATGCTTTTTGCATAATTTAAGACTTTGATCTTGATTGTAAAAGACATAAAAACAATTAATATTGTAAAAAAAAAAATATATATATATATATATATATATATATTTAACACATCACATGTCTCATATTTAATCTCAAACAGTATCTTGACTGACTACCTGAGAGTCTATTTAAAAATGTATTGGAATTACAAACCCGATTTCAAAAAAGTTGGGACACTGTACAAATTGTGAATAAACAGAATGCAATGATGTGGAAGTTTCAAATTTCAATATTTTATTCAGAATACAACATAGATGACATATCAAATGTTTAAACTGAGAAAATGTATCATTTTAAGGGAAAAATAAGTTGATTTTAAATTTCATGGCATCAACACATCTCAAAAAAGTTGGGAAAAGGCCATGTTTACCACTGTGTGGCATCCCCTCTTCTTTTTATAACAGTCTGCAAACGTCTGGGGACTGAGGAGACAAGTTGCTCAAGTTTAGGAATAGGAATGTTGTCCCATTCTTGTCTAATACAGGCTTGTCTTTGTCGCATCTTCCTCTTTATGATGCGCCAAATGTTTTCTATGGGTGAAAGATCTGGACTGCAGGCTGGCCATTTCAGTACCCGGATCCTTCTTCTACGCAGCCATGATGTTGTAATTGATGCAGTATGTGGTCTGGCATTGTCATGTTGGAAAATGCAAGGTCTTCCCTGAAAGAGACGACATCTGGATGGGAGCATATGTTGTTCTAGAACTTGAATATACCTTTCAGCATTGATGGTGCCTTTCCAGATGTGTAAGCTGCCCATGCCACACGCACTCATGCAACCCCATACCATCAGAGATGCAGGCTTCTGAACTGAGCGCTGATAACAACTTGGGTTGTCCTTGTCCTCTTTAGTCCGGATGACATGGCGTCCCAGTTTTCCAAAAAAAACTTCAAATTTTGATTCGTCTGACCACAGAACAGTTTTCCACTTTGCCACAGTCCATTTTAAATGAGCCTTGGCCCAGAGAAAACACCTGCGCTTCTGGATCATGTTTAGATATGGCTTCTTTTTTGACCTATAGAGTTTTAGCCGGCAACGGCAAATGGCACGGTGGATTGTGTTCCCCGACAATGTTTTCTGGAAGTATTCCTGAGCCCATGTTGTGATTTCCATTGCAGTAGCATTCCTGTATGTGATGCAGTGCCGTCTAAGGGCCCGAAGATCACGGGCATCCAGTATGGTTTTCCGGCCTTGACCCTTACGCACAGAGATTGTTCCAGATTCTCTGAATCATTGGATGATATTATGCACTGTAGATGATGATAACTTCAAACTCTTTGCAATTTTTCTCTGAGAAACTCCTTTCTGATATTGCTCCACTATTTTTGGCCGCAGCATTGGGGGAATTGGTGATCCTCTGCCCATCTTGACTTCTGAGAGACACTGTCACTCTGAGAGGCTCTTTTTATACCCAATCATGTTGTCAATTGACCTAATAAGTTGCAAATTGGCCCTCCATCTGTTCCTTATATGTAGATTTAACTTTTCCGGCCTCTTATTCCGGCTACCTGTCCCAACTTTTTTGGAATGTGTAGCTCTCATGAAATCCAAAATGAGCCAATATTTGGCATGACATTTCAAAATGTCTCACTTTCAACATTTGATATGTTATCTATATTCTATTGTGAATAAAATATAAGTTTATGAGATTTGTAAATTATTGCATTCTTTTTATTCACAATTTGTACAGTGTCCCAACTTTTTTGGAATCAGGTTTGTATTTTTGCACAGTATATATTGAAAAGGTTTAATTCACTCTTTATTTTGATTAATATTTTTTAATGCTAAATTTACATATCTTAAACTATGGGACTCTGGGACATTTGAATGAACTGTTTTACTCAACTTTGTCACATTGCTAACAGTTACTGTTACTCATGTCAATTCAAATTGCCAACTGTGAAAAATGAAAATGATTGATTTTCACAATGTTATTCTTTGATCTTCTCGAAAGGAATTCCTTTACATGTGCCATGTGCAATCAGGAATTATGCAAAATAACTGAACTTACACTCCATTTTTCCCCAGACGACGACTGCACCGATTCCTTCACACTTAACCAGGTGGCTCGCATGCACTGCTATCTGGACCTCATCTACCAAACCTGGCAACCCAGCTACCGGCCCCCTCCAGTCCCCATGGCCCCCCAAGTGGTAGAACAGGAACAAGACTCCATTACTTTAGAGTGGTTTCCGCCCATCTCTGGCCACTTCTACGACAGGTGAACTCAGGTTGCAATGGCATAGCACATCCCCTAGGGACAAATATATGTATCAATATAAAAATATATAAATACAATACAAATATATATAAATATGTGCTTGTAAAGGCAGACGTCCCAAAACCTTTGGTAATATAGTGTATATACATGAGCATTTGTATTGCTCTCTGGGGAGATGCAATTGAGAGATGCAAAAATAGTTGTGCAATATAAATGTGGATGTAGGCATGTCTAAGCACGTTCTGTTTAGTAAATATTGAAAGAGGAGAAGTCTGAGACATTCTGTAATAGTTTTTTAGTACAGTGAGAGAATAGATTGCAGGAAGTGCAAAACAACAGAGAATTGTCAGCGTCTGCCAAATCGCTAACACATGTGATCAATTGCGCTATTTTGCGCTGTTGTAGATACAGTGGAATTGTTCATATTGCCTTCCAAAATCATCTTGTTGGCCTTGGATATCCACATTTCATGACTCAGACCAGTGGAACTTTGTTGGGTTCAGTCTCTTTGTTATTTTGCATCAGTTTCCTTAGAGCTGAATGCAGTCAGAGATATTTATTTGCGGGCCTGCAGACAGTCCGCGAGGGACCGTTATGTGAGAGACAGGTGGAATTCACTGAGGCAGGCGGCAGGGGAATCCCCTCAGAGGAGCATGTTGAGACATGTCGCTCTCAAACTCTCCACTTGGACCATGTGACATTGTTTACTGTAGATCCATATAACATTCTAACACCACAGTCTGACTGCTTAAGCAGTAGCCAAATTTGCCATTGCCCTCTGACAAAAAGTGCTTAATGGGTCATTAAGGCTGATAAGCGATTCTTACACCAGAGCAGTCTTGGGGTGTAACATTTTTAAGCAGTGTGACAGTAGCTTAACTGTTTTCAAAACTGTGCTACAGTAGTTTTTCCAGTAACAACATGCTTTTTTTTTTTTTCAAACAAGTAGTGGTGTAGCACAACAAAAAAAAACTTTTAACATTGATGCATTTGGAAGACACTTTTATCCAAAGTGACTTACAGTACACAGCATAAATGAGTACACCCCCTCTGAAACTTCTGAAAATCAGCAATTACTCAGTTACTTACAAGACATGTTAGGGTTCTTTAGAGATATAATGTTCCAGCAAGTCTGCTTAATCAATTACCAAAGAAGCATGTCTTGTGATGAAGTTATTCAGGAAAATTTGATTTTCTTATCAAGGTGATAAAATGTTGTGTAGCAAAAATGAGTACACCCTCCTAAAAGTTACTAAATAAAATGAAATAAAAAATTTCTGGTGTAAATTTAAGGCAATGTTTGATCAACAAGTATGTATGTTGAAACAAAACATTTAAAAAGAAGTAATTTCTTGACAATTAAAAGTGTTATATAGCCCACTGAATCATTCTCAGACTTAATGCTGACAACAATGGAAGCACTTGGGAGAGAACTGTCAGCAGACTTATTTCTTAACACAAAAGAGGACAAGAGGATTACCAAATCATTGTTTTAAGTGTGAAAATATAGCAAAAGTAACAGAAATTCAAAAACAATGGACTTGTGACAATAATCAGGCCTTCATTTTAAGCTTTCATTTAGGGATGAGGGATTTTTTTGCTAGACAAAGAGCAGGAGAAATACCAAGCGAGTGTCTCAGAGCCAGCAAAAGCTATGAAAAGAGTGACTGTTGATCTCACAGAGTAAGATGCAACCTGCAGAAATGACATGCATGATTGTTGTTCTCACTGGAACTATCCACTGTAGCCAAAGCTCAATAAAGTCATTTAGCCTGCATTTCCAAAGCCCATATTTACAAAATATAGATTCTGGGAATCAATACTCTGGTCTCATGAGACCAAATCAATCAATTTGGATCTAACAGCATCCAAAATGTTCTGGTGTTGCTAGAGGAGGAGTGCAGTGAGAAGTGCCTGGTTCCCACAGTAAAGTTCAGTGGTAGTAAAGCTCTTATATAGGGATGTATGAGTGCTTAAGCTGTGAGGGAGTTGTGCTTTATCAATGCTGTCATGAATTCACACACCACCGTGTAATTTAATACACAAACTTGAAACAGAAGATGTTACCCTTTCCTCATTCCCTGCATTGGTGGGCATTTTTTCAACATGACAATGAGGATATGCATTCTCCCAAGGTGACAAACCTTCTGTGGACATGTATTGCACTCAATCTTAACACTCTTGAGCACCTGTGGGGGATTCTGTAGAGACGAGTTGAGCAACACTCCCCATTAAAGATCAGGGCATTTAAGGAGCTCATCATCCAGGAGTTAAACAGGACAGATGTGACCATTTGTCATGAACTTGTACACTCCGTGCCAAGAAGGGTCAGAGCAGTATATTCAAAATATAGGGCATACTAAGTACTAGAATATTATACATTTGTTGAATTAAATCTAGGGTGTACTCATTTCTGCAATCCTTCATTTTAACAAAATTGTGTAGAGACTTGGAAAAAAAAAGTGCTAGAGACTTGAATCTTGCCAAAATTGTGATTGTGATTTGGGGAGAGGATGACAAAGTATGTGGAGCTTCAGCGCTAAAAACAACAACAAAAAAAAAAATTGCACATTTAGTTAGTCCGATCAACTTGAAACTCAGCATGCAGTGTCTTGGTCCAAGTTGCCATGACCGTCTATGAGGACATTGGCGTATCTTGAAAAACATGGCCGTCATCAGCCAATGAAGTTTGAGCACCAATTAGACGAGGTTAACGGAGGCCAATCGGAAAGAAACACGGTATGGCTCATCGGCACGATTCTCTGAAGGAGCCTGAGAAGTTTCGAGCCAGCGCCACCTAGTGGTAAAATTACATTTTCAAATGCTTATAACTTTGTGTGTAGTCGACTTATTTTCAAAGGCATCACATCATTAGACTCCTGAATCCTTGCTGAGTCCAATGATACCAAACATGGTATTATGGTTGTGTAATATTGTGATTTAGCACTTAAAAAACTTTTGCGAATATCTTTGAAACCATTAGTCCAATCAAGACAAAACCACCACAGGAAATATGAAACTATGTGCTAATGCCCAAATGTCAAATTTTTGATAGGAAGTGGCAAAAAAATCCAATCAAAGTCGCTCATGGGTAATTTTTTATGCTCTCATATACAATATATGTCTATAACTTCAAAACGAAATGAGATATTTTCACCAAATTTGAGACACATATGTATGGGAACACTCTGAGGACACCCAAAAACTGGTGGAGACTGGGCAATAGGTGGCGCTGTAACTGTCAAAAAACCTTTAAAGACATATTTTTCCTTAGTCAATTGCCTGTATTGGCTGTAAATGGTCTTTTCCATCTATCATCTAAGTGCTTACATGCTTGCTAAATAAAATATAATACCTTTTTTATTTGCTTAAAGCCTTAAAGTGCTTGAACCCCAATAATTGCCACTCACAGCTATATTTTTGTATGTAATCAGAGAACTACAGTATATATTTACAAATATTTCCAAGACCCTATGAACCCTACGTTTTCTGACTTATGAAATGTGATTTTGTGGGGTGTGTAAGGGCAGCTTGACTGCACTAAACTATTAGTGGTGATGATATTAAGCTCACTTTGGTATATTTAAGATTTTCCCCACTCTGGCATGGTTAACAGTTATTGCCTCATATTGATGATTCCTATCTAACTTGCCATCTACTTGAATTTGCTGTATCTAAGTTGCATTTTGTCCATCTCTGTTGGTTTCCTAGAGAAGTGGGATCAGTATGTGATAAATGTGCAGAGGGTCACGTCCTTCTGCAGTACGCCTCCAATTCTTCGTCTCCACGCCCCTGCTCCCCGTCTGGACACTGGAGCCCCAGAGAAGCAGAGGGTGAGTTTACCGTCTCATCATTTCTTCTGAACACACTTGGTTGCCTTTGGCTAGTCCTGCACCCAGTCAATGCTGCTTTAGAGAATCGACGTACTGACTGCATCGCAGGCTGTTGCACGTGTTGTGTCTAAGATGCAAGTGCCAAAAGTGCCTGAATATTACACATTTTTCATCTATCCCGTTATAGAGAATGTGTCATAGAGGTGATTAACTCGTCTACTGTCTGCATTCCGGATAAGTGTGATTTAGACTCAAGCAAAAGCCTTCAGAAAATATTTGTGGTCTGTGCATTTCCCTGGACAGACGCTTGTATGAATTTCTGGTCCAGCGTTTGTAATACTGAACTGTCTCTGCAACCAGAATAGAAAACCTCAGTGTCTCTGGGCCATTGAAACTCTTTACAAAAAGACCCGTAGTCTCAGTGGGATACTTGCTCAGCAGAGTCAAACGAGTGTGCAGGTTCTCCTGGTCAGAGGCATGTGGTTGCCAAAGTCTCATGAGTTCATGGCGGCAGCATCCCAAAGGAAATGTTTGTTGTCTGTTGCCATGACGAAATTGCATCCCAAGAGTAAGAATCTCATTTCATATTCTTCTGGTATAGTAGGATATCCAAACCTGTAGCTCTACACTACTGGTCAAGAGTTTGGAATATATATATATATATATATATATATATATATATATATATATATATATATATATATATATATATATATATATAATATTTTATATAATAAATATATATATATAATATTTTTTTATGTTTTTGAAACAATACGGTAATATTATTAGAATTATTATTAATATTATTAGGATTTAAAACAGCTGTTTTCTATGTGAATATATAGTAAAGTGTAATTTATTCCTGTGATCAAAGCTGAATTTTCAGCATCATTACTCCAATCTTCAGTGTCACATGATCCTTCAGAAATCATTTGCTGCTCAAGAAAAATTTATGATTATTATCGATGTTGAAAACCGTTGAAAACGATGTTTTTGTTCAGCAAAGATGCATTAAATTGATCAAAAGTGACAGTAAATACATTTATAATGTTATAATGATTTCTGAAGGATCATGTGGCACCGAAGACTGGAGTAATGATGTTTACGTTGTTATTTGTGTTTTGTTTTGTTTTTTGCACAAAAAGTATTCTTGTCTCTTCATAACATTAAGGTTGAACCACTGCAGTCACATCGACTGTCTTTACTTATTTTCTGTATCTTGAATGTTGTAGTTTAATGGGAGATGATAATAAAAACCTCTCTGATTTCATCAAAAATAGCTAAAATACTGTAAACCGCTTACAAAACCATTTGATAATTATTTATTTATTTATTTATTTTTAACAAACTACTTTTTTCTGCTCATGTTTCATGAATGATGCCCAACGACAGGTTTCTCAGTCCTGCCTCAAACACACACCTCTGAGTGATTGTTTCTATGGGACGGTGCTCAAACAAACGGGTCGATGTTTGGCTGGTTAGTACAGTCCTGTTAGTCCCTGTTGGTTTACATCCATGTTCAGGATAGTCACTATGTGTGTTTTTGTGGCGGCATCAGTGTTGCCATGACAGAATTTTCATGTACAGACTGCGAGTGGCTGTTGTGGCAGCCGAGCAACTGCCATTGAGGTCAATGAACTGCATGGAAGGCTTTCTCCAGGTAACATAAGAGAGAAATGTCCTGATAGTGCCCACAGTGTTTGCACTCTTTGGCGAAATCAACCTTCTAATAGTTTGCTTGGTAATTTACAGTGCTCTCGTCCAGTGAAGAATGATTTAATGTACGTGTATTTTAAATGATGAATCCTCACCTCATCTTGTCAGAACATTGTGACACTGTCTTCTCACACTGATCTCATCAAAGCACCCTGGATCTCCTATAACAACACTTTAAATCTTGGATGAATGAATGCATCCTTTTTCTCTATTTTTGTTTCTTTTTTTGCCTCTCAGTACATCTTATGCTTGTGCTCAGTGTAACTGTGAACAGCTAAGTGTACGGTTAGCTGGCGGTGGAAATTTTCCCCTTTATAAATAGTCTACACAGCTGTGCTGCTCCAGAATTTGCAGACAGCTGCTTTATTAATTATTGTTTGTGAGCATGGCTGGCATAAAATAGCATTGTGTCAGTTAGTTCCAGTCACATCTTGGAGGAATTCTCTTACTCTGCAAATCAGAACATTCTGGGTTCTTGTTATTTGGCTTGTGATATATAGCATATATGTTTTTGTGCTCAAGTCAATGCTGTTCAAAAGCATTGCAGTCGTTGTTTGGAACAGAGGGGTGCTGTTCAGGAGACGGTGCATTTCCTTGCAATTAAAATGATTCCCATGGTCAGGACGCATTCGTTCATGCCTTTTCGGTGAGATTGTGTCTTGCAGTTTTGAATTAAATAAATGCAGCCTTGGTAAGCATAAAAGACTACTTTCAAAAACATAAAAAAAGAAATCTTAATTATTACAAACCTACGACCAGAGTTGGGGAAAGTATTGCATTACACCTTTTAAAAAGTAACTAATGGCATTGCTTAGTTACTTTTTATTGAAAAACTAAGTAACTGTTATGTAACTTTTTCTCACCTGAGCTGGGCTTGCTTGTTTGTACGGAAGAGGATTAGAGCCAAGCAATAATAAAAAAATAAAACCATCTCGAGATTAAAGTTGTTAAATTTCGAGAAAAAACTCGTTAAATTTTGAGAAAAAAAGTCTAAATAAAATGTTGAGAATAAACTCGTTAAATTACGAGAAAAAACTCGTTAAATTTCGAGAAAAAGGTCGAGATAAAATGTTGAGAATAAAGTCATTAAATTACGAGAAAAAAATTGTTAAATTACGAGAACAAATTTGTTAAATTATGAGAAAAATGTCGTTAAATTTCGAGAAAAAAGTCAAGATAAAATGTTGAGAATAAAGTCATTTAATTACGAAAAAAAAATCGTTAAATTACGAGAACAAATTTGTTAAATTATGAGAAAAATGTCGTTAAATTTCGAGAAAAAAGTCGAGATAAAATGTTGAGAATAAACTAATTAAATTACGAGAAAAAAGTCATTAAAATTACGAGAACAAATTAATTAAATTACGAGAAAAAAACTCGTTAAATTTCGAGAAAAAGGTTGAGATAAAATGTTGAGAATAAACTCATTAAATTACGAGAAAAAACTCATTAAATTTCGAGAAAAAAGTCGAGATAAAATGTTGAGAATAAAGTCATTAAATTACGAGAAAAAAGTCGTTAAATTACGAGAACAAATTCGTTAAATTATGAGAAAAATGTTGTTAAATTTCGAGAAAAAAGTCGAGATAAAATGTTGAGAATAAACTCATTAAATTACGAGAAAAAACTCGTTAAATTTCGAGAAAAAGGTTGAGATAAAATGTTGAGAATAAAGTCATTAAATTACGAGAAAAAAGTCATTAAATTACGAGAAAAAAGTCATTAAATTACAAGAACAAATTCATTAAATTACGAGAAAAAAATCGTTAAATTTCGAGAAAAAAGTCGAGATAAAATGTTGAGAATAAACTCATTAAATTACGAGGAAAAACTCGTTAAATTTCGAGAAAAAGGTTGAGATAAAATGTTGAGAATAAGCTCATTAAATTACGAGAAAAAACTTGTTAAATTTCGAGAAAAAGGTTGAGATAAAATGTTGAGAATAAAGTCAATAAATTACGAGAAAAAAGTCATTAAAATTACGAGAACAAATTAATTAAATTACGAGAAAAAAATCGTTAAATTTCGAGAAAAAGGTTGAGATAAAATGTTGAGAATAAACTCATTAAATTACGAGAAAAAAACTCGTTACATTTCGAGAAAAAGGTTGAGATAAAATGTTGAGAATAAACTCATTAAATTACGAGAAAAAACTCATTAAATTTCGAGAAACAAGTCGAGATAAAATGTTGAGAATAAAGTCATTAAATTACGAGAAAAAAGTCGTTAAATTACGAGAACAAATTCGTTAAATTATGAGAAAAATGTTGTTAAATTTCGAGAAAAAAGTCGAGATAAAATGTTGAGAATAAACTCATTAAATTACGAGAAAAAACTCGTTAAATTTCAAGAAAAAGGTTGAGATAAAATGTTGAGAATAAACTCATTAAATTACGAGAAAAAACTCGTTAAATTTCGAGAAAAAGGTTGAGATAAAATGTTGAGAATAAAGTCATTAAATTACGAGAAAAAAGTCATTAAATTCCGAGAAAAAAGTCATTAAATTACAAGAACAAATTCATTAAATTCCGAGAAAAAAATCGTTAAATTTCGAGAAAAAAGTCGAGATAAAATGTTGAGAATAAAGTCATTAAATTACGAGAAAAAAGTCGTTAAATTACGAGAACAAATTTGTTAAATTATGAGAAAAATGTCGTTAAATTTCGAGAAAAAAGTCTAGATAAAATGTTGAGAATAAACTCATTAAATTATGAGAACAAAGTCGTTAAATTATGAATTTGTTCTCATAATTTAACGATTTTAATCTCAAGATGGTTTTATTTTTTTTTTGTTATTGCTTGGCCCTAATCCTCTTCCGTATGTTTGTCTTTTAATAACAAAAACACAAACGTTTTTTTTTTTTTTGGCAAATATTCACACCTGAACAGTAGAGGGCGCAGCTCAAACAAACAACGCCTCTGCACTTACTCGTGATTTCTCTCAACACTGAGACAGGAGAGCTGTCAGTCAATAAATGAGAACTTGCGTTACTTATTTGAAAAAGTAACTCAGATATTTTGTTGTAAATTTAAAAGTATTGTGTTACTTTACTAGTTACTTGTAGCGTGTCACCCCATACACATTTCAAATTCAGGAGGCAGTGAGCTTCCTTGCAATTAAAACAATTCCCACGGTCAGGACGCGTTCATTCATGCCTTTTTGGTGAGATTTTGGTTTTGATTTATATCTCCAGCAGAAGGAAAGGCTCATCATCAGTTGGAGCAGTGTTTCCTCTTCAGAAACCTGCTTTGATGATAATGAACTCACACAGACAGTGATGGATGCGGGTCAGTGATTGCTGTTAACCTTATCGGAGAGCACTTCACTTCAGAACCCATCATTTTACTTAAACGTTCTACAGACCGTAATTCATAATTTCCTTGATATGGCTCTCTCTTTTTAGGCAGCACACGTTCACAGTCTTAAAAATAAACACACGCGCTCTCTCGCACAAACATTAACACATGCCGCACTTGTTGCAGTGTTGCGGAGACATGCCTGGGCTTGCCGCTGCTGCGGCGTGTAAACGGCTCTCTGTTTTCCCTCTTGGAATGATGCCCTGTTAATCGCAGTCCCCTCAACGCGCCCCTCTTACGCCAGTACTCATCCTGCATGACGTGCCCCGAAGACCCCAGCGCAGCTGCTTGGCGATCTGTTTGTTTGTGCTTCTTGGCCAGGGGACGGCTTTGCAGCGTCCACCCTCTTCTGCCTCTTCCCGATGGCATTGCCGTGGCGTGGCCGCTCCACCTGCCGGCCGTGGAGTTCACAGGGTTTGTGGCTCATGTCCTCAAGCCACTCCTGCTGTTTGTATTCGCAGCCTACACAAGTCGGAGTGCCTCTCTCGTAAATCTTTACGGCCAGGAGAATTGTAGCAGCCAAAGAAAAAAAGCACGAGAGAAAGTTAGAGGGGGAAAAAAACTGCAGATTGGGGAAACCATACAAGCCACTCTTGGCACTTCAGGCCACAGAAAGGCACATGTGGTTTGTGCCGTTTGCAGACAAAGGATGCAAGGGTTGAAGGGTTGGTTGGGCTGATTGAAGAGTGAAAAGAAAAGCTTCATCTGGTCAATCTACATTGTGGAGCAATTTGACCATATGTTTAAGGCACGTTTTAATCATGGCTCAGAAAACAAACACGCCGTCCATGCTTTTGCTCTGATATATGCCTTATGTCACCAAGCTGCATTTATTTAACCAAAAGTGCAGGAAAAACAGTGATATATATATATTATTACAATTTAAAATCATTACTCCAGACTTCAGTGTCACATGATCCTTCAGAAATCATTCTAATATGCTGATTTGATGCTCAAGAAACATTTTTTTCTTTATAAATATCAATGCTTAAAACAATGATTTTGCTGCTGAAAACCATGAGGGTAAAAAGTTTAGGGTAATATTAAACAACAAAAAAAAGAAAAAGAAAAAAAAGGAGAAATTAATACTTTTATTCAGCAAGGATGCATTAAATTGATTTAAAGTGACTGTAAAGACATTTGTAATGTTACAAAAATGTATATTTAAAATATTTGATGTTAATTGGAATTTTCTTTTTAAAATTTCTTAACATTGTTAGTCTTAACACTGATAATAATAACCATTATTAATAATTGAGCACCAATAATTGATAATAACTGAGCACAAAAATGCATGCATTGGGGAGTGCATCACAGTATAAAAATTTCAGTTCCTGTTGCCAGTAGGTGGCGCTATGTTGTGACACACCCATCAGCCCCTATGAGTAAACATACAGCTTAAAATCAATACATTTTTAAATAAATTTTGCAAAAATAAATAAATAAATAAAATTAAATAAATAAATAAATAAATATCAGCTACAATGCAAGAAAAAATGCACAACAATGAACTGGATAAACTCTAAAACATTCAAGGGTGTAAAATCTCAAAATGCAATACCTAATAAAAGGAAATTATTATGTCGGAAACATTGTTCTTAGCAACAAGGTATTGCACAACCCTGTTTAAATGTAGGGCTATATTGGCTGGCCATCATTGACCAAGTTTGGTGAAGAAAGCATGAATCCCCTAGTATTTAAATGTTTACTGCATGCACTTTCAAACAATCCAAAATGGCGGGATTCCTGTTGGGCGGAGCATATGACTTGCGGTGCGAAAGTTGTCAAGCTCAATGAGAACTATGTGTACTGAGCTATGTACGGTAAACCCATGCGACAGCTTTGAACCGGCCATAATGATCATATTTTCCATCACGTGTGCAAAGTTTTAAGAGTTTTTGAGCATGTTAAGGGCCCCCAAAATCCCAGAAAAATAAAAAAAATAAATAAATCCTAAGGAAAACAATAGTAAATGATAATAAAGGTGTGTTCACAGCATGTCGGAATTACCGTAAGATTCCGACTTGTAAAAAGCGTTCTCATAGAACTCGTAATTACAACTGAGAGCTCTGACTTGTACCACATGACTACTGCAGAGTCATTTTGGTATTGATAGTGTTTATAAAGAAAAATATATCTGTGCACTGACTTAAAAGTTTATTTTTACAAATATTTCGGCAACGTATTGTCATTGTTTTTTTAGTACATTAAGTTACACAAAGTGCAAATGAGAAATGTTGCCTTGTCAACTGGCTGAAATAAAATAATTTGAAGTTGTTATTTTATATATATATATTCTACTTTACTTCAGTTAACGTTTATTTTATTTCTAGTGAAGAATAAAGACCTGGTATACTTTAAGCGAAATCGAAGAACAAACTGATGTGACGTCAAAATCAGGCCAAAACGAGGTTCGTTTTGTGTTTGTTTCAGGAGTTTGAAACAACTTGCCAAAGCGAACTTTTCAGAGAAGTTTGCTCCGGCTGAAAAATACCTTTGATCTCCCATTGGTCCGTGTAGTAGGTGGGTGTGTGCTGTGGCTCCGCCTTCTTTCATGTGGAACTCGTCTCTGGTTCATTTCTGGAAAAAAAAACTTTGCCATGAATATATGGGGGCCTTATGGGGGTTTTTATTTTAGTTTAATAATTCTGGTCACTATCAGTCACATGGCTCTAGGAAATATGCAGCTCACTTCAATCAGAATCTGTTTACTGTTTTTTCAGTTTCATTTACTCGGCTTGATCTCAGATGTTTGCACTAGGCTTGTTCCACCCTCGTACCGGGAGGCTCACTGAAGCAAACCTGTGCTAACAGTTCAACGTACTGCAATTACCTTAAGCGGGGCATTTTCAGCCATATAACGCCAGCCCCCCCACCTTCCCTTTTTTCCATGAATAAGCACTTTCCTAGACAAGCTAATACCCTGATGGGATTAGCTAATCAAGTGAAAATGCAAGGCACTAATTCATGGGCGAATTGTCAGGTCACCTTGAAAATCAGCCCACCGCTGCTGTGGCGGCTGAACCCTGACTCGAATACCTCCGGGACAGGGTTATTAGTCCACCACGGAGTCATTTAGATAAAAGATGACAGTTATTCAACTTGTGAAATGACTACCTGATGAATGCATTCATCGCAGTCGTTTATGCACTCCTTTTTGAATGTGCTCGCAAGAAGATATGCTCCCATCTTGAAAAGTTGTGTGGCCGGTCAAATGCAGCGTAAGCAAGGTTAGAACGTAAACCTGCGGTATCGAAGACATTTTTATTGTATGTTTACTTCTATTCTGGCCACACACATACTCACAATAATAAACGTGTTGAGATGATGTGGCCTGGAAAGCCAAAAACTCAGTGCTCAGTTGATTAAACACTGGAATTTTGTGCACTGCCCAGAAATGAGGTTAGCAAATGGCTTTTGCTGTTTCCAGTTTGGAAGTGCACAAAGGAAAAGCAGGAGAACACACTGTCTACAGTGCCCTGGCTTCTCCCCACATTTGATGAATGTTGGGGTACGTCACTCCCCGTAAAATGAGTTGCTGTTGACTCCAAATATGGCTGGACTGCAGCACATGAGAGGTAATTGCCAGGCTGAAATCGAAAGCCTTGTGCGGGCCTCATCCTCAGGTCGCTCGGATTTCTGGTTCTTGCCACAGAAACGAGTGAGAATGTGAAGGAGAAATGGACAGACAAGATGAAGTTTAACAACATGTAACTCCAAGTGTGTGACTGCATTTCTCATTATGCATAACTCCTTTTTCTGATTTACCGGTCCCACACAGTACCGGGTTACTGGTCCTTGAAATGTTTACTCACATCAGCACTGTACACTGTCAGATTTTTGTTTTTTTTTCATTTAGGGGGTACGATAGCTTGTCACTGGGGTAGTACCTTTAAAAGGACAACTATGTACCTTGTCAGCCCCTAAAAGGTGCATTTTAGTACTAATATGAACTTTTATGGGCAAATAAGGTGCAAAGTTGTCCTTTTAAGTGTACTGCCACAATGACAAGATGTTGTACAACTAAAGGTACAAGTTTTGCACTTTTTTTTCCCCCCCTTCTGAGACTGGAGTAATTTTAATGAAATGTGCTTTGAATGCATATTTTTAGAATTTGTATGCGATCCTATCCACAAAATTTAAGGCCGGTACTCTCTGTTTGCAAAAGCTTGGCTTGGGTGCCGTAGAGTTATTATTCTTGTTTGAAAATCTGGTTCATATCCTTCACCGAACAAGATAAACTGTGGAAATCTGCAAGCCTCAAGTTAGTCCCCCCTTCTACAAGATCAAAAGAATTGCTTCATTTTTATCTGTATCGTAAATAGTAGCCTTTCCTGTCATTAACTGGTAAAGGAATATTGAAAAGGAGACCACAAATTAAAGCTCTCTCAAACTAAACATTGCTTTGATTTTAATGCAATTGATGCTTCTCTTAGGACCACCAGATGTGGAGCAGGCATGCGAGCCCAGCGTCCGCACGTGGAGTCCGCACAACGGCATGGATCTGGGCATGGTGCCCCCTCCCTGCCCTTTGCAAGGCTGCATGTTACAGCTGGAGTTTGCACATCCGGTGATCCCTGACTCCCTCACGGTGTGGGTGACCTTCTCCTCCCAGGAGGAAACAGTTCTGCCTGCCATCCACAATATCATCTTATTGACTGTAGGTGGCAACAACCTGTCTCTGGGTCCCAGCAATTTGTTCTGCGACACACCACTGACCATCAAGCTGGATGTGCACGAGAAGGTGTACGGCGTGCAGTTTTTCACCATGGAGCAACATTTGGAAATTGATGCTACTCTGCTCACGTCTAAACCCGACTGTCCTCTCTGTCGAGAATGTGAGCCGCTGCGCTATCGGCTTCTACGGCAGCCGGCGTTCATGCACGCACCCCAGGGCATCACGCTGAGCGACTCGATTCGAAGATACGTGGATAGGTGAGTCTTTTGGATTAATTCATGCTCCAACAAATTGCTCATTTACACCTGATGCATTAACGAATGTTGGCACACTGAACAGTTCTTTCAAAATGGTTTTATGCTCTATCCCTGGTTAATAATTTACTGTTATGACATGATTCTAAGTCCTGGCTAGTATTTAGATACTCATGTCCAGCCAGAAAAAAAGTCATATTGACTTTGGAGCTTGTCTTCGATTTTGGAACTATTTTACCACAGAACAAAACTAACGTAATTCAAAGTTGGAGTGCGAAATGTGCCTGGTCAGTATTAGGCACAGCAAATCCCCGCTCAAATCTTGTGGTGTCTCTCTGTTCTTTTTCAATTCTCGAATGAAGCCAAAAGAAACAAAGAGAAAGATTCAGCTGCTGGTTGATTTCAGTCCAGCGCTTGGCATCAGAATGCCAGTTACATGCTCTGCCATCTTGAGGTTGTTCTGGCCTCGACCAGGCACCTCTGGTTTGGGCAGTATTACACTAATGCTTCCCTATTTAAGGCCAGATATTGGGTCTCTGGTCAGCGTTTCTGTATTGGCCACTTCAGCATGCATGTGAACTTAAGGGTTTAACTTGCCACCCACTGATATGTGAAAAAGTGCAGATCACAGATTTATCTACTACCAGCATTGTTTATTTTTGCACAGACAATTATCACAATGAACAGTAATGCTGACTCTTCTGTATTCATGCAAATGCAAAATTTTTCTGCACACCTGCGTCGGAGATCGGGGATGGTTGTAACATGGAGTCGGTTGTAATGCTGCTGGTTTAAGCATTTCACAGTGCAAAAGTTTACATTAATCCAAATTAATCCAATTCGAATGTCTCACCCTAAACTTTGCATCGATTTACATCTATTCAAACGAAACATCTTTCGTCAGTTGTCTCGTTCAGAAATAGAAAAAGCCACCAAATTTCATCTGTCACTGCACCTCAAACATGATTGCTGTTTTTGCCTTGATGATATGTTTAAAAATGTTAAAACAGCTTATTAAGCAAATGTTCTGTCTGTTCCACTGACCAAATCTTTCCACCTGCAGCCACGTTTAATACCTAGGATAAACATACACACCACAGCACTGTGCAAGTTGCATGGTGCAGGTTTGCAGATGCATCTTTTTCCACTTCATAGGAATTTTTCTTTGCTATAATGTAGCTGAATAAAGCAGACATGTTTTTGATCTGATCTGAGGTAGGTAAGGTTTTGGCTCAAGTAAACTGTGGTCAGCTCACAGCTGGGGCTTGAGAGTCTGTTTTCTGAGTGACGTTGATTCTGAGATCTGAATCAATTACAATCACTTCTTCTGAGCTCCCATGCTGAATGCATTCATTACCTCAGTTCTGATCCAAGAAAGATATTGATCTTTGGTAAATATGTTCTGACACCTCTACCTAATTTGGGTCACCCATGTGTCTCTTGGCACTCGCTCATTAATTTGAATAGAAAGTCTTTGGTTTTGGATTAATACAATATGGAACATTAAGGTCTGTTCAGAAATATGAGAGTAGGGTTGAAGCTTTAAAACACAGGAATAAATCACGGAGAAGTGTTGACCCTGCATGTGTGCGACACTGGCCCTCTGAAACCCCCCAGCCATCTGCTATTCCTCTCCCTGACCTGGCCCTCTTTGCTGTCATGGCTTCAAAGGGCACCCCTGCTTTGAGCTGACAGGACCCCCCTGCCAATGAGAAAGAGGCCAAGACAACTGGCCAACTCATCCGCTTTAGGGGCCCCAACCTCCTGGATCCTGGTCCCCCTTGGTTTAAGACTCTCACCTCATGACACTATCATGTCAAGTCCACTGGTTATGGCATTCTAGAAGCTCCACCCTCCTACCAGCTAATGATGCAATGATTGCAGCGGTTTGAGGTTGTGCCCCATAGTCTTTAATCTCACTGTAGAATTGCTTTATCCAGCTTACGGGATAAGTACATTTGAGAGCAAATTGCATCGAAACCAACTTACAGTTCTAGATTTTAGAAAGCAAGTCATTTTGCATTTTTTGGATCCGCTTATGAAAAACGCATCCTTTGCCTACTTTTTCAATGGTTTTGGTGCTAGATCTTTTGGAGCAAGGTGACCTTTTGAACACGGTTATTTCATAAGCACTTGTGTAGGCAACTTTCGCGTTTCCTCGAAGATCCCCCTAACTCCTAATTGGTTTCGGACCAAAACGTTCCATTTAAGTACAAGAGTTTGGCCTAGATTATAGGTAAACCAATGTGAGTTGCATAGGGAATGTGCATGTGCTATACACCGCTGTAGAGCTTTTGACGTCATAGCTGACCGCAGTAATCCCTGTTTACCAGAAGTCATGTTCAGAGGGAAGATTTGCACTGTGGAAATGTTGGAGTTTCTCTGTAAATTCAGCGCTATGAGTTGATCTCCTTTATACGTGATTGACATTATTTCTCAACCAGAACAACTAGGGATGACCCAACTAATGATTTATCTTCGTTGGTGTGTTCACTTTATTACTGCAGTGTCATCATCCCCAACTCAATCCCTAGAAATACAAGGAAAACCAAATCTTCTGTGGTTTCGGAAATATAACTACATGGAGGATTTGGAATTATGTGTAGTGTAGATCGTTTAGGGAGAACTCCTGACGGCCTGCTGAGATGTGGGCATCTCATTTAAGACCATCAGTTGCCGTTTGCCCACAAATCAACTAAATCTTGTCTATTCTTTAGCAGAAAACACTCATGCTATTGTTGCTTGCGTTTGGTGTTTCTCTTGAGGAGGTCTCTTGTTCGAGCACTTCATAAGTCTTGATGTGTATCTGTGGAAGTCTTCCAACAAGTACTGAGCCTCTTTCTTTGCAATCAAGAATTCCAGGTTGGCTTTTTATTAAATGAGGTATTGTCTGAGCTTTCCTGAGCTTTCTCTTCCTCCCGTCTATAACTTCAACACGGGTTCTATAAGTTAAACACTGAGGTGCAAACAGATGGTAGCATCACGCGTTGAACTCCGCCAGCGTTTGACCGATGAGCTGCGAGTGCGACTCTGTTGATGTGTTAACTTATTTCATGCCATGTCATCAACATATATGCCATAAGCTTATTGGCGGGCCTGTTGATCTGTCGAGTGAAAGGCTCACATGACATCATATGACATATCATCAGCTGCACCAGTTCAGAAGAGTTGAGAATACAATGAGACGTGCATTAATAAGACACAGATGAAGTTGTGTTGAAGGGTGGATGCTGAGCAGACGATGATGGCATTCTCCGAGACTGCTTTCTTCAACACCTCTGCACATGTGTGACATAGAAAGTCTGGAGGCAGATGTCTTTTTATGCAATAGGAAGTGGTTCTCCATGGGAATAGGCATGAGCACTCAGAAGTGAAAGCAAGGATCATTTACACAATGATCTGATCACTTTTTAGTTGAATTATAAAATGCATTTCCAGTTTGTCAGACAGCACATGTAACTTTCAATCCGGGGCAGCAACACTGTTCGACGCTCTGTAGGGAGTGAATTTGAGTATAAAGGGTAAAGGGTGTGTTTTTCCCTATAGCTTAGTAAGAAGAAGGTCTTGCATTGGCATTAACACAGTTACATATTGTTCACTGAGCAATGCAACATATACCATAGTCTAGTGGTCGACTGATATTGATGTTTTTTTAATGGCTGATATCTGTGGACTACTGGGTGGCTATCAGAGATGGGCGTAAATACATGGAAATGTATTTAAAATACAAATACAAAATACTGTGTGGAAAAATGTATTTAAATACAAATACAAAATACTGTGTGGGAAAATGTATTTAAATACAAATACAGTATTTTGTATTTTGAAAATACACAAAATACATGTGAAATTGAAGATTCAGTGCAGGTATCCCTATTAGGCTGAAATCTATCTGGGCCTATTCTGGCCTATTACTACTTAGAAACTTACCTCATTTCTGATCTCTCTGTCATTCTCTCTTTCTGTCATTCTCTCTCTCTCTTTCTTAAGTGCTTGCTTCGTTGCTGGTAATTACAAATAAACTTATGTAGTGCAAAATAGCAGCCATTTATATACTTACTTCTGACAAGGTTACAATGTAGTCTTTTACTTATGGTGAACACTACTAAAAAAAACTGTAAAACTGTGGGAACCTTTTCTGCTATATAGCAAAGAATAGGGATGGGTGATATGACCAAAATCTTAATTAACAATATATGGCATGGTTTCACAATTATCAATATCAGTTTTGATACCACAGCAAAAACTGAATTTCAAACTCTTTTGATGCTTTTTTTTTACGCAAGTAGTATAGTAACTTTTATATTTATTTAATGTAAAGTTTATTTGTTTCTATATACATAATTAGAAAATATAAAGTTTATCTAAAATAAAAACTTTTTTAATTAGAAATCATTTGGCACTTTTTTTTGGTGAACAATAAAACTAAAAGTGTAGTGTATCTTTCATCATTGTCATCACAAATGCACACAATCACTACACTAAACTGATGGAGACAGACAATGATTAACCTAATTATTTAGTTTCTACATAAACAAACATTTGCACAGATGGGTAAACACAATCACAATTTGGAAATGTGTCCAGTTACATTTTCATAAAGCACCATGTTTGTAAAATTTAAAATGATTACATTTACAAAATGAGCCTGCATAGCAGAAATAATGAATAAAATAATGGTCGTGTTTAATACAATCGTTAATTGAAATAAAATAATTAATGAATTAAAAAACATATATAACACAGTATTGTTCAATTTAGTGTTATACATATGTTATCATATTAATATGTTTTGTTCTAATGTCACAAGTCACAATTTCAAGTTTACTGGTCATGAAACCCCCCTGTTTTACCCTGGTCGTTCACACCTCTGAGTTTCAAAAAGTCTGTGAAAATGGGCGTGTAAAGCTCTGGAAAAGTGGGAGTGTAGAGGGGGAGAAGAGGGGAGAGAACAACCAATGAAACAGACATACAACACACTCATTATACAGAATAATGAATATTAATATATGAGCACGGAGAAAATGTCAACAAACTCCCAAGCACAAGGGAGAAATGTGAAAAAATATTTAATAGGGCTAATAATAGGCTACTTTGATTACATTTACGAGCACTGCACATCAGTCTTTTAGGATAATCGTGTCGTCGCGTTCAGATAGGCTACACCACTGTATCAGTGTCCCTGTTTACACATATAATTCATTTGAAGAAGACTTGATGAAATATGTGTGCATAACTACACCGTGCTGGTTAATGTTTGGTGCAGGAGAATGTGTGAAATAAAAACTTTAAATATGGATACTTTATTCTGTATGAGCTATGTGCCACGTGGCTAGTGTTATTAAACTCATCGCGGAGCTCCGCGCTGAAACCGATCATATGCACGCTCCGCCTTTATATCGTAAAAACAATCGTATTTTTCATGTGTTCGTATTCAAACTCCAGTTCTGACTGCATCGCGAGCAAAATACAAACAACACTCATGTGCTGCTGTGCTGAGGGAAACAGCCTACGTCTCACATGTTTGAACGCAGCTAGAGCAGGCAGAGGTGAATGAGCCGCACTTTTGTGACATTTGAATTCTCCGCTGTAATGCGATCTCACGCGAACATATTTTCCATTTGTGCTGGTAGATTACAGCAAAACAATCCACATGCACACAAACCTCTGCTCTGGTCGCGTCTCAGGAAAACACATTGTGTTGTAGTACTGAGGAAACGAGCAACAACGATATGTCTCTGAATGACAAAAGACCGAGGCGAGAAAAGTGACACTTCCTCATATCGTATGCATACATACTACAGCGCAGTGATTGGATTGAATGAGCTTTATGTCATGAATATATGTCGAGAATCGCTCAAAACGGTCTACGTCAGCATGTTCGAAAGTACACGATGACGTCATATTTTGTGACGTTGCTCCGACTCGGCTTTTCAAACAGGAAGACAGAAATCGCTCTGAAAAATGCAAAAATAACTATTTTTCACTTATGAATAACATTAATGAGTACCTTTAGTGTTTTCAATGATGTGCAGCCTATACATATCTGTTTACATCTCAAAAAAGGGGTTTGGTGTTTCATGACCCTTTAACTTGATTATTTGGTTAGGGTTTAAGAAGTGTACTAAAAAACTTTTTCACATGTGTCATCAAAATGACCCACAACCTAATCAGTTTACATGTGAAGAAATCCATTTATTCACAAACTTCTCACAAGACGAGTGTTTGACAGAGTATAAGAGGTGTTTGACAAATTATTCGGCAAACTACTTCCTCTCATCGCTGCTTTTTGGTGGTTTGGAGAACAATTACTCAGAGTTGCCCTCTGTCGTTTCACAGAATTATACAACGGAGAGCACGTCAAGCATAAAAGCCTTGTAGGTTTACTGAGGAGCGCGCTCAGTAAGCAGGTTCATGGCGTACAGCCATGCGAATTGCGAAAGTATAAACAAGGCTTCAACTGCACAAAGCTAAAGAGAAAGCGGAAAGTCCTATCTATGTAAACAATTTAGAAAAAGTTCCATCGATTCACAATTTATATCATCGCTACGAATCTACGATATTGTCATATGATATCACCCATCCCTAACATGCAGTAACGTTAATGCTTCAAACACAACTAGTTGATGCATGAAAACAACACCCTGATAAAGAGGATGACTGTCTCAAAGTATTTTGAGTATTTTGAAAATACAAAAATACTCATCTTAAATGTATTTAAATACAAATTACATTTGATTTTTTCCAAAGGCTTTAAAATACAAAATACAAAATAGTATTTTGTATTTCAAATACGTATTTTAAATACATGTATCTGAAATACTGCCCATCCCTGGTGGCTATCACCAAAATGTGAACTTAATGATGGGCTACTTTAAGCTGTTTTAAATAGTGAATTTACAGGTTAAACTGTATGTTTGCTGAAACTACAGGTAGTACACGTACATATGAAGTACAAGCTTTGTTACACAGCCCTGAATGAAGGTGTGAGGGCCACATTTGTACAGGACCATACTGTGAAAGTGCTCTTCAAACAACGTCAAGAGTTGCCTTCCCTAAAATCTGTTTTCTGTTCCTATTTATGTCTTCTTTTCCACATATTTGCTCTGTTTTTTTCTTCAGTTTGTTGCCTTTCTCTTTTTTCCTCATTGCATGCACGCTCTTATTTTTGTCTATTCCAGCTTTTTTTCTTTCTTTTTTTTTTTTTTTTTTTTAAATGTCAGACTGAATGTTGACTTGTTGATCTTGGCAGATAGTATCAAGGAAGCCTCATTTGAACTTTTGGTCTGGAATAAGGTCTATTGTGAAAATGCTGTGATCTCTGTGTGGCAACTAGCCTGACTCATCTCAGAAACCTCATTCAACAACACATGGTACAGCCTTCATATTGCAACTGGGATCTTGCAAATTTAGTTTTCACGCCTAAACGTGTCTGTTAGCTAAACAGGGCTGAGATGTAATATTTGTCCCTTAAATGCCATGTGATTTCACATTGTGGCCTAACCAGGTGTGATGTGCGATGATCAATGTCTCTCTTTAAAGTGGAAATGTTGTACGATGAGACAAAATTACAGCCAGTCAGCCTGGCATTTATTTACACACTTGGAAATGTTTAAAACGAATTTAATTTGTTCTAGAAAAATGTGGGAAAGTTATATCAAAGTTAATTGATGTTAATTAATTGAAGTGTTAATTGTTATCAGAGTGCAACTATCCTCATTCTCTTTCACTCATGTTTTTGAGCGCATACAGTATTTAAAGATACAAAGTCATGTAATCGAACATTATTACATTGCTTAATTAAACTAGCATAGACAACTTCTACATTAGAGATGAGAGGTAACACAGTTAAATGACCTTTATTTTATATATATAAATATAAAATCCCAATTAAATACACACTCTGTTTGCGTATATTGATGAGGTCTCATGTGAATGTTGAATGTTGAGAAAATTGCTTTTCCCTGTGCAAAGCTTATTTGTGTTTTTCTTGTTTCATTTTATGGGACTTTCACAGACGTTTTCCCCTTTTCCAAAACATAGGCAAATTGCCGGTGTCATTCATGTCAAGTGCTAATTTGAATGATTTGTTTTGCCTCTTATTAAATGTTACTGCTTCCCTGCCCATTAGAACAGGCACCTTATAACTCTGCTGACGGCAGCACAAAAACACTTGGCCTCACGTGAACCTGCGGCGTTCATAATAAACGTAATGTCTGTGGCACTCTGGTAATTTGGCAGTGTTGTTTTGTTAATCAGCAGAGATGTGCTTGCGTTTCTCTCAGGGAACGTGTCCAACGTAAATGCAAATAATGAAGGCTTTGTGTATTTTCCTCTCGCTCATGTTGGCTCTTTTATTAATGACCTGTGTATGTGTAGTTTTGGAGATGGAAAGCTGAGAGACTTGGGGTTCCTGTCTAGTAGTTAATGCACATGCTGTTTTGTAGCTTTGTGGGTGGGTTGTAGTTTAGAATATTAGTGGATATGAGTGTAGAAAAAATGCAGATGGAAGTTTTATGTGTATGGATTTCTTTGTCTTTTTAGTGGTGGGGTTTGTCCAGACTTTATTCATTTGGATATTTCAAAGACAATAGAAGTAATTATGAAATAACATATAAAGATTAATGTCTCACTCAAGTGGGTCACAACAACTTATGAAAGCTTGTTTCTGCCAATACAAATAAATAAATAAAAAAAAAAAAAAAGGTAATTGTGACTTTTTATCTCACAATTGAGAAAAAAAGTCATAATTGTTATATAAAGTTTTAAAGGCAGAATTGCAAGACATAAAGTCAGAATTGTGAGATATAAAGTCAGAATTGTGAGTTATAAAGTCAGAATTGCATCATAAAGTCAGAATTGCGAGTTATAAAGTCAGAATTGCGAGATATAAAGTCAGAATTGCATCATAAAGTCAGAATTGTGATATATAAAGTCAGAATTGCGAGATATAAAGTCAGAATTGCATCATAAAGTCAGAATTGCGAGATATAAAGTCAGAATTGCGAGATATAAAGTCAGAATTGCATCATATAAAGTCAGAATTGCGAGATATAAAGTCAGAATTGTGAGTTATAAAGTCAGAATTGCATCATAAAGTCAGAATTGCGAGTTATAAAGTCAGAATTGCATCATAAAGTCAGAATTGCGAGTTATAAAGTCAGAATTGCATCATAAAGTCAGAATTGCGAGATATAAAGTCAGAATTGCATCATATAAAGTCAGAATTGTGAGTTATAAAGTCAGAATTGTGAGATATAAAGTCAGAATTGCATCATAAAGTCAGAATTGCGAGATATAAAGTCAGAATTGCATCATATAAAGTCAGAATTGCATGATATAAAGTCAGAATTGCATGATATAAAGTCAGAATTGCGAGATATAAAGTCAGAATTGTCAGATATAAAGTCAGAATTGCATCATAAAGTCAGAATTGCATCATATAAAGTCAGAATTGCGAGATATAAAGTCAGAATTGTCAGATATAAAGTCAGAATTGCATCATAAAGTCAAAATTGCGAGATATAAAGTCAGAATTGCGAGATATAAAGTCAGAATTGCGAGATATAAAGTCAGAATTGCATCATAAAGTCAGAATTGCGAGTTATAAAGTCAGAATTGCGAGATATAAAGTCAGAATTTCATCATATAAAGTCAGAATTGTGAGTTATAAAGTCAGAATTGCATCATAAAGTCAGAATTGCGAGATATAAAGTCAGAATTGTCAGATATAAAGTCAGAATTGCATCATAAAGTCAGAATTGCGAGATATAAAGTCAGGATTGCGAGATATAAAGTCAGAATTGCATCATATAAAGTCAGAATTGCATCATATAAAGTCAGAATTGCATCATATACAGTCAGAAATGCATCATATAAAGTCAAAATTGCATGATATAAAGTCAGAATTGCGAGATATAAAGTCAGGATTGCGAGATATAAAGTCAGAATTGCATGATATAAAGTCAGAATTGCATCATATAAAGTCAGAATTGAGATATAAAGTCAGAATTGCGAGATATAAAGTCAGAAATGCGAGATATAAAGTCAGAATTGAGATATCAAGTCAGAATTGCGAGAAATAAAGTCAGAATTGCGAGATATAAAGTCAGAATTGCGAGTTATAAAGTCAGAAATGCGAGATATAAAGTCAGAATTGCAAGATATAAAGTCAGAATTGCGAGATATAAAGTCAGGATTGCGAGATATAAAGTCAGAATTGCATCATATAAAGTCAGAATTGCATCATATAAAGTCAGAATTGCGAGATATAAAGTCAGGATTGCGAGATATAAAGTCAGGATTGCGAGATATTAAGTCAGAATTGCATGATATAAAGTCAGAATTGCATCATATAAAGTCAGAATTGCATCATATAAAGTCAGAATTGCGAGTTATAAAGTCAGAATTGCATCATAAAGTCAGAATTGCGAGATATAAAGTCAGAATTGTGAGTTATAAAGTCAGAATTGCATCATAAAGTCAGAATTGCATCATATAAAGTTAGAATTGCGAGATATAAAGTCAGAATTGCGAGATATAAAGTCAGAATTGCGAGATATAAAGTCAGAATTGCATCATAAAGTCAGAATTGCGAGTTATAAAGTCAGAATTGCGAGATATAAAGTCAGAATTTCATCATATAAAGTCAGAATTGTGAGTTATAAAGTCAGAATTGCATCATAAAGTCAGAATTGCGAGATATAAAGTCAGAATTGTCAGATATAAAGTCAGAATTGTCAGATATAAAGTCAGGATTGCGAGATATAAAGTCAGGATTGCGAGATATAAAGTCAGAATTGCATGATATAAAGTCAGAATTGCATCATATAAAGTCAGAATTGAGATATAAAGTCAGGATTGCGAGATATAAAGTCAGAATTGCGAGATATAAAGTCAGAATTGCATCATATAAAGTCAGAATTGAGATATAAAGTCAGGATTGCGAGATATAAAGTCAGAATTGCATCATATAAAGTCAGAATTGCATCATATAAAGTCAGAATTGAGATATAAAGTCAGGATTGCGAGATATAAAGTCAGAATTGCGAGATATAAAGTCAGAATTGCATGATATAAAGTCAGAATTGCATCATATAAAGTCAGAATTGAGATATAAAGTCAGGATTGCGAGATATAAAGTCAGAATTGCATGATATAAAGTCAGAATTGCATGATATAAAGTCAGAATTGCGAGATATAAAGTCAGAATTGCATCATATAAAGTCAGAATTGAGATATAAAGTCAGAAATGCGAGATATAAAGTCAGAAAAGCGAGATATAAAAATCAGAATTGCGAGATATAAAGTCAGGATTGCGAGATATAAAGTCAGAATTGCACGATATAAAGTCAGAATTGCATCATGTAAAGTCAGAATTGCATCATATAAAGTCAGAATTGCGAGTTATAAAGTCAGAATTGCATCATAAAGTCAGAATTGCGAGATATAAAGTCAGAATTGTGAGTTATAAAGTCAGAATTGCATCATAAAGTCAGAATTGCATCATATAAAGTCAGAATTGCGAGATATAAAGTCAGGATTGCGAGATATAAAGTCAGAATTGCATGATATAAAGTCAGAATTGCGAGATATAAAGTCAGAATTGTCAGATATAAAGTCAGAATTGTGAGATATAAAGTCAGGATTGCGAGATATAAAGTCAGGATTGCGAGATATAAAGTCAGAATTGCATGATATAAAGTCAGAATTGCATCATATAAAGTCAGAATTGAGATATAAAGTCAGGATTGCGAGATATAAAGTCAGAATTGCGAGATATAAAGTCAGAATTGCATCATATAAAGTCAGAATTGCATCATATAAAGTCAGAATTGCGAGATATAAAGTCAGAATTGCATCATATAAAGTCAGAATTGAGATATGAAGTCAGGATTGCGAGATATAAAGTCAGAATTGCGAGATATAAAGTCAGAATTGCATCATATAAAGTCAGAATTGCGAGATATAAAGTCAGAATTGCATCATATAAAGTCAGAATTGAGATATAAAGTCAGAATTGCGAGATATAAAGTCAGGATTGCGAGATATAAAGTCAGAATTGCGAGGTATAAAGTCAGAATTGCGAGATATAAAGTCAGGATTGCGAGATATAAAGTCTGAATTGCGAGATATAAAGTCAGAATTGCATCATAAAGTCAGAATTGCGAGATATAAAGTCAGAATTGTGAGTTATAAAGTCAGAATTGCATCATATAAAGTCAGAATTGCGAGATATAAAGTCAGGATTGCGAGATATAAAGTCAGAATTGCATCATATAAAGTCAGAATTGCATCATATAAAGTCAGAATTGCATCATATAAAGTCAGAATTGCATCATATAAAGTCAGAATTGCGAGTTATAAAGTCAGAATTGCATCATATAAAGTCAGAATTGTGTGATATAAAGTCAGAATTGTGAGTTATAAAGTCAGAATTGCATCATAAAGTCAGAATTGCGAGATATAAAGTCAGAATTGTCAGATATAAAGTCAGAATTGTGAGATATAAAGTCAGGATTGCGAGATATAAAGTCAGGATTGCGAGATATAAAGTCAGAATTGCATGATATAAAGTCAGAATTGCATGATATAAAGTCAGAATTGCATCATATAAAGTCAGAATTGAGATATAAAGTCAGGATTGCGAGATATAAAGTCAGAATTGCGAGATATAAAGTCAGAATTGCATCATATAAAGTCAGAATTGCGAGATATAAAGTCAGAATTGCATCATATAAAGTCAGAATTGCGAGATATAAAGTCAGAATTGTGAGTTATAAAGTCAGAATTGCATCATATAGTTGTAATTACCTTGTTTTATTTTTTATTTCATGGCGGAAACAAGCTTCCATAACAACTCACTCTAAACACTTAAATGCATTTAATATAATTTTAAACTATAATAGATTTTCATTTAATTGTGTCCATTGCATTCAGTTTGCACTGAAAAGTAAGCTAAAGTGTGCTTCTTTTTCACAAGGACCCCAGAGACCTGAGCGTGGGCTCTTTTCACTTGGTTCCTATGAAGGGCCTACAGTAAAGCTTGGCATCTATTGAGTATCATAGAGGAGAGGGTATTTACCTTCAGTCACTTCATGCAGTTTTACTGACCAAATGCAAATGTCCTCCAAGACACATTTGAGGTGGACAGCCCTCCAATTCACTCAGAGAAGATGCGACTTGTGCTTGTTTTACAGGTGTCCTCTGAGGAAGGAAACATGTCTGGCCTGTTTTGCTGATTATCAGCCATCACAATCGTTCACAACCCGTGCCGTGACCCTCTCCTCAAAGCCCAGTGCTCACTGAGCGGGTTTGGGTTACATTGTCTCAGCACTTCATCCCTCATGACATCCAACATGGTTCAGCTTGAGGATAGATCCACTTTCCTCTTCAGACTGACACAAGATCAGATGTCTCTTATCTCTGATCTCAACCACCACCAGCTGATGGTTCAAAGCGACAGTTCATGTGTTTAGAGTCAGCACTAAACCAGCACTACAAGTTTTCAGGGTGTAGGAGGAGTTGGGTCAGATTGACAGCGTTCCCTGTAGTGTAAACCCTGCTGTGTTTGCATCCTTAACCTGACTTTTTCAGAAATGAAATAATCAGATAGCTCTCACTGATGGCTGTTAGGAGGTGTCTGAGCTGTGCTAGAAGCTATTTGCACTTGTATTGTGCATTAAGGGAAGCCTTTAAAGCAAGGCTGTCCAATCCTGCTCCTGCAACTGTCCAGCAGAGTATAGCTCACACCCCAATTAAACACTCCTGAACCAGCTAATTTAGAGACTTCCAGAAGCTTTAAGGCAGGTGTGCTGAGGCAAGTTGGAGCTAAACTCTGCATGACAGTGGACCTCCAGGAGCAGGTTTATAGACACCCCTGCCTTAAAGTCAGTGAACTGTTGGTCTAAGACAGATGCAGGGTCATAAATTAATGAGGGCTTGTGGACGTATCACAAATGAATGGCATAGTTTCTTCATAGTTTCATAGTTATTTCATTCTATGGGGTGCCAACTTCAAGGAGATACCAGAATGACTCAAAAATGCCCGTGCACTGTTAAACAAAACTGTCGTGATTAAAGAGAAATTACATTTAGGGTACGTTTACACAACAACGACGTGCTTAAAATGTAGAACTTTTTCCTTTGAGTTTTCCACACACAGACGACACCATTGTCAAAACGATCCCCATTCATATGAATCCGTGAAAACGACTAAAAACGCTGTATTCTGCTGGCAGGCCATTAGATGCCGATGAAACACTATAGACTGAACATGTAATACACATGTGCATGACGTCATTGTTTTCACAGATTTGGGTTTTTGTTGTTTACAAGGACACTGTTTTCAAAACCTTGCATTTTGAAACCTGTTTTCAAAAGTTTGCATTTTCAGGCACCCAAAACGCTGTTGTCATGTAAATGAATGGCCCAAACGCATAAAAAGTTTTACGTTTTTAGCTGCCGTGTAAACAGCCCCTTAGATTTTCTTTTTTCTTTTTACGAATTTTTACAATGCTAGTAAGAGATTTGGTCTGCAGTGTTGACAGCTTCAGTGATTATAACAGGAGTTTTTGCGATAGTGCAGAACTCGTGCTGAGCTCAAGTCATTGACCGCTCCTAGTCAAGACCGAATGTTCTTTACTTGCATTTAAGTAGTCTGGTTCAGTGTTTGCTGTAATCTAGTCCTGCAGCTCTATCAGAGTTCCTCTGAACACCTCCACCTCCCCAGCTCCACCTGTCGAGATCTGCTGCAGGATTGATGTGTGTGTATTTATGCAGCAGCAGCAGATCTTACATGCTCACATGTGTATTTATCAGCAGTAGTAAGTTCATACTTGCTCTGCAGCAGCAGCAATAATCAACAGCAGCAGCAGATCTAGTCCGCCAAGACCAAATACATTAACATTGCCATATTCAATAACTTTCAAGTCAAATCTATTTTGAGCGTTGTCATTATTGAATTAAACTTCGGGGGGAAAAAATTACAGTGTAGGCTGATACAGTATAATTATATCAAAGGCGTCCTTGATTATGAGTTGCCTTTTTTTTTTTTTACTTTAGTTAGTGTGTAATGTTGCTGTTTGATCATAAACAACATCTGCAAAGTTACAACGCTCAAAGTTCAATGCAAGGGAGATATTTTCTTTCAAAGAAATCGCTTTTTATGGACTACAACCCCCCGAGGGTCAATTCAACACAAAAGATGAACATGACGGCACATGCTAGTGGATGAGTTGAATCAACTCCACAGCAACTACATCAATTTATCCACTAACCATTCAGAAACGTCCAGTTTCATTCTAAAAGTTGTAACTTCTTCCTGAGTCTCTCCATCAGTGTCGACTCCGGTTTGAACAATGTGAGGCTGAACACTTTCGTCATTTTGGCTGCGTGAGATTCTCCAGCTTTGTTGTTGTTGAGCTGTTAAAGCTCCGCCCTCTTCTGGAAAGCGGAGCTCATTTGCATTTAAAGGGACACACACAAAAACGGCGTGTTTTTGCTCACACCCAAATAGAGGCAAATTTGACAAGCTATAATAAATGATCTGTGGGGGATTTTGAGATGAAACTTCACAGACACATTCTGGAGACACCAGAGACTTATATTACATCTTGTGAAAAGAGCATAATAGATTTAATAGTTACATGTTGAATGCCACCTTTGAGCAGTATTATGCTGTCTGTGTGAATAAAAATGAATGCCATGTAAGATGCAGCTTCTGTGCCACCTTTGCAGTGTAAAGATTATTTTTTGATGATAAAAATGTATTTGTAGCAGCCTATTTGTTTATTTAATTCATTAAATCAAAGTATTTCACACTACAAGCAGAGTCAATTCTAGTGGCAAATAATGATCCTTAATCCAAAGTGCATTCCTGATCCTGGACAGATGTGTGATGGTTTCTTGCATTTTTCCACAGGGATGTTGAGTATGGTGGTGTGTACACATATCAGGTCCAAACCATCTCCAGTCGGAGCGAGAGCGAGCCATCACCTCCGTTCACACACCGCCTTGGAGCGCCGTACTGTGGAGACGGTCTCATCCAGAGGTGAGATCAGACATACAAAACATACAGAATGTAAACTGGAGCATATCAAGCTACTGTTGAATAATATACAGTTCTTGAAGCATCTGGAATCACAAAATGAATTGTGGTTCATTAATTTACCTATATCAGAAGAATCTGTTAATATATGATGTATTTATTGGATAGTGGGGGCCTTTGAGTCTCTTCTGATTTACAGGATCATCACATTAACCTTGAGGCTCGTCCACTGCCTCAACAAAACATCTTAAAGTTGTTGGGAAACATACTGTCATATATCCACACCGCACACTTTAAATGTTCATATAGAGGTTCATGCTTTTAGCAACATAGATTTATATCCACCAAGGGAAATCATCAATATTAAGTTTATTATATATACATTGATTTATTTCAGGTCCCAGGGAGAGGAATGTGATGATATGAACACTATGAATGGAGACGGCTGCTCCGGCCACTGTAAGAAGGAGCCGTTTTTTAACTGTATTGGTAAGTGTTGAGAGAAACCGTAAGTGCATCAGCAGCTCATTACAGCCATCTGTCATACGGCTACGACAAAAGTGTGGCACGCTTTTAAACGTACTCAATGCAGTACGTCAGTTTTGGTTGACAGTTTTGCGAGATGCGTTACCGCCTCGCTCCGAAAAAAGCATCTCTGAGAGCAGCACTTTAGGAGTTATAGCTTAGATGAGCTCTTCCCTCCAGAGCCAAAGCTATTTTTTATCAATAGCATTATGACATCCTTGTAAAATCTGTAAGAAGTTTAATTCAAAACGAACACACTATCAAATGTCTTGGCACCTTCTCCCTTTCTGTATTATTCATAATAGAATGCTTTCAGGTCTCTGGAAGGAAAGGTTACGTCACTGAAAGACAGCAGTAGGGTAATTTTGTTTACTGTTAGAAACAAATGCAAAGCCTCTCATAAGTGTAAAACAGACACTCGTAGCTACTGTTCTTGATATAGAGCACATCAGTGACACCTATTCAGTGTTCAGCAGCTTGGCTCGCCATGGACCAGCGCTACCAACTTGTTGTGAGTGGACGGACTTACTTATTTCACATGCGAAAGGGTTAGCCGATCACAACAGCGAGCGTTTAGATATTTAGTAGAAGTCTTAAAGGTACAGTACCAAAAAAAAAAAGGCCCATTTTATCCCAAATGTCAGAGAGAGGGTGTTTATAAACACTAATACAACTAATAAAGTGTTAAATACACTTTTCTTTTTGTTCAGTAAGATTTTTTTATTTTTTTGAAAGAATTTATTAGTTTTATTCAGCAAGCATGCATTAAATTGACCAAAAGTGACAGTAAAGACATGGAAATGTTGCAAAAGATTTATATTTTAAATATGTGTTGTTCTTTTGCACTTTCTAATCATCGAAGAATTCTGCATCACAGTTTCTACAAAAATACGAATCACTTTTTTCAACATTGATAATAATCATAAATGAGCATCAAATCATCATATCAGAATGATTTCTGAAGGATCATGTGACACTGAAGACTGGAGTAATGATGCTGAAAATTGAACTTTGATCACAGGATATAAATTACGCTTTACTATATATTCACATAGAAAACAGCTGATTTACATTGGAATAATATTTCCTGCATTTCTGATCAAATAAATACAGCCTTGGTGAGCAGAAGCGACTTGATTGATATGATTCCTCTTTTCAGACTGTTAGTGATATATAAGCACCATTTTCAGAATATCAGGCATTGACGTTTTTGTCTGAGAGTTTATTTCTACCATTTGCTGAAGGAGCCACATCTGTGTGGCAGCTTGAAAGATTTGTGTTTTTGTGTGGAACCATCAGGCACCATCATGAATGAACCGTTTGTCTTTCTGACTGTGCAACTGATTGTTTTTTTAGCTGGATTCCGCTGAACCAAAGATAGCGTTTGGTTTTCCTTATCTCAATATTGTGTTTGAATTAGGTTGTCCAGAGACAGTGCAATTGCTCGTCTCATTGTCTCTGAGGTATATAACGGTATCACGGGTACGGTGTGGCACAGACGTGCATATGGCTGTGCGCAAGGCCACGTGAATGCTAGGTGTGTGTGTGTGTGTGTGTGTGTGTGTTTGTCCCCCTCTGCAGCCCCTCGTTTCAACATCAGCAGAGCTGAGCAGAGGGGAGCTCTGGAATTTATGTGAAGGCTCGAGCCAACTTGGCACGGCATGCCTCCATCCTCCTTGCTGGAAACCCTTACACTGAGAGACAGACAGGCAGAAAGAGAGACAGCCTGTGTCTCTTTATCACTAAATATATGCTCATTATCACTATTTTTGGCTCGGTCTTATTCTGTACACAGTTCATTTTTCTCTATTATGTGCTCGACTGACGTGGCTTGTTTAATTTATTAAATTGGTAACACTTTACAATAAGGTCCCATTGCATTAGTTTAATTAACATTTAATGTGTCCCTGTTCTGCTTCTTTTCTGATATTACCTTTCATGTAGTGTGAAACATTTGTTTATGAATGTAAAAGGTCTGCAAAGTTTCAAGGATCAAAGTGCAGATAAACAGTTGTTGTCTCTCAAATGAGTCGAAAGTAATTCCAGTCTCACTTCTTGCATGAACCCATGTAATTTTGTAACAAATTTGCATAATGCCAGCCCATGGTCTTCATTGGCTGCCTGTGAAAAACGTCTGCTTTGCTCCGCCCTCAATCACTGTAGTTGTATCTGAGACTGGAAGAGTTTAGTTTGTGTTGTTCATGTCGAGAAGACGCTGTTTTCTGCTGCCAAAGCAAATCCACTTTGATGCACTTCCAAAGGATGAGACTTGCACTTAAACTGATACTGTAAAACTGTTCACATTTATCAATTGCAGAGGAAGCTTCCGGAGCTGAAATTCAGATATGGTAATGGCCGTTTGGTATTCAACATACGCTGTAAACAGTCGACCAATCACAACAGAGGGGGTCATCTGACCGAGCAGAGCAGGCTCTCGGAAAGTCGGAGTTTAGAGAAACTGAACCGTTTCACTAACCCCACAATTTACATAAACCCCGCCCCTGAGAACACACAACAAAGGGGGCGGGGCCATGTTGGGCTGCTTTAGAGAAGAGGAAGAGTTGTTGTAGTAGAGTGTTGTTGTCATGCCGTCATTTTACGCCGGACTGCTTCACAAACGAGGGTCAATTCAACACAAAAGATGAACATGACGACACATGCTAGTGGATGAGTTGAATCAACTCCACAGCAACTACATCAATTTATCCACTAACCATTCAGAAACGTCTAAAAGTTGTAACTTCTTCCTGAGTCTCTCCATCAGTGTCGACTCCGGTTTGAACAATGTAAGGCTGAACACTTTCGTCATTTTGGCTGCGTGAGATTCTCCAGCTTTGTTGTTGTTGAGCTGTTAAAGCTCCGCCCTCTTCTGGAAAGGGGGCAGGAGCAGCAGCTCATTTGCATTTAAAGGGACACACACATAGGGGCAAATTTGGCAAGCTATAATAAATGATCTGTGGGGTATTTTGAGCTGAAACTTCAGACACATTCTGGGGACACCAGAGACTTATATTACATCTTGTGAAAGGAGCGTTATAGGTCCCCTTTAGTGCTTTAGAAGTGTTGTTCAACATTTGTTCATGTTAACAAACGGAACCTTATTGTTTAGTGTTGCCAATAAATTTTGTTTAAATTTGTTTTTAAATTATTAATTTTACTAAATTTGTAAAGGGTCTCTTTCTTAGTGTATTGTGCACTGTTGATCATCATTTTATTTGCAGCACTAATATTCAGTTTGTTGATAAGATGCCAGATAGACAGAGTAGGAGTGGATGGAGACACAATGTGGGAGAGAAAATGTGACTTGGAGAATGAGAAATAGTGAGGATGAATATTGAAGGAGAGAGGCTAAAACTCTTAAATGAGGAATAGTGGCTCCAGGGCCTGGAAAACTCATCCCAAATATCCCAAAACTCAACAGCTCTCCTGTCTTACTCACGGCCCTGGAAAACCTGATGTATCCGAAACCTGAAAAACGCTGCCTTCGGAGGTAGGAAAGCATGAAGGCACATCTGAAACCAATGTTTGCGCAACATCCTGTCTGCTAAGATGCCTTCATCTGCCCGGATTCTGAAGGCAGTATAGATGTGTCCGGGGTCCAAAATTAACACCCGGCAGCGGCAAATCTGAGAAACTACTCCGCAATTGGCCGGTAACCTTATTAGGACCTGCAGCATGATGGTTTTAAGTTATATTTGAGAAGGACAGTCTGACCCTCACTGTTGTAGATTACGTGAGTGATTCAGATCAGGCATGCAAGCCGCCTGCTAAATAAAACATCTGTTGCCATTCTTTGGAGCTCCATGTGGTGACACATATGTTGAATATTGCTCACATTAAGCCATCAAAGTGAACATTTTCGGAGAAAAATCACGAGTCTTCACATTCTTGAAGTGGGTATGCGAGTGCAACACAATGACCTGTTTGTCCTCAAAATGCAAAATACCGTTTCATGGCTAGTAGAAATATTTATTTTTGAATTCACTCGTCATTGGCAGGTGTGGATGTGTCCTTTACTTCACTGCCTAATGATATCCAGCAATCATGTGTGCGTCGTCTAAGAACACAAACAAGGCCATTATAGTTAAAGGGAAAATGGAAACACATAAAAAACATTCCAATGATTCCTAAACTCACTTTTGGGCATCTTTCACAAGTGGTACATTTTCAGAACTCTTAGTACTAAACTTTAACAGATCATCATATTTTCAGTTGACTTCTCTACACAAAATCACTACTTTTTCATCATACCTAATAATTTGTTTAATATAGACATTCTTTCAACCTACAGGCTAATGGGAAAAAGTGTCTATACCTACATTTTTATAAACTGTCTCACCTATAAGTCTGCATGCAATTCACCACAGTTTCCAGCTGAAATGAACACTATTGGCAGTAAAACCCCACCAACCTCTATTCCTTTTCACACAGATTATGATTACAGGGGCAGATTATCGATTAACAATGTATTTTTTGTGTGGCATCTTTAATACTCAAAACACATTTACCATAGTACATGATTTCTAAACTACATTTTCACTAAACTGAATTTGTCTCTAAAAGAAAGGACATTCTCTGTAAATTTAGGCAAACTTCTCTTCTACATCGGCTCAGCTACAATATGGTGTCCCTCAAGGGTCAATTTTAGGACCCTTGTTATTTTCATTGTACATGCTTCCCCTAATCCCGTATTTCCAGTTTCTTTTCTGAACTGGAAATACACATTTCTGATGCGTATAATAACAACCAACATAAAACACTGACAGAATAGCTCTCTGTTTTGGATAAAACTGACCATGCTTTTAGCGCTACTCACCAGATATTTGTGTTGTGGAAAGAAGCAGCAGCGTGATATCATTTAGCAGAAATGTTGCCACTGGCACATATTTACAATAAGCATGAATTTTATTTAAAGCAGTATACTCACATAGTGCTGTAAACTTAACTTTTAATTTACATTTTCCTATTCATTTTATTACATTATCAACATATAAACTTGAGATCTTTATTTCCTCTGAATTTTATTTGGATTAAGATGGAACTGTGAGGACAGAGGTTTTCAATCCCTGCACTTGGAAAATAAGAGAAGACTCCAGAAAAGCAACAATTTCTGCTGTTTTTGTTCTGGCAGTTGAGTCACTGAGTTCAGGCTTTATTTACTGTCATTAAACAGTACTTTTTCTATAACTTAAAAAAAAAAAAAAAAAAAAAAAAAATGTACAGTATATTTGGGGCCAGATTTATCGAACAGGGCAAATTAGTGTGAGAGCGCAATTCCAATAAAGAGCCAATGGAAGTGGAAAGTTCTGCGCATGATCTACTGATGGCATGCAAATTAAAGAACACAGACGCAGCTGGATCATTCCCATAATGACCAATGCAATCTACCAAGAGCATGTCACAAACCACGTCTGGTTTAAGACATGCTTTTTTTTTGCTGCAAATACCAGTAAACTGACTAGCGCAAACCTAAAACACCTTGCATGATTCATTTAAATACTCTCCCCCCATAGAGTTTGGGTCTGAAAGGGAAACTCTTACAAATGCATATGCAGAAAGGTCAGCCTCAAAAATAACTGTTCACACCTTTTCAGCGCTAATTTTTCACTGTGTCTCTTTAGTAAATCCTGACAGTGGCTTTTTTAACGCCAAAAGAGGGTTTGTGCTGGTGCGAGCTGTTAGTAAATCTGGCCCATAGTGTTGAGAATTTATTTGATGCTAACATGAAAAACTTTGTCTTTCTCAAACATGAATATGTACATGTGTATGTGTGTGTGCAGATGAGCCGAGCATGTGTTACTATTATGACGGCGACGGCGTCTGTGAAGACTTTGAGCGGGAGACAGGCGTGAAGGACTGTGGCCTGTACACGCCGAACGGTTTCCTGGACCAGTGGGCCACCACAGTGGAAGTGTCCCATGAAGAGAGGCTCTACTGCCCAGCCGACGTGGCAGCAGGATATCCTGCTATTACTAAGGTTTGTGTCCACCTATATTCCTTCTTAAGATGCATTCACACCGATAGCAATGGAGGTTGTTTGCTTGTGGGTGTTTCAGCTTGGCTTTATAAGGAGGGCAATCACGTCAACTCACTGTCGTCAGTGCATTGCATCATTATGCATTTGTATTGCTCAACTTTGTCTTGCCAATGGTTGCTCAAACAAACAGTTCTTATTGACATTGACTGGTCACTTTTGTTGCTATAAACTGGGCTCAGCTTGAATTACTTTTAGACGCTTTGCATGTTCGTGGACCAGCCACAGTTGATTCACCTGCTATCTGATGATGTCGCACACAAACAAACTTTCTTATTTTCACAAGCTCTAATGTTATTGGCTGACTTAAAACGTATGCTATTAGAGGTTTTTACCAGTCTAAAATCTTTGTTTGGAGGTTTTTGATGAGAAAGTCTGAGGTTAGGACTGTAACCCTTGTTCCCTGAGAAGGGAACTAGACGCTGCGTCGAAGATGACACTTTGGGGAATGCCTCCAGCATGATAACGTTTGAAGCATGTATGGAAATAGTTCAATCTCAACTGATGATGTCACGCGTAACGGTGTACACAGAAGCTACAAAGGGGAGCTGGCACGCAAAACTATTAGCTACTGATAGGTTGAAGCAAGTCGTTCTCAGGCACTCAGGAGGTGTGGCAAAGGTATGCGGTTACAGTCGTAACTCAAGACATTCCATTTTGAGGGAACTCGCGCTGTGTTGAAAAGGACACTTTGAGGAACAAAATGCCCATTGTGCCACACTGACTAGTGCCTGTCCTGGTGTGAAGCTTGTCAGGCACAACTCTGGACGTGATGACTTGAGAACCTGGTGTGGAGGGCAGATCGCAGCTATACTATCTTATGAAGGTGTGTGGTGAGGCCCAGCCAGCTGCATTACAGACCTCTTGAAGGGAAACCCCCCGATGGCACAGCTTTAGAGAATGCCACTCCTCTAGTCAAGTGGGCCTTTATCAGGAGAGGTGAAGGCAAAACTGCACGCCTCGTATGCTGAAGAGATGGCCTCAACAATCCATCTGCTAACCATCTGCTTAGAGGCAGGAGGACCATTCTTAAGTGACCCAAAGCACACAAGTAGCTGGTCCGACTTCCTCCAACCCGAGGACCTACGTATGTAGGCCTCCAAGGCTTGGACAGGGCATAATAGGTGTAGCCTTCTTTGATCAGCTGACACATGTGGTGGTGGATGAAAGGCCTGCAGGATTACCGACTGTGCCACATTAGACGGCACTTTGGGCATGTAGCCCGGCCTAGGGTGGCCTTAACTCTCCCAGGAGCAAACTCGAGGCAAGAGGGAGCAACAGAAAGAGTCTGCAGGTCCCCACCTCTCTTAATGGACGTAATGGCTAGCAGGAAGGCCACTTTAAGAGAGAGAAACTTCTCCAACACCTCGTCAATAGGTTCAAAGGGATGTCCCTTTAAGAACCACTGCCAAGTCCCAAACAGGAACCCTGGCTTGGATAACAGGCCTCATCCTCCGAGCATGAACGATAAGTTGGTGTTTTGCTTTGCCTCTTGAAACCTCTCAATGACAGTATTTGCCATGTCACTGAAGAGGCCAGAAGAGGGTGAAAGCACTGTCCTTCTCAGTGATGCCCAACAAGTTCAGCCACAAAAGTCTCTCTGTAGCCACTAATGCTGCCATGAAGCTGCCATCTCCTCAGTGGCTGGGAGAGACAAGTCTGCAGCTCGATGCAGTTCTTTAACTCCCTGAGGTCTGAAAACACGCCGGCGCGTTTTGCAGGATTTTTTTCACATTGCAGCAAAACAGACTTAAAATACTCCGTCATTTCTTGTCATAGAGACATAAGTAATATATCAATTGAAACTATAGAATGTCTTCTTTTATTTGTGTACACTCAGAGTAAAAACACAATGTTGTGCTTTTTGTAAAATAAAGAAAACTAACATGATGCGTGATCTCTCGTCTCCCTCTGAACGAAGTCCAATCTGATAGTTCTCAGAAAATGAACTGTAACTTATGAATACTAATGACAAAAAAAAATGACACTTATGTCTAAAGAAACGTTGAAATGTCAGGTTTTAAATCGTGTAAGTCAAATCGAAAACAAACATTCTGTGTTTATGTAATCTGTATGAAAAGAGAGCCATGTCAGAAGTCTGTTATTCAGCTCATTACCCGCTAATGCGGCCACGCCCACGGAGCCAGCGCTATTCAGACGCAAATTCTGAGTCAATACTTGTATGCATCGTCTCAATCGTGTATTTATTGTCTTGAAAAGTGTTTATTTGGATGTTAAAGCCATGGTTAGCGATCTCTAGAAGACATGCTGTTAGTTCCTAGTTCCTTTTCTTCTTTATATGAATTTGTGGCCTAAAGTTGCACAGAGCGCCCTCCGGCTGCAAGTATGAATTGAAAACACAGTATCCAGCACTCATAGTGATGACAATAAATATTGAATAAATATTACTCCTCAGTATAGAAAATTGACATAAATATATAAGAATCCATCAATATTTCTCCAAATGTGCATGCTTTTAAGCTAAAAGCTTATATGAAATGCCATAGAGGTAACACAATTGTTCAGACACTTTGCATCACAGAAATACATTATATTTCAAAGAATATAATAGAATACCATTATTTTAAATTGTCACAGTATTTTAAATTTCACAGTATTGCTGTTTATGATGAGCTGAGACATTATTACAGAGGGGTTTTTTTTCACAGCCTACCTGACTGAAAGGCCTCATTAATATGCAAGTCATTTCAGGTCATTATTATGTGATTCTTTTATCTTCTCAGGTGTAAATGGCCCATTATTCATGATGATTCCCGCCTCCACGCATACTGTGTTTCTTGACAAAAAGTGTCGGTCCCACTTTATATTAAGTGGCCTTAACTACTATGTACTTACATTTAAATTAATCATTTGATACAATGCACTTATTGTGTACATACATGTTTTTACATTGTACTTATATTTTAAAAACACCTGCATGTAATTACATCTGTAATTAATTTCTGTAATTACACTTATAATTACACTGTTGACCCATCCCTTACACCTTACCCCTACCCTTAAGCCTACCCATACCACCAAACCTGTCCCTAACCTTACCCGTATCCCACCTCAATAGCAGCAAAAGTGTTTTGCAATTCAATATGAACCCAATAAGTACATTGTACTTATTTTTTGATGTAATTACATAGTAGTTAAGGCCACTTAATATAAAGTGTCTTACAAAAACTAAATCAATATATTGTTTTATATGAAAGAGTAGTCAGCATAATTTTTACATAATTCTGAAGCAAAAACTCTAGTCTACAACCTCCAATACCCAGAAGTCTTGTGAACACAGATTTAATATACTTTTTTTGGCCTTATTTCAGTGACTTAAGTTTTTTGTTTTTTCAATAACCACGCATAAACATTATTCCTTCAAAAATACAAACATGTACATACATGTTCCTCACATATTATGGTAGCCTAGTTTGTGCTGAATACAGTGTAATGACACTTTTGTCATTAATATGTTCATGAACAACTGAAAAAAGCACAAATGTCAGGGCATGTCAAAACTTCTCCAAGCCCCAAATCAGCCTCAGACTCCAGAGGGTTAATGTCGTTCAGCCCGACCTTCCAGCTAAATCTTTTAATAAGTCGGCCTGGTATGCCTGCATAATGCCCGTCATATGCAGGCATGCACCAGCTTGACCTGCTGCCATATACAGTATGTCTTGCCCACCAGTGCAGATGTTGTGCGACAGGGTTTGGTGGGCAGTGCCAGGGTCTTAAGGGATGACACAGCGTCAGGGTCTCCTCAACCTGTGGCATCACCCCATAGCCATTCAAGCCTAGGATGGAGGAATAATGATGTACAGTTGGGCTTGATATTCTTGATGAGAACAACTTTTTTCCACGATCTCGACACCTCAGTGTGGAGATCAGGAAAGAAAGGCAGACCCCGACATGAAGGCTGTGACCGGCTGTGACCGAGCCTGCAGGAAGCGCTCATCAAGTTTACTTTTCTTTTGCTCTTTCTGCTTCTCTGATGGCCATTTGATATTTTATTTGGCCACTGCTCTGGTCACGACCTCCAGCAGCTCCTCAAAAGCAGTGGATTGAGGTGGTGAATGCTCAATCCCTCCTACCTCGATGTTTAGAACATCTAGATCCTCAGAACTAGATAAGGCTTCCGACACCTGAATGGGAACAATGGAGCTGGTTGATGAGAGCTGACAAATGGTCGGAGCTGCCTTGAGCTCCTCAACAGCTCCATTTGCGTTCCATATGATTGTAAACGCCACACTGCCTCAGCAGACACGGGTCCAGAACCATGGGGAGCATGAGTCTGGCCTATCTCATCAAACAGGGCCAGACGGGAGCAGAGCGTTCTGAGCGGCAGCACCTCTCAACTCACACAAGCAGCACCCTCGAGCACGGCCCGTGCATGCTCCGCTCCGAGGCACATAACACAGAGCGAGTGTGCGTCCCCGTCCGTGATGTATCTAGGACAGGGAGAAGCACACTGCTTATATTGCCTCTCACTCTGCATTATTTTTATTTGAAATATATAGACATATGCTTTGCAGCTGGGACAGACAAAACCAAATAAGACTGACAACCACACAGAACATTTGCTGATGAGCAGAAGCTAACGCTGTAGTGTTCCGACTCCCCTTTGTAGCCTCCATGTATGCGGTCACATGTGATGTCATGACTCAACACCAATCGAGACTAGTTTCACACGTGCTTCAGACGCCATCACGCTGGAGGCGTTCCACAAAGTGTCGTCTTCGACGCAGCATGAGTCTCCTCAAAAGGAAACAGACTTCATTCACCCCAATGGAAAGCGTATTTACAATATGAAATATTTACTATCCTCTATTTAGTGCAGCATGTGACATTCATCATACAGGAAATAGTAAAAGTTAGAAACCTAGAAACTCCCTAGTAACAATTCAGAAGATGCAAGCAAATGCATAATAATGCCAGAAAATGCAGACACCCAAAAACCTAAAAACACCATTCATATTTTCTTATATTCTAACATACATGAATGTATTAAATAGTTTATATCTAATTTGTTTGTGTACAACATGGTCTAGTTTTAAAACTATTTAACACTTTTAACCCTGTAAAGCCTGCCATATGAATTAATGGCCAATAGAGTTTATTTAACCTTTAAACAACATATTTTAAAAAAAGTTTGCATATGTGTTTTTGTTGAGTATCAAACGTGATCATCAGGCTTTTGAGGAGCCTTTATTGCCCTCCACAATAAAAACTAAACTGCATCATCATAAAACTAAGCATTTAAATATCATCTTACTGTTTAGTTTTTATTGTGGATGGCAAAACATATAATGCAATGCAATGATGACTGAGAGATGAACAAATAAATGCTCCTTAAAAGCCTGATGCATCAAATTTGATACTCAACTCACATTAAACTCGCATAAAAAAAAATGTATGGATAGTCAAGTAAACAATACTTGAAATATTACTAACAATATAAAAGTTATTCTTTACTTTATAAAAATCAGTAAAGGCACGTGAACCACAACCTAAAGAGTGATGTTTTTACAATCATTCTAAAAGGCCTATCAATCAGGTGACAAAAGAATTGTGAATTGTGTGCATCTGTTTTTTTTTGTTTTGTTTTTTTTTCCCAAAATTGGGCCTTTTGGAAATCTTGTAGACTTTTGCAAAATATGGTCCTTTTCATGGAAGAACTTTGGCTTGCAACAAATACTTGCCGTAGTTCCTTCCGTAAGACTGGAGATAAAATCTCCAGAGCGGAGTAGACCGTAAAGATGTCTGCGAAGTTACACGCCGACCTCGGTGTCAAGCAGCCCTCGTGCACGATGTCCTGGCCTATTTCCTTCTAAGAACAGACAGTGTAAAGTATTTCTGAGGAATGGCTGTTTCCTAAAATGTCCAAGAAGCAAACATTTCCAAAAATATCAATAGGTAGAATTCTGAACATGTTTTCATGGGTCGATCCACTTCATTCATACATGGCTCTAGCTTCATCTGGCTCTTAGAGTGCCATCTGCCGTCTGTAGAGCGGTCTGAAGTGGCCCTGCAGTAAACACAACCCAAGGCGCCTCTATCAGGGCTACTTAAAGAGCTCTTAAATGCTTTGAAATGCTTGTGTTGTTTTGTTTTCTTCGGCTGTTTGTTGTGTCCTCTCCTTCAGAAGGGTTTGGACATGTCCCGTACCTTCAAGGGCCCGTTCACCCCTGTAGGGACATGAGCGTAGCCGATAGGGATCAGCTGGGATGTTTTCAGAAGAGAAGAGAAGACGAGCGCAGAAGGGGAGGATGGGTCTGTGCATCAGATGCCAGTGGGCCTAGAGCCACGGCTTCAAACTATTTGCCATGAAGAAAAAACCAATCTTTAGGTCAAGAGAGCACATCTTCATTCGCATCTGAAAACTTACACACTGTAATGTCTCTGCTCACCACCTGACATTTTAAAGACCGTCTATGTATCTTATAACAGAAGAGAACACAATGTCTTTTCTTTATGTGTGGCCTGGAAGAGATTTCAGGTCATTTGCAGTAACACTAGCCCATTTTCATCCATTTGAACTCGAATTAACATTTAATACCAATTAATCAAAGAGATTCCAATGAATAGTCAGTCATCTCTCTTCTACATCACGAGTGCAGAGGAAGCATAAATTCATGTTTCAATTAAAGTAGTTATCTTGTTTCATGTTTCACAATGTTCATACCCATGGATTAACAATTAATCTTCGATATTGGAAAAAAAAAAAAGCTCTTAAATACTTTATTTCGGACAGTATTTCCTGAGTAGACTTTTTGGACAATAACTGTAATTACTCCAATTGGCACATTGTGCATTGTTGCAAGGCAATATTTAAAAATTAAGAATATTAATACATAGACTTATATAGACACTATATACTGTATATCTTTAATATACCAATTTTAGATGTGTCAAAACTAAAAGAAAAGCCAATTTTTAGATGTAACTCGATTAAAAAAAAAAAAAGTGAAAGTGAAAAAAATGCATTGTTGTAGTCTTAGTATCTTCATTTAATGTTACTCTTGACAAGTTCAGATTTCTTAAAACATGCATATTAATAGATTTTAATGCATTCATTTGATATAAACTTTTGATATAAAATTTTTTCATTTATTATTCATTTTGTTGGCATTATTCGTGCCTTTCTGAATAGGGTATTCAGCTTTGGGCACATCCCTATTTTGCATAATAGCATGCAATGTGTGTGCTACTTGCATTTTGTAAGAATAATGACTTAAACTACTATAATTTGGCAAGTGTTTGCATTTGCTTTTATATAGAACATGGTCACAACAGTGCGTGCTTAAAAGCATAGGAAGAAAGTCTTCGGGTTGTTACACAGACCAGCTAATCGGGCATCAGAATTACTGTTGAATTATTTAAATAATTACCTGCTCCTAATTTTACCTGTCTCCTGGGCAAACTGCTAGCAGGGTCATTTGAGGTACTTCTTACACCTGGCAAAGCACAAATGGGACTCCGCTGTAATAATGCTTGAACAGAACATCTTGTTCATGTAGTGGCACCATTGGGATTCTGCTTTTAGCTGACGCTGGACCAGAGGGAATTCACCAGTTAACTGTAAGTAAGCACATGTTAGCATAGTGAGGTCACATAACGCAGCCAGCTGATCTGTAAAGCGCCCATGTTCCTCAGTGAGCGATGACGCAAACTCCATTGCCCTGGAGACGTATGACGGCATACAGGAGAGCATTGTGCTGCTGGAGTCTGCGTGTGAACAGACTCTACCGCAAAACGCTGGCAAGGTCTTACAAGGTGGGAGAGTCGGATGAGTTGCGCCCATTTCTTGTTGGGTCACTAATCGTCTTCAGCAATGCCGTCATCTCTGTGCAACCAGAAAAGAGGCCATTGATTCCTGTAGCTCAAGCAGTAGAGCATGGCGCTAATGCCAAGGTCATGGGTTCGATTCCCAGGGAATGCATGTAATGATAGAATTAAATGCGATGGATATAAAAGGGTCTGCCAGATGCATAAATGTAAATGTAAGGATTTGCCATACACTGCTTCAGTTATTCCAGATGGTAAAGACTGGACTTTAAAAGACAACCTCCATTTGCACTGCTGGCTGTTAACATGTCAGGGTTTTTGGAAGCTTGTTGAACTAGGGCTGTTTATGTGATGTGGAGGTAACTCACAGACGGAGTGCTCTTGGGAAACCTTTGGCCAACCGCACATTTTCCTTGTATGCCCACAGAGGCAAGAGCCAACGCTTCAGGCCTGACACCCTAGATGAAGCCATAGCCGCCCGGTGCAGAGATCAGTACTGTCATAGTTCATCTGGGAGAACTTGATATGGCTGAGGTTGCACCTAGAGGTGGTCCCACGTTTCCCTTATTCTGTGAGCACATTTGTGGCAGACTTTTGAGCCTTTCTGCGTGGCTACCAAAGGATGTTACCTCACATGGCGGATTTTGTGCAGGGTTCCCTCATGTTTGGGATTTGAACCTCACAAAGCTCTCTCGATGAATATCTTGCAGATGTTAGTTGGCTAGTTGGCAAAGCCTCATCATATTTGTCCCAATTTTGCTGGAAAAACAAGTTCAGGTTTATCCAATGTGGGCAGGGAAAATAAACAAGCAAATATGCAAATAGATTCCAAATAAGAAACACTCGTTTCCCTTAAAATGGTTTGTGTATGCAGAGGAAAATCCTTTAGCAATAGTAGAGTTGAAAGTCTTTAAGCTTGGAAAACAAAGACGAAATGCCTCTAAATGTTCACAGTGACACAAGAAGCCAAAATGTGCTTAATAGTTAGCATGAACACTCTTCATGGACATCACTTTGCAGCCAAAATGCTTCTAATTTGAGAGATCTTGCAAAAGAAATGATTTTTCCCTTAAAAAATGCATTTTTGCTCAAAGACAAAATGACACTTAATACTTAAAACAACAGTTTCTGGTTCATTTAAGCCACACTGTTAAAGGGGGAATTCACTCCTGGCAAGATGGGCTTTAATAAAACTTGGCTGTCTATGCAGTAGAAATGGAGAAAAAGGGCTGTGTTGTTCATTTTTGCCAAAAACTTTAACACCCATACTGCACTTTTGATTCTGGTACTGGCTCTTTGTCAATCTGACTGTCCTTTGGCAGGAATACAAAAAATGCGGAAGTTCGAGCTGTAGTTTTAACAAAAGCCCCAGAGTTGTCAATAATGGGGATATCTGAGTGCAGGTAACACAGAAAAAGAGTGCACAAACTTAATTTACACTACATACAGTTGCAAATCTGCAAACTATAGTGCTTTAGGCAAGTTATCTAGGGGCTGATTTGTTGCCAGGCCGCACAGAGCTGACTGTTTTTGTTGCATCGAGAAGCATGGGTTCCTCTGAGAATCCCGAGGTTTGCGGTGACTGCGTGCTTTGTTTTACCTCTGCAGAGGACACCTGTTGCATATCCACATCTTTTCTGAAGGACTGTTGAAAACATGCTGCTCTTTGGTGTGGCAAACATGGACACACCAGTGAACTCTGGCAGGCCTGAATCATTGGATTAGTTCATGTTCTTTTTTTTTTTTTTTAATGAAGAAGAGAAATACATGTTTGTCTTGCTGTCCATGATGGAGGGTTCAAGCTTGAGACTCCACCTGAACCCGGTTTACCCCCTAGGACTCTTTTGATTGGTTTTTGTGGTTAAGAAAAGGTGACGCTGGGGTGGTGGAAGGATGCCGGAAGGAGGACAGAAGCAGTGGCTTGTTCAGGCTGCATAAACATGTTCCTCCCAAACTTTTGTTAGGAATCCATATGAAGTCTTTTAGCATACACTGGAACCTGACAGTGAAGCCTTAACTGAACTGAGCAAGAAGAGTTCTGCCCGTGCGGTCAGAGGAGGCAGGAGGCCTCCCCCTGTGGCTCCCAATGATTCCTCTCCATTTCCCTTTTATCTTAAGTGGTGATTTACAAACAAAATCTTGGGGTTTGGTTGTGGGTTCTGTGTATATGTGTCTGTAGTAAGGTGGTGGTAGGGGGGGGCGTTCCACTCCAGAACTACACAGCTGGTACACATTAGCACTTGGACACAATTGTCAAACCATCCCAAGCTTACTTTGTTTTCAGGAGTGAACGCTTGAGGTTGTTTGCTTATAATTAACTTCACATCGAAACATCCAGTTGCTGGGTCGACCCTGGAGCTGGGTTGTAAGTGCAGTATTTCTGCACGTCGCCTGCTCTGTTTAACACAGTGTGGGACGCGGTGGTAAAAACAGCCGCAATTACATCACAGCGCAACTTTCTGCACTCGAGACTGCCCTGGCAAACCGCACCGAGTTCAGCTTTGCAGCTGTCAGTGATCCACCTTACTGACGAGACCAGCCTCGCTGCACAAGATCTCAGTCGAGTTCTTTCAGATCGGTTTTCTCCAACCGGCTCCGAGCACCGAGTGTTGATTTTTCCAGCTTCTTTTATAATTTACAGCCTGTCCTCGCATTCCAGTAACCTGTGGTTTGAGTCAATAAGTTGTAGATCATTTGTTTTATTGGTTTATTTAGCCCCTCATGCTGGGCTATTGGTGGGTCTTTCCTGGCGGTGGAGTTGTGGTTTTGCAGTGATGTCACAGGCCTGCTATGCATCCGCGGGGAGACTTCCACCACCCACTGATAGGTAGCTGTTCCTCAGATGACCTCATCAAATCAATGCATGCAATAAATACACGTGGATGAGCCCCGAAGCCAGGGTAAAGGTACGGTTTTGTACCTTCCCTTGTGGGAAAAACAAGTACACTTCAGCATAATTTTAAAAAAAGAGTACTCATTATGGAAACTAATATGAAGATTTCAGATGCAAAAGCTGCTAAATGCCACCTCAGCCAAAAATGAGATGATGATGATGATATTGAGTGAATGCTCTCCGCACATGGTATATGTTCATCAAATACTTTCGCTTCAAATCCCAGCGTCATCCAATTCAGAAATACCGGTTCGTTGGCAGAAACCACTAAACGCCACTTCCCTTTGTCAGAAAAAGTCCACAGAAGAACCAATCGGAAGACGCAAATCGAATCAAATGATTTCAAGTTGAATGACGGTGTGCATATGAGCCACCTTTCAGTTGCAGAGCTGCAAGTTTTTTATCATGTTTTGTCCATTTGACCATTGCCTACCCTACCTTTAAATGCCCGAAAACAATTTCAAGAGTAGTAAGTAAACACAACAGTGTTCCTTTTGCTGCTGTGAAAGTGACAGAAAGAGATGTTTTATTATGTCTTGTTGCCCAAAGAGGTGCAGAAAAAGACAAATTTGTTAAATACCAATTAATTGACTTTTGAAGTGACATTTTTGAAAATAAGGCATTATAATAACCTTTTCATATGGGTAGGTTTAGGGAAGGGTCAACAGTGTAATTATTGATGTAATTATAGAAATTAATTACAGATATACAGTATTTTATTACGGAAGCCCTGAAACACATGGTGGGAAAAAAAAAAAAAAAAAACTTGGTGGGGAGAAAAAAACCCCCAAAACTTATCTTGTTATTTCGACATATTAAGTCGTTATTTCAACATAAGTCATTATTACGACATAATATCTCGTTATTTCAAGATATTAATTCGTTATTTCAACATAAGTCGTTATTACAACATAATATCTCATTATTTCAAGAAATTAAGTCATTATTTCAACAAAAGTCGAAGTAATTATGTTGAAATAACGACTTAATATCTTGAAATAACGAGATATTATGTTGTAATAATGACTTATGTTGAAATAACGACTTAATATCTTGAAATAACAACTTAATATGTCGAAATAACGAGATAAGTTTTCGTTTTTTTTTTTCTCCCCACCAAGTTTTTTTTTTTTTTTGCCATGCGTTTCAGGGCTTCTGTAATTTTATACAGGTATCAGTATAAGCACAATGTAAAAATATGTATCTGCACAATAACTGCATTGTATAAAATTATTAGTTCAAATGTTAGTACATAGTTACAGACACTTAATATAAAATGGGTCCTTAGATTCTTTAAAATGTAGCTTTTTAAAATATACTTCTTCAGTTTCGAAGTACTCTAAATGTGCACATTCAATACAATTAAGCACACATCACAAAGGCTTTTTCTCCATTACACTAGCGTATGATGTTTATAGTTTTTTTGCTTTGCACAAACATGAAAAAGTGCATTCCTTGCATTCAGGGGAAAAAAGTGCCACCTGCGGTTACAGCGCTTGGAAATGCAATATAGCTTTATTCCTTGAGGGTTCAGATCATACATGACACATCAACAGATCTCTTGGTCAGATGATTCATTATTTTTCCGTGCAGTTTCCATAGTGTCTCCAATTACATGTATCATATTTCATATGGTCAGGAGATTGGGCGAAACATGGTGTCCTTGTCTAATGTCATGATGTGTACAGCTTTTTTTTTCAGCAAGGTTCGATAAAATCACTTTCACAGTATTCTCAACAGATCAGTTCAGGGTAGACACTGTTTCCAGAGCTGTCCACCTACAGCCAACAAAACAACACTGATACCAACCATAATCTTCTTCCTTACCAGTCAAGACGTGTTTAAGACCGTTAAATTAATTTGGTCTTTGGCCCTGCATATTTACAGAGGAACAAACAGAAAAAGGCATAAAAAAGACTGTTTTCACTGCAGTTCTCTAACAGTCATCCTGTATTTTAGATTGTTACATTTCAGGCTGTTTTTCTTAGCTGGGAGACAAGCTACTGTAAAACCAGCAAACTAACAAGTTTTTTTTCTTCCCCCAATTAATTAATTATTTACTTCTTTTTTTCAGAAGTGTAACATTACCAACATATGGAAGCTTGTTTCCGTGAAATAATAATAATAATAAAAAAAGGTAATTGAGAATTTATCTCACAATTCTGACTTTTTTTGTGAGGTATAAAATAAGAATTGTGTGATATAAAGTCAGAATTGCAGTATGAAGTCAGAATTGCGAGTTTTAAAGTCAGAATTGCAAGATAAAAAGTCAGACTTGCGAGATAAAGTCAGAATTGTGAGATAAAGTCAGAATTGCAAGATAAAAAGTCAGAATTGCGATTTTTAAAGTCAGAATTGCGAGATAAAAAATCAGAATTGCGAGATAAAGTCAGAATTGCGAGATAAAAAGTCAGAATTGCAATTTTTAAAGTCAGAATTGCGCGATAAAGTCAGAATTGTGAGTTATAAAGTCAGAATTGGAAATATAAAGTCAGAATTGCAAGTTTTAAAGTCAGAATTGCGAGATATAAAGTCAGAATTGCGAGATAAAGTCAGACTTGCGAGATAAAGTCAGAATTGTGACAAAGTCAGAATTGTGAGATAAAGTCAGAATTGCAAGATAAAAAGTCAGAATTGAGATTTTTAAAGTCAGAATTGCGAGATAAAGTCAGAATTGCGAGATAAAAAGTCAGAATTGCGAGATAAAGTCAGAATTGCGAGATATAAAGTCAGAATTGCAATTTTTAAAGTCAGAATTGTGAGATAAAGTCAGAATTGTGACATAAAGTCAGAATTGTGAGATAAAGTCAGAATTGCAAGATAAAAAGTCAGAATTGCAATTTTTAAAGTCAGAATTGTGAGATAAAGTCAAAATTGTGAGTTATAAATTCAGAATTGGAAATATAAAGTCAGAATTGCAAAATATAAAGTCAGAATTGCAAGATAAAGTCAGAATTGCGAGATATAAAGTCAGAATTGCGAGATAAAGTCAGAATGTGAGTTTTAAAGTCAGAATTGTGAGATATAAAGTCAGAATTGTGATTTTTAAAGTCAGAATTGCGAGATAAAAAGTCAAAATTGCAATTTTTAAAGTCAGAATTGCGAGATAAAGTCAGAATTTTGAGTTATAAAGTCAGAACTGGAAATATAAAGTCAGAATTGCAAGTTTTAAAGTCAGAATTGCCTGATATAAAGTCAGAATTGCGAGATATAAAGTAAGAATTGCGAGATAAAGTCAGAATGTGAGTTTTAAAGTCAGAATTGTGTGATATAAAGTCAGAATTGTGTGATATAAAGTCAGAATTGCAAGTTTTATAGTCAGAATTGCGAGATATAAAGTCAGAATTGCAAGTTTTAAAGTCAGAATTGTGTGATATAATGTCAGAATTGCGAGATATAAAGTAAGAATTGCGAGATAAAGTCAGAATTGCAAGATAAAAAGTCAGAATTGCAATTTTTAAAGTCAGAATTGTGAGATAAAGTCAAAATTGTGAGTTATAAATTCAGAATTGGAAATATAAAGTCAGAATTGCAAAATATAAAGTCAGAATTGCAAGATAAAGTCAGAATTGCGAGATATAAAGTCAGAATTGCGAGATAAAGTCAGAATGTGAGTTTTAAAGTCAGAATTGTGAGATATAAAGTCAGAATTGTGATTTTTAAAGTCAGAATTGCGAGATAAAAAGTCAAAATTGCAATTTTTAAAGTCAGAATTGCGAGATAAAGTCAGAATTTTGAGTTATAAAGTCAGAACTGGAAATATAAAGTCAGAATTGCAAGTTTTAAAGTCAGAATTGCCTGATATAAAGTCAGAATTGCGAGATATAAAGTAAGAATTGCGAGATAAAGTCAGAATGTGAGTTTTAAAGTCAGAATTGTGTGATATAAAGTCAGAATTGTGTGATATAAAGTCAGAATTGCAAGTTTTATAGTCAGAATTGCGAGATATAAAGTCAGAATTGTGTCATATAAAGTCAGAATTGCAAGTTTTAAAGTCGGAATTGCGAGATATAAAGTCAGAATTGCAAGTTTTAAAGTCGGAATTGCGAGATATAAAGTCAGAATTGCAAGTTTTAAAGTCAGAATTGCGAGATATAAAGTCAGAATTGCGAGATATAAAGTCAGAATTGCAAGTTTTAAAGTCAGAATTGCGAGATATAAAGTCAGAATTGCAAGTTTTAAAGTCAGAATTGCGAGATATAAAGTCAGAATTGCGAGATATAAAGTCAGAATTGTGTGATATAAAGTCAGAATTGCAAGTTTTAAAGTCAGAATTGTGAGATATAAAGTCAGAATTGCAAGTTTTAAAGTCAGAATTGCGAGATATAAAGTCAGAATTGCGAGATATAAAGTCAGAATTGCGAGATATAAAGTCAGAATTGGAAATATAAAGTCAGAATTGCAACTTTATATCACAGAATTCTGACTTAACAGAGAAAAAATGTGAGAAAACAACAGAATTGTGAAATGTAAACCTGCATTTGCAAGAAAAAAACAATTACATTTTTTTATTTAGTGGCGGAAACAAGCTTACATACCAACATGTATAAAACTACAAGAGCAGAGTTTGTCAAGACAAAGCCATCTTTGTGTCAAGGTCATGTTTAATTCTGTCTTGTTTTGTTTTCATTGTCTCTGTTTTCTAGTCATTCATTAGTTGTCATGGTTTCTCATTCGTCTTCACCTGTTCCCTGTTTCTGTTGATTGCCTTTCTCATGCATTTAAGCCTTCTGTCTTCCTCGGTTCAGGGTCTTGTGTTGAAGTTACGCTCCAGTGTGTATTGCTGTATTGATCCTGGTATTTATTAAATATTATTTCGTCGTCTTTCTGCATCACACATCTTTTGTTTGGATTATTGCTACAACTAAACCGTGACACTTTTAGAAAAGTTTAAAAACTTTGAACTTTAATAGTTTGATGCCATTTCCTGTTTTTATGTTGCCTGTCCCCAGACATGCCAGTCCAAGGTGTTTGACCTCTCTGATGGAGTGTCTCAGTATGCCTGGTTTCCATGTCGAGAGGCTCAGGGTGTTTCCTGGTATCCCCAGTACTGGTTGAAGGTGAGATTATTTTTTAATCATTATTATTTTATTTGACATGAGATTTCAAATGATAATATGCTTCAAGTCAAAGTACAGTATTTGACACATTTCAGAGTGTTTGCTGATGTTGTATAAAGGCTTAATAATTGCTTTAAGGCAAGACACCACCGGTGAATATGGTATTTTTTTAAGTTATTACTATACTTCCCCAGTTAATGAATCAAAATACATTAAAACAGACACTGTTTTTCTGTCTGTTAAACCCATGTCTCAACTTATATGCAGCTAGTGACACTTACTACAGTGTAGAAAAAGACTTCTGCATGAATGTAAACCAGATCTTGTCTCCGGCAGGCATATTTCTCACATCCTATGGTTGCTGCGGCTGTTATCATCCATTTAGCCGCAGATGGAACGAGCTACATCGATCAAGCCCAGTGCAACATTACAGTCCAACTGATCGACACCAAAGAGGGCATCCACAGCTTAGGTGAGAGCTGCCGAGTCTAACTATTTGACTTAGAATCTAATATTGACAATTGCCTAAATGCCGGTCACTGTCACATGTGTCTTTTCCTTCCCCTGACTTGTTCAGGTGACTGGCGTTTGAGCTGCCGCACCAATCCTCTGGTCATCCCAGTGAGTCATGACTTGAGCATGGCCTTCTACCACACCAAAGCCATTCTCCTCATGTTCCGCTCCGATCTCGTGGCCATCTCCGGTGTCGGCCTGCGCTCTTTCCAGTTCTTTGACCCAATCACCATCAGCGGCTGTCAGAGCAATGAAATATACAACCCCATGGGCCAGAGGTGAGCAATCAGGCCTGGAGTCGAACGACTGCTTTCATAAACCTCTCACATTCTTAGAAGAAAAGGTTCTATATAGAACCTTAAAGGGTTCTGTCAGGTGCTGCATATATAGAACCTTTAGGGGTTCCCAACATGGGATCATTAATGCATGCATGGATGGATGGATGGATGGATGAGTGGATGGGTGGATAGATAAATTGATGGATGGGTAAATGGATAGATGGGTGGATGGATTAATGCATGGATGGATGGATGATAGATGGATAGATACATTGATGGGTGGATGGATGGATGATGGATGAGTGGGTGGATGGGTGGGTGGATGGATGGATGGATGGATGGATGGATGGATGATAGATGAGTGGATGAGTGGATGAGTGGATGGATGGATGATGGATGAGTGGGTGGATGGGTGGATGGATGGATTAATGCATGGATAGATGGCTGAAGGCTGAAGGTTCTGAAATCCTCAGGTTTCTGATGTCACAGACACATTGATATTCTAAAATAATATCCCACATTTATTCATATTCACTGTTCAGAAACGTGGCCCAGTCAATAATAAAAGCAGGACAGATGCAATTATTCCCAAACAGTAGAAGAAGAGTGAAATAAATTCTGTCAGATCTTGTGCTGTTCCTCAATACTTTTTGTCTTGTTTTCTATGTAAAATAAGTATCAGTAGACTATTAGAGAAGGAAAATGAAATAAAGTCTGGTTTTCAGAGACATATAAAACAAAACATGCTTAATACAAGAAGAAAAAAAGAGGTACGAAAAATAAACATAATTCAAAAGGGAAAACAAGTTTATTATTCTTCTACCCCACTGCCAAAATATCTTGCTGTAACTGTATTTTACCCAACAGCAAAACTCTGTTGCTCAGCCTGTTTAATTGGTCCGAGAAAGGCTGGAAAATGTTCATGAACAACTAAAATATGAAATTTAGTTGTTATATATAACTCTTAAGAGAATCTGTTTTATATAATTTCCTGATGTTTTTCAAGGCATAACCTTCATTTGAATCTGGCTGCACCACATTTACCACTTCTACAAAAACACAACAAAACTAAAGAAATAAATTCTAAAATAAAAATCACTCATGTATATATAGTTCCACTCTGAACACATCCATTCTGTTCATGTAAGAATGTGCAATAAACATAATTTGCTTGATTTATAGAATGAGTTAATTTTGAAAGAGTTCCATTCGCATTCATTTAAAGCAGAAAACTGCGTGTTGGCCATGAATAATCTGCCACCCGAAGCCCTTCGAATGCGAAGTGACGCTGTATCGACAGCAGTTTGATTTGCTTCGGTCCACAGTGTACTTTATTGAGTGCTTGATTCTATTCAAATAATGCTCAGAGGCACGCTGAATATTCAGAACTTGCAAACTATTTACCAGTCGGGATCTCATATGGAATCATCTGACCACAAACAACATATTTCCCGTAATACTGCCCGATACGAAACACCATGTCCCTATTCCCAGTGTTGTTAACAACAGGGTCCATTAACATGGTTTGGTTTAATGTGTCCCTCCCCTTTTCAGTACTGTATGCCACTAAAGCATTAGTTTAATGTGTTCAGAGGGCCGTGTTTGGCTCTGGGAATTGGCTCACTGGTTAATGGGTGTACCGTAAATTAATTTGCAAGCTAATAAGAGGAATTTAGGCCAATACTAACAATGGCAAACTCAAAAATGCAGTGTTTTGGAATCTCTGCTTAACACATGCGGGTTATATGCGAGTCAATATATCTTTTGATTGCCAGAATGTAATGTTGCATCATGTGTTTTGTTTGTGCTTTGATATCTTGGGCCTATAAAATTAAGACGCAAAATGATTGAGAGAATAAGCTATCGGGGTAAATGGGTAGACGAAGAACTTTTATAGGTGACGATTTTATGTCATGAGATTTTGTCAACTACACAATTAAATGCATGGCTCAAACAACAACTGGATTGCATAAAACATTTGAGTGATTCCCAGTACGGGACAGGAGCTGCTTTTCATGTTCTCCTGCTTTAAAAAATGTGTCTGAAACCTTAAACCATGTTTCTTCATTTCTCGCTTACTGAAAAGGTCCAGTGCCTCATGTTTGCCCCTATGACCACGGCCAGATCTGCCAGGATTCTACTTGGTCAGCTAAGAGTTGAAAAATGCCAACTCTGCATTTACAAACTGACTCCAGTAGAGATTTATTTTTCCTTCCCACTGGCTTTTTCTCTCTTTCTGAGGATAGAGTTTAGCTCTCAATTTGTCCAGCATTGTTCATCTGGCCACATGGATTACTCTTAAAGAACCGTGTAGACATCAGACACAAAAACTCCCCCACGATCCTCTCAGTTTCCTAACAAACATTTTTTTGTCTTGTGAAAGATGGATATTGACTTTCATTAAAAAAGAAAAGAAAAGTGTTGGTGTGAAATATAAGTGTATGAAAGCATCTGAAGGCATCCGGTTAAACTGCATTACTGTAAATGTGCTAAAAATCTGGTTTCATGAATGGGTACCAATGCTGTTATTACCTTCTTTCTTTTATTACACCCAGTAAATAATAATAAATATCCAGAGCTGATTGATTCAATCAAAAGTTCTGACTCAATGTCTACACTTCTCAGTCAGAATGAAAATCGGTAACACTTTACTTGAAGCCTTTATGTATAATGCATTATAAAGGTATTCATAATGTACATTCAAATTTGTTTTTCATAAATAATTATCAAAGTTAAAATGCATTATAATATTAGCAGATTCCTTATGTCTAAAATTGGACATTTGTCACGTGTTTTAAAGGTGCCCTAGAATCAAAAATTTAATTTATATTGGCATAGTTGAATAACAAGAGTTCAGTACATGGAAATGACATACAGTGAGTCTCAAACTTCATTGTTTCCTCCTTCTTATATAAATCTCATTTGTTTAAAAGACCTCCGAAGAACAGGCGAATCTCAACAAAACACCGACTGTTACGTAACAGTCGGGATCATTAATATGTACGCCCCCAATATTTGCATAATGCCAGCCCATGTTCAAGGCATTAGACAAGGGTAGGACGTCTGGATATGTGCACAGCTGAATCATCAGACTAGGTAAGCAAGCAAGGATACTAGCAAAAAATGGCAGATGGAGCGATAATAACTGACATGATCTATGATATCATGATATTTTTAGTGATATTTGTGAATTGGGAGCGCGATGATTTAAAAGGGCCGCAGCCTGAATCGTTGCATATTTAATGATGCCCCAAAATAGGCAGTTAAAAAAATTAATTAAAAAAAGTCTATGGGGTATTTTGAGCTGAAACTTCACAGACACATTCAGAAGACACCTTAGACTTATATTACATCTTGTGAAAGAACGTTCTAGGGCACCTTTAATGCATTATACTTTCTAAAGGTGTAATAATGAATTAGGGCTGCATGATTTGGAGAAAACAAATTGAATTGCAATTTTTTTTTTCTGGTTAAAGCAGAACTAAGCAACTTTTTTACCTTCATAAATAGTTTTCTAAGTCCTTACGATGGTTAATTGACTTGTAGTGGTGTGTTTGAGGCGTGCACTAACCCCCTCTGGCACGTCTACGGCAGAAAACAGCACACAATCTCGCCTCATGTTCACGTTCACGCGAGAGTGACAAAATGCTTTACGGTAATTCAAAAACAATGTATATATTATGACTTTATAAGACAATTTCGAAAATTACCCACCTCCGTCGAGATTTCTTGTACTGTATTTGCAAAACTACTGCGCTGGTGAGCGTTGTAGTCGTTGTAGTCCAGAGCTGCGCTTGGAGTATTGACGACAGTGTGATTCACTGAAGGAACCTGTAGGGGGAGCTTCGCAAATCTTACTGAGTTCCGCTTTAAAATTGCAATTAGCGATTTTAAAATGCAATTTCTAAAAAATGAAAATAAATAAATAAATAAACAGTACCATGTTTGTTTTGCTTGTTTGTAAGGCTGCACAATTTGACCCAAAATTTCATGCTAATATATTAATTTGACGACTAATAGTTGTTATTATTGTTATCATTGTTGCTAAATAAAAATGTGAAACCAAATAAGAAATATTACTATTGTAATAACTGTCATTGTTAAAAAAAATAATAAATAGAGTATTTAAGGATAAATATAACCACAATAATTAGAAAATAATATTTTTATTTTACAAAAAACTTGTATGAAAAACTGCAGGGTTATTTATTAATATGCAAGCAGCATATGACTATAAATAATTAGAAAGGTCTAAGGATTTATTATATTATTATTATTTTAATTATAAAAATCTGTGACAATAATTTCTTTTCTTTTTTTGTCAGGAGATATGCAAAATCAAAAATGTAATATGAAATATGTGTCTTTTATGCATCCACTGTGAAAAAACCTCCTGTGCACTGGAGAAAAACATTTTGAGTATTGTTTCCCTCACAGTTCTTCAGAGAGAAGTATTGTTTTTCCTAGTTTGACCCAGAATAGGATGGCGCCCTTGAGCAGAAACTCCAAATGCGCCTGAGAGAGTCTTTCAGGAAATCTCCTCTGGACATCATACTGTCGCTGTAACTCAATACAGAGAAGATAGAAACGCTTTGATTGATTAAACATGAATATAATAAACACTCTACTACGACAAAACATCGTTTATCTGTGTTCTTCAAGCCTTCTCAGGTACTTTCATAATTATAAAATGTATTTATTATGCAATGCTAATCAAAATGCTATTTCAAACACTCGACTGAAGTTATGAAGTGAGTTTGGAGTAAAAACACGTTATTAAATGTTGTTTTCTGTTGGACAACAGGTTCATAAACTCTTCTCATGTTTGCAAAGTTTGTTTGATGTGTTGCTTTTTCAAATGTAGTTTAGATGGAGCATCTATTACTGATCACAGATCAGCTCACAGAAAAAAAAGCCTTTGCGATTTCATAATCCAAATTCATAATTCGAATTCATAAGGCAAATCGCGATTTCGGTTTAATTAATCCTGCAGCCCTACAACGAATAGATAAATATTATAACTGTGTTTATAATCATTCTTGAGATCATACAATGCATTATAAGGTACATTAATAGATAATGGAGTAATGGACCAGAACCACTGCATTAATAATTTTGATATCCCAGAAATGAATGAATGAATGAATAAAAAAAAAAAAATAAATAAAAAAAAAAAAAAAAAAAAAAAAATATATATATATATATATATATATATATATATATATATATGTTTATATTGAACATTGATGGAGAAACAGATTTTGTGTGAAAATAATTAATAAGAAAATGTGTTTCAAAATCGTATAAATGTATGAGGTGGTGAGGGGGGCTTTTACCCCACACACGGGTAAAAAATGTAAAATAATAATACATTTTTAATAATGTCTAGGTTAATACTTGTTCAAAAGAATTACTTTAGCAAAATTTGTACTATTTTGTTTATTTTTTTATAAATAAAAGAATGCATTTTTATTCAATAAATATACTGTCATTAAAATATGTTAATATAAAAATATATTTAAAAAATACAGAAACAAAATTATTTTAAAAAGTAAAGATTCTGAAAGCACTGAAGGAGATCCCATAATATTTAATATATATTTACAGTAGTAACAAAAAGTGATGATTTATGATGATATGATTAATATCATATATTTTTAAATATGATTGCTTCATTATAAATATGGTGATTATCTCTAAGATGGATACCCAATTTGATATATGATATTTACCATCTGAATCTAACCATGTCATGTCAAGAAATGGAAAAGTCAGTCAGCTATGCATTATGATGTTAATTATTGTGCTTTTTACCCCAAATACCATACTTTTACATATTCTTCCGTTATTGAAAAACTGTTGCTTGAATTACCTTGAACGAAACTGAAAATCATTAAGAAGACCTTTTTCTGAAATTACAAACATTAATTTAACCGTTTCTCATTTGCTACTTAAATCAACAACATTTTAAAAAACATCAAATATTAGATCAAACTACCTCAGAATCAACTTTGCGTTGCTGCCCGCGATCGCTTCAAAGATCAGACAAATTTGCATGTGCATTTTGAAAAGTGGATATTTAGGAAAGTGCTGCGGTACATTTTTGTGCCATCTAGTGGTTCAGAGGAAAATAAAAAGGCACCTTTAGCCCCGTTGTACCCTATATATATTTTAAATATTGTCATGAATCACAGATTGTAGTTCATTTATCAACCTCCTCTCTTCCTCTCCATCTGTCTGGTTTCAGTTGTGTTCATTACTCCTGTGAAGCCATTGATTGCCAAGAGCCGTTGATCCGGAATGCAGAGGTGCAGTGCAGCGACAGCGGATACTTCAACGGCGCGCGCTGCACTGTCATGTGCAACAGCGGATACGTCCTACAAATCCACCGGGACGATGACATCATCAAGAGCCAGGTATAGACAGAGCGAGGAACGTTATATGTTGGGTTTGTCACAAGCTGGTCGCACAGAACAATGCAAGTGAGTTTCTATGGAGAGTTGCAACTCAACTGAGTTTAATGGAACAACGCAAAAATATTTAGTAATGTGTAAGTGTGCCTTTACGTCAAAACTAGACTAAGTTGGCCACTGCAGGGCAAAAACAACCATAGAATTTGTTTGAAGCCAAGGATATTTTGATCACCTCTCAAAAGAAGAAAAGCAAAGATATTTGAACAAACTGCAAGATTTGAGTTATTGCAATTCATATAAAGCACCTGGATTTGCACAAAAGATGAACATGACGGCACATGCTAGTGGATGAGTTGAATCAACTCCACAGCAACTACATCAATTTATCCACTAACCATTCAGAAACGTCCAGTTTCATTCTAAAAGTTGTAACTTCTTCCTGAGTCTCTCCATCAGTGTCGACTCCGGTTCGAACAATGTAAGGCTGAACACTTTCGTCATTTTGGCTGCATGAGATTCTCCAGCTTTGTTGTTGTTGAGCTGTTAAAGCTCCGCCCTCTTCTGGAAAGGGGGCGGGAGCAGCAGCTCATTTGCATTTAAAGGGACACACACCAAAACGGCGTGTTTTTGCTCACACCCAAATAGGGGCAAATTTGACAAGCTATAATAAATGATCTTTGAACTGAAACTTCACAGACACATTCTGGAGACACCAGAGACTTATATTACATCTTGTGAAAGGGCGTTATAGGTCCACTTTAATAAGGGATATATTGAATTTGTCCTCTAATACAATGTGGTCCATTGTTGTCACTCTCGTTGCAAATTGGTTATTTAGTAATCTGCATAATAAATTTAATAGTAAAACCTGAGCTAAGAGTACTACACTCTTATTTCTGAAAGCATAATTGAATTAGCCGAAATATTTAATAAACATTAGCTGTTTCCATCCACCTATTTTTATGCAAAGAAGAATACATGTAGGAACTATGATGGAGACAACTTTACCAAATAAATCCCTCGATGTGCAACAAAAAACTTGCATGACTCAACAGAGGCTGTGATTGGATAACTGGACAAACCAGCGGACCAATCGCATCGCAGCATCACAGATGTTGGTTTGGTGGTGGTGAAACGCCTGAGTCAGAGTCTGTCATCAGAATGATTTGGTTTAATTCCCTCCAGAAGCGTTTCACATGATTGCGTTCCCAAACACGCAAAAGAGAACATGACAGCGTTTATTGTGTTTCATCTGCCGCTGTGAGATGAAACTCATTTATGATGGAAGGAAAAAGAGCCACAATGGCTCTTCCATTTCTTTTTTTTTTTTTTTAGAGATATTTTGTTCTCTTGAGAACATGGGTTGGAAACAGTGCTTTATTTGTTATGTGATATTCCAATTTTGCACACAAGACAAATTCACAACTTTGTATGGAAACATTGTTAACGAGTGGTGGACGTGTAGCACTTCCAATTGATTCCATTTCTGCATTTCTGTTGCCTCAGATCGCCAACTCTCACTGAAACTGGTTGCTTTGTCACTGCAATTGTGAACGCAAACATATATTCCAAAAGATCAAGGAGCGTTCTGTTTCCCATGCAGGTACAATGTCCCCTTAGGGTTTCGTCAGTTGTCAATGCAGTGACGTAATAGTTTGATCAAGCATTGCCCCGAGCGATACGATCACGCCCTCCTCTTTGATTTCTTCATTCTTCATCTCAGCAGTGATTATGACGAGGTCATGCAATAGAATGTCGGAACAGTGTGTTTCTGTGGCATCAGCATGGGAGCAAGGACAATGCTATCAAGTTGCATCTTGTCGAGCTTCATTAGAAAGTGCACTCGCTTCAGTTGTGTCACGAGGCTTCCAGGAAATCTGCCTTAGATGGTGCTATCTTCAAAACGATCTGTTCTCTCCACTTGTTTGTGTGTCCTTGTTTGTTTTCATCATTGCAAACACTATGCTCAGATGTTTAATGGAAAGCCAATGTGAAATCCCGTCTCTTCTACAACAATAACAAGATTAAATGCATCTCATCTGATCAGTGCTTAAAGGATTAGTTCACTTCAGAGTTAAAATTTCCTAATAATTCACTCACCCCCATGTCATCCAAGATGTTCATGTCTTTCTTTCTTCAGTGGAAAAGAAATGAAGGTTTTTGAGGAAAACATTCCAGGATTTTTCTCCATATAGTGGACTTCACTGGGGTTCAACGGGTTGAAGGTCCAAATGTCAGTTTCAGTGCAGCTTCAAAGAGCTCTACATGATCCCAGACGAGGAATAAGAGTCTTATCTAGAGAAATCTTTATCTTTCCAACATGACTGCATAATGTGCGGTGGATCGCAGAGCAGTGCAAGACGAGCATTTGTGGTTAAAAAGTATATACATTTTTATTTATTTTTTAGAAAATAGTTCTTTATTGGCATCTATGCTTCCATGAAGAACAATAGAACCTTTCCATAGCACAAAACGTACTTTATAGTGGACAAAGTTTCTTCATACTGTCAGAAGTGAATATCTCTCTTCTATACTCACCGCTGTACTGGTGAATCAGAGGGCGAGATATGCCTCGTCATATTTTCTTGTCTTTTCACCGTCTACAGCTTGAGGCTGTCTACTGGATGCAACAAAGCGAACGGTGCAAATCCATTTGTCCTTTGTGTCGGAAGTTGCACAAGTGCAACTGTCGGGATTTGTCGTGTCGTATCTTGCAGTATCCAGTGTAGACAGCATCACTGATTATAATGGTTTTGCTTTTGTTCGCTCACAGTCTGGTCTAGACATCGTTTTGGTAGTTGTGACGTTTGAATCCTTTCACAAACTTGTCCATGCTTGATGCAGAACCAACTATCTGAGTATTGTTGCTGACCATGTCCATCCCTTTATGACCACAGTAGAGCATCTTCTGATGGCTACTTCCAGCAGGATAATGACACAAATCATCTCAAGTTGGTTTCTTGAACATGAGAATGAGTTCACTAAACTCAAATGACCTCCACTCAGCAGATCTCAATCCAGTAGAGCAGCTTTGGGTTGTGCTGGAGATTCACATCATGGATGTGCAGATGACAAATCTGCAATGTTTGATGATATCATGACAATATGGACCAAAATCTCTGAGGAATGTTTCCAGCACCTTGTTGAATCTTTGCCACGAAGAATCGAGGCAGTTCTGAAGGCAAAATTAGGTCCGACCCGGTACCTAATAAAGTGGCTGTATTTTTGTTTTATTTCAGTTTACGTTTATTTTGTTTCTAGTAACACAATTGTTTTTTTTTATGGTTGGTTTATAATAACTCCAGATGTACTCAATTGAATTGTATTTGAGTAGATACCGAACAGGAAAAGTTTCTTGCATGATTCAGACTTCTTCACAAAGGGCAGGATATTATGTAATGTTGTTAAAGCTTATTTTTTCCATTGGTGAGCTGTTTTCAGCTGCGCTCTGATTCACTCATGCCTAAAGGTCAGCAGTTACCTGCACACACCCGCATGTTCTTCACAAGAGTGTAAATGACCTTGTCTGATGTGATAATTTATCGTAATTCAGCACTTGCTCTCGGTTCAGGTACTTTCGGGAATTCTGTGAAGATATTCTAAACAATATTGATTGAGTTTATCATGTGGAAAGCATAAGTTTTATGTAGAGAAAAACGAAAGAGATTAATGGCTGGGTAAGAAGATAGTGTTGTGGTGTATCAAATAATCAAAGAAAAAGCTGAACTATATGAGAAAGAAAGAATATCTGCCCGAGATTATCAATAACTTGTGTGTTTACTGGCGTATACCAACTCAAGCAAACAGCTCTTCAGTGCTCTTCAAGTTCTTTTATGGGATAGAACAACATTTGCAAGTAATGAATATTACTAAATTGCTTAAATGTTGCAAAGATTTACATGAGTTTGAGAAAAATATATATATTTTTTAATCAAACAGCTTTCCCATTGACAGTGAAGGAGGGAGCCGATGCATATTATCTAGATCTTCTATTCTATTTCCTTAAAGGTTTATCTTGGTGCACCTAATCAAAATAATGGATAGAAGATGCTTTTTGTCACATTTTTGTCATATTTTCTTCTTTGTAACTGAAAGCTACCAGGAAGGATATTATCTGCTTGTTATTTTATTGAAGTCAGATCCCACAAGATCCCAAAAAGCACATTATATGGTGAAGTTACGAGATGAGGCATAATAACAAAAACCTGGGTCAAAGATGTTTCAGGCGCTCTAACCAGATGTCAGGCCGTTTTGGGGCATTTTTGGAATAACAGAGTTATGGTCAAGAGTATGTGCCAGCGTTTTTGCACAACAGTGTCCAAACTACACACATTATCAAAACACTGCATCACGTGGAGCTTTAAAGGAAGAAGACTACTCTTTACATAGGCAGCATTCGAACTGAAATGGGACCATAAGTGACTGATTTGCAAGCGTAAGGATTTGAGCGAGTTTGACAAGGGCCAAATTGTGATGGCTAGACATAAATCAGTTTGTTTTGTTCAGTATCTATCAAAAGTGTTCCAAGGAAGGAACAGTGGTGAACTGGAGACAGGGTCATGGGCGGCCGAGGCTCATTGAAGGCTGGCCTGTGTGGTCCGATCCAACAGACAAGCTCCTGTAGCTCAAACTGCTCCAGAAGTTAATGCTGGTTCTGATAGAAAGGTGTCAGAATACACAGTGCATCAGTTTGTTGCGTATGGAGCTGCATAGCTGCAGACCAGTCAGGGTGCCCATGCTGACCCCTGACCCCTGACCCCTGTCCACCGCCGAAAGAGCCAACAGTGGACACGTGACATCAGAACTGGACCACGGAGCAATGGAAGAAGGTGGCGTGGTCTGATGAATCACGTTTTCTACTACATCACGTGGATGGCGGGGTGCATGTGCATCTCTTACCTGGGGAACACATGGCACCAGGATGCACTATGGGAAGAAGGCGAGCCGGCGGAGGCAGTGTGATGCTTTGGGCAATGTTCTGCTGGGAAACCTTGGGTCCTGCCATCCATGTGGATGTTACTTTGACACGTACCACCTTCCTAAGCATTGCTCAGACCATGTACAGCCTTTCATGGAAATGGTATTCCCTGGAGGCTGTGGCCTCTTTCAGCAGGATAATGCTCCTGCCACAAAGCGGAAATGGTTCAGGAATGGTTTGAGGAGCACAACAACGAGTTTGAGGTGTTGACTTGACCTCCAAATTCCCCAGATCTCAATCCAATCGAGCATCTGTGGGATGTGCTGAACAGCAAGTCCGATCCATGGAGGCTCCACCTCACAACTGACAGGACTTAAAGGATCTGCTGCTCACATCTTGGTGCAGATACCACAGCACACCTTCAGGGTCTAGAGGAGTCCATGCCTCCAGGGGTCAGGGCTGTTTTGACAGCAAAAGGGGAACAACACAATATTAGGAAGGTGCTCATAATGTTATGCCTGATTGGTGTACAATACAATGCAATACAATGATGATTGAGAGATTTTAACATGATTTTACTAAAAAATGATGTATGGATAGTAAATAAACCTATTCTTACTCAAGTATTCAACTTTATTCTTATATTTACTTGATTTCACATGAGCTCAACCATGAGCTGAAGCCGGACTTTTTTGCAATCATACCAAAAGGCTTTTTACTTGTTTAAAAAGTAAAAACTATCAATCAGACCACAGAAGGCATGTAGGTAGTTTGTGTACAACAGATTTTTTCAGTAAAGTTTTCATCATGTTGATCTTTTAGAGGCCATTTGCATATCAAATATGATAGAGTAGGCTATATAGGGAAGAAATTTGGTAGGTTTTTGGAAGAGATCTACAGCCATGGTGTTATCTGCAGGACATTTCAGAGTAAATGATAAATATGAATTATTTGTATGTCTAAAGATTCAATCATAGTATCAGTATCACTTGCAAAGGGTATTCGGTGCAGTGCATGACTAAACGGCACTTCAAACACTAATGCATGTTTTCAGACCCGTGCATGAGAGGAACAAACGTGTCCTTTTGCAGTCCCACTTCTCCCTACTTTGGTATCAGCCAAGTGTACTGTGTGGTCAGCATGACATATTGAACTCTACTGAACTAGTTGAAAATCTGACGTCTTTTCTCTGCAGACGGACTCAACCGTGACCATCACCTGTGCTGATAGGAAATGGAACAAGCAAGTATCGTGTGAGCCGGTTGACTGTGGGCTACCAGATAAGTACCATGTGCACCCTGCCCACTTTGATTTCCCAGAAGGCACCACTTACGGCAAGAAGAGCACGTTCCAGTGCAAGGAGCCTGCTCAGCTTGTGGGTGAGAAACGCTGCAAAACCTTTGCTGCAGTTAATAGATTACCTGGTAAAACAGGTCCTCTTTGGTCTTGACCATTTTTAATTTCCATGTAGGCACATTAATATATGTACTTCTTATGAGCCTCCCCGGTATGAAGGAGAATAAATGTCTCATTGCAGTGACGAGAACTAAATGAAGAATAAAACTTAAAACAACAGCTCTGATTGTATTAATCAGAATAAACAATTCCTCCGCCAAGTCAATTGTGACTTGCAGCTGTTTGCAATTGCAACATAGTGCATTAAGATGGAATTACAGTTATGTGCGGTCACAGGTATTTTGATACGTGACTCATCCAGTCAGAATTTAGAGGAGCTATCAATTTAATAACACTTTTTTATGTCTTCTCAGTATGGTAAACAACTATTACCAGCTAATACTAATAGTCAGGAAACATTTGCACTGGGATTTTTGTAGTTTTTAAGAAGTGATGTTACGACATTACATCAAAAGTAAATGAGTTTGTTTAAACACAGAAAGAAAGAAAGATACACTTTTGGGCAGATGTTGTTATTGTTGTTGTTGTTTTTAAGCTTAGTCACTTCATTTTGATATTTTTTTATTAAATATTTCTTAATATCTAGTGCCATTTTGCTTCTCAAGTAAATGTATCTTTATTTAAGAGGGTTTAGATGTTTCTAATACAAAACAATGCCAAAATACTGAGTAAGAAATCATATTTTGCCACCATTTAAAAGTTATTTTTTATAGAAGTCTCTTCTGCTCACCAAGGCTTGATCAAAAATACAGTAAAAATTGTGAAATATTATTACAATGTAAAATAGCATTTTTCTGTGTCAATATATAGTAAACTATAATTTATATCCTGTGATCAAAGCTGAATTTTCAGCATCATTACTCCAGTCTTCAGTGTCACATGATCCTTCAGAAATCATTCTGATATGATGATTTGAAACATCTCTGGATCACACTGTAGTTTGGGGAACACATATTCACTATTAAATATAACTTTTGCCTGCTTATTAATAGTTAGTAAGGTAGTTGTTAAGTTTAGGATTAGGGATGTAGAATAAGGTCATGCAGAATGATTCATTAATATGTGCTTTATAAGTACTAATAAACAGCCAATATGCACGTTAACTAGTTAATAGTGAGAACTGGACCCTAAACTAAAGTGTTATCAATTTCTTCTTATTATTATCAATGTTGAAAATAGTTGTGCTGCTTCATGCAAACTGTTGGATTTTTTTTTTTAAATTTAATGAGCCATGTTATTCTGTCTGTCGCTCATCTGCAGGCACGAATAACACTCTGACCTGTATGGAGGACGGTCTGTGGTCGTTCCCGGAGGCTTTGTGTGAGCTCCGCTGTCCGGCGCCGCCTCCTGTGCCCAACGCCATGCTGCAGACCAAACGCTGCAATGAAACGGGCCTGAAAGTGGGAACCCTCTGCAAATACAAATGCAAACCTGGATACCATGTGGCCAACAAGCCAAAGAGGTGTGCATACGATTATTCACAGGAACTGAATAACGCTCTCATCCACTCAGTCCATACCATCATGAGTTGTGTTTCATCATCAACAACAGTATCTTTCTTGTCTCTTTTCCCGCAGGAGAGCCTTCAAGCGGCAGTGCACAGAGGACGGCCGCTGGTTGGAGGGCTCGTGTGAGCCGGTGACCTGTCCTCCTCCTCCGTCGGTCTTCTATGGCATGTACCAGTGCACAGACGGCTTCAGGTTCGACAGCACCTGCTGGATAAACTGCGGTGGCACCAACCACACTCTGAGACAACCGCCACCATGCAAACAGGTCTGACTTATTCTGTAGATCCTTTTGTTTTTGGTTCTTTATCCATAATCCAGTTGTTCCTAATGACTTACTGTATGTTCCTGCTGAAAATACCAGCTTAGGCCAATATGTATTTTCATGATGGTCATGGCTGATGATGGTTAGTGCTGCCCTGTGATGTTTGACCAACCTAGACTAGTCATTATGACGATTAGACATTCTACTAACTATAAGTAACTTTGCTGCTACATGTCAACTTACTCTACTAACCCGAACACTAACCTAACAGTCTACTAATACTCTGAGAGTTATACAGAGGTGTAAAGAGTACCTTAAACCATACTTGAGTAAAAGTACAGATACCTTATTCACCAATTCCAAAACAACTTGAGTTAAAGTCTTAAAGTATCTGATTTTAAGAGTACTTAACTGTTTTACTCATGCTGAATGTAGGCTCAGCGATGCACTAGTCCTGAGAGACTGCCGGTGAAAATAAGACACTATTGATTTGTAAGATGAGATATCATATTTATTTTCTAAAATCAAAATAAAACTGAACACCTCAATATTGCAGTAAATCAAGGTCGACACAAAGCCTCTTAAACATCTACAAACTCTCAAGTCTCATTTGAGTTCAAGTCCACAGAAAGGCCATAAGTAAACCAATATTCTACATAAAGGTCTTGTCAATATAGCGGATAAATAAAATGATGTTAAGTAAAATTAAATAGTCTACTTGCACTGGACGTGCTGGTTTTGGTCTCATCGCTGGCTGCAGTCATGACCTCATCTCCTAAATCAACTACCTAAACTACCTGCTAATGCACTCACATTCACGTAAAGTAGAATTTTTTGACAAGTTTGAGGGAGTAAAGGCAAAATGCACAAGATACAGTACCTTCAGTACCCTTAGATGGCGATTCCGCTTCTTTATATCAAAAACAAACTGCTGCAGAAAAAGTTAGGTGCCATGCAAAGTGTAATGTGTAATTGCATTACTCATCACAAATGTATTCAAGTAAAAAGTACGTTTACTTGCTCAAAAATGTACTTAAGTAGAGAGTAAAAGTTGCTAATATCTTTGATACTCAGAGTAGCCAAAAAGATACTTAAGTACAATAACTAATTACATTTACTCAAATTCTTTACACCTCTGGAGTTATATGTAGTTGTAGATATATACATATAGACATGTAGTTGCAAAGTTACTTGGATGCATTAAAATGATCAAAAGTGGCAATAAAGACATTTATACTCTGCAAAAATGATTTTATACGTAGTATTTTTATCTTGTTTTCCACTGCAAATATCTAAAAAATCATTTACTTGAGTTAATTAATCTAAAAATGTCTAAAAAATAAAAATCAATAAATAAATAAAATTGCAATTTAGTGTTACAGAAGATTTCTATTTCAACTTTCTATTTATCAATGAAAAAAATTCTTATGGTTTCCACAAAAATATTAAGCAGCAAATCAGAATTTTTATATTATTGTAAATAATGCATTGAAATGATATTGTAATGAGAATTTTTAAATACTGTTATTATGAATATAGTCTTTGTTGTTAATATGGTGTTAAATCATGAATAAATAAATTGATAATAATCATAAATGTTTCTTGAGCAGCAAATCATCATATCAGAATGATTTCTGAAGGATCATGTGACACTGAAGACTGGAGTAATGATGCTGAAAATTCAGGAATAAATTACACTTTACTATATATTCACATAGAAAACAGCGGTTTTAATAGTAATAATATTTCACAATTTTTACTGTATTTTTGATCAAATAAATGCAGTCTTCATAAGCAGAAGAGATTTCTTTCAAAACCATTAAACATTTTACTGACCACAAACTTTTGAATAAAATTCTCTTCATTTCATATTTGTAGAACTTTACAACATTGACACTGTTATTTTCTCTTTTATTACGGTGAAGCTACTTTTTGAAGCATTCTGTGTTGTATAAAGCACTATATAAACAAGTGTGATTTGACTCGTATAAATCATGACAAAAACAAATAAATGTTAAATTAGGTATTCATAGAGGGTGCGTTTAGAAATGCATGTCTTTATCTGCCATTTCCATTGGCTGTAAGATCAGAATGTGGTTGTGATGTTTTTGCCGTCTCCACAGGTTGTCGGCACCAATGTCATCCGCTGCAGAAAGGACGGGAACTGGACCGGAAGCTTCCGGTTATGCCCTCAGCTGAAGGGCCAATGCTCTCTACCTCAGAACCTGCATCCCAGCATCCGCATCAGCTGCAAGAAGGGCCACGGCATAGGTGCGAACTCTTCCCCGAAACACCGTCTCTTTCTTTGTCCGATTCATTCAGAGCTGTGCAGCTTTTCACGTTGGGATTTGAATGTCTGATGCAGACTTTAGTTGTGTTCAGCCTGCCACACCATCAGAGTTCAGGGAATTCATCTCAAGTTTGAAAGTGTATCATCAGAACATTAATATTGATCTAAAATGTATCATAAAGTCTAGAGCAACATCTTTCTTCAGACGAGCTGATTTCCTCCGTCTGTTTCCCACAGGAGAGGAGTGCGAGTTGTCCTGCAGGGACATCAGCAACGATGTGGTCATTCTGCCGAGTAACATGACGGTCAGCAGCATTATGAGACATCACTGGATGAACCCTACTAAAGTCAAGGTTTGTGTTTTCAGTCGGTGTGCAGCCGCTCAGCTTACTGGCAGGGAATGTCGCACCGGGACGCTGATCCTGAGAGTGACTCAATGTTTGAGGTGACACAGGTCGGACAGCAGATATCGGATTGTGCCTGATGATTCATCAGTGTCGTTCGTCAATGTCTAGGCTCGGGACTTTCGGGTCAGACAGAAGCATCGTCTATGAGGAATTCACCTCTAAAATGAGATTTATTGCTTTGAAAATTAACATGGTGTAAATGCAAAACAAATGACTTATAAATATGCATGAAATATGAAGGCAAATATTGTACAAACTTATCTTAAACATATCCTATATACTCCGAAATAATATAAAAATAAGAAAAATGCTAAATATTTCTTAGCGCCAAAAAGTAAAAGCAATAAATAACACCAGTAATAGGCTATTATTAACAGCAAATGCTTTGTAAAAACAGAAAATAACACCTGTCAGTATCATGCAAACATACAGTAGTCGTTCTTTACAGGTTTTTGCATTCCACTGAAAAATATCCTGTTGTTTTTATGTTTGGTGGACGTGTTTGGCTGTTCCACTCGTGTCTCGCGTCTTTTGCAGCGTCTCACCCATGAAACACTCGAGTTAAAAAAAAAGTTAAACTCGCGTCTAATAGCTTTATTTTTTTCCCATTCCACTGCCTGTGTCTCGTTTTTTTGCATTTCTGAGCGCTTTGTGTTCCACGAGAGCGGTTAATCAGTGATCGGATCATTTTCTTGTCTTATCGGTCATCATTGCTGAATTGTCAACGTTTGCTAACATTTTTATTCAAAACCGCAATTTATCAATTTCAAAATAATAAACTTATAGTAAAACATTCCATTCCAATTAATAGAAAAAATCGTAAAATTCACCCAGCCCTAGTAACTACAGTATGCTAACGGACAATACTTTTCTGTTTATTACAAGCGTACACTGCAGTTATGTTGTCTGCCGCTTTTAAATGCTTTAATCATTCATCAATTGGAAAAAAAAATGTTCTGAAAGTGATTCCATTCATATAGTTCCTCTTTCACACTGCACTTAAAGCCCCCGATATGCTTCAAGCGAAATCGAAGAACGATCTGATGTGACGTCATTTAGAAAGAAAATCAGGCCAAAACGAAGTGTTTTGTTTTCGTTTCGGGAGTTCAGATCAGATTGCCGAAGTGAACTTTCTGGCAAAGTTTGCTGTGTCTGGTAAACACTTCTGAACTACCACTGGTCCGTGGCGATTATGTAATAGGTGGGTGTGGCTCTGAGACTCCGCCTTCTTCTCCTGTTCATTTCTTCTGTTGAGTCCATCTAGGTCAGACGTCCACGAGAAAAAACGTGAAACACTGGAGAGCTGCTTTATAGCTGAAAATTAAGTAATTCTAATTGAAATAGAGACTGTTTTTCATGTTTGATATTGTAAATTTGGATGTTTTTACACAATCTGTTGTATAAAGTGGTGAATAAATAAACATGACGTGACTTTACTGGGGCGCCGAATTGCAGAGCTGATGCAAACATCCACATCGCTATGATCAGATGCTTTCTTAAAGGGATAGTCATCATTTACTCACCCACAAGTTGTTCCAAACCTGTATAAATGTCTTTGTTCTGCTGCACACAAAAGAAGATATTTGGAAGAATGTGTGTAACCAAGCAGATCTTGCCCCCCCCTTTTGACTACTATAGTATTTATTTTCCCTGCAAAGTTAATTCAGGATAAACTTGGTAGTTCAGTCGGAAATGAATAATACTAGGAAGACAATGCTAGAGCAAATTCAAATGAATTATATCCACCAATTCATGTGTAAATGTGTAATATATATACAGCATACACACACCTACACACACACAGAGGATTAGGGAAGCACTAGGGCAACTGTAAATGTTCAGCATTGCATGTTTCACGTCCTTTGTAAAAAGTGAACTTCAGGCTCTGCTCGGCGAACACATGCAGCGATTGTAACTTTGCGTTGAATGTCGCAGTCCTCCAATTACCGCTCATTAGCCGCAGGCTCAGGCATGCATGGCTTTCCCAATTACCTGGCATTGGTAAAACAGGGTATGATTACAGTAATCTCTGAACTCATCTGAACCGCAGCGAGGCTGAGGCCAAGTCATAAAAGTTAAAAAGCCATCTGTAATCACTATAATTTCAACAATGACCCTGTTACAGACATTAGTAGAAAGACTTTATATAAATTTACCTGTCAGAAGTATTGCAGTGTTTTAGCGGTGACTGATGGATTTCACTAGGGGTTTTTGTGATGGCTGCGTTGCTGAACACCTGTCAGGCAGGAACATTCGATCTTTGATCCTTGCTCTCTTCATCGAAAGGCTGGAATACACTACAAAGTCTGAACGTACTACTGAAGGCATCATACACTTGCCGACTTTAGAAAAACTGGCCATCGTAATTTAAATGACCGAGGATCACATTGACAAACAAAAACAATATGCGTTCTAAAAGTGTTGTAAATGTTTGATTTCCATCGATTGGACGGATTCATAGTCTGAAGCTTAAAATCAGTCTGTGCCCATCATACACTGCACACACACACCTCTGACCCGACGCATTGTGTAATGATGAATGCGGAAGCACAGAGGAGAGAGCAGAAAAAAACACCGGTCATGAATTTGAAGTCTAAAACAAGACATTTTAAAGAGAAATGTTGAAGGATTTCGATATAAGAGAAGAGGAGCTTGAGTTTGTTGCACAGCTCTGTTTGTTTGAACCATGAGAGGCGTCTAAGCTTACGATACTGCAAGTCGACTTGCGCAGTATCCAGTCGTATGGCAGAAGCTAGTTATTTTAAAGCTTGGAGGAGTATTTTTAAATACATCTCTGATTGTGTTTGTCCGAAAGAAGATCATATCATATTAGGGTTGCAAAGGGGCGGAAAGTTTCCGGTAAATTTCCTCGGGAACTTAACATGGGGAATTTTGGAAATATTCCAATTTGGAAACTTAACAGGAATTTATAGGAATTTATGAGAATTTATGGTAATTAATTGGACATTTTGGGAAATTTATACAAATGTATAATATTTACATAAAAAGTATCATATAAAAAAAAACAAAAAAAACATTTTGTTTGGTCATAACATGAAATAAGTTATTTATTTTTTCGCATTCAAGTAATTCTAATTTAGTAAATATGGAAAATAAATATTTTTTTATTGCAGCAATTGTTATGTGTTATTTATTTCAGCGTCACACGATCCTTCAGAAATCATTCTAATATGCTGATTTGATACTCAGTTATTATCATTATTGGAAACAGTTGAGCTGCTAAATATTATTTGGAACCTGTAATATTATTTTCAGGATTCACTGATTAATAAAAAGTTAAAAAGAACAGCATTTATTCAAAATAGAAATCTTTTCTAACAATATCACTTTAATATCACTTTTTTTATTTTTTTTATTTATCAATTTCACACATCCTTGCTGAATAAAAGTATTAATTTCTTTCAAAAAAAAAAAGAAAGAAAAAAAATTACTGACCCCCACATTTTGAACGGTAGTGTATATTGTTACAAAAGATTTCTATTTTAAATAAATGCTGTTCTTTAAATTTTTATTCATCAAAAAATCCTGAAAAAAGTAATCACAAGTTATAAAAAATATTAAGCAGCACAACTGTTTCCAACATTGATAACGGAGTATCAAATCATCATATTAGAATGATTTCTGAAGGATCATGTGACACTGAAGACTGGAGTAATGATGCTGAAAATTCAGATTTGCATCACAGAAATAAATTATATTTTTATGTATATCAAAATAGAAAAACATTATTTTAAATTGTAATAATATTTCACATATTACTATTATTTTTTTTCTGTATTGTTGATCAAATGTGCATGTTATGGACTGGGGGATGCACAGGGGTGTGTCCTCAATAGCCCTGCAGTAAGCAGTGTGATGTGTGAATGTGATTTGAGGAGTGTGCAGGGTAAAAATGAAACTAAAATTGCATTAAATATGGTGGTTTTAACCAAAATTATGCTGCAAGATGTTTTTTCAACTACATTTAAGTACCCTGTTATAGGCTAACCTGTAATTTTGCAAATTCCCTGTTTATTCCCATTAATTCCTGTTAATTCCCATATATTCCTGTTAATTCCCATGGAAAGTTTCCAGCTTTGAAAATTCCCGGAATTTTGCAATCCTAAGTCATAATCACCTAGGATGGCTTGAGGGTCATGAGTAAATCATGGGATAACTTTCATTTTGAAAACAGTTCTGACGCACACATAACGAGCAGGTATGAAACCACTATTTTTTTTTATCTTGGGCGGATACAAAAGTATATGAGGATAAAAATAATAAAAGCATAAATGTCTCCGAATATACTTGGGCGGCCGTTAATAAACCTGGGCGGCCCACCCGAGTAAAGTCTATGTGTGGGAAGCACTGCATATACATAAGTCATATGCACCTAGGATGGCTTGAGGGTCATGAGTAAATCATGGGATAGCTTTCATTTTTGGGTGAACTATCCCTTTACGGGTGTGTTCACACTTTTCAGGTTTGGTTGGATTAAAACGAACTCTGGGGCGATTGCTCTGTTAGTGCGGTTCATTTGATTAAGTGTGAGCGCTGCCATCTGAACCCTGGTGTGCACCAAACAAGTGGACCGAGACCCCTGAAAAGTTGGTTCTCGGTCTGCTTTCAAACGAACTCTGGTGTGAAATATGAACGCAGCATGCACCAAAGACATAAAGCAGGACAGAATGCTCTAGCATACTTGGGATTCTTGTCATAGTCGTGATGTCGCCCATCACACGGCATGGACACACAAATCAGATCTGAACAGTGGCGATACACAGCGTGGATGTCAATAATTTTAGATCAGATTCCATTCGGATACACAAATAATCAGATTTGGACTGGCAGTCTGAACGTAGCCTTGATGAACCAAGAGAATCAAACTAGTGTGAACACACCCTGAGATGAGGGAATTTCAGGATTGATTGAAGACGCAAGAAAGTTGCTGAACGGCGTCCCCCCACTCCTGTTGTGTTTAGATGGGCATTTGTGTCTAGTCAGGTGGTTTTCGGCAGAGAAATGAAACAACACGTTTCTGATTGATTTGTGTAATTGATATGATCTTCCCTGGGTGGTAATTCGAGTCTGGAGACAGAGTATGAGGGGAAGAGGAGGCCAAATCAATGCGGCTGAAATGTTCCAGGGGGGTTGACTGAGGTCAGATCAATAACTGTTCTCTCAGCAGCCTGTGTCAATCGATGCTGTTTGAATTCCACAGCACCTGTTCCCTTCTGCTGGCCGCGCAAGGGCACGATCCGTCCCTGATTGACACCAGCGCTAATGCTAATGGTCGTGCTGTGTTTGTTGGCCGGTGCTGCGAGAACGTCCAATAAATCCACACCGGCCAAGGTGTCGAGGAGAAGTGGAAAAGCAAGCTGTCTGAAGCTTTGGTAGCCGTACAAATCCAGAGTCTTGTTTCCCATTCTCACTTTCTTTGTTTTATGTTTCCTGCTGAGTCGGTTGAATCACTTATTGTGACGAATCGGCCCTCGAGAGCGATTCGTTTCAGGTTTCACCGCTGCCCTACTAAGAAGCTCCTCTTATTTTCTCACTTATTTGCTTCCCTGACATCAGCAAAATGACTGTGCACATTGCTGATGCATAAAGGCAGACCGTGGCCTTTACGTGATGTCGGCGCCTCTCCGGAGAGTCGATTGTTCATGCTGGGTCCGCTGAGGGGAGTGCTAATATTAACCTCTAATTAATAAACCAAACCTTTATTAAAGCCCTGAGAGCTTAATGTGATCTCAGGAGCTCTGGGAGAACAAAGCATGGCCATCTGATATGATGTAGGCGAAGATGGCATGCTAGTCTGAGGGAAACAAAGCAACCTGCATTTTATCATATGTGAGGTCACTCAGGCTAACGGCACATAATGTGTTCACTAAAGTCTGCTACGTGCAGAATCTCATGATATTTTGGGCTGGTAACCCTCCAGACCCCAGTAAGGGTTGGATCATGGACTTCACCATAATTAACCACAGTCCACTTGAGCGAAAATCTGTCTGAATCTGTCTGTACATTTCCCCACCGGTCAGTCAGGGTCAGTTCTGTGAAGTCTGGATGAAGACTGGATGGTGAAAATCCTTTTTCTTCTGCGGTCTGATGTTCTTCAAGAATTGGGCAGAATTGGGAAAGGGCTGGGGTTCAATAAAGTTTGAGCCCTTGTGAAAAATAAGTGCACTTAAATGTATTGAATGCACTTTGTGTGCGTTATGTACAATGGTTTCCTGCATTTATCCCATTGGCATGTTCAACCCCTACATGTGCAGCTTATTTATTAGCACTAGCAAGTAAACCCTTCCCAACTGTCCTGAAATGCTTCAGTGTTTTCTGTTCCTTCTCCTTCATCCATTATTGTTTTCTCTTTTTTTTTTATTGCATTGATTTGCTGACTGGCTTGAAAGGATAAACACCTTAGTTTGCAGTGGAGGCTACAGCGTGAGAAGAGGCAGGTGCTTTGTGTGTGCGTGTGTTACCGGGACAGGGAAGGTTTAGGAGCTGTAGAGGTCAGACAGTCCTTTAGTTTTGGCCGGCCTCGTGTCAGACCGTCGAGGTTTATTTCTAATGAACATATATGTGTGAACACGTCTCTCTCTCTGTAATATCTCTCCTTAACTTGATGACGAACATGCTGGAAATGTTTCACAAGTTGTTGAATCTGGATGGGTTCCCGATTTCTTTTTATTTTTTATTTTTTCTTCAAGTTGGCTAGAGCTGAGAGACTTGTAAAGGTAAACATTCTTGTTTTGGCTTTTTTTTTTTTTGTGGTTGGCGTATGAGGGGAACAGAATAACACCATTGTGTGTCAATTTCCTGGGATTGGCAAAAATCATAATCACGATTATTTTGGTCAATATTGAAATCATGATTATTTAACACGATTTTTGGTGGGTGATATGATCAAAGTCTTATTTCATGATATGAGTCATTTTAAATGTCAGAGAAATTTCACAATTATCAAGCAAAAACTAATACTAGGTTAATTTAAGTGAAAAGTCCTCAAAATAGCTACAGGAGACAATAAACAGTCAACAATTAAATGAGAACAATGAATCTAATTACAAACAAAGCAGACAAAAAATACAACAGAACAAAAATACAAATGAAATATAGCTGCAAGCAGCGATGGCGGGCCCAAGCCTGGTGGCACCGCCCCCCCGGTGGCTTCAGGGCAACTGTGCACAGCGGGCAATAGGCAGTTAAAATGGTTAAACATCAAAGGATTATGTCAAATTCACTCTACATTTACTGCACTATAAGGTGGCGCTAGAGAGCCCCTCCTCCATGCCCATTTCTAAGGCTTTGCCCAAGTCTACTGGCTAACAATCCTGATGTGTGTGTGGAGTTTCAAACTATTTGAAGCATGCTAAGATTATCAAAAGCATCCACAACAAATATTAAAGTTTGATGCGTTACCAAGGCAACTGTGTTTGGGATATCACAATTCTTTTCAAAGGTCTACATCTGCCATGTTTTGACATTTATTCAAATGAAGTTTGAAGCAAATCGGGTAAAATAAGAGGGTGATCTCAAAGCATGCTGAAAGTAACATATTTCCTGCTGCCAGTTGGTGGCACTATAACTTTGACTCACAATAGTCACATCCATGTGATCAGCCTTGTAGAACGAACACACAGCCGACGATTCATCAAAATCAATTAATGTATGCAGAAGTTAAAACACGTTGTTTCCCTTTTCTTGCTATAAATTCGTTGCCTCGCCACGGCCAAACCGTTTGAGATATCCAACATCCGTTTGCAATTAAACAACTTCAGTGACTTAGCACGTGTGTGTGTGTGTGTGTATGTGTGTGGTGTGGGGGTGTTTTCGGACTTTGTTCAAGGGGGCGCTGTCGAACCCCCCTGCCACGCCCGGGTACCAGCTTCGGCCCGGCCCTGATGGCCGCGGGTTCCAATGTGTGTGCCAATTTTCAAGAGTTTTTGAGCATGTTAAGGCCCCCAAAAAGCCCCGGAAGATGAAAAAAAAATAAAAATAATAATAATCCTTAGGGGATCAAGAGAGCCCTGTGCGTTTTTCAGATAGATGTACTAACAGTGGTATTTAGATAACAAATACCCAACAGAAATTGAATAAAGTAATCAAATGTAAAATAACTGCTGGATACATTAAATCTAGACTAATTCTTATTTAAAACTAAAAAAGTTGTTCAGTTAGTGATTTTTACTTACCAAAATGGCATTTCGATATATTTGTGTTGGCTATTTGACTGTTTAAGCGCGTATCTGGAGCCCTTCAGCACTGTCTCGAGAGCGCGCACAGGTGGCCGCCTAGGCAACAGAGTCCGTTTTGCGGCTTAATGCACTTTTAATAGCACTGTTTATGTTTAATATCAAACACGTCCCGAAGTTTAGCAACAGTTTACTGCATTTTATGTCGCTCTCTTATTCGCCTGATTTGGATGTTAAGTTTGGGTTAGGGAGGAATGAAAGCGCACCGCTGTGAAGGAAAGGAAGACGGAATGCAGCAGCGGTACAGTAATCGTTTTACCTCGATTATCTTGTTTTCATAATCGTTGGAAGCCAAAATCGAAATTGAAATCGAAAATACGATTAATTGCACAGCCCTAAGTCAAGTCACCTTTATTTTTATGGCGCTTTATCAATAGAAATTGTTTCAAAGCAGCTTCACTGTAATAAACAGAACAGTAACAGAATTAAAGGGATAGGCCACCCAAAAATGAAAATTCTGTCATCATTTACTCTCCTCAAGTCAAGCCATTGACTTCCATAGAATTTTGGCTATGGACTTCATTGACTATTGAAGTCAGTGGGGCCCTTTACCCTCATTCTTCAAAATATCTTTTGAAGAAACTCATATAGGTTTGGAACTACTTGAGGAGAGTAAATGATGACAGAATTTTCATTTTTGGTGAACTATCCCTTTCAGGATGCAAACTTCAAATATAAGACAGATTAATTCAGCTGAAACACAAGATAATAGTGTCATTATTCAGCTCAATTCAGTTTCAGTTCAGTGTTGATTCTCTTCAGTTCAGTAACTGTGTAAAGCATCTCTACAGATGACAGTGGTACACCAAAATTGCACGTTCTTTTAGTCTTTCTGAAAGCCTCTTTGTTTCGTGCCTCTTTTCAGCTCATAGTCTGCACCATGGGCCTGAAGTGGTACCCTCATCCGGAAGTCCTGCGCTGCATAAAGGGATGCGAGGTAAGACATCCATCCAAATCCTCTCAAATGGCTCTCTATCCTGTGTCTTCCCTCCCTCACTGGCAACACTCTTGCCTTGACCTCCATTTGCAGAGGCCCAAGAAGATTTATGAAGATGAAGATGTAGAGGAACTCTACACTAAAGTCAGTACATGTACAAGTGACTGTGATGTACGGTGCTCTTCCTGTCTTTGTTTTCCCCTCTGTGCTTGTGGAAACCTGTCACTTGCAATCTGATCTCTACAAAATCTCTACCATACGTTCTTGTTTGATAAGAAAGGATCTGCCAATGAAAAGGTTCACTTTGGAAGAAGTCCATTATCTTATGGAAGCCAATTTCAAACACATAATTGACTTACTATGTCTTAATTTTGAATTTGTATCTCAATTATGGCTTACTATTTCATCATTTTGAGTTTTTGTCATAATTCTGACTTAGTATGTTAGTATCTCTTAATTTCAGCTATGTCATAATTATGACTTACTGTCGTAATTTGCATTCCATAATTTACTTAGTATCTCATCATTTTTACTTTCTAGCTCATAATTCTGACTTAGTATCTCATAATTTCGACTTTCTTCATAATTATGACTTTCAAGTTTTTGTCATAATTATAACTTATGATCGAATTTTTGCTTTTTATCTCATAATTTTGATTTAGTATCATAATTTTGACACTACAGTATGTCATAATTTTTACTATTTATCACATAATTCTGACTTAGTATCTCATAATTTTGACTTTATCTCATATTTGACAGTATTTCATCATTTTGACTTTTTAGCTCATGATTTTGACTTTTTCATAATTATTAGTATCTCAATTTTGACTTATAATTATCACTGAGAATTTTTGCTTTATCTCAAAAATTTTGATGTAGTATCATAATTTTAACACTACAGTATGTCATAAATTACTTTTTATCACATAATTTTGACAGTACCTCAAAATTTTGACTTGCCATAATTTTCACTAATTCTCGTGAAGTCAGTATCTCATCATTTTTACTTTTTTTTTTTTCATAATTCTGATTTAGCATCTCATGTTGACTTAGTATCTCATAATTTTGACTTTTTTCATAATTGACTTAGTATCTCAATTTTGACTTGTCATAATTGATTTATTACAGAATTTCAGATTTTAAAAAAAAAATCTCATAATTTTGATTTGGTATCATAATTTTGATATTACAATGTCATTTTTCTTTACTTTTTATCACATAATTCTGACTTAGTATCTCATAATTTCAACTTTCTTCATAATTATGACTTTCAATTTTTTTGTCATAATTATGACTTACGATCGAATTTTTGCTTTTTATCTCATAATTTTGATTTAGTATCATAATTTTGACACTACAGTACAAATTTTTTACTATTTATTGTATAATTCTGACTTAGTATCTCATAATTTTGACTTTATCTCATATTTGACAGTATTTCATCATTTTGACTTTTTAGCTCATAATTTTGACTTTTTCATAATTATGACTGAGAATTTTTGCTTTATCTCATAATTTTGATGTAGTATCATAATTTTAACACTACAGTATGTCATAAATTACTTTTTATCACATAATTCTGACATAGTACCTCAAAATTTTGACTTGCCATAATTTTGACTAATTCTCGTGAAGTCAGTATCTCATCATTTTTACTTTTTTAGCTCATAATTCTGATTTAGTATCTCATGTTGACTTAGTATCTCATAATTTTGACTTTTTAAAGTCATAAATATGATTTATGTTATAATTATGTGCCAGAAATTGGCTTTTATCTATGCTGTGAAGTTCTAGCCAAGCACAGATTAGCCTAAACTGGTAAACTTTTCTGTTAAGGACAAATGATCTGATTCTTGACTCTTATCATTCACAAATACATGGACAGATTAGGACAAGTTTGTGAGCTTGTCATGAGCTTGTTAATATGGTAATCATGTAAATATTATAAAATGTGTTGTCAGAGTGTAAAGACTTCCCATTTTAAAGAAATATCCTGTGTTAACTACAACTTTGGTCACTTTGGATGAAGATAAAATACGTCTGCATGTTGTCGATTAACAGAACATAAAATTATTTTCTTCCTTAGTAGATTTTTTTTTCATCCTTTCTTGTTTTACAAACATTCTTGTTTTCTGAAGAAAAAAAGTGGCTATGCTTAAAACAAGAAAAAAATATCTGCAACTGGGGTAAGAAAAATATAGTTTTCCTTTTTCCTTGTTTATTTTTCTTACCCCACTGGCAGACATATGTTCTAGTTTGAAGCGTAAAGTCTCAAGCTTTGAGTTCAAGCCCACTTTTTCTTCAAAATGGTGGGTGTTGGAGAAGATGACCCACCAGGCCTTACTTATGACACACGTAGAAGCAATGAAGCATTGAATATATTTAGGCTGATAACAGCTGTGTTCATCCTATCGGGGTGAACTCAGGTTGATTGGGATGACTGGGAAAAGTGTCCTAATCAACCCAAATTCATCCTACAGTAGATCTCTCCATTTCTCATGTTAGTGGTGCTCTGAGTTTCTCTCTCTGTTTTTGTCTCAGCCTTTCATGGGTGACAATTACTGTGACGCCATCAACAACAGAGCCTACTGCAACTACGATGGAGGTGACTGCTGTCATTCCACTGTCAAGACTAAGAAGGTGACTCATTTCTCTCAGCAGTTTTTCATTTATGCATTTCATGTCTTTTATGCATATCTCACATCAAATCCTCACAATCAATTTAGAGGCGAAAGTCACTAGCTATGTTTCCATCCACCTATTTTTATGGGATATCGCGTAAAAAAAAAAACGTTGGACGGAAAAGCCAACATGCCCATAAAAAACGTATATGCTCAAGTTTTACGTATGCATTTTTTTTTTTATCCAATAAGAAAACATGCACATAAAGTACACAGAATAAATTCCTCAATGCACCTAAAAAAAGTCAACGCCATTGGATGACACAACTGGACTAACCAGCAGACCGATCTCATTGCACAGCATTTGAAATGTTGTTTCGGTCATTCTGAAATGCCTGAGCCAAAGTCTGTCATCAAAGTGGTATAATTACCTTCCAGAACTGACTTACATGACTGCGTTCTGAAAGGCAGCAGTTCATCAGCAAGGGGTGATTTTGTTCTCTTCGAATCGCTGGATGGAAACGCTGCTTTATTCGCAAATGTTCTATGTGACAGTCCAATTTTGCACATAAGTTAAATTCACAGATTTGGACGAAAACGGCTACTGACAAGTATGAGATGCCAGATGTTACCCACTAACCGTCTGACACTTATTGCACACAAAAACAGCATTCACGTTCTGGCAAGCTCTAATCTGATTGGCTGCCTATGCATAATTTCTCAGACTGGTATTTATCAGTGCGCCTGGAAGCATAGTTGTGTTTACAAAGTATCACGTTGTTACGATGACCACTTCTGAGAAACTAATCCCTGGATTTACCCGTGTCTGCCAGGTTAGTGGCATGCAATCTATTTGCAGTTTTGTTTGATACACTTTTTCACATTCCCATTCCCACATGAACTGGATAGCAGTTGAGTGAGTTGGACATATTATTATGTTATCATCTATATAAGATAAATCTGCCCCTAAACCACTTGTAAAAACAATCTGTTATCAGTCAGTTTACAAGTCATACTTTTTCATGTTTAACTTCTAGAACAGCCAAAATAATTTTTTTTTTTTTTTTTAAAAAGGAAAGAACATGTATCTTGAAATCCTGTTAAAACATTTAGAGTAAATATTTAACTCACAATTGTCACCATTTTAAAGCAGTGTTTGATAAGCTTCTCTCGTACAGCTGACGTCTTGTTTTCAACTGGCTTTCGTTAGCCTAAGATTTGGCGGTGTCATTTTCAGAATAGTGCTAAAATAAAGTGTGAATGCCAAGATTCCACATACTGGAATTCCTGTGCTTATAAAGTGACAGCAAACATTCGTTTAATATTTAAAATGATGGAAATGGCATAAAGTGACAAGATATAAATCCTATCTTATCCATCTAGCTTTTTGTCCTAACAAAGCCACAACAACTGACAGCACATTTTAACAATTGCTTGGTTTCTGGTTTCACATCCACACAGCTGTATATTAAATATCAGACATCATTGGATTTTGCTGTGATGCTGCATTATTTTTCACTTTCAGTTCAAACCCTAAACAGAGCAATGGCACCAGAGCCAATTGAGATCTACAGACGGTGATGATTTTAGAATCATAAAATTATTATTGTATATAATAAATAAGTGCAGTTATTGATAATATTGCGAAAGAGCTTACGTTGGGGCACAGATGTAAATTTACTTTCATTAACAACAGTAACATATGTAAAAAGTATAAATACCTCATTTTTAAAGTGTAAAATTTGAATATAATGACTGATTAGAGCAGTGATATGTCTTCCACAGTATCCATACATTTTAGGGCTGCATAATATATCCTTTTAACATTGATATTGCGATTTGCACGTTGCAGAATGTGCAATGTCAAGTACAGGGATTGTTAATCAGTACGGACCAGACACCACGTGATTCTTGGATTAACTGCAAAGTTTTACCATCATACAGTGAAAGTTTATATTCCTGCTGCTTTCTCTGTCGTGAATGTTAATCAAACAACAAAAGACAAAGAGAAAAATCATATTTGTAGTTTTAACACGGGTTATTTATATTTATTTTATACAGTGAATTTCTGTAGGCTTACCTGAATACTGTTAGATTTACCTGAAAAATACAAAGCATTTTTTATTTATTTCATTTGCATCTTTGTTCTATTATATTTATCTATGCTTGTAATTTGTTCCATTATTTTCTATGTGTATTCACTCACCTGTTGTATTAGCGTATTTAATCACCCCAATCATCCTAGAATGATTAATTCTTTCCAAATAGAGTCAATCTGGTGATTTTTTTCATATTGCAATATTTTTTTTTTATCCAATAAGAAAACATGCACATAAAGTACACAGAATAAATTCCTCGATGCACCTAAAAAAAGTCAACGCGATTGGATGACACAACTGGACTAACCAGCAGACCGATCTCATTGCACAGCATTTGATTTTTTTCATATCGCAATATTTTTTTTATCCAATAAGAAAACATGCACATAAAGTACACAGAATAAATTCCTCGATGCACCTAAAAAAAGATTTTTTTCATATCGCAATATATATCGCAGAATAACAAAATATCACAATGACAATTTTTTCCAATATCATGCAGTCATATTGTTGTACAAATGTATTAGATGCTGTGTGTTGTACCTGTCCTTAACTAGTCTAAAAAACATTGCGCGTCCCGCTGTTTGTGCAGGCAGTGCGCCACTTCTGTTTTGCTGTTCACAGTATCTGGAGTGATCTGCTCGCATAAACAGCTGGTACTCTCACCTGTCCTTTTCAGAGATGAACTGAAAGTGAAACCGTTGAATCACTCGCTCTCTCGTACTCAAGGTCTCTCTCGCGCGCATAGTTTCATATATTTAGATATAAATAACAATGTTGTGCAACGTTATTACATTGCTCAACTAGACAGCGACAGCATTTCTCCGCCCCCTCTCCCCGGCTCCGTTTTGAGGTATCGAAATTTGGTACCGAATGACAAGACCCTTTTCGATACTCGATAGTATCGAGGCAATTCGGCCAGTACCTAAAAAGTATCGAATTCGATACCCAGCCCTAGTCATCACTCTGTTTTTCTGTGCCTTTTGAAGTATTGCATCAGAAACGCCAAATTTCGGGAAAAAAATAAATCCTTAATTCGCAAAAAACGTTTTTGAGCTCGCTTGATGTGCTTTTTGACTTGTGCGAAAAAGAGTAAATGCGAATAATGGGAGATGGAAATGCGTTTGCAGAATAAATTGTGATGTAGTGAACGTTTAACCCATGTGACTAATCAAATAATCCGCTGATGGTATTTAATTTACTAAGTTACCAACACCACCGTCGTCCACTCGAACAACTTAATGGAAATGCACCTAATTCACTTTTGTTTGTTTGTTTTAATTTTTTGCGAACTTTGAATACATTTGCTTCACGTTTGGATGGAAACCCAACTGTTCTGTCTTTGTAACAAAGAATTCAGTGGCAAATTCAAGAGCTTCTCACTGGATCTCCGTTTATGGTGTCGCGTGATCGAGATTGACCACTAGTAAATGTCGACTATTCCGTATTAGTGAAATGTAAATTATGTTCGATGACACTGAGGTGCATTGTCCACACTGAAAGTGAAATGTCCACAGCCAGACAAAATGTATTTGATGTTTTATATGAGCAGCTACAATATTCCGAATTTTCATTCGTGTGAAGCGATGGCATTAGCTTTTATGTGAGAGCAGGTTTTTCAGTTATTGCTCTGTTTACTCTCAAAGTCACTCCTCATCCAGGGTCATTTCCCTTTTGCTTTGTCATTGTTGTGCTGTCTGCTTAGCTAGGCAGCTCTGGGCACTGTCATTGTCTTAAATATTTGGCATATGCATGAAGAGCGATGATTCATTGAATCCAGTCTATCTTTTTGGGAGTTTCAGCCTACGTCATTGAGCAGACAGGGATCTTAGCGGGAGTTGACCATGCGCCAGTGTTGATAGAAGGTTAAATTGTTCTGCAGCTATAAGCCAGACTGCTGGTGCCTCCTTCCTTCTGATAGTATGTCACACACTTGGCAGGCGAACGACAGCAGGATGGGACGAGATAAAGTCATCTTTTGATGAGCTAGAGCTTTTGGGTTGCGTTGCATTGCATTGTAACAGTATCAGTTTGCTTTGTGTAGCCGGAGATGGTCTTAAGTTAGTCACTCGCTCCTGATGTCATGCACGTGTTAGATAGTTATTTGAGAGACTTTGTTGTAAATATTTCTCATTTTAGATAATCCAGTGGCTTTTGGGAACTTGAAAGCCAAAGTGCCCACTTATAATCCTTGAAAACCAAAATTCTGGACTCAAAAGACTTGAGTGTGTGTCTGATGTTGGGAAAGCTGCAAATGATATGAGAATCACCTGGAATCCTGAGCCTTGTTCAGCGTCCTGGCAGTCCTTGAAGCAAATTATATCAGCAGGGTTTTGCAAAACATCCTGTCCCTGGAAATAGGCAGGGTTTAGGGAAGAACTGCAGAAAATGACTCTGAAAGAAGCAATCATATTGTGATTGATGGATTGCCAGAGTTGGATGTGATGAGGGGAAATTCAGCAGCTATCATCTGAGTTCTACTGTCGGTCATCTGACTGTTGTCTCCAGGAGTGTAACCACATCCATTCCCCCCCATTGTGTCCTATATTTGCACCACTTTAGCTTTATCTGTTTAAATTCCCAAACTCATTCATACATTTCCTGGTCAGGGCCACAAACACAAGTGCAGATCAATGGAGTTCACGCGTTAGTGCACAGATAAGCGGTGGCCTGCTTTGTTATGAGCCTCTGATTTCAAATTGCACTTAACTTCTCTGCGCCATTCCTGGAGTATTTTGATGAGATAATCACTTGAGATAGTATGCGACTGTTTGTTGTCCCTTGAAATTGGCTCCTAGTCATCCCAACCAAGAACTTTTGTGACCTCACCACCTGATTTTCATTTATCTCAAGAACAGACGAGGATTTCTTGAGGGTTGTGAGAATTTTTTTTAAAGAGCGACTGAAATCGGGAAGACCAATATGTTTGGGATTTATAGAGGAAATTGCAGTACATCACAATCTGAGGTTTGGAAGAATTGATCAAATTAGGGAAATTTCATTAGAAAAGGCATTAACAGAGATATCTGCAGGGTCTGTGTATGGAATAAGGTGTTTATTTAGCCATTTAACCAAATGTTTCACTCTACATAAGCTGGGTTAAAACAACAGCTCGTTATTTCAAATCAGTGCTAGGTAAGAATGCTTGATTTATAGCATTGATTTAAAGCATTTTCTCTACTTTTCTTGGAAACCCCAGCTTTACATGCCAACCGTGGCTCAGGAGGTAAAACTTTGGGCAATAAATCAGCAGGTCTATCTCATTCCAGATCTGCGTGAAAGTCTATGTGAGCACCTAGCTGCTCCGGTTTGTTTCCTGTGCAACAACATAACTCACTGCTTAATCACCATAATACAATGCATCTTTGTAGAAACAAACTAGTTAGTCACAACCGTTTCCCGAAACCATAATATCATGTTCGCACCTCCGTCGTTTGATCCATGTTGGTTCAACAAAATAAGACTGTTGTTAATGACGTCATGTGCATTATTGTACCCAAGAGTATGACCTATTTAGGTCCATATGTCTTCTTAACAAGAAACTATCCTTCTAACCACAGCTTGTTTTGGGAAACACCAAAGTTTAGTAACATGGGATCATGCGACCATAAATGACTTACGATGCTTTTAAAAAACGCACCCCTGAATGGCGGGAATGTGTTACAAAGTGGCATAGTGCTCATGAAGTTAATAGCTAACCCATAACACATGCAAACTTTTTTCTCTCTTTTTACTTCTGAAGCCTCTCCGCCAACTTTCACACTTCGGATAGCCTGTTTGGTGACTCTATATATATAATGCATGGTTAATCTAGATATACACATAATTTCTTGAGGTCATTCACCCAGTGTGATCACTTCTAGCTTGTTCAACAGCATCAGTTCAAGCGCATTTCGAAATTGAGAGTAATGATAAATTGCAGTTACTTGGGTCAGATTCAGGAACTGCTCTGAACGATTCAGTGAGTTAATTCAGCGAAGGATTCGTCAGACTGATTCAAAGCAGTAATGTAAGAGAAATTGAGTAATTTGTTCATGAATTGGACTACACTGACACTGTGTTTATCTTTGCGTGCAACCCGTGAGAAACACTGGAATAATCGCGATAGGAGTGACACCCCCAAAAGTTCTCCATCTACTGATCCTCTTGTCGTTCTAAACGTGAATGCTATTATTTTATTAAGTCTGGTTCTTTTCATACAGTGACATTTCATAGTGACCACATCTGCCAAGCTCAAACAGCTACATAATGCAGAGATAAATACATAGACTCTCGACAAGCGCACTAAAAACAAAACATTGCAAGCAATGCCTGCAATGAGGTTTATGTCTCTCTTTGGGCGATCCTCTCTTTGGCCACGATGACCCTGAAGCAAAGGAAGCTGAGGCACTTCCCTGCTGCTTGTGTGTTTGTTTCTCTTCCTTATCTCACCCTGCCCTGCTCACTTTATCCCGGCTCTCGTCGTGTTCTCTGAAAGGTTTGCGTATTAAGATGTTCTGGATGGCTGGCTGTGTATTATTCCTCTCAGGGACTTTGAAGGTGCGAGTCAAACAGCATCTAAGGTCACTGCAGGATGCTTTACTAATCACTACAAGCTGCTGGCATGAGGAAGGAGGCCAGTGGGCATATTAGGGCAAAGAAAGAGAGAGCCTTCTTTTTTTTTTTTAGAGGAGATTCCTTTCTGGCTGAGGATGGGAGGTTTTTAATGAGTCAAAAGTTAGGTTTTCATTTTAAAGGTGCTGTATGTATTTTTATTTTTTTATTTTTATGTAGTTAAACATAAAAATACCATAATATTTTTTGCAGATATTTAGGAAACATGCTAAGTTCACATTCTTGTTTCTCCAAATACAATTCTACAGCCAGTTATTCTACTTTGAAATGTGCGTTCCATGTTGGAATGTCTGTTTTTGGTTTGGTTTGTGTGATCCTGCCCACTGCCAATTTATCCAATAGTATTTCGAACCCCCCTCTGGTTGCTAGTTGGTGAAAAACACAGTATTGAAGCCATGGAGGCCAACAAACAAACTGGGTCAAAGCAGATTCTACCTGATTTAAGAAGCCTTAGAATCCAACTGAATAGGTCTATGACCAAAGGTATATTAAAACCTGAATAACTCAACTCATCAACTTAAATTGTGAGGCTCGTCGCCTTCCATTGTCAATTGCGCTCATTCCTGTTGCGTGTCCTCAATCTGGCAACCCGTGTTATAATGTTAATGTTATAGCTTATGGTAAAGGAGGCCGCAGTAAAGCCCCGCTCCCCTCAGGTGATGCTAACGAGTCCCCGGTGAGTGTGCTCCCCGAGAATGTCACTTGTCTCCAGACATTGTTGAACTCTGTCAAGAATGAGATTTGTCAGAAAATTGACTCATTATCTACTGATTTGCGCTCGGAGATCACTACAGTGCGAACAGATGTTAAAGGCTGGGTCTTTGTCTTCGTCTAGTGGGTCTCCCCGAGGGTAGCGAGGGTTCGCGCCTTACTGAATATGTGGCCCAACTTTTGCAGGAAATTTTGCAGCTTCAAGATGAACCCTTGTTGGATCGGGCGCATCGTGATTATAAAGCTATTGTAATATCGGACCATGCACCAGTTACCATGAATATTTACTTTGAGGGGCTCGATGGCACACGCCCATCGTGGCGATTCAATACTCGTATGTTATCGGATCACAGATTTGTGGAATTTATCTCTAATCAAATAGATTTTTTCATATCCACAAATAGCAGTCCTGAGATATCTGCATCTCTTTATTGGGAGGCTCTGAAGGCGTTTATTAGGGGGGAAATTATTTCATATATTTCCCATAAAGTAAGGTTAAATAAAAAGAGGTGTTCTGTAGGGGTGTGACGAGATCTCGCGAGACTAAAATGTGACGAGATTTCTCGTCGAGGCAAAAAGTAGTCTCGTGATGTTGCCATGACAGAGTGGTTAGGATGATTAGGAAAGAATATGCCACCGCTACATTTACATTATGCTTCCACTATCATTTTGCTTTGTATTTAAATAAAAAAAACATTTAATTAAGTTGGATAACGGTCGCCGCCGCTCCATATTCACAGAGTACGCGTGATCACGAAAGTGAAAGTACCCCGCATTTTGAAAGCGGCTCCCTGATGAATACAGATATCTCTCAATATGAAAGCTATTTTAGGCTGGGCAGTGTAGTTGTAACCATCTCTCAGCTCTGTATCAAAGAAAAATTTGGTCTAATTTGCACTTTGAATATTGAGAGAGTGTGATTATGGTTGCACTTATTATAAGGTGTTACCATAAAAATGAATAACAGTTTTCTCTTAATCTAATAATCATCAGGTTTCATTTGTTAACATTAGTTAATGCAAACATCCTCCAATCTTATCCCCCAGATTAAAACATCTTCAGGCACAACAACAGATCCCATATTAAATAATAATCATTTTAGAGATTATTTTACTTCTCTTTATGCATCTGAGCAAACTGCCAACCTCTCTGATTTTGACCATTTTTTTGGTTCCCTCAGTATCCCTACAGTTGATTCTAATTTAGTTGACCATCTGGAATCACCCATCACTATAGAGGAACTTACCAAAGCTGCTTCCTCTATGCAGGGAGGCAAATGTCCTGGGCCAGATGGGTATCCAGTCGAATTTTATAAGAACTTTTTGAACAAATTGGACCCCCTATTAATAGATATGTACAATGAATCATTTAAGCCTTCAAAGCTCCCACAAACATTTAATCAGGCCTTGATCTCCTTGATCCTAAAAAGAGATAAAGATCCTTTGGACTGCTCTTCGTATCGTCCTATTAGTTTGCTTAATGTTGACTTCAAACTTTTATCAAAATTATTGGCGGTGCGTCTGGAATCTGTTTTACCAGACAGGGTTTATTAAAGGCAGGCACTCATTATGTAATGTTATTTATAATTCATCTCCCCATTCTATGCCAGAAGCTGTCCTATCATTAGACGCTGAAAAAGCATTTGATCGGATAGAATGGGGATACCTTTTCTATACATTAAAGAAATTTGGTTTTGGGGAAATTTTATTTCATGGGTTAAAATTTTTGTATTCTGCACCACCCCCCACCCCCCTTTAGGCTTCAGTTAGGACAAATAATACTCGCTCAGAATACTTCAATCGTCACCGTTCCACCCGTCAAGGATGCCCACTAAGCCCACTCCTTTTTGCTATTGCCATCGAGCCTCTTTCTACCACTCTAAAATCTGACCCATTAATAAAAGGTGTTACTAGACTAGGTATTGAACAGAAGGTATCATTATATGCAGATAATATTCTTCTTTATATTTCAGATTTTTCTGTTTCAGTTCCTGCAGTCCTTAATGTTGTAAAATTATTTGGTTTTATTTCTGGTTATAAGCTTAATTTAAGCAAAAGTGAATTCTTTCCACTGAATGCAGTGGCCAAAAAATACCCTTCGCATATTTTACCATTTAAAATTGCACAGCATAGTTTTAAATATTTTCAATAAAATTAAATTTTGATAATTTACTGCTTCAGGTTCAGAAGGATTTTGAACAATGGTCTGTGCTCCCCATGTCCCTAGCTGGCAGAATTAATTCCAAAGTTTATGTATTTGTTCCAGTGCATTCCCATTTTTCTTTCCCAATCCTTTTTTCAAAAACTGGATAGGTTAGTTTCAGAGTTTATTTGTAATAAAAAGACTGCTAGGATTAGTAAAACGCTTCTTCAGCGTCCAAAGTCTTTGGGGGGTATTGGCTTACCCAACTTTAGACACTACTACTGGGCTGCCAATTTCAGGGTTTTTCAATACTGGTTAAACCAGTCCCTGTTGCAATACACACCTATGTGGCTTGCTATAGAAGCAACCTCATGTATCCCTACTGCATTGACTGCCCTGTTATACTCCACTATTAATAGTTCACACTCTCCCTATACAAAAACATTTAATTGTAAAAACCTCTGTACGAATCTGGAAACAATTTAGGCTGTACTATGGATTACAGACATTTTCTATATCTGCCCCCATAGCATCAAACTTTGCTTTCCCACCATCAATGATGGACAGGACATTTACTCAGTGGGCAATATATGGTTTGTCAGCGTTTAAAGATTTATATATAAATGATGTTTTTGCATCCTTTCAACAGCTCTCAGATAAGTTTTCACTGCCCAGAAATAATTTCTTCCGATATTTGCAGGTTCGCAGTTTTGTCCGTAATTTGTTTCCTCAGTTCCCTCTACTACTCCTATAGATTCAATACTTGAACCAGTGTGTATTGGTAAAGAGATGATATCGATTTTCTATGACAAAATATGTTCTCTGCATAGAAGTTCACTGACATCCATAAAAACTCAGTGGGAGGAAGACTTATTAGAGGACATCTCAGACGAACTGTGGGATAGCATCTTATACAGGGTGCATTCCTCATCTGTGTGTGCTAAACACGGTTAGATCCAATGTAAAATACTTCATCGTATTCATTGGACTAAGGTCAAACTTTCCAAAATTTACTCTGATGTTGATCCTATCTGTGACCGCTGTTGCCAGGCTCCTGCAACCCTGGCACATATGTTCTGGTTCTGCCCAACTCCATATGGATATTGTTCTGAAATATTTGCGACAATGTCTCAAGTAGTTGGTACAGCAATTAAACTTCCCTTGTCAGTACACTGTTCAAGGTACAAGGCAGATTTTGTGGCTTTTGTGTCTCTCCTGGCCAGACACCGTATTTTATTGCATTGGAAGTCATCTGCTCCACCTACTAATTCCTTGTGGATTAACGACGTTTTTCACTTTGTTAAACTGGAAAGAATTAGATATTCACTGAGGGGTTCTATCAAGAACTTTTATAAAATTTGGGGTTCTCTCCTCAAATATATGGAAACGTATACTCCCTGCATACTGGTAGATAGCTAATTGTTGCATTTTACTGTACTGTGTGACTGCTTCTGTAATAAGAGTTTTGTTTGTTGTTTTGAGCAATTGTTTTGGTTGGCGCAAGTCCCTTTTTTTTTTCTTTCTTTTTTTTTTTTGGGTGGGGTGGGGGGTGTTTGATATTTTATAATTTGTGGAAAATCCTATAAATAAAGTGAAGAAAAAATAAATAAATAATTTTGTACATTCCATTCCATTTTATTTTTAAATAATGCAGCAGGTGTCATTAAAATAATAAAACCAACAATTCTAAACAACCAAATTCAGATTCTCAGTGGCCTTTTAAGATGTATGAAGGACAACCCAAATTCAGTAGGTTCTTGTTTGCATTCCCAACATCCAAAACTGTGCCAAGGTAATAAATGGAAGGAGGGGAACTCCTCCAGGGGCCGGCCGGCCGGCCTGCAGTCGTGGCGCTCGCAAATGTGTGTCTCCTACCTTTTTATAAGACGTAATTATCAACGCATGTTGGTTTTTGCCCTGCAAAGTTTATGGCTATAAAACCACATCTCCAAATGAGCTTTTCAGTTTTCCAAATTCTTTCCTTTAATCTAAGCCCTTTTAGGGAAAAGTGTCAATGAAGTGCCAACCGTGCAAGATTGGGGCAAGATTGCTGTTTCTGCAGCAAAAATGAGGGTGAGAGTTTCCGAGACTTTCACAACACGGTTTCCCTATCGAGGCTGAGGCTGAAGGCTGTGCCTCCCATGACTCCACTTTCCATGTTTAATGGCCTGGTCACACGAGTACCAGGTTGAAGCGAAGGAAAGCATGTTGTAAACGTTATGAACACACCAACAAACCAACGATCAATCCATAGTATATATTTATAATTGAAATATACAAATTTGCCACCAAATATATAGTTCATCTGCCTATTTGTGGCCTATTAAGCCAGGTGGAAATGAATGTGGGCACAGGTGTGCGTTTAAGATCAGTTAATTACAGAGATGTAAGAACTATCTGAAAGAACGGGAAGGAGCATTTTATGATCTTCATCAGCTTTGACTCATGAATATACATTTAGAAGAGTACAGTTTACTATCCTGGTAGCACTTTGTTTTACAGTACATGCACTTATTTGTACTTACAGTGCACTTACCTGCAAAGTATAAACACGGGTTAAGTTTAGGTTTAGGGTTAGGTTCAGGGTTTGTACCAGGGTTTGAGACAATAACTAAATAAATCCAGCTTTGAATGCCAAAAACTATGCCAAATCCATTGATATTTTTGTCAACGAATAAAAACAAGACGGAAATGTTAGGGAGGGAAGAGATCCAGTCAGAATGATGTCCTACCTTATTACCCAGTTATTGCAATTAATATAAGTACACAGTATTTGCATGTGGAACAGGACTGTAAAATAAAGAGTAGCACATCTTGTTACATGCAATGTAATTACTATAGTAATTACTAGGTACTTAGCCTGAAAGTAACCATGTTAAGTCCATGTAATTAACATATATTACTCAGTGCTTTCTTGAGTAAGTACACTTTAAGTGCACATACTGTAAAATAAAGTGTTCATCAGTCAGTAAATATTAACTAAAGCATGGGGGCTGATGGTGATTTGCAAAAGGTTGTCGTTTAGAATTAATAGAGGTTTTAGCTATATTTAATGTTGTAAATATTGTTTTATTGTGACGTTCTAACAATGTTAAGAGTCCCTGCTGGTGAATCTGTTGCACCGTCTTCATTTCAAAACACTTGCTTTTTTGTGGTTGCATTTTTGCGAAAGAATACATTTTATTCGGTGTAGGTCATATTCTGTAATAATACAGTGGATCAGGATTTGTTATTGCATTCAGACAACTTCTAGAACACATTTATCAAATAACAGCTTGTTTCCGACTTTGATATACTATTATAGTTTTTAATTTTAATATTTTATTTTTAAATAATATTTTTTTAAATTGGATTTTATTTTTATATGTTCTTTTTTATGTTTATATAGTTTTTTTTTTTTTTAATTGCTAACACTTTACAATAAGGTTTCATAATTAACATTAGATAACATGAACTAACAATAAACTACTTTTTTCAATTCAATTCACATTTATTTGTATAGCGCTTTTCACGATACATATCGTTTCAAAGCAGCTTTACAGAGAATGCATGTCAACGTTACAATTTAAAGAATGCAGTTAGCTAATAATGTAATAATTTAGGCAATTAATTTACAATCACTGTTAGCAGTTTAACTGAAGGTAGAAGCAATGAGCTCCTGGAAAAATTAGTATTTTTCATAAAGGGTAACATGCTGTAATAATATATTGCTCGTAGTTAGTTTATGTGAACTAATGCATTAAGTAATTAAACTTTATTGTAAAGTGTTTCAGTAAAGCTAGATAACAATAAAATAAGTTTTAAGTTTAAAAAAAAAAACATTATTTCAGCTTATTAAGAAACGTTTATTTTGTTTCGAGTAAATAATTTGTATGTTTTAAGTTTGTTACCGATAACGATAATGAACTTGAAGTGAAACTTATATTTATCATTTCATAATAAAATAGATTAATCTTAAAACAAATTATTTTTGCTTCTCAAACAATAAACAAATGTCATTCAAATCCTCTCTCAGGTTTGAATGTAACAAATCATGTTCTTGAGCGGCAGACCAGCATTATGCTGTGGTGGGTTGTGAAGCTCTCCGTCTGCGCCCCGAACCCCAGCCCCCTTCGACTGCAGTCTGACACATACGTGCGTTCTGCCAGGCTCGTGCGGAGGTGGGGGGTTGTGCGCCGTGACGTACATGGTCTGTCAGGGAACTTGTGTGTGTGTGTGTGTGTGTTCTGGACTGGCCTCTGCTCCATGCTGACATTCCCAGCCACCATCGACGAGCCCCAGATGTGGCAGCTGGTCCAGCCACCCGAGGGTCAAGGGCAGAGGAAACCATGTCAAATTTGCCACCCACATCTTACTCTGATGGTGAGATAAAGAGAGGGTGCTAAACGAGGACTGGGAATGGTTGTGTGTCGTGAGATGGCAGGGAAGAAACAAAGTGTGCACCTTCATTAGGGTGGTTGATAATGATCCCCTGATTTAAAAAAGCAGCTGAAACCGTTGGCGTCCCAGAGCTGGTTATGTTGGTCTGTCTGATGGATTTAGATGGCACTTGTCAGCTGGTCAGGATGGGAAACCAGCCTGGCCAGTAAATGACCTTAGGGTGTTTTTTCAGCAAGGTTAGCAAAAGCCAGTCTGAATGTGTTGGAACGGGCGGACAGGAAATGCCATGCAGGGCAGTGACGGCTGGTTTTGATATGTGTCCGGTTCATGCTTGTAAAAGCTTCACAGGTAAGAGGCTCTGGAACGACTAAGAGCTGCTCACACAAACATGTTTTGTTTTTATTACTTACTCATACATGCCATTTCCGTCTGGATCACTGCACTCTCACACTACAAGCTTTTTCTTAACCACTGCTTTTGTCTTATCCATGTAAACATATTTCTTTAGAAGCACAATAAGATCAGAGTAGTTACTGTTAACTAAAATTGAAACAAAAACTATTAAAAGTTGTTTTCTGTAATTCAAATAAAGCTAAACATAAATTAAACTATACGAATATTAGAAGAAAGGCCCAAACTTGAGAAATATTGCCTTGGCAACTATCTGAAATAAATTTAAATAAGATTACTAGAACTAAAATAAAAGTATACTATTACACCTTAATATAATAAAATATTTATAATTTGCACACTGTTAGTTAATTCACAGTTGATATGTTGTAGTCTCTACATTGTTAATATAAGGTGCCGTAGAACGTCTTTTTAAAAGATGTAATATAAGTCTAAAGTGTCCCCTGAATGTGTCTGTGAAGTTTCAGCTCAAAATACCCCATAGATTTTTTTTTTTTTATTCATTTTTTTAACTGCCTATTTTGGGGCATCATTAACTAGTGATAAATAAAAAAAGGGGGTAACATGTCTGCAAGATGTTGGTGGTGTTGGTGCCACAGACCATCAAAATAGCACATTATTATGCAGCTCTCTGGAATACTTTTATAGTTTGCATTACTTTATTATAATATTCCTATATTTATGTCGCAACTGAAACTAGTGCAAGTTTCATGCCTCTCGAATCACTCTGCAGACTCGCTCTCTCTTGTTTCATACAGTGTTAATTTCATTGACGAATAATTTTCGTCAATGACATTTATTTTCACAGATAAAAACGAGACAATAACTAAATAATTCCAGCTTTGAATGCCAAAAACTATGCCAAATCCATTGACATTTTTGTCAACGAATAAAAACAAGACGGAAATGTTAGGGAGGGAAGAGATCCAGTCAGAATGATGTCCTGCGCTGTAGATGCGCACATTTGAACTAAAACATGCTGATCTACTCGGCGGGACATAACTTGTTGCATTCTCATAAAACGTTCAAAAATGTAAACGTATGGGAGAAAGGGATATATGGATAGATAGATCTGAAAAAGTGTCAGTCCTGTTTTCTGTGCGCATACCCCCGGAGCACGTCGCCTCTCAGACAGCGTACGAGTACTGAATTGAGTTCTCTTTTGCATCTTTTAACGCCTGAACGGATAAATACACACAACATTGTCAAAATGTCCATTTTGGAGAGTATTCATGTAAACACAGTTATGTCTTAAGAAATGTAAACAGTTGTGAGAATATCAGATGTGTATCAGTGTATTGGATCCGTGCATTCGGTCTTAAAGTGACAGCAGCCTAATAAACCTGCTGCTGTCTGTGCCCTTAATATTAATCAAACAACAAAAGAGAAAATCACTCACTGCTCTTTAATAAGGATTAATTATATTTCCTTTAAACAAATAAACATGTCTGCTTGAAAGAATAATGTTGTGTGCAAGTTGTTATAAAGAATATAAAAACTTGCCTACAAAAGACCATGTGTTCTTTAGGAGAAGTTAAATCTGTGGCTGTATTGCATGTTCAAATTTTAATATAATTCATATTAACAGATTAATAGATGTTTTCCTTTGGAGTATATAATGAGTTTGGAAAATTTAGAGAAATTCTTGATTAATGCATTCAAATTTAACTAAACTCATTAGCAGCGTTGCCAAGTCTACATTTAACACTGGTTATGTCCGCGGGTTGAAGCAACCCCAAATAACATGATATTTAACTCCTGGAATACGAATTTTACCAGGGGTACCCAGCCAAAAACACAGATTTTACCCCCTAGAATGCAGTTTTTACCGGGGGACCCCCTGAAACACGATTGGGCTACTTTTGAGTAGCAAACAGACAGGTTTTGTTGTGAAAACCTGGCAACCCAGACCATTAGATTTTAGTCGACTAAGTCTTATTTTAGTCCACTAAAACCTTCTGATATTTAGTCGACTAAAACTAAAACAATTCAGATGACTAAAATATGCCTAAAACTAAATGGCATTTTAGGCAAAAGTTTATGACTAAAACTAAATAAAAATCTGCTGTCAAAATTAACACTGGTTTCATACAAATATTACTGATTGTAGTGAAGACCTTTGAGAACGCAGTCATTAATATTACTGTAATATTGGTGCAGTTTTCAACTTGTTGAGGTCGATTGTTTTGTACACAGTGTTTTTCTTTACCTGTATAATGTGATTAAAATTGCAGTATATCGTCACTCCTGTTATGAGCATAATCACATTAACATAATCACAATTAACTGTTTACAGTTTCAACCTACGAATGCTTTAGTTTTGGCCAGATTTCATACTGAGGTGACTCCACAAACCTTCATCTGTTCGCTGGTACAGATAGACAGGATCCTACTCCATAATCGATGCTATGAATTAGAAAGTTCACTTTGTTGTGCAACAAGATAAATTGGCGTATGAATTCACGTCAGGAACAAATCAGTCTGTTCTGCCGCCGCGGCTGAGACAAATCGTTAAGCGAATGCGCAAATGCGAACTGCACATATGGTCCTAATTTTGAGCGACTGGAGACGCATTTTATCCTGAAAAGCAGCTGAGGCCTGCCTCGAGGGAGGCCGCACCGCAGCAGCTGGTGTCAGTGACGCACTGCCAACATTCAGTTGTGACGTCAAGTGCCAAACGCCATTCAAATTCTATTTTCAACCCCTCCAAGGGGCTCGTCAATTTTTCAAGTCCAAGTGCGGAGCGCGTCTTGACCAGTGTCTTAACATGTGTTTCTTTTTCTCCTTCAAGGTGATTCCGTTCCCCATGTCTTGCGATATCCGAAGAGAGTGCGCTTGCCGGGACCCCAACGCCTTGGAGAACCGAAAGGGCGAGCACTTGCACTCGCTCGGTTAAATCGCTCGGACTGGGACAGGACGAGATATTCTTCCCAGAAATGCTGCTGCTTCACAGTTGTACCTCTCCTCTTAGAGCTGTTCATCCTTTCCAAGTCTACCTGCTATCTCTTACAATACGTTTGGAAAAGGATCCCAATGCCATGACCCCAAAAAAGGACCAAAGTTGGTTTGTGTAAAAGCATCAACATCACTCACGACTCCCCCCCAAACATGAAGCAAAACGAAAGCAAGCGAAGCAAGAGATACTGATGTGATTTGACCAAAGGCCAAAAAAGCATCATCTCAAAAGAAGAAAGAGCTTTCTGCCGAAACACCACAGTTGATTTGTTTTGTCGTCCCTTGTAAAACGGACTTGGGATGGTACGGTTGGCTCACATGATCACAGGTCGTTTTTAAAGATTAATCACCACTTCTTTTGATGTTCCTACAATGAAACAATCCATCAAATATAAATACGCAACGGCTGCAGGTCCCGTCGCGCACTATTTATGAAATAATTTAAAATGCACAGGGATAGATCGGTGCATAAATGCGGTGAGAATGAATTGAGAACTGAATTGGTTGCTGCTACGATTGCTGCTAATTAGTCAAACAACAGACAACAGGAATACGCAGGCCATGATCTAGTGTGTCGTCAGTCTGCCTTAACACTTACCTCTGATCGATATGACCGCCAATGACCGAAGACCTCCCGTTACAGCGCCGGGCCAGTGCTGAAGTGTATCTCATCGGGTCAGAATGCACAACATACTGAATGTAGAGGCCATTGTCAGAAACCTTTTATTTAATATAAATGGTTAGTTCACCCAAAAACTGACAATTCCATCATCATTTACTGGCCTTCGGTTTTTATTGATTGCTTTTTGAGTGTGAAAACATAAGCATATCCATAGAATGAGTTCAAAAGCATCATACAAGTAGTCTTCCGAAGCTGTAGCTTGGTGTGATTTTACTCACAGAAAATCCTTCCATCTGCTGCAGTTCTCAAATGTCTCATTCTCTGGTTACAACACCCATGGGAACCAACGACATCCAAAGGTGCCATACTTAAATCTGACCGCAAGCACCAAAGAGCTTTTCAGCAACTAAAAACAACCCAACACATCAGCTTCGGAAGACTACACGAGTACCGCCGTGGTACTTTTCATGATTAAATTGACCCCGCTAACATAATACAGAAAACAAACAGACACTATTTCTAATCTCATGAACGTTGCCAGTCAAAACCACTTTTTAACACACGTGCCAACATTTTAAACACTTGTAAGTGTTTTTAGCCCCTTTGAAACTGAGGTTAAAATGCAATGGGCGCTTGTGCCATGGATGTGCTGCCAAAAAACCTGAAAATATTATCGCTTCAACGTAATCACAAAACCATGATAAAACAGCACTAATTGTTATTACATATAGGAAAATGTATAGAAAAAAATGTACTTCAGCAGCGTATAAATATATATATATATATATACACTTTTTTTTTTCTTCTTCAATATTTGGCTATCAACTGTGAACTTTTCCTTCAGACAGACCTCTGTTTTGACTAGTTTCTCGCTGCCCGTGAACCTCCATGTTTGACTGGTGTGTCAAACCTGCTCCTGAAGACTACACTCTAAAAACAACCCAAGTTGGGTTGAAAATGGACAAACCCAGCTATTTTATGTTGTTTTAATCCAGCAGTTGGGTTAAATGTTTGCCTAACCTGTTGCACAGTTTTATTTAACTCAACTACTGTTTAAAAATGACTGTATGTCTGGCTTAAAATGAACCCAAAATAATTAAAAATCAGACACATAATTACTAGAGGCAACAATAATAATTAAAAAGTGAACATTTATTAATAAGCAGTTTAATAAATCTTTATTGTTTAATTATATTAATAAATGTTCATTTCCAACATATTTTTGGTTAATTTTAAGCAAGCAATACAGTATTGTTTAAACAATAGTTGAGTTAAATAAAACTAATTGGGTCAAAACACCCCAATCACTGGGTTTGTCCATTTTCAACCCAACTTGGGATGTTTTTAACCCATCATTTTTTAATGTATAGTTGCAACAAACACAGTCCTGGACGTTTCCAGTAAATCTGAAGACTTTGATTGGCTGGTTCTGGTACGATTGTAGCCGGAAAGTGTCCCTCCAGGAGCTGAATTTGACACCTCTGATCTAAACTGATGCCCCCTTGCATTGGCTGTTCGTTCAAAATGCCACAAGGGATAATATTGAGACACGTGGTAAAGAAAGAAGTTATTGTGGTATTCCTCTGCCAGGTGCAAAACTTCACACTTATGCAGAACAACTAATAACACTTTACAATAAGGTCCTGTTAGTATATGCATTGACTGACATGAACTAACAAAACAATTGTTCATCTTTGATGACATTAGGTGATGAAAATACATCTGTTAGTTAATGTTAGCTGAGATCTATAACAGATTTGATTTTAATAATGTGGCAGTAGCTAATGAATGCTTTAGATGCGTTTTTCACCTAGTTCATATACCAGATGTATTTAACTGATGTTAACAAGTGGAAACTTATTGTAAAGCGTTACTGAACAACTAATCTTTTCTGATCAGGTTTGTCCTCTTTTCCTCGAGGTTATGAATTTAATGCGATCGGGCCACAAGTCTGAAGAAAACACTTTTCATGGCTGTTTTATTGGCATGGAAACATGCTAAAGCATTATTTTGCCTAATGTTTTAATAACGGGCATCACTTTGTGCAATTGTAGATATCGTAGTTAAAGTATAATAACTTTATGACATTTATAAGTAACAAAAAAAAAAAAAACTACGTAAACAACACCTAGTAGAAAGTCAGACAACCATATCATTTTTTATGCATTTAATATCGAGTCCTCGTATGTATAAAGACTTCATCATGAGACGCCGAAGTCAGTAGTTTCTTTTTATTGTGCTTGTAGTGTCACAGGTGCAGTTATTTATATTTCTAAAGAAACGATAAAATGAAAAAGATAAAAAAAAAATAAATAATAATAATAATAATTAATAACCGTATGTACCAGTAGTCAGTATTTGTATCATTGACCTCAGTTGCTGCACTTTTGGGTAGCCCATTAAATTAAAGGCAAAACTTCAAAAATGGCTGCTATTGTAAGGCAGGAAAATTTGGGAGGGAGAGTGTTTGTGGTGGAAACAGTAATGTTTTTTGTTCCTTTTTACTGTATGATATTATCATATGTGATTGATTATTGTGGTTCCACTTGCTTCACGTCTGGTTTTATCGAGCAATGTGACTTGTGGATTTTATTGGATTTATATTCCTTGTCAGAACAAGCCTTTGGGATCATGGAAAACTGGCTTTAATATTTATGTTATTGAAAGTGTGAAAATTAAGTCTTTAATTGGGTCATTGTATATATGTATTGTTATATATTGTTTTTTGTTTTTTTTTTCTTGTTTGTTTGTTTGTTTAATCAGCCATCTCATGAGTTAGGTTAAAAGATTTATTATTATTATTATTATTATTATTATTATTATTAAAAACTACAGCACCCAAAGATGAAATAAGTGTAGGAAAAATTTCACAGAGAGGAAAAAAAATCAAATACTATACAATGCACGAGAGTACAAAAATTATAATAGTGAAAATGTATGAAGATTTTGTTTGTTATATATTCTTGGGAGAACAAATACCTGATATTATACTCAAGATACCAATATTCAGCATTTATTGCCAAGATGGACAGCAAAACTGATCAGCATCCACGTTGCCAAATTAGCACGAACATCACGTAACTTGCCAACTTTCTGACGGCGCTCGTGACGGACAGGCCTGTCAGCCAATGCTTCGTTTGTTCTGAATGCTGCCGAAATGTCTCTTTTTTTTTTTTTTTGTCATTTTCTCACTCTTCTCACACTTGTTAAATGTTTCTCCATCACTGCGTGCAAATCAGATACCGGAGTGGAATTACACCAAATCCTCATTTTCATCCGCGTACAGGTCTCAAAGTGTCCGTTGGCTTGTTTAATGAAGTTTTCAGTGGGATGTTTGACACACACTACTGTATGCACCATAGGATTTCTTGCTGTACCTCATGCCTGTAATGTTTGCTGCTTCCATATTTTAGTGATTTGCGTCTATTAGTGACATATAGTAGTGTACATAGTAGAACTATTTATTGAGAGTGTTATACTTTTGTAAGTTATATTTTTTATTATGTAAGTTATTTGTACAATGGTCTTATAAATGTAAAATTTAGTTATAGGGGCTCTTGTATTATTTTTTTTTTTTCTTGTGTTTATTCTTTTATCCATTGCTGAAGTTGAAGAACAAATACAATAACTCAGAAATATAAAATCAATAATCACTCTTTTTTTTCTTTCTTTTTTTTTTTTCTTTGCAAGAAAGTTAAAAAATCAAATAGAAAACAAAATGTCATTCAGTCACTCTGGAAATACTGCCATTAATGCAGTCGGGACATGATTGTAACTACATTGTTGTAATATATGTATGTAATTGTTTGTTAATACAGTACATTTATTCTATGGCAGTCCCTGCAAAAGGAAAATGGGAGTTTTAAAAAATGAAAATCAACTTCTGTACCAAATAAATGTCTCTTTAAATCTAAAACATCCAGAGCTCACATGCATCAGCTTTGGACAGGTGAAGAAAACACATTGCTGTTTTTGGCCTGCCGATGTGTTTGTCCAGGTGTCAAAATATGGACGCAACAGTAAAACATCAGCGTTCGATGAGTCAGTTTCTTCCCTGACTAGTGCTCACTATTGGGAGTCCTTAAAGTTGACATGTATTTCTTTGAGATGTTGGTTGGTTGGTGGGAAGAATAAAACAAACTAATGGAATTGTATCAAGAGTTTTATAATGGTTTAATATGAATGTCTCAATTATGAAGATGTAAATAGTGATGTGAAAGTAAATTGCCTTGTATATTTAAAGAGATTCATTAGACACAACGATACATTTATGACAGTTATTTAAATCTGAAAATGCGCCATAGTTACATCAGCATCAAGTCTTGTACTTCAAGTGTCCTTTAATTTCAGCCTGTGTTCAAATTCTCTTGAAACAGACGTGATTGTGCCTGTTAAACCCATCTGTGTTTGGTGATGCTGGCCATGTCTGCTCTTGACCTCATATTGCTAATAAATTATGACCAAAATTCTGTCAATATTCTGATCTTTGCTTGATTCATATGTATAACTGTTCCCAAACCAGTCGAACAGAATTGCAGTTTTGCAGAGAAACAAGATGCATTTTAGATTATATGCTGTGACACGCTTGTTTTTTGGGGGTAACACTTTATAGTAAGGTTCTGTATGTTAACATTAGATGCAGTCGCTAACATGAAAGAACAAGGACTAATAGTTTTACAGAATGCATTGTTTATTTCTGTGTATACTCATGCATATTCAGTGGCGTAAATTAACATTATGAACAAACACAACAATGAACAGTAGTATATTTATAAATTAACAATACCTTAGATTATTAAATGCTGCATTTGTTTTAATAATCTGTTGTAAAATGCACTAATGTTAACAAACTGAATCTTTTTGTAAGGTTATATTTTGAATTATTGCATACATAGCACTCTTTGAAAAATGAATTAAAATGGTGAACGAGTAACTTTATTTCTCCGTCATGTATTGTGTATAAATAAAGCACTGGTAACTACTCAGAGGTATCGTCCACTCTTTGACCATTCCAGCATTTCAGGCTTGGATTCAGTTTTTGTGGTGCATGTGGCAATTAGATCAAATGTAAATGCGTGTAAATGTTGACATGCATTCAAAATAAACAGAATAATCAGTTAAGCATGAAAAAACATTTAGGTTTCATCCAACTTGGAAGAACCTGAACATTTATTGAATGCTAAAGAAACATTTCCCGAAGAAATTCATGTGGTTGTTGTTTTGTGGCCAATGGAACATCAGCAACTCGATGCATGTTTACATTTATTATGTTGGCTTGACAAAGCCAGTGTACCGATCTATTTACTTTGCTGCTGCTGCTTCTTTTCCTTCTTCTGAGACTTATCCCAGAACTTTCAATCTGTAACCACCAAACTCCACCTGAATGTTCTGTGCCATATCTTTTCTCACTGATCAGATTTGGACGATTAAATCTATGAACAATCCCATAAAGTTTCATTAAGTGGGTCAAAACTTTTACTTTAGTAACATGCTAAAACACCATAAACATGTTAACAACATGCTAAAACAGGATGGCAATGTGTTACAACATGCTACAACAGGTCAGAAACAGTGTTAAAACATGCTAACAACTTGTTAAAACAAAATGAATCATTTTACAATGTTTTAAAACATTAGTAATGTTAAAAAAGGTTATCAATGTGTTACATTTACATGCTAGCAACTTGTTAAAAAACGTTATCAATGTTATAATTTTGTTAAAAAATGCTAGCAATGTGCTAAAAAAATGCTAGCATTGTAAAATGTCAGAAACATGTTAGCAACGTGTTCAAACATGTCAGAAACATGTTAGAAAGGTTTTAAATTGTTAGTAATGTTAAGACAGGTTAGAATGTTACAATATGCTAAAACATCAGAAACATTAACATAGTGTTAAAACATGCTAAGAACTTTCTAAAAACATGTTATCAATGCATTAAAATGTTATAAATTTGTTAAAACATGCTAACAATGTGTTAAAACATGGTAACGTAACGTAAAATGTCAGAAACATGTTAACGTTGTGCTAAAACATGCTAGCAGCCTGTTAAAAACATGCTAGCTGTCTTAAAAATTCTAACTTTTTATGTCAGAAACATGTTAGCAAGGTTTTAAAACATTGGTAATGTGTTAAAACAGGTTAGCAGTGTGTTACAGAATGCTAAAACATCATAAAAAATTAACAGTGTGTTAAAACATGCTAACATTGTAAAATGCCAGAAAGAGGGTAACAATGCTAAAACATGTCAGAAACATGTTAGCAAGGTTTTAAAACAATGTCATGTGTTAAAACAGGTTAGCAATGTGTAACAACATGTTAATGTGCTAAAACGGGTCATAAACATTAACATGGTGCTAAAACATGCTAGCAACTTGTTAAAAACATATTAAACATGTTAGCATGTGAAAACGTCAGAAACATGTTAATGTGTTAAAACAGGGTAGCAATGCTAAAACATCATAAACATTAACAGTGCTAAAACATGTTATCAATGTTAAAACAAGTTATAATTTTGTTAAAACATGCTAGCAATGTGTTAAAACATGTTAGCAACTTGTTAAAACATGTTATAATTTTGTTAAAACATGATAGCAATGTGTTAAAACATAGCTGTGTAATAAAATAATATATACTAATGTGTTAAAACATGTTAGCATGTGAAAGCATGTCAGAAACATGTTAGCAAGGTTTTAAAATGTTAATATGTTAAAACAGGTTAGCAAATGGGTAACAACATTCTAATATGCTAAAACGTCATAAACATTAACAGAGTGCTAAATCATGTTATAATTGTGTTAAAACATGATAGCTCTGTGATAAAACATGCTAATGTTGTAAAATGCCAGAAACATAAGTGTTAAAGCATGTTAACATGCTAAAACATGTCTGAAACATGTTAGCAAGGTTTTAAATAGTTAGTAATGTTAAAACAGGCTAGCAATGGGTTACTTCCAAATGATAACATGCTAAAACAGGTCAGAAACATTAACAGAGTGTTAACTCAGCTTGCTAAAAACATGTTATCAATGTGTAAAAGTTTGCTAGTAACTTGCGCTGCAGGAACAGGGTTGAACACATAGGCGGGCAGGATAATCTTAGGGTACTCGATGAGTGAACATAAATCACCAGCCATTTTTAAACTCACGACAGAAAGTGCAGCTCTGATTCAGGAACTCTGATTTCACTGCTTTGGTCCCAGAGATGCTTCACAATGAGAAACTGACCATAGATATTTCTTCTCCTAACACACAGATGGCTGGAGAAGCAAGAACTTTGATCAGCTGAAAATGACTGATCACTCACCTTTTCTTCGGTCATATAACCCTTTTGTGTCTCCTTGAGGTTCTGTTATCCAATCTCTGAATGAGAATGTGTACTGAAAAATGTAGATATTTGAGCCTATAAATTAATCTTGAGCAATTTAAAAAGCCTTTAATTTATGAAGGCTCACTTTATAATGATAGACAGAGAAGTCTCGAGTTTAAGATGGGTCTCTCAACAGAAAGAAAGAAAAAAGGACGCAAAATTAACTCTTTCCCTGCCAGTGTTTTTTTTTTTTTTTTTTTTTTTTTTTTTTTTTTTTTTTAGAAAAGTTGCCAGCATTTTCACAAAACTTTCATGGCCCCCAGAATATTTTGTTGTATGAATATCTGAACATGCAATATAGCAAAAGCAAGAACAGAGCCTCTGCTGTTAAACAAACAAACAACAATGTTTTATTCTAGCTTCATGCATTCTTTTTTGTCAGCATTTAAATGTGGGTGAGTTTCAAAAGAAAAGCAACATTTTGAACAAAAATTGTGTATTTGTCTAAGACTACGATGTGCATAAGCAATGCTTTTATCGCTTGTTTCTGCTTCTTTTTTTGCCAGTGTTTTGATCTGGAGATTATGAACTATTTCAGAAGATGTATAATAGCGCCCCCTACCGTATAACTCTGAAAACATGGATTTCCAGAACAATTCTGTCAATGGCATGGAACAAACACATTCTGTATTGGTTCTTCAGTCATCAGACCAGAACATAATACTGAGGCATACTGAACGGCATCCAGGAGATCTTAAAAGTTCGCTCATGTAATCTGATCAATCACAACACAATGCTTACCTCTATTCTATGAAAAAAATCTTCCAGCGTCCCTCCTCCGATCGCCGCCTCACATCTAGTTCCTGAGTTTAAGAGAGTCTCACTTCGGCCTCTTTGATGGATGTGGAGGTTTGCACAAAGAAAGGTTGCAGTGTTAACTAAAACCAAACGTTTGTCTGCACCTAAAGGGTAGATCTATTAGTTCCACTACATGCACATGGAGGACTATTTAGTTGGGGTGTAATGGTACAAAGAAACAACGGTTTAGTATGTATCTCAGTTTTGAAGTCACGGATCTGTATGAAACTCAGAGTTTGAAATTAAGATCCATACACAGAGAAGCTCCACACGTGCAGTGGTTCACACAACACAACATTTTCAGTACTGTTACACTTCAACTTCTTCTAGCATTATATTTTGCATGTTAAGTCACTTTTTTTCAACTCAAGTCAAATGGCTTAGTGTGAGGAATTTATAAGAAACAATGTTGAGATAAATTGTTTACAAAATTCCTTCAACCCTTTTGCTTTCCTGAAATATGGAGACATGAACTAACAATTGGGACTCATAAATAAACAGGACCCTGGACCTATGGGTTCACGCAGGGCACAGGAGGTCATTGTACATGGAAGACCCTGCCAAACTACAGTAAGCAAAGTATTCCTGAACTCTCAGAGATTTATTATGGATGCGTCTGTTGTGGGAATGTAACAACATGAAATTTCAAATGATTCAACACATGCATGTGAATGCAAATCACTTGTATTAACACAGAACATTATGTTTTGCATGGTAAGTTGTGTATATGTATTGTTTATGTGTATATTTTCAGACTTAATGCCAAAAATCTGTGATTGAACACACCGCAAAGACTACATCCAACTGATCATGTGCATCCTGCGCCTGCGTGTAAGGAAGCAACTGTCTGCATCAGCAGGTAATAAAAGTCTATATTCATCATTCAAAAAGGGAAACTGAAACGAGGACTGCAGATAAACAAACCCTAAAGCAGCGCTTGCTTACCGTTTTGAGTATCATTCATGCCGATCACTTTCTTCATTACAGGCAGCTCATGTTGTGATGAAAATATTTGCATATTGCAATGCAGGATGTAGGAGTATCATAAGCTTAGATGCCTCTCACTGTGCAACAATCTCAAGCTCCTCTTCTCTTATATCCGAATCCTCAGACATTTCTCTGTAAAACTTCTCGTTTTAGACTTCTAATTCGTGACCGGTGTTTTATTTTGCTCTGAGCTTCCGCGTTTGCCATTGCGTCATGCGTTGGGTCTGAGGTCACTCTTCCGCAGCAAATAGATGTGCACAATTCCTTGCGCTCAGGCAGTTTGGTGTGACTTGCCTGGAACGCTACAGAGTCACGAGTCGTGACTTACGGGCTCAAAAACCTGCCTGGAACGCAGCACCAGTTTTACCACTCAAGGCAATCAAGAAACTCATTTGCAACTATCCCAAAATGCCGCAAACGGTCATCAGTGCTCAAGAGGCAACAGACAATGTTATGGACCAAGGACATTTTAACTTATGAACAGTGTGTTGTGTTCTAGGACTGTCTTAGAGATTGCCAGTGAGGTAGTGTAACAGGTTTTTATTTTTTAATATTTAATTGATTCTTCACACATTTTAGATAAAACTGAGAAAACTTCTCGAGATTCTATATACATATTTAATAGACCCTTCCCCCCACCCCCCCACACACAAAAAATCATATTCACTTATTACATACTGCATTTACAATTGTATGTACAATAGCATAATTAACTATCACAATGAATATAGCATGGAATATAGCAACTTACTTACTGAAAACGTGTCGAGGCCCTTCGTTCAGCTGCGTTTTCAACAAACACGCATTGTTCCTGGACAATCATTTACAGAATAGTTCTGCACAATGCTTTCTTTTGTACCACAACCCTTCGCCAAATACATTAGATGATTCACTTTGATGAAATCTATTGGTCTCATTGGCCAGCAGTACCCCATTCATTTCTTTGGACACTGTAAAGGAACATTCTTTCGGCTAAATATAATACGTGTGACAGGACTATACTTGTTCTCAAAAGCATTTTCTGTGACCCTGACGATAATCTCATACAGTTTTCTCAATTAATTGTGGCAAAACTATAAAAAGATTAAGAGACTCGATGTCAAAAAGGGTTGAATAGAAAAGAAGGAAAACCACTGAGAGATCATGTTCTCGTCTTGCTTGGCTAGGTATTCCAAGAGATATGTTTGCAAAATGAGCTTCAGGGAACCTGGTTCGGAGTTCTGCAGCACCATGCAGTTAAATTCTTACATTCGTAAACAGTCCTTCAGTAGTGATGTCCTTGCAGGAGAAACAATGAACGAAAATAAATGAAAATAAATCGATTCTTCCTATCCGAGGCTGTCAGCGTTTGGAAAACTCCAAAAAGGAAAGAAAAGTAAAGAAACAACAAAACCTCCTCTCACAGTCTCAAAGTCATTTGGGTTTAGAAAAAGAACAGCCAAGCTGGAGACCATAAGAGAGAAGGTCGAGTCTCATCGTAACTTTGACTTTCCGTATATGTTGCGTTGCACCGATATGACTTTCTCCAGACAGGCTAGCCGGGTTTCGTGAAGTGAACTGTGCCATAGCGTGCCGCCGGGTCTCGTTTCGTCGCTGCGACACAGCATGTACGGCACGCTCTCCGTTCGGCTTTGGATGAAGCCACTGCGGAGCAGCGAGCGGCAGAACAGACTGATCCGATCCATTCGTCTCAGGATCAGATGGGCCTTCCTGTGGTGGCCAGAAAGAGAGCTGTCAGGAAATACACCGCTCTGCCAACATTTCTGCAGAACCTGAGTCGTCATGCTTTTACCACTGAGCCAGGGCTGGGTAGCGTTTCCCAAAAGCATCGTAAGCCTAAGTTGATCGTAGCTCCATTGGTTTCAATGGAGCTACGATCAACTTAAGCTTACGATGCTTTTGGGAAACGCTGCCCTGGTCATTTTCATGCATTGCAGCAACCTCTTATGATCGGTTCAATTTTTTATGTATTATTTGGTCAGATGATTTGACCTTTTTATGACTTCAGAAATTTAGTTTAGGTTTTCAAATGTCAAAACAGAACAAAAGGCAGAAGATGATTAATAATAGTAATAATAACTTTAAAAATGTTTGAAAATGCCTAATTCCTAATAAATTGTTATTTTATTTCTTATAATGAAAACTATGAGCTTAGTGGTGAAAAAAGAAAGATGATTTTAATGTAGTAAAAAGAGGTAAAATTACACATTATAAAATTGTGTCTGCTCAGCAGTTATATATAAATGGGTTAATGACATGACTGATCATTTTTTTGTCCAAAGGCCTTAATAATAATAATAAACAAATATATGACATCCAAAGTATGTAAGGTAGTACAACTAGATCTCTTTTATTGAATCAAAAGGTTTTAACTATATTTTGCTACATATAAAGGTATTTTAAAGATTCTGAAGTGTCAAAAGGTCATTCGGTTTAACCGTCCAAAGGCCAATACAGCCATTTCATTTGTGATTAAAATATCTTAAAATGTAATAAATGTATATATTTTTTATTCTGGCATGATTTTATAACATCATATATCAACATAGTGCAAAATGGTAATAAAATTATGTGTAGAAGTCGTTGCTTTGTTATGAGAAAGAATGCCCGGAAAAATGAATTTCATTGATGTCATTCGGAGTAACCAATATAAAGAGACCATTTTGGATCAAGTCATGCGGTCAATATCATGTGACAGGATGTGACATCATTCAGACACGTGTAAAGGACCACATAGTCATAAAGCAAAGTAACTAACTCTTTGTAACTAACTATTTGATAAATTCATGTTTTCACTTGATCATACGCATGTCCTGAAACATCAGGTCATTCGGTACAACCGCTATAAAACATGGAAAATGTTGTAATATTTTAAAAACTTGTACTAAATATAAAATGTTTGATTGTCCTTTTGCTAGATATCAGCCTGTTAGCATTGTTTAAAAATATCGTCATTCAGTAAAACCAAAAGTGTCATTCGGTAAAACCAAATGACTTTTTTGGTGACAAATTTTGTTCGTCTAAATAAACACTAAATAAAATTTAAAAATTAATTAAATATCCATTATGTTTATTTTAAACTTTTAAAAACCTTTTTCGTCAATGACCCATATACAGTATATATATATCTTTAACTCACAATATGATCTAAATGTGTTTTGAAGTGATTTGGCCTGTTTTAGGACAAGCATTACTTTCTGCTCCAACAATATTTAATCCTAATGCAAAGCCTGTGTTGATATTCTTAAAGATGATTGGATTCTTACGAAAAAACAAAATGAACTGTAATTGGTGGTCTCTGTTTCATTCCCCTGCTAGTTCTGCCAGAGAACAGATTACACAAACATTCACAGAGAGTTTAGGATGGCAACCTTCTGATGGCCCCAGCCAAGAGCTGAACCAGGGGCCCGCGTGAGGGACTGCGCACACTTCCTCTTCGTGTTTGCTTAAAAATACACAAGCTGATCCATAAAAACCTACTAATTCTCAAACAACAGTCAGGACTAACTTCATTGGTGTAAGTCATTTTTGTAATCAAGAATTGAGAATGTCTTCAATCAAAAACATTTGAAGGAATTTTCGTCATTTTAAAAGTTATTTTTTGTAAGTCATTTCTTCTCAAGTTCATGCATGTGTCCACAGGTGTAGTTCCCCTTGTGAATAAGTGCACTTACAGTAAGTGTACTGGATGCACACTTCAAATATTAAAAAGTAAAAAAAAAAAAAAATAAATAAATAACTATACTTGCATAAAATATAATACTAATGAAATAAAAGCCAATTTAAGTGTACTGAGAGTACATTTTCATGAAAGTTTTTTTTTTTTTTTTTAACACACTTAAATACACTTAAAAAGTGCACTCTGTAATATAGTCAAATTAAAAGTTATACTTTTTAAAGCATTATTTTTAAATAATATTTTGTAAAATAGCTCAAACATGCATTTTAGTCCGGGACTAGCTTAAGCCTCGTCTGTGAAACCGGGCATTAAAGTTCATATATTTTAAATATATTTTCAACTTCATTACAAACGTGCAATTCTGAATATATAGGAATGCATGACATATACTGTAAGTTTCATTAGAAATGACATTGAAGTATATTTTAGTTGACCATAAATGCACTATATATTTCAAAGATATAAAGTACTTAAGTCCTACTTAAGTGGATGAAACAAGAACTTTAAAGTTAAGCTAAATGCTTTTGATAAACTTTTAAAATATAATACATTTTATGTAATTGCAATTAACATGCAATTAAGCATCTGAAAACATTACATTCACTTGTTCTTAAGTGTATTCTTTTAAGGTACACTGCCCTCAAAAAGTTTGGAAACACCTCTGGCAAAGTGTGGTTTTGGACGATATCAGCATAAATCCTTATCATTTTTTGGTGCAAATACATTACAGTAACTTGACATTATTGAAGATCAGCAATAATAATTCATTTTGATTACATAATAATGGCAATATATACATGTCAAAGTCAGACATGCCCCTTTGCCAGCTGTGATGCTGGTTACTGGTTTAAACTTGGCCCAGGTTTGTAAAAGATTTTTGGGTCAGCACACCTTAATAGCTTCAAAAATTGATTGCCAATTAAGTTTAGAATACAATGAACCAATCAGAACCCAGTTTAGGACAGATAGCTGCTAATGGTGGATATTTTGAGGAATCGAAAATTTAAGTTTTTTCGATGTATAAACTGTTTATGTAATAAAATATGTTTTCGTAGTTTGCGTTGTCCCTTATCAGTGCAAAATTATCACAAATTAAAAAGGATTCATGCCAATGTTGTCCAAAACCCCACTTTTCTAGGGCGTTTCCAAACTTTTGGAGGGCAGTGTATATTAGTGCAATTCTTTTTCATGAGGGTCATCACTATCAACATGATCCACTGATGTTTAAAAGGCTGCGTTCACACTGCAGCTGAATTTGATCAGGTTGTTCTCACTGTTATCCAATTAACAACACCAGAAGTACACCGAATATATTTTATACCATGTTTTCTTGTTGTGAAATGCTTGGCTTTAAAATGTCTCTTAAGGTGATGATACACGGGGCAATGTTTTGAGCAATGTTGCCGGGCACTTTCCCATTGAGAATAGGCAACAAATTTCAATCTAAAGTATCCAGATAGACATTTGTTGCCTATTCTCAATGGGAAAGTGCCCAAGCAACATCGCTCTGCAAAACTGCCCACCGACATTGCTGAAAAAGTTGTCCCGTGTATCATCACCTTTAGATTGTTCTTAGCAAAGAGGTGACTAAAGGGTTGGAGATGGAGGTTAGGCTCTGAGAGAATGAAAACAAATGACCGACAAAGTACTGCAGCAGTGACTGGACATTCTCTTCCTCACCTGGGTCCAAGTTCATCCTCACTTCTCCACACAAAGTCTCCAAACTTCTCATAGTGGGAATTGTAGTGATGCTGCACACGATACAGCAGCGGTGGGGAGATCTCCATCAGGGTGTTGTAGGCCGTCTGCTGCTCCTTCCCGCTGGTGTAGCCATTATACAGGTTGTACACTTTGTCTGCAATCTCTGTTTGAGGGGAAAGAAGGTCTGACTTACAAAATCTGAACTGTCTGTATTCTATGGAAGCTTGAATTTGCCACTGAATAAAAAAAATCAAAAAGGTAACTGAACTTTTTTCTCGCAATTGCGAGTTTCTCACAATATTGACTTTTTTTCTATCACAATCGAGACTTTATTTCTCAGAATTGCAGGTTTATATCTCGCAATTCTGACTTTATAACTTGCAATTGCAATTCGGAGAAAAAAGGTCAGAATTGCGAGATAAAAGTCGCAATTACCTTTTGATTTTTTTTATTCCGTGGCGGGAAACAAGCTTCCATAGTATTCAAAAAACAAACATTTTAACAAAATCTTCTAGTGTTTTCTTTCGTATCTGGTGACAAATGAAATTCTGACTGTGAAACCTTGTGAAAAAGAAGTAGCAAAGCGCGTTATAAACGTCATATGTCATGAAAGTGTACTCTCTCTTTAAGTGTACTTTTATTTCATTAATATCATATCTGCAAGTACAGATTTTAACAACTACACTACAAGTGCACATTCAATACAAGTAAGCACACTTCTTTTTCACAAGAGATTCAGGACTAAAAAGGAGATTTACTAAAAAGGAGATTTGCTAAAACGTTATCACTTTATGACTTGCATGGTGACTCCTACTTTTCCTTTTCTTTGAGTGAACTTTCTGTAATCCCATTTTTACTTTGCTATCGATTTACTTCCCTGTGATTCATACTGCTGCCAGACCTGTGAATTCTGTTCGAGTAAAATCTTCTAGCCACTACGGATGACGTAATCGTAAACAGACAGGACACGAAGAGCTGCCACCTCAGATGGGTGCGATGATGACATGTCACTGGAGCGCGGCTCAATCTCCTCACTCACACGTGTGAATGGAGTGAAGGAGAATGGCTCTGTACCTTCTGCTTTGCTGTCATCCACCATCGGACAGGACGTGCGGACGGCCACAAAACTCGCGTCCGACCGACTACCACGGCTGTCCACGGCATAAAGAGTGAACCTGGAAGAGAGGATGGGGTGGACGTGAGGAAAAGTCTGTTTCAGTGTGTTGGCTAATCTCTGTTTTTAAGCTCCATGTAACTGAAACATTTACATGGAACATTTACGCAAATAAACAAATAGAGCAAAGTAACCCAAATAACTTTGGGCTCAGGCAAAATAAACACACGGAATCTTACGACAAAATCATTAAAACCGAAAGGTGTCCCTGAAAGAGTGTTTCTGGAGTTCTTGTTTATGAGCCACAGACCACTAAAACACGCAGGCAGGGATTCCAGCGGATTCTGTTACGTTAGGAAATTGCGTGCATGACGAGCAAAAAAAACGAAAGAAAAAAAAACAGTCATTACGGCTAATAGCAGCTTAAATGGGACTCCCACTTCCTCTAATGACGGAGTTCCGTTTGGCAAATACAAAACACATTAAAGCTGCTGCTCAGCGTTTTCTCAGACCACCCAGCTCAACCTGCACTAAACAGGCCTCGCTCTGCTGCTAATGATACGCGGGTCATTGAGGTGACTAGCTGACTACATTTGACTGCCTATGTGTAGTTTACATGACTACGTCTAATTATTATTTTTAGGCATTTTTTTTTTTTTTTGCACATCTGAAAAATATTTACTTTGCATCACTAGTGTAAACAGTAGTTAGATGCTATTTGGCATGCGCCCAAAGCGTCAAACTTTTCAGACTTTTCACCTGAGAAAGTATAAAAGTAGATTATTTTCATTTTGACAATCACTTACCCTTGTTTTGAACAAAACCAACCAATATTTTAATGTCTTAATAGAACACTAATATACCATATTTGCCACACTTTAGATTGGGGTCCAATTCTCACTCTTAAAGGATTAGTTCACTTCAGAATTAACATTCCCTGATAATTTACTCACCTCCATGTCATCCAAGATGCTCATGTCTTTCTTTCTTCAGTGGAAAAGAAATGAAGGTTTTTGAGGAAAACATTCCAGGATTTTTCTCCATATAGTGGACTTCACTGGGGTTCAACGGGTTCAAGGTCCAAATGTCAGTTTCAGTGCAGCTTCAAAGAGCTCTACATGATCCCAGAAGAGGAATAAGAGTCTAATGAAACCATCGGTCATTTTCTAAAAAAAATAAACATTATATACTTTTTAACCTTGCACTGCTCTGTGATGCGCCACTCATGACGTAATCACGTTGGAAAGATCACGCGTGATGTAGGTGGAAGTACCGCGTTAGGGCGAAAAAATCCACCTCATTTTCTCCTCCAACTTCGAAATCGTCCGACATTGTTGTTTTACTATTTTTTGTAAAGGTTTTTCGACTTAGTCTTTGCATGTTCACTTTGTAAACACTGGATCAGTACTTCCGCCTAAATCACGCGTGACCTTTCCAACATGATTACGTAATGCGTGGAGCATCACAGAGCAGTGCAAGATGAGCATTTGTGATTAAAAAGTATATAAATTTTAGTCTTTTTAGAAAATGACAGATGGTTTCATTAGATAAGACTCTTATTCCTCGTCTGGGATCATGTAGAGCTCTTTGAAGCTGCACTGAAACTGACATTTGGACCTTTAACCCGTCGAACCCCAGTGAAGTCCACTATATGGAGAAAAATCCTGGAATGATTTCCTTCATTTCTTTTCGACTGAAGAAAGAAAGACATGAACATCTTGGATGACATGGAGGAGAGTAAATTATCAGGAAATGTTCATTCTGAAGTGAACTAATCCTTTAACTAACAATTAACTACAACTTTTGCCTTAATAAACGCCTAATTACTGCTTATTAATAGTTAGTATGGTAGTTGTTAAGTTTAGGTATTGGTTAGGATTCTTGGTATTGTACAGAACGTCAAGTGCACTGTAAACATACATAAAGTAGACTTTCCATTTTTAAATGCAATGTGCCAGCATCAGTTTAAATTGCAAAGCACATTATATATATATATTTATTAAAATTCCTTCATTACCAGAAATGGTGTTGTGTAGTCATACCGTAAACCAACATCAGATGCATCCAGCCCGAGACGCCAGTTGCAGACATTTGTTCATTCCTGCATTGTTGTATAACAGTCATCGCTGCCATCTGATGAATCTGATGAAATGGATACGCTTTCTGACTACACATAAGTCAACGGAAGGATGCCAGAGATGTCTTTTCCCCACTTCCAAGGAGACGTTTCTTTACACGGCAAGGTTTCAACACTTTGACTCTTCCTTTGTTTGGAAATCCATATTTCAATAACCACCAGCTGATTGTTTTGTTTGTAATACAGTCTGTTTATACATGGCTTGCATAGTTTGCCTGATCTTGTTATTCATCGAAGGAGTGTGGCATTCCTTTCCTAAACCTCACCAAAAGACATCACTCCAAATACAGACAAGCCACCATCCACTGCCAATCTCATCAGAACAACACTGGCTTGAACAGTCACATTGTTTGAATTATGTGGTTGCGTGGTTGCCTTTTGGAGTGTTTTTTTTTTTAAGTCAGACAATTTGTAGTTTGCTTTAAGGACATCAGAAGGGGAACTCTAGACTTGCTGTTTTGGGTTGTTTAAGGTGTTGCAAAAATGCCAAAGGTACTTTTTGTGCTTACACGCTCTGAATTAGCTCTCACTCTACCTTACGCTCTTAAAAATAAAGGTTCCAAAAGAGGGTTTTGCTGCAATAACTGTGAAGAACCATTGTTGGTTCCCCAGAGAACCAAACAAATCTTTTTGTTCATTGTGTGAAGAATATCTTAATAGTCTAAAGGCCTGTATATGTAACTATAGAGTTTTAATAATCATCCCAATTTTATGATGATACACCACAACTATAATGATAATGACACAAAGGAACAATATCATTGGAATCACTTTCAAAATAATAAAAGAGCCAATCAGAATCCATCCTTTATCCTTTAGAATCCATCCACCAATCCATATTTTATGCCTGAAGCAGAGGGACCGCTCTCTGGAGTCTCACACCAGGGATTTTTTGGAGTTTGCATGCCAGACACACTATCCAGGCACGCCTCTCAGGGAGCGTTCTTCGCTCATTTCCTCATTCTTAGAGTGGGTGCTGGTGAACAACCACTCACCATTCACCGTTGGCCCTGCAGAGGATGACATCGTCACCAGCCCCACTCCAGCACCTCCAGAGACCAGCCTTCCACCATCGAGTGACGTGACGGAGAAGTTGCATGTGCCCACTGCAGACTGTGGAGACCAGCCCACCGCAATGGACGAGCCTGAACCAAGGAAGAGGTTGGAAGGAGTCATCCAAGGAGCCCATTCCACATAATGTGTCTGACCAGGTGCGCGAGCCGGCAACACCATGGATTGCAGAGGGAGTGTTAGTGGAGATTGACGGCTTGGAGGATAGCCCCACCCACACTCCCGCCAATATGTGTGAGTACGATCTGGCCTCTGGAGGATATGTTGAAGAACTAAAGGACATTTTTGAGGAAATTTTAATTGACTTTTTTAGAGAGACAATTTCCAGTTCCCCTGTTTCTCCAGCGCCCCGTGTATCTCCAACATTTCCTTTTTCTCCAGTTTGCCCGCCCAACCTCCCTATCCCACCTCCTCAAACTGCCAGTTCCTCAGCCCCGCCTTCGCTTGTGTCCCTCAGCCACCGTGTAAGGACTTGCCCAGTGTCTTCAGTCCACCAGCTCCAGAGGATCCCCTGTCTTCTCTTCCATCCTCTGTGCCCATCGCTTCATCTCGGCCTGTCGACAAATTGGCTCCACAGGAATCCATCGGCCATACAGCTCCACCGGGCTCCCTCGTCCCTCCGGCTCCACCTTGGCTGGACATAGTCCTGCTTGCGCCTTTGGCTCCATCTGGCTCCGCCTTTGTCCTCTGCCCCATCCTGGTTTCCTGGCTACACCTCGGATGCTCATCGCTGTGGCTACACCTTTGCCTCCAGTCCCTCTGGTTTCGCATGGGCTCTATGGCTCATCATCTCCACCTGGGTCTCTATTATTGGTGGCTGCTTCTCCGTTGGTTGTCCCCAGGTCAGGGTTAGGGTTAGGTTCCATTAAGTCGTTTCCACCATGGCTCCTCCCACCTTCGACTCCGCCCTGGGACCTCATCCTGGCTGGACTCTGGCTCAACATCTGGCTCCTCCTGCTCCTGGCTTTCCCCTGGCTCCTCCCACCCTCCTCCTTCTCCTGGTATCTCCTGTGTGTTCTTATTAAGGATTATTCTGTATAGTCATCATCTTCATGAGCTTTGATACCACGATACGTGACAATGCACTGGTGAGGACAGTATAATATAGTTATGGTTATAGCTGTGAACGGGCCTTAAAGAACCCTTTTCAACTATAAAGAACCTTTTGTTCAATGAAAATGTTCCATGGATGAAAAAGTTTCTTTTTGGAACCTTCGATGCAAATAAAGAATGTTGTGCAGCTCTTTAGACTTTCAAATGCCTTGTTTTGGTGCTGTAGTTTTCTTCAGAATACTTCATGTTTTTTATCTTTGCTTCTCTCTCTGGATGTCACATGCCATTTAAATCCAACTCCAAGTCTGAGGAACTCTGCAAACAATTGGCAGTGATAAAGATCACCCAGGAGAACAAAGGCGAAGTGGTCTGGCTCATCGCTGGGAATGTCAAAACACGACGGCGAAACACACATTCCCCTTCGCCCCCCAGGAACAATCCCTCTCTCTCTCTCTCTGTCTCCCTCTCTTGCCTGGCTGACACATTCTGCATCCCTCTTTTTCTCACTTCAGTTTCACCATTCTCTGGTTACTCCTGAATGTTTGGCTTTTCTCAGCTCATGGCTGTTTTGATTTCTGGCACCTATAGTTCAGCCGTTAAATGAGTTGCTTTTGGCAAATCTGAGCAAAGATTGAGACACTGTTGAGATCTTTTCTAAGACACGTAAGATTGATGAATAGCTGTTTTCCGTAGACTTTAGCAAAAATTGCCATTTGCTCACAATTTAGTCTCGAGAACAAACGAGATGTCACGAGAATTACAGACGCCGGTGTGCCAAGTCAGGTCACATTTATTTATAAGGCACTTTAATACAATTCAGCTTGTTTCAAAGCAGCTTCACAGCAATAAACAGGAAAACAACAGTGTTAATGTTCATGAAATTCATGAAATAAAGCTTTAAGACATCTCTACAGAAGACAACAGTGTGATTATTCAGCTCAATTCAGTTCAATGTTGATTGAGTTCAGTTCAGTAACTGCTTAACTCATCTGATAGTGTCAATGCAGTTAAATCGAAAATTTAACCATTACTGTGATTCTGTGGAAGCCTTTCAGTCTATACCTTAAAGCTTTTCTTATGTATTTTCCACCAAAAATAATGAACTCTGAGATGATATTTTCACAGTGAAGCTCTGCTAAATCACTGCATATGGCTTTTAGGACTTTCTTTGGGGCTTAAAACATGCATCTGGGCTGATCTTGTTGGCCAAACATGTGGCTATTCTGAAGCACAGACACATTTAAGAAAATACTTTTGGAAGTAAAATGCTCATTTCTATGCTAATCTTAATATCAGCTATTTAGGACACAGAAATCAGGTTTAATGGAAGCATTTAAAGATCTTGTAGTCAGTATTCTCGTAATGGGTTGCCTTCCAGGCATCAAAAGCATTAGTAGCTAAAACAACAGATATTTCCTTCGGTTTGTTTTCAACTCTTCCCACAAACTGTGAAATATACCAGAACAGCAATCAGACGTGGTTGAGGAGAAGATAGATGTACCTAAGATATAGCAAGTCTACAGCTAAACAGAGATTTGGACCCTGAACCTTGGAGAGCATATGCATAATTCAGGCATCTCATAATTCACGCCACGGTATGGGTCATACCAGGTTTATCATGCTTCGCTGTGTCAGTGGCCGTGATTTATTCTGCCCCCAAGGATCGTTCTTTCAGGGTCTGTTCTCAAAGTTTCACCACTAACCTTCTCCCATGAGTCAGCTATGCCACGCTGCTCATTTAGGTTGATTGTTAAGTAATTTCTTAAACATTTTTTGAGACCTTGACTGATTTAGTGATGACTAAATACCAAATTCTCCTTATTAACATACAGAATGCTGACAAAATTGCATGCACTTTGCAAGCCAAAAATTGAGTTATGGCTCAGCATACTACAAATACTGTCTGAAAAGCTTGGTTTTAAGTCTCCATCCACTTCATAGAACAGAAAAACAGCTGACATGAAAACAACAACTATATCTATTGTTGAGGGTGAGTAAATTATGACAAAAATGCTCATTTCTGGGTAAACGATTCCTCGAAATGGAAACCAAAGGCCTGGGAAAGATTGGTGAGGAACCAAGGTGGCAATAAGACGGAAAATCACACAACATTTAGGAAAGAACAAAAATGCACACAGTGTTCTTTAACCCCCTCACCCTCAATAGAAGAAGGCGGCACAATTAAATTCGACACTGATGAGGTTCGTCTTGTTCATAACTAAACCATGTTCTGACATGTCTTGTCACGAGAGGTCTAAACAACCAACAAAGAAAAGGCCATTTTATTACCTGTCTGGTTCCTCTCCAAAAAGAGCTCTGTAAACACAACTTACAGAAATAACAATGAGTAATACAACACTTAGCAAACTTAAATTACCAAATCCAAACCACATCAATTTACTTTCCGGTGGTCTTTGGACTATTAAATCGGTGTTGGAAGGATTTGTCCTTCCAAAGAATCCAGACTGAATATATCAGATTTGTGCTGATTCCTCACTTGCATTAGACTGCAGCTGCAGTGCACTGAATGTCCCCATCTCAATGTTATATCATTTACATCATTATTATTTTTTCTTTCATCAATCTATATCTTTAAAACCAAACAGGTTGTCTTTGGAAAATTGTTATAATCTGTTGTCATCATTATCACTTTTCTTCCTCTTGATCTTTTATAAAATCCTTTTAATTAACAAAATCCACAAACATCAGTAAGTATTATGAGTGGATTAGAGTTGATTATCGTATTGTGCAACTCGCTGGTTGTCCTGCTGGCTCTATCAAGATCAAAATCAACTCCAGTTGGTTTTGCTTTTTTTTAATTATATAACTCTTTTTTTTAATTATTATTATTATTTTTTTTAAAGTTGCCAGTCACTGCCAGTGTTTTTCATAATTTTCACAAAAAATGTTATTCTAGCGTCATGCATTCTTTATTATTATTATTATTATTATTATTATTATCAACACTTGAATGTGGGTAAGTTTTATAAAAAAAGCAACATTTTAAACAAAAACCTGAGAAAATCATGGTTTTTCAAAGACTTCAACATGCATAAGCAATGCTTTTATTGCTTGTTTCTGATTCTTTTTTTGCCTGTGTTTTGATCTGGAGATTCTGTACTCTTTCAGAAGATGCGTAATAGCGCATATAACTGTGAAAACACAGAAAGCCTGAAAATTTCATCAAAAGTGGAGAAAGAGTTAAAAATGCAAACTAGAACCAAGAAATGTTATCAGCCCCATTTTATCGTCTCTATAGGCCACCTATCTCATATCAATTTTAAAATTCTGCTACTTACTTACAAAGCCTTGTTGACGGCCATATATACAAGACTGGACCAACTCCATGTTTGACCATGCTCTTCTGCTCATAAGCTTTGCAGCTTTGACGAATGCCACTATTGACCAAGAATAACATAAAAGGCTGACTTGAATATGCTTAAATTCATTTGGATATACCTGTGGAGTTGTGTAATAATGTTTTATGGAGGGATGTGACCAAACTGGAACTTTTTGGAAGCATGGATCATTGGTGCATCGGGTGCAAAAAAGGCAATGCTTATGAGTAGAAGAACACCATCTCCATGGTCAAACATGGAGGTGGTCCAGTCTTGTTATGGGGTTCTTTGTTGTTGTAGGAAGTAAAAATCTTGACTGTATGAAGGACATCATGAATTCTTTGAAGTATCAAGCCATTTTGGCAAAGATGGTGATGCCTTCGGTGCAGAGACTGAAGCTTGATGATCAATGGACTTTCCTGCAGGACGTCCATCCCAAAGTGTACATTCAAATCTACTTAAGCTTGGTTCAGGGATAAGTCGTGAATGTTCTTGAGTGGCCTGTACAGTCTTCTGATTGAAATCTCATTGAAAATATTAGGTGGAATTTGTAGAAAGAATTGGTGACAAGGAAACCAAAGACGATCAGTGATCTGGAAGCTTTTTCAAGTGAGGAATGGGTCAGAATGAGGAATGGTGACAGAAGCTTCTAAACACTTACAGGCAGTGTTTATAAAGAATAAAGTATTCTGCACAAAATTTGACTTTTGGTTGAATAATTTTGTACACAAATATTTAGTGCCAGTTTGATTTTTACATTCTCGGAATCACTCAAATGTGTATTAATAAACTTTGTAGAATGGTCCACTTTAGACATTCTACTAACTATAAGTAACTTTGCAACTACATGTCAACTCATTCTACTAACCTGAACCCTAACCTAACAGTCTACTAATACTCACTTGGCCTTCACATGTCACTTTCACTTTCACTTTAGAATGTCTAAAGTGGACCATCGAAATAAAGTGTAACCCTTAATTTTTTTCACTCATAATTATCATAGCTCAAGGGTGTTACTTTGCTGCATGTTGTCCTGCCAAGACAATATAGTCTATATTCACAATATCCTGTAGAAAAGTATTAGTTGAAATGAAGAGCTGATGAATAGAGGACTTTGTTGCTTGCTGTGGCTCTTACTTATAAAGGCTGTCGGGCTCCAGGCACTTGAAGACGAGAGAGTATATCATACTGTGAGGATGTTCTCCGCTTCTCCGTCCTGCTACCACACACGAGGAGCCCAGACCCGAGAAAAGATCGTCCATGAGGCTTAGAACCTCTCCTGGAAAACACAGAGAGAGGGACATTCACATTAATACAGGACTAGTTCACCCAAAAATTAAAATTCATTAAGTAATTCAGGGGAAATGTTACCACAACTTAAATAAATGCATTTTTAAAATGTAATTATAACTTTTAAGTAGCAAATATTATTTTATTGAGTTCTGTTGACAATAATATTGATCATTACATTTTTTATTAAATTGTAACTTAATGAAATTGTCTTGATAACTTTGGAAACTGGGCAGTGGATTTCTAGTTCCCAGCACTGGATAAGAATAATAAATGTTCAAATTAAGTGTTAATTTATTTGTTTTCAGTGAAGGGAAAGACCTGTTAGTGTTTAATGCTGTTATGTTTGACATTTAAAGAGTTTGTTATGTTGAAGATGCTGTGGTTACCACTGTTCTAAAGACTTCATGAAGATATATATATGAGCAATGACTACACTAATGCCAGTGACAACCAGTCATACACTGATTGGCTTCATCACTCTGTCTCCTCTCCGCCAATAAGCTGGTGTGTGGTGGGCGTTCTGGCTCAATATGGCTGCCGTCGCATCATCCAGGTGGATGCTGCACATTGAGATTTATAGTAGTACCTTAAGGGGAGACACTACAGGCAAAAACACTGTTTTTTCAGGCACCGGTCAATTTTGAGACTTATGCAAATTAGCGCATATTTAATTAGATAATGCCTCATTTGCATATTTAAACATAAGATTTTAGAAAACTTGTAACACAAGAAATGTTTGCAATTTTTAATGTAATCAATCAGCTGGGGAAGTATGGTGATATCTATTTAAGGGTATATTACTACTCTAAGGAACTTGTTGTTATTCCAAAGACTTTTTTATATTTTTTGATACATTGATATTTTCAATATAATGAGTTAATTTTTCCCCCGCCACTAATGGAATTTTCCAGCAATCCATGTTTTCACTTTTATATGGTAGGGGGCGCTATTACGCATCGTCTGAAAGAATACCGAATATCCAGATCCAAAAACAAGCGAAAAAGAAGCAGAAACAAGCGATAGAAGCATTGCTGATGCACTTGTAAAATAACGTGATCATCAAACATTCAACAGCAAATAAATCAAAACTGGCCAACAATACAGAATGAAATGTTGAACCCAAGACGAGGAAACAAATGTGAAGCTTTGGGGGTGTTGGTGGACTCGATCTACTCTGGATCAGATTCAGAATGATGATCAAACAAAGTCTTTGAAAAAAACGCAATTTTCTCAGCTTTTTGTTCAAAAAGTTGCTTTTTTATAAAACTTACCCACATTCAAGTGTTGATAAAAAAGAATGCATGAAGCTACGTGCATAAACTGATATTGCTGAGTTCAACATGTTCCTGGGTCAACATTCAAATCAACCAATCAGATTTCAGGGACAAGTTTACAGATTATGTCAAGTTTAGGCTTAAAATCATGAATTGTTGCTTCTACATCAGTGTTATTCATCTATCATTTCCCTCTGATTTTTGGGATAACTTTTGGGTAGGGTTAGGTTTAGGGGTAGGAATAGGGTTAAGACTAAATTTTCAGACTAGAATGTTGTTCCAGGATCAACAAAATATGTTGACCCAGGAACGCATCTAACTCAGCAATATCAGGACATGCAATATATTGGCAATATTTCAAATTAGTATATATATACATAAACTATAACAAGAAGTGTGAATATTCTGTTGATTTTAATGTTATACATAATGTTGATTTTTTGATGAACTGTCCCTATAATCCTGCAGGAAATCAAATCACGTGTTGTTACATTAGACCTGAAAGGAAACGACGCACATATAGTGCATGACATTTATATTGTTGTGAGGTATCGTTGCACCCTTATTTCCATGAAATACCAGTTTAACAAATAAGAAAATATTCAAGTCAGCTTTTAGGGAAATCATACAGAGGCAGTTGCTAAACTCAGTTCCCAGCACAACCTAAGAGGCAAAGCGGACAAGAAAAGAGCAAGCAGTAAAAACAACATTCGACACCTCCAATTTTAGCAACTCTGGAGCTAGACGAACATGCGTCGTAGGCTCACATCAGTTTTTAACACGTTCCAAAATACATATCAAAACAGCAGAACGTGTCTGGGTTGTGTGTCCCGAGGGAACAGTAAAAAATGGGAAACAGAGGGAAGGTCTAGAAAAGGGGGACTGAATGAACGAATGATTTAGCCATTTTCCCAGAAAACACACTGTATATAAGGGAAGCTTCCCGCTCGCATTCCAACACCTCAGGAGTGCCCAAGCCAAAACGTCTTTTTATAAAGTCTCAAAACCCATTGCTTTCACTTTGTGGCCCCCGCGTCTAAAGAACTTCTGTATATTTTGCAAACTTGACATTCATGAAATGGAAAACAATGGCATGGCAACTCCTCATAAGACCGCAAAAGGTCCGTGTTGAATAATCCCGGTGATGGAATGCCCTTAAATGCATGCATAGTTTCCTCTCGTCCAGGAGGCCCACGCTGCTTATGTTCAACATGATACAATGTTTCTTCTACGCTTCCCTTGAAGTTGACCATCAAAACAAAGTATAGAAGATATTCCAGTGGCATATGCCAAAAGGTCGTGGGAGGTCATAATGACAGGAAAACAGAGACTGCTGCAGGGCTGCAACTAAAAAACTATACACTTAACTTATGGGGAAAAAACAAATGCAAATCACAAAACAAAAGAAAACATTAGAATGAAACATTAAACAAAATAAAATATGTTGCCTAAACAGAAAGCTACATTGCACACGGAGTTTAGAGATTTAAAGAGATTAGTTAAGATCAGTGAAGCCAGAAATAATCCAGAGCCCTCGTACAGAAACACATCTCAAAATGTTCTCTGGAAGCACCGATTATTTTGATAATTGATTAACCGGTCAATTAATTGTAAATTTCACATCCTGCCTAATGTTTTCCTCCAAATAATGTGCAAATGGAAGGCTACGAAAGCAAATCAGGCCTGTTTTTTCAGTGTTGAGCAATGTAGCCAATCACAAACATGATTTCTTGAACGCAATGACAAATCAGAGGTGTTTAAGTTAGCATTGCCGTTTTGAGTGGTGAGTGGATTCTGAGTTTTGCACGCTTGCAAATTATTATCTTATTATAACAAACAATTATGTAAATAAGAGCAGTCAGCTTCATTTATTGAAACAGAACTGCTTAAAGGGTTAGTTCACCCTAAAATAATAATTCTGTCATTAATGACTCACCCTCATGTCGTTCCACAAGGCCTTTGTTCATCTTCAGAACACAAATTAAGATATTTTTGATAAAATCCGATGGCTCAGTGAGGCCTGTATAGCCAGCAAGATAATTAACATCTTCAATGCCCAGAAAGCTACTAAAGACATATTTAAAACAGTCATGTGACTACAGTGGTTCAACCTTAATGTTATGAAGTGACGAGAATATTTTTTGTGCGCCAAAAAAAAAAAAAAAAGACTTTATTCAACAATATCTAGTGATGGATGATTTCAAAACATTGCTTCATGAAGCTTTACGAATCTTTTGTTTCGAATCGGTGGTTCGGAGCGTGAATCAAACTGCCAAAGTCACGTGATTTCAGTAAACGAGGCTTCCTTACGTCAAAAGTGTTTCAAAATTTCACTGGTTCACCACTGGGGGGCGTGACTTTGGCAGTTTGATACACGCCCCGAACCACTGATGCGAAACAAAAATGTGTTATTCTGTTTTTTTGGTGCACAAAAAGTATTCTTGTCGCCTCATAACATTAAGGTTGAACCACTGTAGTGGTATCTGAAGATGAACGAAGGTCTTACGGCTGTGGAACGACATGAGGGTGAGTAATTAATGACAGAAATTCATTTTTGGGTGAACTAACCCTAACTAAAGATGAGTGACAGCTTTTTGGTTGATTCTAAAGGGAGCACTCTATGAGCGCTTTCTGAGATCCAAATCCTGCGTATAATCTGTTAAAATTAACAGTGGTTTGTGAACGTAGATGCTTTATTGAAGCTGCAGTCTGTAAGTTTTGCCTCTTTGTCGCCATCTCTTTTCTAAACCTGCAATTGCAGTTATTTGTGGAATTATTATCATTACGTGCGTTGTGCCTCAGCACGGCTCTTCAGCGCGGATGAATCTAATGTTTGCTGTCCGTCACTGAACCGGTGTGGATACTGTACTTCTGAATCACAGATTCTACGTCTTGGAATGTCATCAATATGCTACAGAAGTACGACCAAAATAAGAATTTTCACCGGAAAATGTCATCTAAACAAGTAAGTAACATGTCTGCCACTTTTGTTCTGACCAACTGAGGAAAAAAGCATTACAATAAATCTTTATATTTTTAAATACTTTTGCTTTTGACTTTGAGTGAATCTCCATTGAATATTGTCATTTGGACCTTTCTGGATTACAATCCGCCATCAAAATGATAAGTTTAATTATTCCAGTTGTTGTGAGAAAAGAGTATAAATGATCCGCCATCCTCACATGTGATTTAGCCTGCTAGCTGGGACTCGTTCTTCATGTGAACAGACGTGACATAATGACGCAAAGACGAACGGCTGCATGCTCGAATTTCCCACGGAAGTCCACCAGTACTGATTTTATTATAACATTATTACAAGCTTACCATTGTGAATCCAGCTAAGGTAAGGAGTTTTTTTGTAATTGCTGGGTATATAATTGCTCAAATTAATTTTGAATAATTTTTAACCAAAAAAAGCATAATTTATCAGCAGTGTTTATGTTGGGATGTGTAGGTTGTGTGGTGACAAGTAACTTGAAACTATTTCAAGGAAATCTATTTAAAAAATCTATTATCTATTATCTGTTTTTAAATGGGAAGCACATCTCCTTAGCCTTTCCCTGGAGATGGTTCAACTTACGCATATGACCAGAAAATTAATATTTAATGCATATTACACAAAACAGAACTTGAAACATAATTCGGCTATATTTATAATTGATCTAAAGTTGCGAATTTAACTTATGCACAAAATTGCAATATGGCATAAAACATTTGTAAATAAAGCACCGTTTCCAACCTGTGAGTCAAAGAGAACAAAATCGTCACTTCCTGATAAACTGGTGCTAAATATCACTAAGAAACGTAGGAGAATCCACTGTATATGATAAGTTTCGTATATAATAAATTATTTGCATCTCAGAGCGTGCAGACGAAATGCAATAAACGTGTTATCCTGTTTCAGAGGCGGACGCTGCTGTTTGGAAACGCAGTGATGTAAGACAGTTCTTGGAGGAATTATACTGAACCACACTGAAGACAGACTTCTGAATGACCAAAACAGTGTTTCAGATGCTTCGCAACAAGATTTTTCCACTGTATACTACAGTTATCCCATTGCGCTGTCACATGATTTTTTTTTTTTTTTAATGCACATCAAGGAATTTATTTTGTAAACGTGTTTCCATCATAGTTTATGTGCACGTTTTCTTATCGGATAGAAATTTATCAGACTCAAACAAGTTTTTTATGTACATTTTTAGAATACATTTTTATGCGCATCTTGGCATTTCCATCCGGCAGTTTTTGATGCGATATCCCAAAATGCGCATAAAAATAGGCAGATGGAAACATAGCCAGTGTTACACATCAATATGCTACAGATATTAGAATATTGTTTTAAAACAATGGAATTAAAAAGCTTTCGTGCCTCGTGTTTACAAAGTATATAGGAATAATGCAAAAGGATTTGGTGTAGTTTGTAGGATGGACTATCTACAGGATGTTATTGTTTTGGTGAAAGTCTGTTTCTCAGATCATAAAAATATGTGTCCCCCTATGAAAACAAAATGCCCCCCTATTCTATATGTTTGTGTACTTGAAACATGGAATACAACGCCTTGAAATCCCCAAAAAGTTGAATAGATTGACAGTTGACAGATGTGAGCGCAATAACTTCTTGTTGCGACGAACTCAACGGACATATTCACCTCAGAGAAGAAGGTACATGGATTGAATTTCATGTTGCGTTTGTATTAATCTTGATTTTTCACAACTTGTGTAGTTTTTGTAGTGAACTGGTGCTAACAGTCGCGCACAGAAGACCAACGGCCAAGGTCAGGGTTTTTGTTACATAATACATTAAATTTTGGTTCGTTTTTCACCAAACCCTACTGTATACCCCCAAAAGTGGTCTGCAAAAGAAAGAAAGTCACACAAGAGTGACTAAATGATGACTTTATTTTCATTTTAGGGTCAACTATCCCGTTAAAACCATGTATGTTCACCGTGACAGCGAGTAACACTTCAGTAGTGGGACATTGCCATGCATGAAGTCACAAGGGCGTCAAGTCAAGTGTTTTAAAATGCGAGGCCTTTGCAGTTGGCACCATATGGAGGAAGGCTTGTGTCAAACCCCCTGATACCTGCCCACCTCGCATCCAAAAACATGCAACCCATGCAACTTTGATGTCTACGCACACAAGCCCCTGGGATCCGTGTGCAGTGAACGGAAGAGCAGCGCAGAGAGGTTTGTACGCCGAACACGTGCGTCGTAGACCTCAGCTTTACATTGAGCTTGTCAGATCTCCTAACAGACTGCAGATCCAAAACAGTAATCGCTCCACTGTATAAATACAAGTCGTGTCAGATACAGCACGAGCGTTTCGGTTCTACAGTAATTCGTCCAGGTCTTGAGTACGAAAGCAGATGTGGGTGATCATTTTGGACGTGCGCGTAGATTTCCTTTCTAAGGCTTGTTGACTTCTTTTGACTGTTTTTCCCCTTTAGGATTGCTGGAGTATGTGATAATTACTAGCAAACCCCTGAAACAGCCCACGGGTGGCCGCTTTCCTGCTTCCCAGTCACGGACTGGCCTATTGATTTATTCTGATTATCAAAACATACAAAGATAGCGTTTCCAGCCAAACCTCATGCAGAAACATCAAACATCAAACCGAGTTTTCTTTCCCCCTGCCTTCTGCCGTACCTATCAAAGCCTCCTATTCCCTTCTCTTTTACACATTCTCTGGGCTCGAAGCTGTCAGGGGGCCTGCGAAATCTGGCTCCGCTCGCGCATTCCATGCATATTTGTGTCAATGTGAGGGAAATGGACCGAGGGCCAGGCGGTGTAATATAGATAGTCAATCTTAAGCACTTCTTGACCTCTTGTCACTGCTAATAGTGCGAGGAAACAAACTGAACAGGTCTCGCACGGTTCCCGGACGCTCACTGGCTCCGTTTCTCACAGTTGTGTTCATATTTAACTGTGATTTTAAAATGCATGCAAGGCGCTGATTTTAAACGCAAGCGATTATTTTAAGTATCATTTATATACTTTTTGTTATTTTGAAATAGATTTTATTTTTATGCACATGCAGGGGAGTCGCTCCCGCCAGTGTGCACGGCATCGCTATACAAAGTTTTCGGTACAATTAACGTTTAACGCAAAACAGGTGGCCTCTTCTGGGTGCACGGGTTCAAACAAACGAAACATAACTGCAGATATGTTCCATAAATTCTTCCCAAGTCTCCATATAATTCAAGCCAGGGCCACACATAAGGTAAAATCATAACAGCTCGTGTTTACACAATTTAAGAGCCTGAAGATAGAGCCGGCTGCTTGCGAACAAAGACCACAGTTTGGTGTTGTTGTTGTTTTTTTCTAACCAAATATAAGTACATGTCCGGTGTCGTTCCGTTAGATTTATGGAGTTGTGGAATAATCCCTGCCAAGATTTCTAGCGATCGAAGTTGTAACTGAATGTGCTGTGGTAGTATCATATGATTTGTGTTTTCATTTGTAAAATGAACATATTTTATTTCCCACTATAAATCAAATTTATAGTTACCTGCACATTAAAGTCTTGGTTGTGCTTGTTAAATCGCTTATATTTTTAACAGTTTTGAAAGATGTTTTTTTTTTTTTTTTTTTTTTTTTTTATTCTTAAAACGTATTTCATAGAATCGGACTGCAATTAAATGGTAAAATGCACTTATTGTTTAAAAAAAAAAAAAAAAAAATCAAACCCTAATGCATTTTATTAAAATGTTTTTATAATGCATGCTTGAGGCTGCTTAGACAATACAAAAATATTCTAAAAATTAATCTAAAATTAAAGTAAAAATGGAGGGGGGGGGGGGGTCTAAATATTAACAGAAACCTATAATAGTGTATTAATGACACTAAAATAACACTGGTAAGCACTAAAAAAAATAAAAATAAAATGCATTAAGGTCTGCCATTGACAGAATTTTCTTGCTTTCCATGTTTTCACTGTTATACGGTAGGGGGCACTATTACACATCTGAAAGAGTACAGAATCTCCGGATCAAAACACAGGAAATAAGAAGCACAAACAAGCGATAAAAGCATTGCATATGTACATTGTAGTCTTTAACCAAAAAATTTGATTTTCTCAGATTTTTTTAATACAAAATGTTGCTTTAAAAAAAAAAAAAAAACTTACCCACATTTAAGTGTTGATAAAAGAAGATAGAAGATTCACAATAGAATATAGATAACATATCAATTATTGAAAGTGAGACATTTTGAAATGTCATGCCAAATATTGGCTCATTTTGGATTTCATGAGAGCTACACATTCCAAAAAAGTTGGGACAGGTAGCAATAAGAGGCCGGAAAAGTTAAATGTACATATAAGGAACAGCTGGAGGACCAATTTGCAACTTATTAGGTCAATTGGCAACATGATTGGGTATAAAAAGAGCCTCTCAGAGTGGCAGTGTCTCTCAGAAGTCAAGATGGGCAGAGGATCACCAATTCCCCCAATGCTGCGGCCAAAAATAGTGGAGCAATATCAGAAAGGAGTTTCTCAGAGAAAAATTGCAAAGAGTTTGAAGTTATCATCATCTACAGTGCATAATATCATCCAAAGATTCAGAGAATCTGGAACAATCTCTGTGCGTAAGGGTCAAGGCGGGAAAACCATACTGGATGCCCGTGATCTTCGGGCCCTTAGACGGCACTGCATCACATACAGGAATGCTACTGTAATGGAAATCACAACATGGGCTCAGGAATACTTCCAGAAAACATTGTCGGTGAACACAATCCACCGTGCCATTCGCCGTTGCCGGCTAAAACTCTATAGGTCAAAAAAGAAGCCATATCTAAACATGATCCAGAAGCGCAGGCGTTTTCTCTGGGCCAAGGCTCATTTAAAATGGACTGTGGCAAAGTGGAAAACTGTTCTGTGGTCAGACAAATCAAAATTTGAAGTTCTTTTTGGAAAACTGGGACGCCATGTCATCCGGACTAAAGAGGACAAGGACAACCCAAGTTGTTATCAGCGCTCAGTTCAGAAGCCTGCATCTCTGATGGTATGGGTTTGCATGAGTGCGTGTGGCATGGGCAGCTTACACATCTGGAAAGGCACCATCAATGCTGAAAGGTATATCCAAGTTCTAGAACAACATATGCTCCCATCCAGACGCCGTCTCTTTCAGGGAAGACCTTGCATTTTCCAACATGACAATGCCAGACCACATACTGCATCAATTACAACATCATGGCTGCGTAGAAGAAGGATCCGGGTACTGAAATGGCCAGCCTGCAGTCCAGATCTTTCACCCATAGAAAACATTTGGCGCATCATAAAGAGGAAGATGCGACAAAGAAGACCTAAGACAGTTGAGCAACTAGAAGCCTGTATTAGACAAGAATGGGACAACATTCCTATTCCTAAACTTGAGCAACTTGTCTCCTCAGTCCCCAGATGTTTGTAGACTGTTATAAAAAGAAGAGGGGATGCCACACAGTGGTAAACATGGCCTTGTCCCAACTTTTTTGAGATGTGTTGATGCGATGAAATTTAAAATCCCTTAAAATGATACATTTTCTCAGTTTAAACATTTGATATGTCATCTATGTTGTATTCTGAATAAAATATTGAAATTTGAAACTTCCACATCATTGCATTCTGTTTTTATTCACAATTTGTACAGTGTCCCAAATTGTTTGGAATCAGGTTTATATATATATATATATATATATATATAATATATATATATATATATATATATATATATAATTTCAGTTAATATTTTATTTTAAGTCATGAATTTTTGTGGTAACACTTTACTTGAAGGGGTGTGCATAAGACTGACATGACACCTTCATAAATATCATGAATATGAAGGAGGTTTTATGAATGTTTATGACAACTGTCATTAAGTGTCATTCGCTCAATTATGTCATTTTTAATGCAAAGATGACATTGTTTGAGATGTCTTTGTTACGACAACTTGACATAAACCAACACATCATAACCTGTCAGTGTCTTTGTCATGACAACTTGACATCATTTAGCTTTATGGGTTGACATTGCATTAAACTGTCATGTGGTTGGTTTTGACATTGGCTGTCATGAGGCCATTATAATAGTGTCATGAATATGTATCTTGAGCTCAACTACAGTGGTACAAATTGAACTTGTCATTAAAATGTCATTAAGTGACGATACTCTGACAAATAATTTTATAACAGTGTCATGACTATTTTTCATTTCATGTTTTTTTTGTTTTTTGTTTTTTTAAGTTTCCTCCAAGCACATATTAATGCCTTATTCTGCATGACCTTATTCTACATTCTTAATCCTACCCAATACCTAAACCTAACAATTAACTATAATAAGCAGTAAATTAAGAGTTTATTGAGGGAAAAGTCATAGTTAATCGTTTATATATGTGTTCCCTATACTGAAGTGCTACCAAAATAATGTAATGTAATGTTAAGCCATAAAGCTAAGTAGTTTTTTAAGTTTGATAATTAATCTGCTATGTCATGTTTATGACAGGTTATGATGTTTTGCTAATGCCAAGTTGTCATGACAAAGACACTGACAGGTTATGATGTGTTGGTTTATGTCAAGTTGTCGTAACAAAGACATCTCAAACAATGTCATCTTTGCATTAAAAATGACATAATTGAGCGAATGACACTTAATGACAGATGTCATAAACATTCATAAAACCTCCTTCATATTTATGACACGTGTCATGTCAAGATTATGAAGGTATCATGTCAGTCTTATGCACACCCCTTCAAGTAAAGTGTTACCATTTTTGTTTTATGGTTTTATTTAATTCTTCCCTGCCAGCCAGAATTTTTGATAATTTTCACAAAACTTTCATGGCCCACAGAATATGTTGTTGTATTGATATCTGAACATGCAATATATCATGAGAAGAAACAGAGCCTTTGCTTTTAAACAAAAACAACGAGAACAAAACTTTTTATTCTAGCTTCATGCAATCTTTTTTTTTTCTTCTTTTATCAACACTTAAATGTGGGTAAGTTTTTTTTTTTTTTTTTTAAAGCAACATTTTGTAATAAAATATCTGAGAAAATCACATTTTTTGGTTGAAGACTACAATGTGCATATGCAATGCTTTTATTGCTTGTTTCTGCTTCTTTTTTCCCTGTGGTTTAATCAGGAGATTCTCTACTCTCCCAGAGTAGTGTGTAATAGCGCCCCCTACTGTATAACAGTGAAAACAGGGAAAGCCTGAAAATTCTGACAATGGCAGAGAAAGAGTTAATGATGAATTCAAGGGTGTTCTGGGTTGTTGCTTGCATATCATATAATGATTAAAGATTAATGGGTTAGAGGTTCAAAAGCAAATGTGAGAAAAAACACATTTGCTGAAGCTCCCAAGCAGTTTTAGCTTCCGACTGCTTCACATCACGAGTGCACAAGTTTACTATATGAGAAAAGACAAACATATGGAGCTGATTATGTGATGCAAACAATAAAATATATTACTTTACAAATCATGCACTTAGATAAAAGTGTTTTGAGCTCATAACATAGTATTGTGCATGAAAACAAGTCTTTATTGATCGATAATCTGCCAATGCAATCATGATTTGTGTGAAAAGGAACAAAAGTTGTTGGTGTTTTACTGCCTCTAGTGTTCATTTCTCCTGGAATCTGCAGTGAAATATTTGTACAGGTTCAGTTTTTGTAGAAATGTGATCATTCAATGAGTAAGAAACTGCAATTATCAACATGGTTTTAGCCAACAATGTAATTTGTCTAAGAGAAATCCACACTGCAATAGCTGCAGATCAGGAAAGATCTCTGGAAAGATAGCTACAGTATCAGCATTGCCACCACTTTAACACAACAAAATATAAACAAAAGTGTACAGTGTTGCACTACATAATTTCTGTTACAGTATATGTACACATTTACATGTTTGAAACTGATGGAGGAAATTAGTGCATCTTTGCTGATGAGGCTGGATATTAGTGTAATGAACTGCAAAGACACATCAGACCTTCTGATGGGATCGTTTACAGGTTTTTGTGCGCTCCACGTACAGTATGAGCATCTTTCTCTCTGTATTCATAGCCAAACCGATACCCCAGCTGTGCTAGACTACAGCCTGGCAGGACAGACATTACCTCAGCTAACCCCTATTGGTTAACACACTCTCCTTGCCAGGGGTTCTGCAGGCAGGAACACCATGTCCATGCTCGTCGTCTGCTTTCATTCATTAGAGCAGAGGAGGCACAACTTTATCACCAGGCTGTGAGAACTGCGAGTACACTGCTACACATGCTATATCTGAAGTGTCTGTATGAATCAGTGCTGTGTCAGCCACAGCTGCTTGGAGTGTGTTAGCGCTGAAAATCACAAGGAGAGAGAGAGAGAAAAGTTTTAGATAAACTAGTGAAGGAATCACAGCGGTTGCATCAAGCAAATCAGGTCTGAGGTTAATGAACAACCTTTGTCGATTCAGAATCAAGACTGCAAGAAGGCATGAATTGCAAAGTGACTGTATGTTACAGCGACAGACACAATAAGAAGAGATGTATAAAGGACTCATTATTGAAAATATTGTCGCTGAAATCTTGTGTATCTCCATATTTCGTCTTTTTTTTTTTTTCTTCCATAAATCATTACTATTGGTCACCCTTTATGTCTGTCTGTGGATTTTGCAAATATTTAACCAATGAAAAATATCAAAAAGAACTTGTGACTAAACCTCGTAACTCTACTGGATCCTCAAACTGTCAGTCAAACCTCATAACCCCGCCCACCTCTATCGTGCTGCATGCAGTTTGGCGCGTCTCTGCTTGTTTGCAATGCAATGGTAAATAAAGAACTGGTTGTTTGAATCAGGTGAATGATGAATGTTTTCCATTTTCTGAAAAGTAACGTTTTTGGAGGTTTACGCCGACTGGGAAGATATGGTCTTTTATCTCACAATTCTTGTGAGTTTATATCTCACAATCTTAAGTGAAAATCTTGCAAATCATTTTTTATTTTTTGTCAGAACTCAGAACTTATATCTCACAATTTTGAGTTTTTTTCTTCTCAGAACTGAACATTTATAACACAATTCTGATTACATTTTTTGCACATCCAAGTTTATATTTTGAAATTTAGAGTTAACGTCTCATATTTCAGACTTTTCTTCTCAGTTTATATCTTCAAAATACAGAATGTGTTTCTTGCAATTCCAAGTTTTCCATACTTTTGCATTGTGTTTTCAATATCACTTGGTAAAACCGCTAGACATAATCAGTTCTCAACTGGCTTCATGGAAATCACTGAAGAAATATGATGTGTAGACTTTGTAAATAACATTTATGTTTGTCTAAAAGTGATATGCAAATATTATTACAGACATAACTCAGAAAAGTTCTATAATTCTAATGTTGCTTAAACCCAACCAATCATATTACAGCTTGCCTGATTGACAGTCCATCTGCATACCATCTCAGACTGCGACTACTAAAAAGTATACTTTATAAGTGCTTAACGTGTTTATAAAAGGGACAATATTTGCACAGGACAAAATAATAACTGTATTTACTCAAATTATCCTGTTCAGTGGTTTACAGTCTTCTACAATCTAAGCAGGAGTCTCCTCTTGAGAATCAATGACAGTTCGTAGTCTTTTGTCATAGTTTGTCAGCACTCTGGTCTTGACAAAAAGTTTTAGAAAAATAAATTCTTCGGTTGTTTTGCATTCACTAGACATTTGAGTTCTCAACCACAGTAGGATCCACCCAACTGAGGGACTCATAAGTGTGTGACTATTATGAAGCAAGGGCATTACACTTTCTGAGAGCATTGCGTTTTCAGTATTACTTAAAAAAAAAACAACTACTCTTATTTCTACTCTGTGTCAAAAGAATTGCGAGTCTTGAGGGTAGGAATGTGATTTATCCTAAACATTTGACTCAAGACTCTTTCAGTTGAGGAATTGCAGTTTGACAGTTTTCCTGGGTGTATCCTAACAAAACAATGATTGCAACATAGGTTATACACGCTTTGTGTACTTCACACTGCAAAAAGTGTAATGGCAGTGCCAACCTCAGTCAGTTTGGATTTGAAAAAGATGGTGGTTTGAACAGAAATTACAGCATGTGAGGTCTCTCCGAGGCATCAGAGTTTGCGCGGGAGTACCTGCGATCTTCCCAGGATTCTGTTAAGTGCCTGGTACCTATCAGACCGGTCTGTCGATATAAACAGGAACCGCGAACAGCCGGTTGAGATTAGCGGAGACATTCTATTACTGGAGAAACATATTGCGTGATGTTGAGTTAACACAGCGATTAAAACCTTGTCGCAGATGTTAGGTGACCTCTTGCTCGAAAAAGCAGGGAGGAAGCAAATCATGCTGAACTGAAGGGGAGAGGCTGGGACTAAGCATTTTTCTCATTTATCCGCTCCAGCTCATGATGGGAGTTATTCAAGTCATTTAAGGCATCTCATGCATCTTCCTCCTGCTGTTTTGCAGAGTTATCTGTGCCACCATAATGCTCTGCCATGTCAGCTCATGAGAACTATTTTACAAAGTTCTGTATGAATTTCTACAAAGTAATACATACACTGTAAAACTCAATGAGTTCAGAACATTTGAGGAAACATATTACCCCAAAACATTTAAGTAAACTAACTTTTTTTTCTTTTTTTTTTAAGTTAGTAGAACTTAATTTTTTTGTGACAAGTGGGGCGGGGCTGAGAGCCATGGAAGTCTGACGCAACTCAGTCATATTAAGTTCAGCTCACTACAATCGAATTTTGAGTTCACCCAACTTTTTTTCTTTTAAGTAGAAGTAACTTTCATTATTTTTTGAGTGAAACAAACTTATTTCCTTTAATTCATTTCACTGTTTGGTTTTACAGTGTACGATTTTGTAAAACTTTTTAGAAAAAGCTAAAACATGAAGCTCCACCCCTAAATCAAAGCATCAGGCTTAGGGAGATTGTATGAAAACCTATGATTATGAATTCATATGAATTAATCACCAATTCGCCAAAGTGTAAAATAGATACACATTTCCGCAAGACTGTGTTGGCCATGCCATGTATGCCTCCAATCTAATAAAAGTAAAAACCAAAACTGCAATCATATTTGTGTGGTTCAATGCCAAGGAGGAACGTCATAATTCTGGAAGACGAGCTAAAATTCACGTTTCCACTCAGTTGAAAGGCTATAGCGCAAACACAATTCCAGATAAAACACTAGTGAGGGCACTTGCATCAAAGTGGATATGACTCCCTCATATGTTTCTGTAACAACCAAAACAAAGCACAGGTCGTTTGTTCTCAACTATGCCGCTACAGAGTCCAGGCCTTTCTTTCATCTCCTGAAGCAATGTTCTCTGTCTCATTAATGTCCATAGACATTTGCTGGTTTTACGCTCACTTGAGATCAGTGCAAGTTCAGAAGAGTCCAAAAGGTCACAGTGCAATGGAAACGACACATATTTCTTATATTATCATTGAAAAAAATATTCCACATACTTTAGGTTATGTGATACATTAAACAAGGGGTTGGCAACCTATGGCACGATCACTGACACGTGACAATAGCTTAAGAGGTGTATGAATTTATTTTAAATAAAGTCACTCAAACTTGCATACGGATGTACATTTTGAGGTAGTCATTCCTTATAGTCACACGTCCTGTTTTATTAAGTTAGGTGCTATAAAATACTAGGGCTGCCCCCTAATAGGTGACTAAACATTAGTCAACCAAGATTTTATTAGTAGGTTAGTTGCAGAAAAAATAAACGAAATCAAAATCACACAGTCCATGACAGACAGATCGTTAACGGCGGGTCCTTGTGGTAATTACAGTATGTTGGGCAGGAAATCCAAACGTTCATCCATGTCATGTCATTTTGGTTTTATTTCATGTACACGGTTTTTGGTTTGTTTTCATAGTTATGCTTTGTTTGTTTTGCCATGTGTTGTATCATGTGATTCCATTGCTCTCATGTGTTCATGTCATGTGCTTCCCCTGTCCCCTGTGATTTCAGTTCTGTCTTGCCATTGGTCCTCTGTCTTCATTGTTCACAGGTGTTCCTTGTTTTGTCATTAGTCTCCCTGTATAAATAGCCCTCATGTTCCATTGTAATCTTGTCTAGCTTTGTTGTATATAACCCGCTATGGTGAGTGTTAGTGTTTATGTCAAGTCATGTCAAGCTATGTCAAGCCACATCTCTGTTCTTGTTCACATTTGTACTTTGGATTATGATCATTAAACTGCACATGGGTTTTAAACTACGCTCACCTCCAGTGGACTTCATCTAATGTTACAATCCATTGACCTCAAATATGGCTTATCATTTGAAACATGTAAGTAGTTGCAACTTTACATGGCTGCTCGATTTAATGTTAATCTAGATAAATGTGCACTATTATATGTCCAAGTGTTCGTGCGGAGCGTGGAAGCTGAAGTATAGCACGCTTTACTGCATGACAAGGAGGTGCCGGCGTGATCACTTGCATTTTTCTCCGTCATTTTTGTCATACAGATAAGAGTAATACATCATTCAAAACTAAGGTGCAAACTCACAATAACAACAAAATATTGTGCTTTTGTCAAATAAAGAAAACAAAAAGGATGCACTTTCTGCCATCTCGGTCTCCCTGAACAACAGTGCGTCACAAATGATTTTTTTTTCTCAGTTGGTCAGAACAAAAGTGGCAGACATGTTACTTGTTCAGATAATATTTTCTGGTGAAAATTCTTATTTTGGTCATACTTTCAAGGCTGCAATCTGTGATTCAGTACAGTAGTACAGTATCCACACCGATGTGGTGATTGACAGCAAACATTAGATTCATCTGAGCTGAGGAGCCGATAAGTTCAATGCTCAATAAGTTCAACAATAATATTTATGCTGCTATACTTTAAATTACTTGTCTTAACACTGAAGTTTATTTTAATAGCATTATTTATTGTATGATGTCAATTATTTAACTATTTATTAGTAACTATTTCATGTTTTTAACTATTGTATTTTAGTAGATGTTGTTAGTCATTTGTATTGTCTTCTTAATGCACTTTGGGGTTGGCACAAGATACATTTCGTTGTGTTACACAATGACAATAAAGTACTTGACCTTGAACTTGAACATAATGCAATTAATAAATAATTCAAATGCATACACAAATGTGTTTACTGTATGCATAATTCAATTAATAAATAATTCAACTGCATATACATATGTGTTTACTGTATGCATAATGCAATTGATAAATAAATAAAATACCTATACAAATATGTTTACTGTATGCATAATGCAATTAATAAATAATTAATATGCATATAAATGTGTATTTACTGTATGCATAATGCAAATAAAGTTTATGGACTGTTTAAAACATGAAGAAAAATGTATTTACATTTGATAATTTCATTTACTAGTAAATTAAATCTAAACATAAATAAATGTAAGATGACTAATACAGGTATTGAACGAGTATAACACATTAAACCACAAAATACCAGATATAATTTTCGATTATTTAGGAACAGTATTTTTGAATGCTTTGTGAATAACTTTATGGTGCATTACATACAGGCTGCAAGTAAAGTCTGATCTTTTTTTTCTTTTTGCATCACAGTGTTTTCATACTGTACAGTCAACAGTCTGATATACTACATATCTGAAAAGGTAATACAGAGCTGGAGTTTCTGCCATTAGTCGTCCTGCTAATTAGAGAGGAGTCTGACAAAGTCAAAAAAGTACATGATGGCCTTTTTATGTCCAAGAGACTGTGATGTATAAAGAGAGAGAGGGAGAGAGACTGATCACAGCTCTGCATTTTAAAAGGCCATTTGCTAATCTGACATCACTATGTCTATTCAATTTATTAGCAGAGACACAGTCCCTGTAATGGCCCTAACCACGATATTTGAGCCAGTGTGCTTGATACAGAAGCATTGATTAAACTCTCCCTGGAGAAGAATGAGAGGAAACCTTGAAAATAAATGTGATGGCCTGCTTCATCCTGGAGAACAGAAGAGAGTAGAAGCAAGCACAGCAACACACACATAAAATGTTGGCAGAAAAATACTGTAACTCGATGCATTTGCCAGTATAATCATTTCTGTAATCATTTTTGTATAATGATTACAACTTAATTCAGGTATTATGTCACAAAACATATTTAAAAATCATTTGAAATATCTTGAAGAACTGGTTAAAAAAATATACAATTGGATGGTTGAGGTTTGCTATTGGTCGATCTGATGTGAGTGATGTGAGTCCTGTGCTAAAATGTTAATTTTAATATATTTCAAACTGAAATCAGAAAATAGAATGTTTAATTTGATTGATTTAGCCTAGGCCACACCCCCACACTTTGGGAAGCTCTGCTCTGGCAAAAAACATCACATAACTAGATAACAAGGGAAAGTTCCATGTCGTTATGTGGCTTAAATTGGTCTGATTGTCTTTGCCCTTTAGAAACCTTGCACTTTTAGACTTAAATGCCAGACGAGCTAATTGGCATCACATGATCTGTCATAATGTTGTGGCAGCAGCTCTCCTGCACTCAACCACCAATCACAGTGACGTCATATGACGAAATGACAATAAAAATGTGTTTTGGCATCATTGCACCAGTGTTATTTTAGTATCAATGGGATACTATTATATATATTTTTTATAACTAATTTGAATTATTTTTTTATTTTTAAATGATCTATTTTCACTTAAAATGTGCCTGTAATAGTTTTGTTGTGTGTTTTGTCATTTGTATATGTCATTTCATTTGAAATGTTTATTAAAAATATTTATTATTTAAATTTTAAAATGTTTTGTTTTGCCTTTGGATGTCAGAATCCGAATGTAAAAAATATAGTCTTCATTTTTATTGAAAAACGTCATCTAAGACTCCCTTTAAAGCTAAACACAGACGTTTATGTTGCAAGTCACAGACTGGACTGATGAAACCTGTGATGATTAGTCTGCTATTAAAGCATGAATTTGTAAGTAAGTCTACCTAATATTCACATGCAGTTCATAGCAGTTACAGCAGGAAATAATATTTAAACCTATAACATTTTTATTGACTTTTTTTCTTGCATTTGCGTGTTTATATCTCCCAGTTCGGACTTTAAAAACTCACAATTCTGAGGGGTAAAAAAGTTCAGAATTGCGGGATATAAACTCGTATATCTAACTCGTATATCTCACAATTCTGTTTTTCCCTAATATTGCCAATATATAAACTCGGATTTGCACAAAAAAAAGTTAACTATAATAACCCTGCATTGCACCGACACTGTAAAAAAGAATTGTTGGTTTAACTTAGAAAAGTTAGGTTACCTTAAAAGTTTGAGTTCATTGAAATGAAAAATTTGAGTTAATACAATAAAGGCGAAACTCAAAATATTATGTTATCTGAACCACATTCATTATTTAAGTTGATTTGACAGAAGAAAAAATCTTTTTTTTTACAGTGTACTGGAAGAATTGGTTATGACTGTGTAACTACATGGGTTTGCAGTTCATATATGTGCGTTTCTGTTCACGTGCATGACATGATAACTATCTGCACGAATGCTTTGCTACTTGTGAAAATGCATCAAAATGAATTCAGCCTCAACTTTGCATTAGCGTGAGTGTTTTGCGAGGATGTGTGAGTGAGTGTGTGCTGAATAAAGAAGCCAGACTTGGCTTGCTGCCTGTACTCCAATCTGCTGATGGCCCCACTCGTGACGCCAGGGGAAGCGGGAGCCATTTTTAGCGATGAGGTCATCCTTAATTAAGCAAACAAAGCAAGTCAGCTGAGGCTCTCCAATTCGTTATCTCCACTCATCCTGAAGGACACCCTTTTATCTCCTTTTAATTGAATCTCGCTTCAGACAAGCTGGCTTATCGACAAGCATCGGCACTCTGGGACAGAGCTCCGCTCAAAGCCGATGCCGGAACTGTTACGTAAACAAAAGGATAGCCCTCCACGGAGCACAGGCTCGACCCTCGACGAGGGAGACGGGGAGCGGAAGGTGTCGGACAGTGACGGATTCCCGATAAGAAACCTGCTGTGACGGGAGGCTGAGACGGAGATGAGAATCAAAGATCGAATGTCCTGCAGCGCGCCGTCTGACAGCGGAGCTGTGAGATGACATCATTGGCATGTGGCGGCTGGTTCCCTCTCGCTCTCGCGTTCGTACCTCTCCGCGTTTCCCCCCGCCCTCGCGTCTCATATCTCGCAGACTCCCATTATGTGTCCGTGGCGAGAAACAGTGAGAGATACTCACACTCTGACACCCTTCTCGTCGTTAATTAGCGGATTTGGAAGAAGCGTGCTTCTTCCAGGCTGCCGGTTGAACAGGAACGAGAGCTCGCCCAAATTAAGAAACCCAGACCAACATGTGTGGTCTTGCGACTGCGACGTCCCGCTGCCGTCGCCAGCCTATATGAGACAAGTGCGTTACGTCATGTGTCAGCATTCATCGTGCATGTCATGCTCAGCGTCCGTCATATATCAGCGCTTTCGAAAGCAGCTGTGGTAAAGCACTGGAACTGCTGGGCAGAAACGCTAATCACCGAAAGAACGGCCACTTAAAAACAACACGAGACATTACAGTATCCTCCCCTAAAATCTGATTTCGTTACAGCAACCAATTGTCTAAACAATCATCATCACAAACGAATCAGCAGTAAGATCGAACGGAGACTATGCTGGTTAGGTATGTTTTGAAGCATGACAGCTGGTTTAAGCTAGTCCTAAGCAACTAGCTCCAGCTCAAACCAGCTCAAACCAGCTGTCAAAACGTACCTAAACCAGCATATGCCGTTTTTATCAACAGAGCCGATGAAGAAATCTCAGTTTCAGAAGAGATCTCAATAATGTCTCACACAAAGCCAAAGTCTGCAACCAAAAGCCCAACATCTCAATCTGAACTCAAATGAAGCTATGCCAAACATAGATCATATTATAGTTCTTCACTTTTACTGTATTTCAAAGAGCATCTCATTTGATGTCTATTTGCATTTATCCTAAAGATCTTGAGAAAGAAAAAATAGCAATGAAGGAACTGAGATCTCCAATAAGGCCCTGTTTCCACCTGGTATTAAGATGCATTTTAGCCAATCGGATCACAAGTGGACGATGCCAAATACAGGTGTAAATGGGGTCTAAAGCATTTTGAGCTTTGAGCCAGTTTCAAGCACTTCCAGATGGAGCTGAAAACGCATTCGAAAGGTTCATGTGGTTGAATGTGTTCGAACAGACACAAAACCACCTACAGTTTCGGTTTCGATGCGGCCACCGGACTCGATCGCAGCCACTCTATCACGTTTCAGAAGCGGCTCACCATGCCGCTTCGCTAAGGATGGGTCGGCAAGTCTATTTTTGATGGATGCCGCACCCAGACCATGCAGTTCAAATACAAAATAAAGTCAAAATAATCACCCCGTGTAGACTCATGCTCATGTTTCACATCACTAGGAGGTCAGAAGTTGATGACAAGAGATTCAAAGTTGAAAAACTTGAAAATCTTTGTCATCCATAACTGGACTTTTAAATAACTTCATCTGTAGGCTACAGAAAAACAAAGTAGGGCATAGCAATAGACACAATTAAACTGGACAAAATATAACAATTTAGCCATTAAAAACACGAAAAATCAAGGAAAGCAATGTGGGACAGGCAAATCTTGTGGTTTTGTGAATCCAGCTGCTCCTGGTGTGAGTTGACACCGCGTAGAGGACGGAACAAAACCTCGCCGGAGCCGTAACGCACCGCAGCCGTGTGCAGTGTAAAGGGGTGAGCTATAAAAGAGCAACCATTGAGCAGTGAAAATTTCTAAAAGAAAAGCAAAAGTGCGATGTCATATGTCAGTATACATAATTCATGTCTCACAAATGCTGCATGCGCTTCATATATCAAAAGCAGCTGTTGCAAATCATTGGAACTGGTGAGCAGAGACACTAAATCAAAAAGCAAATAAAGCAACGATCACCAAAAGATCAGCCACTAAAAAAATAATGCAACACATTGTAGCGTTCTTTATTTTGATGATCCACTTTAGACATTCTACTAACTATAAGTAATTTACATGTCAACTAACTCTCATTAGAGTATTAGTAGACTGTTTGGTCAGGGTTCGGGTTACTTACAGTCAGTGAATGTCTGTTGGGGAGCATCAAAATAAGTGTTAGCAGATATTAAGCAGACAGTCTACTAATCGTCTCCCTTATAGATGCATAATAAGTCTAAATGTCTCAAACTGCGCTCAGACATGCCAACATACCTGCAATCAACAGTCAGAGATCTCAATATAAACTCAAACAGTTCTGCAAAAAAGCAAGCGGTGAGCAATGAAATTTTAGAAAAGAAAAGCAACATGTTCGTATACGCTGCATTCGGTTATCGCCCACCGTGTATGAATGCTTCCGGAAACTTGTAAAGCTGTTGGCCCTGTTTCAAACGGGCAAACCAATGAAGGAATCAGATGAGAGAGACAAACGTCAGCTGCCGAGCAGGTCACGTCCGTTTATGTTGTGTATGTGATTTTGAAAAGGGACTATGGTTTGGCTTTTCGATATCTCCATTAAATTTGACAAGGTCAGAGCTAATAGCAATATCCATGAAGCATCTCACTTGGTTCCTCTTTCACCGTGCCAGTGAGTTTGCAGTGCTTCAGCAAACGGATGCCATCTAGAGGCTTCAATGTGGCAAGAGGTTCAACACTTGAAAAGAGTTAACTTTTTTGTCTTACGCTGTTCCAATCACAGTGTTCACTGAGGAAAAAGTCCCGTTCATCTGGCTTTGTCTTTGGACTGTCAGATGAGTGATCTATTTAACACATTTACACTTTATTCACATTTCTACACAATAAAACCTGTTTTTGGCAATGGTGGGACTTCCTGCAAATTTGAAAACACTGAGAAAAGTTTCATGATAGGCATTCTGAAGCTCAAATTTTCCATGTGAAGATGTAAGGTACATGCTTTGCCATTTTTATTTTCTTTTTTCATTATTATTATATGACCTGAGAAGTGATTTATTACAAGACAATTTTTTTTTTTTTCTATGTGAGTACTGTGCCCTTGTATTTGAGATGACATTTTACCACATTCATACCTCCTACATCCTGGAGAGTGTCCTTATTCATTCATTAGTATTAGTATTATGTCAATCTGTTGCCATTGCACTGCAACTTTGAGCACAGGAAATATGTGGTGTTTTTTCCTCCCTTAATGGTGTACTAAATAGTTGATTTTGGCTTGTCTAATGTTTTGACTGTGTCCATGATGGATTCATTCTGACGTTCGGGACAGCTAGTTTTCCTTGCATTACTTGCAACTCCAAAAAGCGTGTTACCAGCAAGCTTTGAGTACAGAAATAAACACTGACAGTTTCCCTGCAACAGCTAAACAAAAAGAACCATCAAAAACAATTTACCAGACAACTTTGGTGCCTGAAAATGAGCAAGAATCAAGTCACGGACAGCGCTGGGCTGATTACTTACAGATTGTAGTCAGTTACTGATTCCAAATTACATGACAAAAATTGTATTTAGTAATGTAATCTGTATTCGGACTACTTTTTGATTACTTTTGACCTAATTCGTTTATCGCATTGATTTGAATAGGCCAATCTTGTACCATACTGAAATAAAAATACAAAGAGAAAGAAAATATGGTAACACTTTATTTTAGGGTCTTTTAACTAGTTGCCTATTAGCATGCATATTACTAGAATATTAACTATTTATTAGTACTTATTAAGCACATATTAATGCCTTATTCTGCATGACCTTATTCTAATCCTACCCAATACCTAAACTTAACAACTACCTTACTAACTATTAATAAGCAGTAAATTAGGAGTTTATTGAGGGAAAAGTCGTAGTTAATAGTGAATACATGTTTCCTATACTAAAGTGTTACCGAAAATATATTCCAATATATATTCCAAGTGCATTAATTTACGTCACGATCTCCCAAACTGCACCGTAAAAAATGACCGTGATTTTAACAGTAAAAGACTGTAAAAATGCTGCGGTGAAAAACTGTCAATTGGTTTACAGAAAGTTTCCGTACTATATACGGTGAATAACTGTAATAGATCTAACGGTACATTTAATGTAATTTTACGGTAAAATACCGTTAAATTTACAGTTTTTGGAAGGGAAAAATAACAATTCATTGTAAAATTTACAGTGAAAACCGTAAATTGACATTCCCACAATTCCCTGCGTGACACTTCACATTTGATATATTTTCGTTGAAATAACTCTGTTTCTTCTTAGTTTTTCTCATTTTTTTCTAATCAGTTATGTACATCAGGGTTTTATGTTACATCTAATGTTGTTAAATTAATGTTTATTGCATTTTTAAAATGTCATGCATGTTACCATGATGGTGTTTAGTGTGTGTGTGAATGACACTGTGTGCACCTTCTATATATTAGTGTTGTCCTTCTCAGCTTGTGGAAAAGCTGCTTGTGATGTGCTTTGATTCATCATGTGACTCTTATCACCACTGTGTTTGGTGACTGTCAGTGTATTATAAAGGTACAAAACAGATATTAGTACTTCATTAGGTTAGTAAATTAACATTATATCAGTTAATGAAATACGTTATTTTACCGTAAATTTAACAGATTTTTTTTTTTACGTTGCTACTGTATTTTTTACGGTAAAGTTCTGGCAACCACAGCTGCCGTTTTTTTCCGTAAATTTTACTGGGATTTTTTTACAGTGTGGGATTCGGGGTTTGTGAGTTTAATTAAGAGCTGTTAAGTAATTAAATCATAAAAATTAAAACAAATAATTTTAAAATAAAAAAACTATCAAAATAAAACATTTACTAAAAAAGATTAAAACATGTATATTTGTTTACATGCAGCTGACATCAGAGAACCATGAACTTTATTTTATTATTATTAATACTGACCTAAATTATTAAATTAAAATCTTTTATTTCAAGTAAATATATTAGGGAAAAGTGGTTCAGCTGACAAAAAAAGTTTGGGAATCCCAAATTTGCATTGCATGTAAATATGAAATGATGTGAATTTGTTCATTTTTAATGTGTTTGAAAGACAAACGCCTTCCAGAGACACTAAAACATGGTTAAACGACACACTGAGTGATATTTCAAATACTAATTAATGTGTTTGTCAGGAGCTGATGTTGAGAAAACACTTGTTAAAAGTGAAATCCAGTGATCAAATGCTGTTTTGATCAGTTTTCAGTGATAGTCACATTGACCTGTGTGTGCAACTCTACAAACCTGGAAGAACTTTTGTAAATAAGCAGGCGGCATATTTTTTAGAAAGGAAAATTGAAATTATAACAAAGAAATAAAATCAATTGCCATTGTGACATGATTACAATAACATGTAATCAATAGAAAAGTAACAGTAGTCTGATTACAAGTAAAATGTAATAAAAGTACTTAATGTTTGGAATCCAGACTACATGTAATCAATGACTACCCAGTTCTGGTCACGGATCAATGTGACTGTAATTTCAAGGTAACACTCAGTCCCTCCTTCTCCTCTAGCCTCCATTTTTTCAATTCAAAGAAAAAGTGTTAAAGTGGAGACAGTAAAAGTACAAAAAGCGAGTCTGGTCTTGTCTGAACCATTATAATTGGCTTGCGGTGTCGAACGCATAAACCCTTCCTCGTCCTGCTGTGTGAATATGTGTCAGACGGGCTCATGATGTTAAGCTAATGGTAACGCATGGTGACACATTGTTGCCGAGAATCTGATTTTATGTGTACAAAATTGTGAGGCAAACAGCATGTAATAAAGTTGTTTATAGATGGCAAGACAAGAACATTCTGGCTTCCCAGCATTGGTCAGCACAAAGCTAAACATTTTATTTAGTTTAATTAGTAAATGCAAAACATATTTGTGGGCAGTGAGTCAATTGCCTTAGGTGAACACGGTGGTTGGTTGTGAAATTTTTTTATATCACGACATGTGTTTGTCTATGGAGCCGGAGAGAGCAGGGGGGTGTTTGGCTGAAATATTATTTTTGTCTTCACTTTTTAAGTGAACTGCACAGTCCTCGTGGTCAAAACGTAAATATTACAGTCTTAGCATCAGTTTGAGAAAGCATGAGTCTAGCGTTCGGTCCTGTACTGATTGTTCACTGCAGATCGGAACTTGGCATGAAACTCGAGTGAAATGTTTACGCTGCAGATTACCATTTAACTCTTTGGGAAACTTTGAGAAAGTTAGTCTGGCATCTTTGAACAAATAATTAAAAAAAAAAAGAAAGTTGGCAGACATGGTATATATATATTCTATTTTACATGAAGAACATGAAGCCTTATTTAGGAACATTAATTCTTTGCATTATGACATTATTTATCATTCGACAAGAGGCTGAAAAATAAAAGGGTTTCCTTTTGACATCCTCCCAAAGGAAAAGTGAGTTGCATTGGAAAACCATGCACAACAACACCAGAAATGTGCATTAAGAAAGTTGACTTTAATATTTGTTTAGCTATCAAATATTCTGTCCTTGTTGACACCGATACCAATTTCTTTTCCCATGCATCCTTCTTGAAGAATATTTCTAAATATCTGCCATTATTCCACAAATCCTCTCATTTCATATCACAACAGTTGATCCCTTTGTTGTAAAACAAAGAGAGTATTTTTGTCTCAGATATTACAGAATGTGATACACGATCCAAAAGATGCTTGAATCTCAGAACCAAAAGGAGCCCCTGTTAGCGTGTCTTTCACCTTAGATTATGGTCACCATCTCATGATAATCACGGGACAGAAAATAACCATGTTGTCATCACCAGGTTGTCTTTACACTACACTCAAAAAAATGATTCTAGCTGCTTGTTCAGTTTATTTAAATAAAATAAGCTGAACCAACACAAATCTTTAGTTTTTTACTTAATTGGCATTCGCACTCAATTGTATTATGTTAAATGAAATTAAATTTGCAAAATGTTAGGTCAACCTAAACCATTTGTGTTGGGACTACATGAATCATTTATGTTGCATTGATTGAACCTGGGCAGTGGATTTCTAGTTCCCAGCATGCTTTGCATAGGGAAAGATTGGGACAGTAAATGTTGAACTTAAGTGCTGTTTAATGTGTTTTTTAGTAAAGGGAAATACCTTTTAAAGTTTGAAGTTCAGTTATATTTGACATTTAAAAGAGTTTATGTTATGTCGATTTTTTGAGGTTACCATTATGCTGAAGTGTAGACCTTGTGGTTAGGCTCTAGGTGGCTATGTAAAACAAATTTATATTGTTTTCAACGAGCATTAACTGTGCTCAAGCCAGTAATGAGAAGTTCTTTATCTGATCATTACTTGCATGCTATAAATGTTACTTAGCATATGAATAAGTGTTATTTTAGTTTAGTTTTTTCAGAAATATAAATAAATTACTTGGAGGGCCAGCACAAATTTTACACAGTCTACATATGGTCATCAGCTTTTCCCCTCTCAATGGTAATGAAACATGTATGTCTGTGTACAACAGCTACTCAAAACCTAAGCACAAGCGCACATCTTCACCATGATGGTAACAAAAAAAAAAAAAAAAAAAAGCACTGGTTGGATCAACAAGAATGAATTATGTTCAGGAAACATACACAGAATACGTCAAATGAAACTGGTGTGATCTCATTCAATTAGGATGAATTTCACTCATTAGTACAATTAACCTAGCTTAAGTTCAAATAAATCAGTTCAACTGTGTGGAAATAGGTGTCATAATTGAATTAAGTTAGACCAACAAGTTATTTTTTTGAGTGTAGAGCTTTTGGAGCGGTGCTTTCAAAGTTTGGTTAATTTGGTGTGAATGTGGTTCTCCAAGTCCACTAGTGTTCTGTGGAAGCAAAAAATGTAGAAGTGAAACACCAAGTGCTCCGAGGCCAAATGATTGATTTGTGTGAGGAACAGAGCAAAAAGTGTTCACCGTCTCTATCTGCCATAAAGCACAGAAACTGTGCATGCATTCAAGCATTGCCGCCTGAAGAAGCCTTACATCAGCTTTGATTGTGAAATGCCATCGGCTCTCATGTGTCTCAGATTATTTTAAACTATTCAAACCTTAAGTTTCTCTCTATTCCTCACATAATATGGCTTCAGAAGAATGCAATTGTTATACTTTTACATGTTTCTTTGGTCAGTTTTGCAATAAATTACTGTGACAGCCTGTTACAGTACATGCTTTACACTGTTGGTAGGGTAGTGGTGAGGCTAGCTGCTAAAATATATATATATATAAAAAATCAGTTCTACTTTTACAAATGCATGTAAACAATTATCCCCTGGTTTCACAGTCCCAGACTAAAATGCACGTTTGAGCTGTTTTAACTGAAATTATATCTTAAAGGTGACCTATAATGCTCCTTTCACAAGATGTAATATCAGTCTCTGGTGTCTCCAGAATGTGTGTGTGAAGTTTCAGCTCAAAATACCCCACAGATCATTTATTATAGCTTATCAAATTTGAGCAAAAACACGCCGTTTTTGTGTGTGTCCCTTTAAATGCAAATGAGCTGCTGCTCCAGAAGAGGGCGGAGCTTTAACAGCTCAACAACAACAAAGCTGGAGAATCTCACGCAGCCAAAATGACGAAAGTGTTCAGCCTTACATTGTTCAAACTGGAGTCGACACTGATGGAGAGACTCAGGAAGAAGTTACAACTTTTAGAATGAAACTGGACGTTTCTGAATGGTTAGTGGATAAATTGATGTAGTTGCTGTGGAGTTGATTCAACTCGTCCACTAGCATGTGCCGTCATGTTCATCTTTTGTGCAAAACCCGTATGGATGCCCATTATACATAGAGTACCTGTTTGGCAATCGGAGTCATACACACCAGGATAATGTTTATGATTGCTATCACATAAGCTCTGTCTGTGAAACTGGGCCTATAAGTCTTGATCTGATGCATTTAAGTTCCTAGTTTGTCGACAGAGCAACACCTATAGGGGCAGGCATCTTAATAGTGCCCATGCTTGGGTTTTTGAGGCCTTGCGAGTGGGAATGGGTTTGTAGGTCAACGTTTTGGACCACTGAAGGGTGTAATCCTGCAGTCAGTCTCCTGGTTGGATATAACCGATCAAGGTCTGTCGATCAGACGTCACACCATCTGCCAGTAGGCGTCTTCATCTCCTGCTTTCACTCATCAGCACTCTTCCGTCTGCTAGATTGATTGGCTGCAATGACTAAACCCTGGCCTGTTCAACCTGAACATTTTGTCTCTCGTCTTTTATTAGATTCCTGTCACCTGAGCTCTGACTCACAGGCTCTGACTCGGACAGATGGGTATAGGTCACTGCCAGTCACACAGGCTGTTAGTAACCCGTCTCCCTTCCCTCATCTTCATCTTCCTCTGGTCCTGTAACCCTGAAATCGTAGTGCTTAACAAGATTTGCAGGCTACGAGAACAACATCATTGTAGAGCCCTGACTGAACTGCAATTTCCCAGCACTGGGAAATTAGATTTCTAAATTGATCACAGACGTAAGAATGGTACATTCACATCTAAATTATTGGAAGCATCTCGAAAGATTGGACAAGGTCCATTAGGACAAAAGTAGCAGTGAAAATTAAGGGTGGAAAGGTTGTCAGGTTGAGTAGAAAAACACATGATGCCAGGAAAGTAAAGATATTATTCATCATACACTGACGTGCACTACCGGTCAAAAGAGTAATATTCTTATGTGGAAACTGTGATACAGTACATTTCATTAAATAAAAATAAAATAATGCTAATTACTTATTAAATTATCAATGCATTAGGATGCATTACATTAATCAAAAGTGAATGTAATGACATTTATAATGTTACAAAAGTTCATTGAAGTTTCTATTATTCAAAATTATTTTTCTTGAGCATCAAATCATCATATTAGAATGATTTCTGAAGGATCATGTGACACTGAAGACTGGAGTAATGATGCTGAAAATTCAGCTTTGATCACTGGATATAAAATACATTATAAAACATTCACGTAGAAAACAGGTATTTTACATTGGAATATTTTACTTTATTTTTTGACTAAATAGAATTGGCGAGCAGAAGAGACTTCTTTCAAAAACACTAAATCACTCCTAACTTTTGTAATTCACCTTGTACTTGTGTTTCGCAGAAAAATACGTTTTTGTATGTACAGTTGAGTGAAGCAGGCGTCCTTCTGTAATATTGTTGATAAACCTGCGTGTGGCTCTTACCGGTGTAGATTTCTGCCTCTGACGGGTCCTCGACTCGCTTATGTTGAATGATGTAATCTGAAACCTTGTAGCCAATCAGAGGTTCCACATCGATCCATTCCAGCGCCACCATCGTACTGGAGGGTTCCAGGTGTGGAGCCAGTCTCAGTCTGTGAAAATGAAGAAACGCCAACATTGTGAGCATGCTAGAAGGATTTGACAAAATGCTGCCTAAGTAGGCCACATTTTAAGACATCATAGATGTGCCTCTGAAGCAAAGGCTATTTTAAAAGGAAGGCAGGACACTTAAGACACCTTGGGGAATTCACTAAGAATGAATTGTGACCTTGCACAAGGTTTCTGCCCTTGATTCAGACACAAACATGCCTACAAAATCTGTGCTGAAAGTAAATAGTGTGGAGAAGTTTGGATCTTGCAGGCTGGTTTGTAAAAAATAAACAGACAAACAAACAAACAAACAAACAAACACAAATAAATTAAAATAAAATATAAAATAAAATATAACATATATAATATAAAATAATAACATAAAATATAAAAAATATAAAATAAAATATAAAATATAAAATAAAATAAATACATTAAAAAACATTAAAAGTGTACGGAAGAGGATTAGGGCCAAGCAATAATAAAAAATTAAAACCATCTCGAGATTAAAGTTGTTGAATTTCGAGAAAAAAACTCATTAAATTTCGAGAAAAAAGTCGAGATAAAATGTTGAGAATAAAGTCATTAAATTACGAGAAAAAAGTAGTTAAATTACGAGAAAAAAGTCGAGATAAAATGTTGAGAATAAAGTCATAATTTAATGAGTTTATTCTCAACATTTTATCTCGACTTTTTTCTCGAAATTTAACAACATTTTTCTCATAATTTAACGAATTTTGTTCTTGTAATTTAATGACTTTTTTCTCGTAATTTAATTTAATTACTTTATTCTCATAATTAAATGAGTTTATTTTCAACATTTTATTTCGACTTTTTTCTCGAAATTTAACACGTTTTTTCTCGAAATTTAACAACTTTAATCTTGAGATGGTTTTATTTTTTTATTATTGCTTGGCCCTAATCCTCTTCCATAAAAATGTTTATTTCTTTCATGAAAGCGGATTGTCTGGATCATAAAATGAACTTAGTTGCATTTTTTTGGTAAACTACCTTTCAAACGTTTTTTGTTGTTTTTTTTTTTTTATTATAATGTATAATAGCAGTTTCAACATTGATAATAATCATAAATGTTTCTTGAGCATCAAATCATCATATCAGAATGATTTCTGAAGGATCATGTGACACTGAAGACTGGAGTAATGATGCTGAAAATTCAGCTTTGATCACAGGAATAAATTACACTTTACTATATATTCACATAGAAAACAGCTGTTTTACACTGTAATAATATTTCACAGTTTTACTGTATTTTTGATCAAATAAATGCAGCTTTGGTGAGCAGAAGAGACTTCTTTCAAAAAATAGGTAACACTTTGCAATAAGATACCATTAGTTAAAATTATTTAATGCACTTACTAATGTTAACTAATGTATTTAAGTGATCTTAACAAATGGATCTTTATTGTAAAGTGTAACCAGAAACAAACAAACTTTTGAACAGCAGTGTATATTTCATTTTGTGACTCAGCATGTCATGAATTTGACAGTGAAGATGAGGCATATTTGGCAGCATAATTTGTCTTTCCTGCTTTTTGAGCAGTGGAGGACGCCTTAACAGGAGAACGCCGGGTCAGGGTTACTTACACCGGCCGCCGCAGGGGGCTGCAGTTGGGCAGCCCGTCTTTGCCAAGCGCAGTCAGATCACAGCGGCACCAGTTCTCGATGACATCACCCTTCCCCGCACACCAGTATGAGCTCATCGTGGCACTTTTGAAGGCCTGCAAAATAAATGGCACAGGTGAGAGAAATGCAATTATCTCCATGAGCAAACGTCCTTCCGGCGCAGTCGATGAGTCACCTCGAGTCGCCAACAACACACTCTGAAAAGTGGTGTATCTCTGTGAAGTTACGCAGGCTGAGGGCATCTCGGGGCGCTTTGTACAGACAAGAACCTGTCAAAATTTAATTGGAAACTGTACCAAAAAAGGTCAGCCCACGTGTGAATGTCAAGAGACTCCATCTCAGGGGCAATAATAAGACGAGCAAGGGCCAGAGAAGAAGGGACGGTAGGGTACGCAGGGAGATGAGAGGTCTTGACTCATTCTAAAGGACGTTTCATGGAATTCTAGTTCGTTTTCAATCAGAGCACATGCCGCAGAATATGAAAATATTGGATCTTTTTCAGTCAAGTCAATCCTGATCAAAACCAATGTATTTGAATTGAAAAAAATGAAAAAGATATTGCAACTTTTGGGAACCAAGTAAAACTATATATACATTAACCCTAACCCCACAGATCATTTATTATAACTTGTCAAATTTGCCCCTATTTGGATGTGAGCAAAAACACGCTGTTTTTGTGTGTGTCCCTTTAAATGCAAATGAGCTTTCCAGAAGAGGGCGGAGCTTTAACAGCTCAACAACAACAAAGCTGGAGAATCTCACGCAGCCAAAATGACGAAAGTGTTCAGCTTTACATTGTTCAAACCGGAGTCGACACTGATGGAGAGACTCAGGAAGAAGTTACAACTTTTAGACGTTTCTGAATGGTTAGTGGATAAATTGATGTAGTTGCTGTGGAGTTGATTCAACTCATCCACTAGCATGTGCCGTCATGTTCATCTTTTGTGTTGAATTGATCCTCGTTTGGTGTAAAATGACGGCATGTCAACAAAACTCTACTACAACAACTCTTCCTCTTCTCTAAAGCAGCCCAACATGGCCCCGCCCCCTTTGCTGTGTGTTCTCGGGGGCGGGGTTTATGTAAATTTTAGGGTTAGTGATGTCAGCAACCCAGGAAGAAGCTTGTTGTAGTCCCTACCAGCCATTTGTTGTAGTCCTTAAAAAATGAAGAAAATATCTCCTTTGCATTGAACTTTGAGCGTCGTAACTTTGCAGATGCTGTTCATGATCAAACAGCAACATTACACACTAACTAAAGTTAAAAAAAGTACCTTTAAAAGGACTGTTTAATTTAGAATTAATACATTTTTAATAATCTGATTAACCTTTTGTACAAATGAAAGGTTCCATAAGCTGCCATAAATTCGCCAGGATATTTTTTCCAGCGAACTGCAGTCAGAAAGTTGAGGCACTGAGAGCTCCAGCAGACAGTGATGAGGAAGCCGCCCATCTCCCTGATAGCATCAGCAGGTTTCTGGCTGCCAGACCTCACCCCTTATTTACGCACAGGCAACTCTCTTTAAACAGCCTTGATGAATGAGAGGTTATTACAGCAGCAGAGAGATGGAGGGGGAAGACTGCAATCCATTGCGCTATAATGACTTTCATGAGAGATGCCTGGCAGAGGCACAGAGTCGAGGAAGTCAAAACAGAGAGTGAATGGAGAGGTGTGAGAGGGTGTGTGGAATCACGGAAACAGTACTACGATACAGTTCTTTTACTGGAAAGTCTACAAAAAATGGTTTATATATCCAATAACCATGTGATAAAGACTATTTTAGGATAATACACTGAAATATCCTTTTTTATTTGGATTTTTATGGACATAAAAACACTCAAACCAGTTAAAATAATGGTATTGGGTTATACTTTATTTTGATGGTCCACTTTAGACATTGTACTAACTATACTGTAAGTAACTACATGTAAATTAATTCTCATTAGAGTATTAGTAGACTGTTAGGTTAGGCTTTGGGTTAGTAGAATAAGTTAACATGCAGTTGCAAAGTTACTTATAGTTAATAAACTCTAAAAAAAGCTGGGTTAGAAACAACCCAAGTTGGGTTTAAAATGGACAAACCCAACGATTTGATTAAATGTTTGCCCAACCTGCTGGACAGTTTTATTTAACTGTTTATATATTACTGTATTGCTTGCTTACAATTAATGTATGTTGGAAATTAACATTTATTAATATGTTTAATGCATGATTAATAAATGTTCACCTTTTGATTATTATTGTTGCCTCTAGTAATTTTATGTCTGATTTTTAATTTACAACATATTTTGGATTCATTTTAAGCCAGAAATATAGTCATTTTTTTAAACAATAGTTGAGTAAATAAAACTACCCAGCATTTAACCCAACCGCTGGGTTAAAAACAACCCAATCACTGGGTTTGTCCATTTTCTACCCAACTTGGGTTGTTTTTAACCCAGAACTTTTCAAAGTGTAGATTTACAGCATTTATTAATCTTAGTTTTCAACATTTACTAATACCTTTTTGTATTGTATTTGTTAACATTTGTTAAAAACAACCCAAGTTGGGTTGAAAATGGACAAACCCAGTGATTGGGTTGTTTTTAACCCAGCGGTTGGGTTAAATGTTTGCCCAACCTGCTGGGTAGTTTTATTTAACTCAACTATTGTTTAAAAATTACTGTATTGCTTAATTAAAATTAACACAAAGTATGTTGGAAATGAACATTTATTAATGTTCAATGAATAATTATTAAACAATAAACATTTATTAAATTGCTTATTAATAAATTTATATTAATAAACTATTAAACTATTAAATAAATATATTAATAAAATATTAAAGCTTATTAATAAACATTCACCTTTTGTCTATTATTGTTGTCTCTAATTGCATCTGGTTTTTAATTTCCCAACTATTTTGGGTTCATTTTAAGCTAGCCATATAGCAATTTTTAAATAATAGTTGGTTTAAATAAAACTACCCAGCAGGTTGGGCAAACATTTAACCCAACCACTGGGTTAAAACAACCCAATCGCTGGGTTTGTCCATTTTCAACCTAACTTGGGTTGTTTTTAACCCAGCATTTTTTAGAGTGTAGACTTTGAACTAACATGAACAAACCATTAGTTTTTTTTTACTAACGTTAACAAAGATTAATAATGCTTTAAAAAATACAAAGTGATGTTCAGAGGGGATATTTGTTTTTAATGACCATACAAGTTTGACTACAGCAATCAATTACTATTTTGTTGGTTCTCTCTTGTTTTTGCATGTGTTAGGAGTCCAGCGTGAAGGAGCTGTCCTTCATGTCGAATCATACATTCCCAGACAACACTATGAAAGTGCTGCTTAAAAGAAAGAAAATGTAACAAATATGCCCATTAGAGTGGCATTCAGCTCTTGCGAAAAGGGTTAAAAAAGTTTCTGCAAATGGGAAACAGATGATCAGAAAAGTGTAACATGAAATATCAACGCTGATGAGAGCAGCTCCGCTCGTGGACAAACACAGAGCCGCAGACGTGCACACACATTTACCACCAGCGGTTTCCTAGAAAAATCACGCTTGACTGCTCAACTGCACATGTGAAAAATAGACAAACCGATTATGGCTATGTTTATGTATGCAGAGTAACCTAAGCCAGTTTCAACTGAGTAAACAGCGAGGGTAATTAGGTACGTGTGTTTGTAAGTGTGTGTGTGTGTGTGTGTGTGTGTGTGTGTGTGTAATGAGGGGGGATCTACCGGAGGTCAGACAGAGAGGGTGTACGGCGGGGAACCCTAAAGGCCTCACGGCAAAGTTATCGTTCTTCGCTCAAGGGTAAAAATAAGTCCACAATACCTGAGCAGTGATGTACTGTTAGTAACTGAAGCCGACAGTGCCGATATGGTGCTGAGTTTTGAGTCTGCGCAGTAGTGAGCCGCGATATCAAAGGCCCCGCCCACACTCCTGCAGAATCGGTTAATACTGTAGAACAACTCATTGGTGTGAAATAAACAGTTCTGGAAATGTAGGAATTAAAGTTAAAGCTACAATCACCTCACGAAGATCCAGAAAAAAAGTCAGTTGGTGCTTCAGTGACTACTTCGCTCAGAGAAGCTGTCAATCATGACATCTAAACCCGCATTTTTATAGCATGAAATAATTATTAACTAAAAACAAACTTATTTAAAGAATGAACACTTTAACTAACATCAGCGTGATAAAAACAGTCTAAAATGACAGAAACAATCTTTTGAAAAAATTATTTGACTGAAATTTGACTGTTTAGTTCAACCCGATCGTACAGCAATTCGTATGTATTGTACGAGGTGGCTAAAGCCCCGGGTATACTTCACTTTCCATGCCCGGACGCGTCTCGCGCATCTTTCAAAGTATGCTAAACAACGGATGTGCGCGGATGACCGAGTTCGACACATGCGCTGTACAATTTTTTCTATAATCTTTACCAGACATCATGTCATCAACGGGACATTCGCTGGGCAGGATCGGAGGAGAAAAATAGTGCATCCACCATTGCAACATACAAACCCGTTTCCAAAAAAGTTGGGACACTGTACACATTGTGAATAAAAAAGGAATGCAATAATTTACAAATCTCATAAACTTTTGAAATGTCATGCCAAATATTGGCTCATTTTGGATTTCATGAGAGCTACACATTCCAAAAAAGTTGGGACAGGTAGCAATAAGAGGCCAGAAAAGTTAAATGTACATATAAGGAACAGCTGGAGGACCAATTTGCACCTTATTAGGTCAATTGGCAACATGATTGGGTATAAAAAGAGCCTCTCAGAGTGGCAGTGTCTCTCAGAAGTCAAGATGGGCAGAGGATCACCAATTCCCCCAATGCTGCGGCCAAAAATAGTGGAGCAATATCAGAAAGGAGTTTCTCAGAGAAAAATTGCAAAGAGTTTGAAGTTATCATCATCTACAGTGCATAATATCATCCAAAGATTCAGAGAATCTGGAGCAATCTCTGTGCGTAAGGGTCAAGGCCGGAAAACCATACTGGATGCCCGTGATCTTCGGGCCCTTAGACGGCACTGCATCACATACAGGAATGCTACTGTAATGGAAATCACAACATGGGCTCAGGAATACTTCCAGAAAACATTGTCGTGAACACAATCCACCGTGCCATTCGCCGTTGCCGGCTAAAACTCTATAGGTCAAAAAAGAAGCCATATCTAAACATGATCCAGAAGCGCAGGCGTTTTCTCTGGGCCAAGGCTCATTTAAAATGGACTGTGGCAAAGTGGAAAACTGTTCTGTGGTCAGACGAATCAAAATTTGAAGTTCTTTTTGGAAAACTGGGACGCCATGTCATCCGGACTAAAGAGGACAAGGACAACCCAAGTTGTTATCAGCGCTCAGTTCAGAAGCCTGCATCTCTGATGGTATGGGGTTGCATGAGTGCGTGTGGCATGGGCAGCTTACACATCTGGAAAGGCACCATCAATGCTGAAAGGTATATTCAAGTTCTAGAACAACATATGCTCCCATCCAGACGCCGTCTCTTTCAGGGAAGACCTTGCATTTTCCAACATGACAATGCCAGACCACACACTGCATCAATTACAACATCATGGCTGCGTAGAAGAAGGATCCGGGTACTGGAATGGCCAGCCTGCAGTCCAGATCTTTCACCCATAGAAAACATTTGGCGCATCATAAAGAGGAACATGCGACAAAGAAGACCTAAGACAGTTGAGCAACTAGAAGCCTGTATTAGACAAGAATGGGACAACATTCCTATTCCTAACCTTGAGCAACTTGTCTCCTCAGTCCCCAGACGTTTGCAGACTGTTATAAAAAGATGTGTGTTGATGCCATGAAATTTAAAGTCAACTTATTTTTCCCTTAAAATGATACATTTTCTCAGTTTAAACATTTGATATGTCATCTATGTTGTATTCTGAATAAAATATTGAAATTTGAACCTTCCACATCATTGCATTCTGTTTTTATTCACAATTTGTACAGTGTCCCAACTTTTTTGGAATCGGGTTTGTAATTCAGAAGATACACCAAGAAGGCATGCTTCTGAGTTTACTCGTCTTGTTTTTGAATCACTCTTTACTGTGCGTATTGCCACCTAGTGGACTCTTCTGTCCTGCATGCGCTGTTGCACGTGGACCGTCCGCGCGGTCTCAAAATTTTGGCTGCACGGTGACTGGGTGTGCGACCGGCCGCAAGCCCTCTGCATGACAAAAATTACGGCTTATCATATGAATTTGTACAAATCACCCCGCCCCTAAACCTACCTGGCACTGGGGTTTAGACAAATTGTATGAATTCGTATGAATTAGCCACCTCATAAAATGCAAATGAATTGGTCGTGAGATAGCTTTGGTTTAATTTGTCTCATGTCCCATTACATTACATGGAGAGAGCGGGGTTTATGACGTACTGTATACCTATATGATCGAGACGCTTTGGCTTCGCTTTTCAGGACTCGTGTGGCACGCTTGGTCCTAACCAGACGCGATGTGACAATATTCCAGCGACAAGCTGTCAATCAAAAATCAGAGTGAATCAGAAGCGTGGACGAATCTTGGCAAGCTCCCGGCACTCGCAATGAAATGGATAAGTAGCTACACAATCAAATTCATGAATATTACACAATTTTAATATTATTAAAAATACATACTGAGTTACTGAAGCAATCTTTGTCATAGAATACACTTATCTGTTCACAATGAGTTGAATGTTTGAACATTCTTGTTTCCTTTCATTTATTTTGAAGATCTGAGGTGAATTGTCCATTTTTGCTTTCAGTACAATTATAAAAGACACAAAATGATATTCACTCACATTAGATGCATTTAACATTAAATAAAGCACATACACAGCACCTGAGATTATCATTGCCATACTCTGTGTTGTTGTTCCAGCCGCGCCGTCGCAGAAAAACAGAAACCGTTTCTAAAATAGAATCATCACGCGTCGCGGCTAGTTGGGACAAAAACTATGATTAACATGGTAGAGATACGGAGCCCCGCACATGACATGCAAGAAACAATATTAAATCATGTGCACATGGTTTACTAATTCGTTCGCTCCATTTACTAAATCGTGCACACGTGTTACTAAAATGTATTTCATTCCCTCGATTTATAAATCATGTGCATGATTTATAAATCAAGGGAACGAAATAGTAAATCGTGTGCACGTTGTAGTAAATCGAGGGGACAAATTAATAAATCATGCGCACGATTTAGCCTACTATTTTTTTCATGCATGTCATGTCCAGGGCTCCGTATAGAGATACCTTTTATTGCGCGTCGCAGCGTGTAGGACACGGTGTCAGTGTCTCTTTAAATTAGAATTACAACTTCAGTTTCTACTATAAAGCAGCTCTCCAGAGCGCTCATGTTTTCATTCGCGTCTGACCTTGACGGCCTGAACAGAAGAAATTGACTGAAGAAGATTTTCATGTAAAAGAAGGCGGAGTCTCAGAGCCACACCCACCTATTACATCATGGTCACTTTTCCGGAAAGTGTTTTGAACTCCTGAAGCGAACACAAAACGAACTTCGTTTTGTCCTGATTTTGTTTCTAAATGACAATTTGACCAGCACCTTAATCACAACCCCGCCCTGGACCGTCTGGATCCCATACAAATTTCAATACCAAGGTTTCCGAAACAAAAACAGTTTTAAGTACAGAAACTGTCGATGACCCCTGATCCACCAAACCTCTCAGCTCTCAGAGAAACCCATTCTCAGTGACAAAACAATCATGACGTCTAAATGCTATTATCTGTTGTAACTCATCTGAGCTCACCCTATTACTGTCCCCAATCAGCATCTGATATGTGCAAACATTAGCCAGCTGGCCCGAGGAATTGATTCATCCGATGACCCAAAACCTCAACAAACAGGTCATTCCGATCATTCGGCCTAATGTATTGAAGGAAATGTCCCTGTTTCTAGGAACGCCTATAACCATCTTCCAGGAAGGGAGCTATGGCTTCGATTGAATCCGGGGTTCAGAAGGGGACACGAAGAATGCAAATAAAAGTGCACATCGTTGAAAAGCAGCAAACTGGCTCAAGGGTGCCTATAAGCTGATTCGATTTGCTTTCTCTATCAACCTAAATGGCCAGCAAAATCCATGGGTATAGCATTCCCTGGAAAATTGATTTTAGTCAGCATCTTGCCTAGGGTTTAACACCGACTATAAGGACAGCATCCGTGGTTTTCTTCTTCGGTGAACGAAGATTGCACCGTGATCGGATTGGTTGCACACCTTTGAATGTGTGGACAGCAATTCCCTAGCTGAGCAGCTTTATTCCAATAAGCAGACATATACTCAATTACAGCGAAGACTATCTTCAGCACACACAAAACACAACACTCCACCTGTTGAGTCGCTCGTTTTCGGGGGAATTGCTTTTAAAAAGTTTCGGTTTGCAGAGCTTTAAAAAGTCAGAACTGTAAGCAAAACTTGGAGGGCAAATAAAAGATTCTTGGCAGTGTGAGTTGGTATGATGTCAGACAGTTTGGGGAGAAAACACTCCTGCTGTTTTGCTGTTGCGACAAAATACTTTGTTTGACAAGCCTCCGTTGATGCTGATTGATGGCCAATCACAACCTCATTTATATCTGTCAGTGCTGTTATACTGTAGCATTTAATTAAACTTTAATCAGAGGTAAAATGATTGATAACAATAAATCTGAAAAAAAACAACAAAAAAACTACAACGAAGACTTGTTTAAGTTTGCAAAGTTTAATCTAAGTAGTGACAGATCCTTTTGTCTTCATTGTGATTTATATTTTCAAGTGAAACAATTTAAGATCATTCACTAAGATCTGTAACATGCATTTATAAAATATGTAGGGTGAATTTTCATTTCATTTCATTAAATACCATATTTTCCTGATAAATAAGTCACATAGGGACAAAATTGCATTGCTATTTGCTAGTTGCATATATTTTAGATTTAGAACAGTATTCAGAATGAAAATTATAAGTATAAAACAAGCATAAATTACAGTATAATTAATTTATTGTATAAGCCAAGCCTGAACTAATTTATTTAAAGTGAAAAAGAAAATGTGCAACACAAATAAACTCCCTTACCTCTCTTATTCAGCATAAATCCATTTTGCACGTTTTGTGTGCTAGATGTTAATTGTACAAGTCGCTTTGTAATATTAGTTGCAGAATGTTTCAGAAGATTTTAAAAAATGACTTATTTTCCAGAAAATACGTATTCGTCAACATAGATTTGACCTTAATGGCTTGAGTTCAGTATGGCCAAAAGTGATATTTGTTTTAATGACCATACAAGTTTGATTAAGCCATCAAAATATGAGGAAAATATTTTATATATATTTTTTTTTAAAATATTATTTTAAACATGAAGGAAGATCAAAACACTAAACTTATAATTTAAGAACACAAACTACAGCTACAAGTTTATGGAAGCTTGTTTTCACCATGAAATACAAAATAAAAAGGTAATTGTGACTTTTTATCTCACAGTATTTTATCTCACATTTTATCTTTCAACTTTTTTCTCACAATTTCGAGATTTGATCTGTGAGAAATTAGATTAATCTAATTTGTAAGTGCAAGTTAATCTCACAATTCTGAGAAAACAAGCTGTAATTACTTTTCTTTTTTTTTTTTATTTAGTAGGTGAAACATGCTTGTTTAATTCTACTGTGCAAAAAAAACAAAAACAAAAACAAAAATTTTACATTGACTTCAACATAGCAAGTTTTTAATATTTCATTGGTTCTCTCTTGTTTTGCATGTTTATAATTTCTTTCTATGACAGTCTGGCCAAAAAATAACATCAAGCATGTTTCAATGTATTATAAACAAATAAAACAATCGACTCCAAGCACAACTATGCAATATGTTTACAAAATCTTTAACACATTTTTGATTATATTTGAATAAAGACTGAAGATGTCAAATTTCCTATTGGCTAGACATCATTTTTGGCCACTACACCTGTATGCAAGATGTATTAAACATGCAGAAACATACTAACATGCAGACATAAGCGTGTGGTCCTGAGTGACCCGACAGAAAAAAACACTTTACACCAGAGGTGTCCATTCCTGCTCCTGGAGGGCCACTGTCCTGCAGAGTTCAGCTCCAACCCCAAATAAACACACCTGAACCAGCTGATCAAGGTCTTCAGGCAGGTGTGTTGAGGCAAGGTGAAGTTAATCTCTGCAGGAGCAGGTTTAGACACCCCTGCTTTACACTTTTGTTCACTTTACTGTAGCGCCCCTTGTGGCAAGGCTGAGAATGCAACGCATGCTTGTGTCAGAACAGAGTTCAGGTGTGTCCGAGCACCTGCTGCGGTTTGGCAAATGAATGCAACAGTTTGGTAATTTTTTGAGTGAATTCACATTCAACTAACAAGCTACACTGAGTTAGAGGACCTTAAAAATTCATGTTTATGCTACAAATTATTAAGTTGATTACTTGAATAAAATAAGTCACTCCAACTACCAGAGTTGTAGCCCTGGAACCAATTAATATCAGTTCAAATCAACAGCTATCAGCACACACTAACATAACTTATTTAAGTTGATGTAATGATCAACATTATTGTGTCAACAGAACTCTACAAAATAATGTTTGCAACTTAAAAGGTTTAATTAAAACAATAAATTAGAATTTTTACCTTGCAACCTTTCATTTATTTAAGTTGTGGTAACAGGTGCCCTGAATTATTTTTTAGAGTGTATGATTATATGAATCATTCACAAAAAAAAGATTAATAACATGCATTTAGAAAATAGATAGGCTGAATTTATGATTCATGCAGACTTTCACTGCAGATTAGAGATGCATTAGAAACGAGTTTCCTGATGTATGAGAAATAACTTTTTTCTTCCTTTTTTTTTCATCTCTTCTCCTAAGAGTTCCTCCTTAATCCTAAAATGACTGATTTCCTACTTGCACAAAAATATAAAGAACAATGTATAAGTGTGTATGTGTGAGTTTGTGGAGGAGGGGACCATGATGAAAACAGGATCAAAACAGTCACATGAGAAGCTGAGAACAAGAGAAATGGACTGATAATTTCAGAACAGTAGTCCAATGTCCCTCCATTACAATAGGACAAAACATGCACTGTATATCACCTACAGCCACTTCATTTTCCTCATATATCTGTGACAAACTGATTGCTATAAGGAATAAAATTCATAACTTCTGACCATTGCAACAAAAGCAGATCAGGGTGGCATAAAAGAAGCCTGAATAAAATGAATGTTAAAATATGTTCTCAAAACTTTTTAAAGAGGACCTATTATGTTTTTTTTTTTTTTTTTTTCACGTTCATCTTTCTTTAGTGTGTAATGTTGCTGTTTGAGCATGAATAAGTTTCCCTCCAGCGGGAGTTCTTCTCTATATCAGTGTCAGTGTTTCTGAACTCCATCTTGAGTTTTCTTCACAATATTCCTCATTTAAATAATTAATGCGCAGAATAAAGGGGCGGGGCCTGGTTGAGTTAGTTAGTAGTGTGTTGAAACTGGCGGTTATGGTAAGGGGCGGGACATTTCCCAAACACCAATCACAACACACTGCTCCAGCCGACCAATCAGAGCACATTGTGCTTTTCAGAAGGCGGGGCTTCATAGAGACAGGAACTAAACAGAGCGTTACTGACAGACTGGGAAGAGAGGAGCTGCAACAATGGAGAATATGAGGAAAATAATCAACATTCAAGCAGGAAAACCTAAAAAATGCCTGTTAAAAACAACCCAAATGGTTGAAAATGGACAAACCCAGCAATTGGGTTGTTTTAACCCAGTGGTTGGGTTAAATGTTTGCCCAATGTGCTGGGTAGTTTTATTTAACTCAACTATTGTTTAAAAATGATTATATGTCTGGCTTAAAATGAACCCAAACTAGGTTGGAAATTTAAAATCAGACACATAATTACTAGAGGCAATAATAATCAAAAGGTGAACATTTATTAATAAGAAATTTAATAAATGTTTATTGTTTAATTATTAGTCATTAAACTTATTGATAAATGTTCATTTATGAAATGGATTAATAAATGTTTATTTCCAACATATTTTGGGTTCATTTTAAATAATACAGTCATTTTTTAACAATAGTTGAGTTAAATAAAACTACCCAGCACATTGGGCAAACCCATTCCCTGAGTTAAAACAACCCATTCGCTGGGTTAAAACAACCCATTCCCTGAGTTAAAACAACCCATTCGCTGGGTTAAAACAACCCAATCGCTGGGTTAAAATAACCCAATCCCTGGGTTAAAACAACCCAATCACTTAGTTAAAACAATCCAATCTCTGGGTTAAAAAAACCCCAATCGCTGAGTTAAAAACAACCCAATCGATGGATTAAAACAACCCATTCACTGGGTTAAAACAACCCAATCGCTGGGTTAAAATAACTCAATCGCTGAGTTAAAAACTACCCAATCACTGGGTTAAAACAATCCAATCTCTGGGTTAAAACAACTCATTTGCTGGTTTAAAACAACCCAATCCCTGGGTTAAAACAACCCAACCGCTGGGTTAAAATGACCCAATCACTGGGTTAAAACAACCCAATCCCTGGGTTAAAACAACCCAACCGCTGGATTAAAAATGACCCAATCGCTTGGTTAAAACAAACCAATCTCTGGGTTAAAACAACCCAATCCCTGGGTTAAAACAACCCAACCGCTGGGTTAAAATGACCCAATCACTGGGTTAAAACAACCCATTTGCTGGGTTAAAACAACCCAACCGCTGGGTTAAAACAACCCAATCCCTGGGTTAAAACAACCCAATCACTTAGTTAAAACAATCCAATCTCTGGGTTAAAAAAACCCCAATCGCTGAGTTAAAAACAACCCAATCGATGGATTAAAACAACCCATTCACTGGGTTAAAACAACCCAATCGCTGGGTTAAAATAACTCAATCGCTGAGTTAAAAACTACCCAATCACTGGGTTAAAACAATCCAATCTCTGGGTTAAAACAACTCATTTGCTGGTTTAAAACAACCCAATCCCTGGGTTAAAACAACCCAACCGCTGGGTTAAAATGACCCAATCACTGGGTTAAAACAACCCAATCCCTGGGTTAAAACAACCCAACCGCTGGATTAAAAATGACCCAATCGCTTGGTTAAAACAAACCAATCTCTGGGTTAAAACAACCCAATCCCTGGGTTAAAACAACCCAACCGCTGGGTTAAAATGACCCAATCACTGGGTTAAAACAACCCATTTGCTGGGTTAAAACAACCCAACCGCTGGGTTAAAACAACCCAATCCCTGGGTTAAAACAACCCAATCACTTAGTTAAAACAATCCAATCTCTGGGTTAAAAAAAACCCAATCGCTGAGTTAAAAACAACCCAATTGCTGGATTAAAACAACCCATTCACTGGGTTAAAACAACCCAATCGCTGGGTTAAAACAACCCAATCCCTGGGTTAAAACAACCCAATCCCTGGGTTAAAACAACCCAATCCCTGGGTTAAAACAACCCAATCCCTGGGTTAAAACAACCCAATCCCTGGGTTAAAACAACCCAATTGCTGGGTTCAAACAACCCAATCACTTAGTTAAAACAATCCAATCTCTGGGTTAAAAAAAAAAACCTCAATCGCTGAGTTAAAAACAACCCAATCTCTGGGTTAAAAAAACCCAATCGCTGAGTTAAAAACTACCCAATGACTGGGTTAAAACAATGCAATCTCTGGGTTAAAACAACCCAACCGCTGGGTTAAAATGACCCAATCACTGGGTTAAAACAACCCATTTGCTGGGTTAAAACAACCCAATCCCTGGGTTAAAACAACCCAACCGCTGGGTTAAAAATGACCCAATCACTGGGTTAAAACAACCCAATCCCTGGGTTAAAACAACCCAACCACTGGGTTAAAATGACCCAATCACTGGGTTAAAACAACCCATTTGCTGGGTTAAAACAACCCAACCGCTGGGTTAAAATGACCCAATCACTGGGTTAAAACAACCCAATCACTGAGTTAAAACAATCCAATCTCTGGGTTAAAAAACACCCAATCGCTGAGTTAAAAAAACCCAATTGCTGGGTTAAAACAACCCATTTGCTGGGTTAAAACAATCCAATCCCTGGTTTAAAACAACCCAACCACTGGGTTAAAAATGACCCAATCGCTGGGTTAAAGCAACCCAATCCCTGGGATAAAACAACCCAACCGCTGGGTTAAAATGACCCAATCACTGAGTTTGTCCATTTTCAACCCCATTAGGGTTGTTTTTAACCCAGTATTTTTTAGAGTGCAAAAGAAAGGCCGCAATGTGCTGTGTTTAATTGTGGGCAGATTATGCAGGAATGTCAATGTTTGGTTCTCAAGTCAATGTAAACACAGACCGAATCACCACCTCATGTCTCGATCATGAAGCACTTTCCTTTCTGTTAGAAAACATGCCAAAAGTGGCGTCATTTTGGTTTCCGATGAATGACGGGGAACATGACAGCATCGTGTCTGAAGAGCATTCAGTCGGTCTTTGTGTCTGTTACGCTAATTGACAGGAGGCTGCGACTACAAGGAGTCCTGGCTCGTCCCCGGGGTCCATGACATCAATATCATCCTCATAATCTCGCAGTATTTTCAGAGCACGCTACACACTAGTCTGAGCCGACTCGGCTGCGTTTTTCTCTCCTGTTTGTTTACCAATCGACAGAAACCCGCCAGGGACCGTCTGCTATCGATTGAGAGCCTTTCGTCATTGTTGATACTCCTGTTATTAGCAAGGTCCACACACACACACACACACACTGGCTTCAGCGTGAGAAGCAATTAGCTGAGGGAATCAGTGTTATGAAGCGGGTCCGATCCCTGTCAGGTACGCACCAGGCCAAAGCAGGCCATTTGGTAAGTGAGTCACTCATAGTCTCTCGACGCTGCAGAACAACAGACACTGGTTAATGGCATCTTGCCTTTCAAGACGTCAGCAGTACGAGGGATGATGCGGAAAAGAAAGCCCTTGCAAATCTGCTCCAAAAGTAAATTTAATATCCTCATTACGTCTGTGACTCAGATGATGCACGGCTACTAATGCAATATACGGACAAATGAGATATATATTCGACCAAGAAACGGTTAACATTTTCATTAGTCTTTTATTATGATTTTCATATATAATATTTCACAGCCTTAGCATCATCCTTCCAGACAGACAAAGCATTCTTGATCGTAATGAAAATCACTCCTGCCATCTACTGGTACATCTGGAGCAGCAGAATACGTCACTCATTCCCACTGCCAACATCCAACAAGAAAACAATATCTGAAAAATTCATGTTTATACCTTCCACATGTACGCTGAACATTAACCCTAGCTGTAGTTCGGTTATTTAGAGACCAGATGTCATGTTGATACAAGGTCATATACAGTGCACAATATATTATGGCCCAGCTCTTTATATAAAGACTAAGTATGTCCAACTTTATTCACATACTAGAGCGATACAGTATATGCTATTTACTAAATTTTGTGTCAATTGAGTATAACAAGTAACTGTATGCTATGTATAATGGGCGTCCATACTGGTTTTGCACAAAAGATGAACATGACGGCACATGCTAGTGGATGAGTTGAATCAACTCCACAGCAACTACATCAATTTATCCACTAACCATTCAGAAACGTCCAGTTTCATTCTAAAAGTTGTAACTTCTTCCTGATTCTCTCCATCAGTGTCGACTCCGGTTTGAACAATGTAAGGCTGAACACTTTCGTCATTTTGACTACGTGAGATTCTCCAGCTTTGTTGTTGTTGAGCTGTTAAAGCTCCGCCCTCTTCTGGAAAGGGGGCGGGAGCAGCAGCTCATTTGCATTTAAAGGGACACACACAAAAATGGTGTGTTTTTGCTCACACCCAAATAGAGGCAAATTTGACAAGCTATAATAAATGATCTGTGGGGGATTTTGAGCTGAAACTTCACACACACATTCTGGGGACTTATAGTACATCTTGTGAAAAGGAGCATTATAGGTCACCTTTAAGCAGCACAACATAATAATCATAAATGTTTCTTGAGCAGCAAATCATCAGAATGATTTCTGAAGGATCATGTGACACTGAAGACTGGAGTAATGATGCTGAAAATTCAGCTTTGATCACAGGAATAAATTACACTTTACTATATATTCACATAGAAAACTGATGTTTTAAATTGGAATAATATTTCATAGTTTTTACTGTATTTTTGATCTTTGGTGAACAGAAGAGACTTGGATGTCTAAAGAATTTTTAAAAATGTAATTTGTGGGGAAACAATTTGTTGAAATATGAAAAAACTTTATCGGATATATCCCTCACTTACCTCTTTAGTAACGTTATCCTGCACCAGGCTGTACAGGGGTACGACGCGGCTGACCTCCAGCAGGACCGGTGTCGGACTGGGCGTCTCACGACCCGCTTGCCGGCACAGGTGACAGGCGGCCGGGCAGCTGCCCTTCTCCTGGCAGCGGATCTCCACGCCGGCCACCAGGTCATCAGACAGCAGCTGCGTCTTCAGCAGGCCCGACAGGTAGCTGATGAACGGTACAGCTTTCAGATCCCGCCGGCCGCCCTGATCCGTGACTTCTGTGGAGGTGAGAGACAGTATGACGTCACTGGTACACCGTGTCTGTACATTTGTGACTCAGATCGAGTCCAGTTCTGGATCAGAACTAAGTGATGTTATTAATAGGAATGAGCCTGTTATGATTAAGAGTGATGAAGAAGAAAGGTTGGTTTCAAAGAGTTTTAAAATGTGCTAACTTAATAAGTGTAACTTTCCTTACACCTTGAATATATGTGAGCCCTTTTGAAAAAAAAGTAACTTAAAAAAAGAGTACTTATGCATATTGTAAGCTAAAATATTTAAGTGCAAACTGAATGTAATTCCTTTTCACCTTTTGTATCACTCCACTGTTATGGCGGCCGAGTAAGAATACTACACTTGTTGTACCACAAACTGTAGTTTTAAGAGTTTTTTTAGGCGAGAATCATAGTGCCTTTTTTACAATTTGTTTAGACGTTTTCAGAGATGTGAGCTCCAGGCTGTCAGCGGACGTTCAGTGCTCGTGTACCCGCCGAGAACAGCTTCATCTCAGACAGTGCTTCAGGGATTTGCCAATGGCTCTTATAGTGGTTAAACCACTATATCATCCATTGTGAAGACATCATCAACACGACAGCCAGTGCCACAGTTCCTCAACAAACCGTCCATACCGGCGTGATGAATACGATCCTCAACTGGATGGAACTGAAATAAATACTTTGATTGTTGCGATCCTATCAGATTTATGATAGCAACCTGATTCGTAACAAAGCACTGTTCGCCAGAGGAGAACTGGCCCCCCGACTAAGCCTGGTTTCTCCCAAGGTTTTTTTTTTCTCCATTTTAACACCTATTTGCCACTTGTTTGCCACCTGATGTCACCTGATGGAGTTTGGGTTAATTGCCGCTGTCGCCTTTGGCTTGCTTAGTTGGGGACACTTGACATTTGATATTCAACAGCACTTTTGATCTGCCTGCATTGACACTATTCTCAAAGAGCTGCTGTGCAGCCAAAATTATGTACCAGTTATCAATGTAAAGCTGCTTTGACACAATCTGCATTGTAAAAAGCGCTATATAAATAAAGGTGACTTGACTTGACTTGACTAAACATGAGATATAATTCATTTTGGGTTCATAAAACGGGTAATCTTTGGTCTTATTAATCTATTACTAGTTCCAGAGCAAACTGAATTGTGCTATGTTAAATTTGATAATTTAAGGCTATATTTAACTTACATCCTCTATAGCAGTGTTAATTTCGTTGATGAATAATTTTCGTCATAATTTTCGTCAACGACATTTTTTCACGGACGAAAACGAGACGATGACTAAATAAAAATGCGTTTTGACTAAAACTATGACTAAAATCTACTCTAATTTTCGTCAACGAATAAAAACGAGACGAAAATGAAAGAGAGGGATGATTTGGGAAGATATCCAGACAGAACTGCTGTCCTGTGTGGAAGATGCGCACATTTGAAGTGTAACATGCTGATCTAACCGCGGGAAACGCGGCGCTGTTGCGCGCTCTACAGGCTCGTCAGCAGCACTTCAGACTGCTTTGCAATTAATGAATAGCGCATATTTATGCTAAGCGAGTGCTTATAAGCTAATGTTGATGAATTATGACAATGTTTACTACACGGTGTGTAGTAAATGTGCATGTTTAAATGGTAGTATGTTTTAGACGGTTGTAAGAAATGCATATTTTATCTCCCTCATGAGTAGCCTGCTACAGTGCAGACTGCAGACATTTCAGAATAAGAGTCACTGTGTATTTCGGGATGGTTTCTAATTATAATTCATAGTAAACAAGTAAGGAAAGACTAAGAACATTATTTGACACATTATTCAATATATTTTACAAGTATAAGGGTTATTATAGTTAAAGCTGCAGTCCGCAACTTTTTTTGTGTTAAAGATTTACAAAAATTATATAATGAGAATATACAACATGAATCCATTTTCCAAACCGTGTTTTTGTCTTACCCTGAATCATTATGGTACACTTATAATAAGTGTTTATATTCGGACTATTTCAGACCGGACTGGTAGGACTCGCCGCAGAGTATCACAGTAACTGCGTGACTCGCCATAGACATACATACGGCTAGAATGTTCCTCCGCAAGACGCGTGCAGTTCTGTTTATTAACCGCTAGAGGGCCAAAAATCGCGGACAGCAGCTTTAACTAAACCTAAAACCAAAGAAATCTTCATTACTTTAAATAAACATTAACTGAAATAAAAAATAAATATAAAAATGTAAACTTATTTTATTTCATAGTTTCTAAGCTTTAGCTTAACCTGAGGTATTAGAATAAACAGAAATAAAAACTTATAGACATTTAAAAACAAAAACTAAAAGACATAAACACAAACATTACTAAAACTTTTAACTAAAATTACAATGAAAGCAGAAAAACTAAAAATCAAATCGAATAAAATAAACATTTTTAAACAAAAACTATAATAGTACCTCAATGATAAGTGTGTCAATCCCTGAAAAGTACTGAATTTTGCTCTTTCGTGTGTTTTTGCACTTGAACGGTCAAAAAACGTCCGCTTTGGCAAGCAAAGTGCAGTTGGGTGAAAATAAAGAGTTTAGAGAGTATATCAGTGTATTGGATTTGTGTATTGTTGGCGAAATGCTTAATGCATTACAATTTAACTAAATTAGATTTTAGTCGACTAAAATCTTATGATATTTAGTCGACTAAAACTAGACTAAAACTAAAACAATTTCCGATGACTAAAATATGACTAAAACTAAATGGCATTTTAGTCAAAAGACTTTGACTAAAACTAAATCAAAATTTGCTGTCAAAATTAACACTGCTCTATAGCATAGCATATTGGCTCCAACTAGATGGGAAATATCAGATGAAGACTCTTTTCCGCTCTTCAAATACATAAAACATTAGCCTTTATAGACGGTGTTTCTTGAGCAAAGAAAATGCTGTACATGTTTTCATCAAACATCAGATCTTTATTTACCTTTGCATTGCAAACAAGCAGAGATCTCCAAACTGTTACAAGGTTTTGTCACAAGCTCTTTAAAATCCTTTTCATTCATTAAATGTTTGTAAAACCCACATACAGGCGTAACGGGTGACCAATAGCATCGATTAAAAAAATAAATAAATAAATAAATAAAACAAAAATGAACCATGGTTTCTACAAACTAAACCCGGAAACTGAGGGTAACGCGGGTATGACGCCATTGACAGGCGACTCCTCACACGTCCCGCAGCCTTGGGTAAAATTTCAATTTTCTCACGATTTACAAATAGTTGCAAACATTTGGGATATTGTAAGTACTCAAGATATTTTACTGCAAAAATCTTACATATTGCACCTTTAATAACCTGTCGTGGCACACTAGTTGGGAAACACTGTACTGTAGAGCACTGTTAAATATCGTTGTTCAGTAAATACTATTTTATATAAATAATATGTTGTATTTGGTATTGGGAAAGGGTCCATTAGTGCATAATTGAGTGAAAGTTACATTAATACGCCATTCGATGGCGGCAAACTTTACGAGTGAATGAGTCGGTCGCAAGAGACTTTTATATTGAAAGGGACTTTTGTAAACAGGATGTTGTTTTAGCGCTGTATGTTATGGAAAATTACAAATACAAAGATCGCTTTCCTCAGCGGACATTCAAACGGATTTTTATAATGATATAATATTATGGACATCGACCTGAAGAGTGAATGTTATATCAGACACTCAAGCGATCTCTCTCTCTCTCTCTCTCTCAGTAATACTGTACAAAATTCAGTGAGTTTCAATGTTTTATAATTAGTAACGGAGGCTTGTGCTCAACTGTTAAACTGTCGACTTGTGTTTTGAATCCGCGGAGGAAGGAAGCTGTTTGTGCATAAAAGAGGGTTTTAAAAAAACTTGTGCCGTCGAACTGTTGTATAAATGCAATATCACACTAGTAGCCGTGCGATATGGCTGTATATCAGCACTCTGTGATTATCTACGGCCGAATCGCAACCGTGCTGATATACAGCCAATATCGCACGGCTACTCATGTGATATTGCTCATATATCACCTGGGACATACATACTGTCTTAAGGCATTATGCCACTTTAGGCATTTTTACGTGAAGCATTTTAGACGTTCGTTTGCAGTGTTCGTGCGCAGAACCCTTGGCAGACTCGAAACAATGCGATTACGTGAGGAAAGATCTTAATTGAGTGCCGAGACGTCCTTGAGATGGCTAAACAGATGTGCGATTCTGAATAATAGCGTCTGTTCTCTGCGCTCCACAGCTGATTTCCCTGAACATCCCCGTCCTCACTGTGCCTGGAGATGGCATGAGTCATTATGCTGGATTTTAGCATGACAGGCAAACACTTGGAGCAGGAGGAGGAAGCGTAGCGGGAGAGAAAACAGTCCGAGGCCGTTGTGTCTGCATCAACACGGAGATGTGCCAATCCAGAGCCTCAGTCAGTGTTTGTGCTGAGAAAATGACACAGCTGGAGTAGCTGTCACAGCCTGCAGAAGGCCTGTGCTGTTTAAACGATTCATTTCATGCAGCTTAATCATACTGAGATGAAGCAGCGCATTTTCAAGTGTTTCTCCACCAGTCAAACGGAAAACATCTGGCTGTACAAATCCTCGTCATGTGTGTTCTCCCTCTTTGCTGGTGTAACTATGTCATCTGCTTTGAGCCGACACCGGAGTAAACAGAGTTTGAATAGATTTAGACAGCCGAGCTGGAAAGAGACAGCGATACAAGACTGGGTTCTGGCTGTGCATTCTTTACTGACAGGATGAACTACACCTCCCATCATGCACTGTGAACGATGTTCAACAACAATGATGATTCAACAATTTCGACTATGTTGTTGATAAATTATGATTCAGTCAAATTTTGTCTGTATTAAATGACTATAAAATGCATCATTGACTGTACTAATATTCAGACAATTTTGTAAAGTCATTGAGAAGAAACCTTAATGATTAAACAATCTTCTAGTTTTGCAAGATTTTTTGAATCATTTATTAATAAGCTGCATATCACCTTCCACCATTCAAATACTTATAATATAATGTAAATAATAAGATGGCAATCTCTTTGCAGTTGAGGCAATACTGTTTAATATTGTGCAAGTTTAACAGAGGGACACTTTCAGACAGAGATGTGCTGCCATCTAGTGGTCAATTATTATACTGCAGTTACATTTTACATTAAAATAATGGGGGAAATAGTTATTTTCTTTCTTTCAGGCATTTATCGAAAATCGTAATAAAGCATAATTTAAACATTTTATGACAGATCTGAATATATTTTTTGCATTTTCACATTAAGTCTGTGTAATCTTTAACAATAACAGCTGTCATTCTATGATTATTTCTTGCATTGATATAATATAATATAATATAATATAATATAATATAATATAATATAATATAATATTTGTTTAATATTCTATAAACTCTCAATCCAGCTTTACTTTCTTTATACTTTTTTTTTTGAAGCATTTTTCTTCTTATTATTATTTTTTTTAATTTGTAACACTTAGCTCTTTATATTCTCAGTATTATTATTATTATTATTATTATTATTATTGCATCTGGGATCCACCCGTGTGTTTGAGCTCTTTAGCTTGTTCCACTGAAATAACTTTGCGCATCACGCATGACAACAGCAGCCACTCATCTGATTGGTTCCTGCGCACATCAATGAACAGACACGCAACGGCGGCAGCCAATGAAATCTCGCAGGGGGCGGGACTTACACAAAGAATCAACCTCCGCTATGACGTCACCTCCGCAGTGTCGCGCGCACCCGCTGACATGAGAGACGCGCGCGTCGTCACATCAAGCAGAAGCCACTGTTGAACTGAAGGTAGGAAATCACGAAACAATCGACACTTAAACACGCATGAATGTTTGTAGCATGCGTTTGTGACCGTGCTTTCATTTTGGGTGGCATGCGCGCAGAAGACGGGAATGACGGCACTCAGATCGCATTGTTTTGAAGCTCTGGGCCTGTAAATCAGCTGATTTGACAATATAACTACATACATATAAGCAGATTGTTTATGGTCAGCTGCATAAGTGTGACTCTAAATAATGCATGCATTAAACTGGTACAACAGATGACAGTGCGTGTTCCAGAAACATGATGGTGATCTAATAGCTAGACATCTGGCTACCAAAATAAACACAAGACGCTGCTGAGTTGTTTTTTTAAAAAAAAACTGAAATTGCATTAAGTTAGTATATGCCATAGCATTTGAAAATCGATTGTATTTTTATGTGGATAGATATATAATATTGAGGTGAAAATGTGGCAGAACAGCCAGTAAATACAGAAATAGCATCAATGCATGTCATCAGACTGCTTTTGTAATGACGTGACATTTTCTCATGGTTGACGTAAGCATCCCATCCATTGCTCTGGACTTTAAAAAAGTAATACATTTACTTAAATGTTGTATAAGGTCAATTATATTTTCATATAGCATCATTATATCATCCTCATGTCACTCTGGATATCAGTGCAGGTATCTGCCCAATAAAAAAAAAAAATAAATAAATATATATTTCACAATTTTGAGAAAATGTTACTTTGTATATTGTCAGATGTGATTGTGATTTGACATTTAACATCTCATTTTACAGCTGCTTGGATATCAAAGCAAAAACAACCATAAAATGACAGTTTTGCATGTTCAACAAAAACTAGAAACTAGCGAGTGATTACTTGAAGTCCACAATGTATATGAAAAATATCAGTGTTTTGTTTTTGGATCGCTATCAAGGATGCATTATCATTATTATTACTATAATTATAATTTACATTACAAACATAGTATATCCTAACTTTCTTCTAGGGCTGCACGATTAATTGAAATTAACCTGAAATCACGATTATACTATTTGGCTTAGTGCGATTATGAAATTGCAATGGTTGTGATTATTTTTTTTTTTTATGCGCAGCTTGTCAGTGAAGCACAGCTCTGTGATCAGTAGCAAATGCTGCTCCGTCTGAGTTCGAATCGCTTATAATGTGCATTTGAAAAAGCAACATGCGCCTTTCCAAACATGAGAAGCATTTATGAACCTCTTGTCCAACAAAAGACAACATTTAATAACGTTTTTACTCCTAACTCACTTCATAACGTTAGTCGAGTGTATGAAACATCCCTCTGTGAAATGATGTGGCTTCTTACACAGAATAAGGCACACAACATATTATTTCATAGTATTCTATACAGTGGTAAAAGCTATGTCTATTAGCAGAGCGCCCTCTGTCTTCAGATGGAGCAACATTTAGCCGTGCTTCACTGAGAAGCTGTGCATAGAAAAAATCACAGCCAGTGGACTATATGCACGGAGCGTTCTTTAGAACTTCCGCATTAATATAAGCCAGCTCGAAAACTTCCGGTGAGATGTCATTTGCTGGTGTGTTGAGCATCAGTAGTGAAATACTTAGTTTATAATCAGAATATAGTCACTTAAATAGTGTGGCATAGCATTAATTTAGTTATTCAAACATAAGACAGCATAAAAAAAAAATAAAGACGTACCTCAATGTTCCTCCTCGGCTAAATTCAATTCGACCGTTAGTTTTCACACTTTTATGTGGAAAAAAAGCTTAAAAATTAAATATTTATTGTGCACTTTAGTTAGATTAATTGAATAAAATGTGTGTTTTCACAAGTGTGCTGAAATCATTGATCTTGCACTGCACTGACTGACAGCTGCTGTGATTACAAAGGGAAAGCACGGTGCTCGCTTTCTGTGTAATTCACAATAAAAGTTATTGTTTTTCATAAGATTTTGTGAGTATTTCATACTTCACATTGACAAAATGTATTTTAAACCTAGTTATTTTATAATGTTTAATATTTAGTCAAAAACGAAGTGAAAAACGTTTAGAGGAAATGGCTGATATGTGCGCAAATACATGCTACTTTGCCGCCACCTGGTGGTTAAAGTGCTAATTACTGTCTTTTTTATTTTTAAATAAGTGTTTTCTATCACATGTTAAATTTCCTACATTTTTAAACGTTCGGTTTTACAATGGGGACAATCTCAGAAGGATGAACAAGTAATGTTTGTGGTCATCACATTAAAAATAACATTTGAAGTGCTGGGGAAAATGTGTGTGCGAGTCTAATTACAGACACGGCGTTTTTAAACAGTCCCAATAGCTTCGTCTTTATTGCAATCAATAAAACTGGTTTATTGGCAAATTAGGTAAATGTGATAACTACATTAAAATATAAATACAACATTAAAAAGTCAACCATAGATGGTTTTGTGTCGATGTACAACGACTACAGAATGAACAGCTAACAGTTCACCGGAAGTGCTCAAGCTGGCTTAACCACAACCAGGAAGTAACCCGTGCATATAGTCCGTTGACCCTTCACAAACACCTGCCCCTCTTAGTTACATGGTGCTGTCGCCACAGAGTGAAAAATACATCGCGGAGCAAAGAAGACACTGACAACACGTCAACAGACAAGACAGAGCAGGTTATTTATGATATTAAACAAAGGCGGATTTGGCGTTATGATTGGTTAGATCGCTTGTCAATCAAACTCCCGTCAGTTGCCAAATCACGTGTGGTTTAATTTCAATTAATCATGCAGCCCTACTTTCTTCACATTCACCTGGCGTCTCTGCATCTCATTATGCATCATGTGAAATGCTTTTAAAGAATTACAAGCGGAAAATACCTTATTATCAGCCCCAGGCATGTTCTGAGAATGTGTAAAAATACAATGTTGGCACATTTACTTTAAAGCAGTTTCATGCAGACTCTAAATGTAATCACAGCCTCTTAAGGATTACTAATCAGACATTTTGAGCAATAATTAAAGTAGAATTGTGCAACTTTTTATTATAACTGAATTCAATACACATCAAACACATAGACATGACTTTTTTCCTCCCCTGTAGACACCCAGTAGGCATCATGGCCACACCAACGTCCCTAGACCCAGATTTGGTCCGGGAGGTGCTGGAATGCCCCATTTGCCTGGAGACCTACAACCAGGATCAGCTTCGACCCAAGCTGCTGCAGTGTGGTCACTCTGTGTGTCGCCAGTGCCTTGAGAAACTCCTCGCCAGCACGATAAATGGCGTGCGCTGCCCCTTCTGCAGCAAGGTGTCTCGTATGAGCAGTATTTCCCAGCTGGCTGACAATCTCACCGTGCTGAAGATCATCGACTGTGCAAGTTCATGCGGCTCCACCATGGGCCTCATGTGCAAGTCTTGTAAAAACCGCCTGCCCCGTCAGTACTGCCGTGACTGCAGCATTGTGTTGTGTGATATTTGTAAAACCGAGGGGCACCAGCGTCAGGGCCACGTCGTACAGGCCATTCGCGTAGCTGCCGAACAGTGCCGGAAAGACATCAGCGGGAAGCTTTCTAACTTGCGGGAGGCAATGGGCAACATTCAGAAGAAGAAGGCAGCTATCGACAACGTGACAAAATCACTCAGACTGAAGTACAAGGCTGTGCAGCAGGAGTATGCCAAGGCTGAGTTGCGGCTCCAAGAGGAACTGGGCCGCTCCCGCCGTGCCTTTGCCACCTCCTTGGCCGAAATAGAGAAGCTCAATGCCCAGATTCTGGAGGAGCAGACGTACCTGCTCAGCATTGCTGAAGTGCAGGTGGTGTCAAGATGTGACTACCTAACCATGAGGATCAAGCAAACTGATATTGCTCTACTAGAAGAAGGGAGTAACAATGAAGAAGAGGAGCTGGACTTAAAAACCAATCTGCCTATCATTCTGAAACTACAAGACCCTGAACTGGTTAAAATGGAGTGCGCAACACCCTTAAACGTGGCGCAACTGACCACAAAACCATGCACTGTCAATGCCGAAGAGGAAGATGGACTCGATTTCGCCGCTGCCGCCCCTTTGGACATTTATCGTGATATCGACATGGTGACGGCGGTTGAAGAGGCTGTTTGCGCTTCTCCCGGTAGCTTCAAGTCCAAGTCTGTAGATGGAGGAGGACCTTCTCCAGGGGCTTCTGGTGGGCAGCTCTGTCAGTTCGTGAAAAAAATGGGATGCAAGGGCAATCTTCCAGGCATGTTCAACTTGCCGGTAAGCATTTGTGTCACGCCTCAGGGTGAGGTTCTCGTGGCCGACCGAGGGAACTACCGCATCCAGATCTTCAACCGCAAGGGCTTCCAAAGGGAGATACGCCGCAACCCGAGCAGCATCGACAACTTCGTCTTGAGCTTCCTCGGTGCCGACCTGCCCAACCTCATCCCTCTCTCCATTGCAATCACTGCTCAGGGCCTCATCGGTGTCACTGATAACTACGACAACTCCGTGAAGGTTTACACCACCGATGGCCACTGCATCGCCTGCCACAAGAACCAGCTCATCAAGCCGTGGGGAATCGCGGCCATGCCTTCGGGGCAGTTTGTCGTGTCCGATGTCGAGGGGGGGAAGCTGTGGTGCCTGGCTGTGGATCGTAACGTAGGGGTAGTGAACTATAACCGATTGTGCTCGGCCGTCAGGCCCAAATTTGTAACTTGCGACTCCTCAGGTACAGTCTACTTCACACAGGGCTTGGGTCTGAACATCGAGAATAGACACAACGAGCACCACCTCGAAGGGGGGTTTTCCATCGGCTCGGTGGGAATGGATGGGCAGCTGGGAAAGCAACTCAGTCACTTCTTCTCAGAGAATGAGGACTTCCGTTGCATCACAGGCATGTGTGTGGACTCTAACGGGGACTTAATAGTGACGGACAGTGGCCGTAAGGAGATACTGCAGTTCCCCAAAGAAGGTGGCTTCAACGTTCTCATTCAGGAGGGACTTACGTGTCCTGTAGGAGTAGCTGTTACCCAGAAGGGACAACTGCTTGTCTTAGATTGCTGGGACCACTGTGTGAAGGTTTACACATACTTGCAAAGGAGACGTTCCTCTACGTGTTAAGACTGCTGTGTCCATGAAACTAGTCACTTTAATTCAAACTTGCTTCCGTGATTTCTGACCTGTGACTTGCAGTGGCTGGGATCATGCAGCTACGCCGCAGCCATTCACCACTGCCATGGAGCAATTGGAGGATGACTTATGGGTATTATTATGGATGGTTTGGGCAAATGGATTTTGAAATATAGCACAGCTGATGGCAATAACTGAAAATGTTGTTCTCTTTGCGTGCATTTCAGTTCTCATCTATGTTTTTTTTTCTTGTGCTGCTGTACAGGCATTAAGATGGTGTTTTGAGTTACTGACAAAGTCAAAGGAATATTCCAAGTTAGGCTCAATCAACAGCATTTGTGGCATAATGTTGACAATCATAGAAAAAGGAGAGTAAAGGTTATGGTGAAACAATTACTATGTAAATGGGGTCCTTTTTGGAGGATTTAAAAGGAGAAATGTGAAGCTTATAAATTCATAAAAAAACACTCACAATACACTCATTTTATGTTACAATTTGTGGATTATTTTGAAACTGCGAGTTTTAACATTTAACAACATATATATATATATATATATATATATATATTGAGGTAATCAAGATTATGCCACAAGTGCTACAATTGATCTTGTACTGAACTGAGCTTATTACTTTAATGGGAAGGTGCTTCATTTGATTTGGAAAACGTGATTCAAAACGTACTCAAAACACTACTGTGAGTGTCATGTTCATGTGTAATCGTTGTAATGAGTTCCCATAATGCCCTCTCTATTAAAGTGGCCCCTCATAACTGAAGCCTGTGTCAGTAAAAGGACTTTCTGATTTCTGTGACAGTATGAGTCTTCTACATATTAAAAAAACAGTAAAACTAAAGAACAAAGAGCTTGAAAAATTGTTACATTATTGTTGCTACAAAGATGAGAAGATTATCTCAGTTGTCTATTATTTTTATTAATTTACTGTGAATTGGTGTGTAGTGTAATCCAGTTTGTACAAGCATTGCTATGTTGCAGGAACCAAAGGCCTGTCAAATTCAGGAGATTTTTACAAGCCTATCGTCAGAGTAACTGCAATAGTTCAACTGAAGCAGGGAAATGACTTCCCAATTTACAGTCTATGTTACACCATATATGAAATGATATTTTGCAATAAAGTGTCCTTGTATCTAAGAGGTGGATCTTAAAATTGTCCTCCTTGAAAGCTTTAGACAGCGTTGAGCTCGCTGTCTTAAAATCTTGGTTGTGATATTAGTAACATTTATTGTTTTCATACGGATCTGTAGGTCCAAACGTGTGCTGGAGCGGATTAAGGCTATATGAAACAATCACAATTAGATTAGAATAGAAATCCATGATCACAGTTCATAACAGTGCAAGTACTCGTTGCATTCTCTGTTGCAGAGGGTGCTGTAGTAGACATACGTCTTGTTTTTATGTTTATTTTCTCTTTACTGTAGAGTAGGTCAACTACTGTTATCAACAGTTAGAAGACAATTTTGCTAAGTTAAAGTCATAACATATCCAGTTAAATGGCACATTTGAAGGTAATCAATATCAAAATCACCATCATTAGTAGGTTGCTTATTGCCAAACAACGCAAGTAAGTTGAACCAGACCACACCAAGTTGGTAGTGCGTTGGCCATGCATTTGCATCTGTGCATTTGCATGAAATGTCTCTGGCCTTAATAATTGTACAGTTTAAGTTTTAAGTTTTAATAATCTTGCATTACCAACAAATGCAGACAGCCAGCTTTGGCCTTATAATAAATGCACCCTCCCCGGCACAGGAGATCCAGAGATACTAGTAAAGTGCACTGTCTGCCGTGCCATCAGAAAAGTCTGCGTGACCCTTAAAAGATTAGTTCATCCAAAAATGAAAATTCTATCATTAATTACTCCCTCATGTTGTTACAAACCTATAAGACTTTCGTTCATTATCACAAATGAAGATGTTTTTGATGAAATCTGAGAGCTTTCTGTCCCTCCATTGACAGTCTATGCAACTACCACTTTCAAGCGTCAGAAAGGTTGTAAAGACATCATTAAAGTAGTCCATGTGACTCCAGTGGTTTGACCTCAGTTTTATGAAGCAACACGAGTGCTTTGTGCAAAACAAACAAACATAATTTGCCAATTTATTTACAAAATATGTCCAACGTCCACTCTCGCATCAACACAACACGCATGCGTCGTGATGCTCTCGTGAACGGCCGTTGGAGATTAATATTTTGTAAATAAAGTGGTAAATTATTTATTTGCGCAAACAAAGCACTCGCGTCACTTCATAAAATTGAGGTCAAACCACTGGAGTCACATGGATTACTTTAATAATGTCTTTACTACCTTTCTGGGGCTTGAAAATGGTAGTTGTGAAGACTGTCAATGGAAGGACAGAAAACTCTCAGATTTCATCAAAAAGATCTTCATTTTTGTTCCAAAGATGAACACAAGTCTTACGGGTGTGGAACGACATGAGGGTGAGGAATTAATGACAGAATTTTCATTTTTGGGTGAACTAACCCTTTAAAAAAATAGAACATGATTTTCATTGAATTGCCTGGCCATGTTAGAAGTAGAACACGTTTTTGAAGACGGCTTTAATTTATGCCTTCATGCAACTGTGCTGCAGGCAGAAATAAACTGTTAAATTCATCTAGCTCTAATGCTACAATAATAATAACAATTATTATTATTCACAAATTCTGTCAATGCCAAGAGCAAAGACACAATGAAAATGGAAATAATGTAACAAACACCTTGTATTCACCAGTTTCTGCTTGTTCTTGTTTTGGCTGCTTTCCATGCTCTTATAAAATCTAGAGGTTCTTCTAAAATATCGTCTTGTTGTGTTAGGAATTGTGCTCATCCTTTAAATGGCTCTCACATAATATAATATGTCATACATGTGATAAAATGTCAATTAGTAATACTTTTCAGTAGTATTTATTGCCATTTTCCTGCTCTAGTTATTGACCAATTGATTTATTTTTTAATTAGTCTCAAGTATCAATACATGGAGCTTTAACAGTAAACGGGAGTATGCAATCTTTAACAATTACCAAGAGACAGTAATCAAATTTGCACAATTCAAAAAAAAAAAAAAAAAAAAAAAAAAAGTGCTAAAGAGGAATTATCACTATTATAAGATCTGGTAAGCATCATTTTCTTAGATGTATAAAGCAATATATGAAAAATGGGGCACAGGGATTTTGTTACTTATTTTTACTTAGTAAAAACACAAATATCCACAATGCAAGATATATTTTTTCCTTCTATTCACGTACAATAGAAGACCATCATGAGTGAGCGTTTTTTTATTCTGTTTTATTGTTTCTTGTTGGTTGTCAAAGCATAATGTGCAACAAATCATGAACAAGTGACATATGACAGGTATTAGTCGTATGTAAATCGCCTGCAAAGTTGCCCTTTTCTGGGTATCGTACATTAACCATCATGATTTAGGTCATATCAAATACAGTAAGACCTAAACAATGAGTATTTTCTCACACTATTGTGCTTTTGTCAGGGTTTAATAGCAGGAGATTCTGACATATTGCTTTCATAATTCATCTAAACAATCATGTTCAAGCATTGATGTTAACGTCAGTGAAATGAGTCCCAAATTCGTGTTTGTAATGTTCATGACCAATTGTGTGCAATAAAAGCAACATCTGAGAATCTGTATTTATTTATTTTTTTGACTCCACCAGTTGTATTAATGTTACTGAAAGATAAGCCATTACCAGCTCAACTGTTTGACACTTTTAATCATGTTTTGATCCTGTGGAATACAGTGTGGGGGAAATAGGCTAATAATCAGATCAATATTTCTGATTCCTGGCCAAGTGTACACCACTAGATCTAAGACGCTGACACACTCAAAGACTAGGTGTTTACAAAATGCATATGAAATCGAATGCTTCCCTACTATATAGTGTGTGAAAAACAGTATGCCAACAGAGTAATATGTCCAGATAGTAATCAAAAAACAGTAGGCGAAAAGTCCCTGGATGACCTTCTTCCGGTGAAATTCTGAAGTCCACATTTGATGGACAATTTACTATCCCATGAGGCCAGGAGAGGATTTGTGAATGGCACTGAAGTAACACAGCTGACGCTGGTACTATTCATACTACCCATGTTCATAATATATATAGAACTTATACTTAATAGTCGTGAATTGAGTTCATATTCAAATGTAGTACCTGTGATTTTTGGACAGACCAAATCGTCTATCACTCTTCCTCTTGCAGTATCATTGGCTGTTGATTGCTACCCACGTGTTTGTTAAGAAAAGAAAATGTCAGCCAGATTTCAGATATGTTTGTAAAGGGGTGTATTTATAATCCCAATATGTAACCATCCAGTGAATTTATTGTGGTTGTTAATGTTATAGACGTGTGTATACAATGTTCGCATCGTTTAGCCTGATGATTTGCACTAGTTTTGATTCATTCAAATCAAAAGTTAAGTTTTGTTCTTATTTTAGTCTGCTTATGATTTTGTTTTCATTTATGCTATTACTAAGTCTTCTATTGGGCCATGAAGTCATATATTACTGAGCATTTGCAACTCTTATGGTTTGCAGTTGCATTCGTTTGTTAAAAGATATCATCTTATTATGTCTGAGTGCATTGTTCATATTATGTTCCAGTGAGGTCCTGATGAAACCCAACCTTGAAAAGAAAGATTGGTTATTTAATTGCTGGGAATGTTTAGGGTTATTGAATAGTCTCCAGAAGAATCTGCAGGCACCCAGATGAGAACAGTGCGAACGCAGAACATACAGTTGTATATGGTGTTGATGATAATGTCGTTGATGATTTCTTATGGCTTCAGAAGACCTTGACTTTTCATATGGACTGTTTTTGTTGTACTTCATGACTGTCAAGTCTCCAAAAAGGACAATCAAAAAAATGAACTTTCACTGTTGTTGGTTTCACTCAGACCTTGTTCACATTACTTAAAAAACTCATGTAACTACATGAACTTAATTTAACTGCGTTGTTTCTACTAAACATGAGTATACTTAGTAAGTGTTTGTTTAGCCAACTTAACATTGCTGAATGAAACACACAAATTAATGTTGACATAACTAACTGGGCAGTGGATCCGTAGTTCCCAGCATGCAAGAGACTCTATTAGGAGAGTAAATTTAGGGATTAAAGTGTTATTTCATGTGTATTTCAGAAAAGGGAAAGATGTTGTTAGTGTTTAATGTTCAGTTATGTTGGACATTTAGAGTAGTTTCTGTAATGTTTTCGAATTTTGTGGTTACCATTATGCAGAAGAGTGTCGCCTGTGTTTAGGCTGTGAGCCTCATACACACGTTTATAGCTGCTCTCAATTCAATTGAGTTAGTTCAACGAGTTATTTTTTTGAGTGAATTATGTAGAGCAGGGGTGTACATACTACAGCCCGGGGATTCATTTCAAACGGCCTGCAGCTTTTTCTATTAAAATCTATTATATGTGGCCCGCCATGCATAATTTACAAATCGTGCAGTTTCACAATGTCAACACAAGGTGGCAGTACTAGATTTTAGGCCAGGGAAGCATTAACGCGCCAAAAGCGAAACGAAACAGCGCTACTTGTGCACGACTCGCAAGCTCACAAATGTGTTTACTTGCTAAGCGTCTTGATCACATGACCACTAAACAGCCAGTGAGAAGTGTTCGAGATCGGCATAGAGGTCTCAAATACAAGCTGCAAATCTCTCAGTGATTTAATTCAGTTTAAAGCCAGTTGAAACAGCGTTGACTGAATCAACAACACTAACGTGCAAATCAGGAGAAACATTGAGCCAATCCAGTTAGAATACTTTTCAACCAAACAATTTAACAACATTTATCATGGATTTACAGCGGTATCACAAAATGAGATATTAACCTACATTTCTGACAAAATACCATGGCTACAGTTCATTTAATTTTATTTAGACATGTATTAAATGGGTAATAACAGCCAAATTACAGACTTTTTTTTTTTTTTTTAACTTTTTTTGGTTAAAATGATTCAAAATCAATTTTTGGGCAAGTACATAACCAGCCAGTGTTCAAAACTATCTCATTATCTTAGCTCAATTCACAACAGTATAAGCTTGTAATAATGTTTTATATTAAATCGGTACTGGTGGATTTCTGCGGGAAATTCGAGCATGCAGCCGTTCGTCTTTGCATCATTACGTCACGTCCGTAAACAGAAAGGAAGGAGTCCCAGCTAGACTATGCATATAGGATGCTGCTGGTAGCGGATCATTTATACTCTCTTCTCACAGCAGCTGAAATAATTAAACTTATCATTTTGATGGTGGATTGTAATCCAGAAAGGTCCGAATGACAATCATCAGTGACAACTGGAGATTCACTCGAAGTCAAAAGCAAAAGTCTTCAGACTGTGGAGTGGCTACAGGAGTTGAAAATATACAGGTAACGCTAATATACACATAGTCACGCAATGCTGATGTTGTTAACATTAACAATTTGAGAGCAAAGTATAAGAGTAATAATAATTTGCATGGTTAGATGCGATATGAGCTAAGCGTTCGTTAGATTTAATCATCATTGGCAGTGTGATTTATAGTTGGCTAATGCTTTTCCCCTCAGTTGGTCAGAACAAAAGTGGCAGACATCTTACTTACTTGTTCAGATGATATTTTCTGGTGAAAATTCCTACTTTGATCATACTTAAAGACCACAAATCTGTGATTCTGAAGTACAGTATCCACACCGGCGCGGTGACTGACAGCAAACATTAGATTCACTGCGCAGACGAGCCGTGCCGAGGCATAACGCACGTAAAGATGATAATTCCACAAATAACTGCAATTGCAGGTTTCAAACAGAGATGGCGACTAAGAGGCAAATCTTACGGACAGCAGCTTTAAATGTGTTTATAGATTAAATACCATACAGCCATTCTAGATTTTTACTTTTTACCATGTAGTGAGGTGCCATGTGTGATTTTAACTGTGGTGATTTAAATAGAGTACTTTTTAATTTAAATAAGAATAGAGTTCTAGTTCAGTATTTAAATATCACTCTTTAAAAATGAGGTTGTTAAAAGTTTTACAGATATTGTGTATTAAATTTATATGTGTCCTATCTCAAGCTACTCTACTGTCATGTTTTATATATATATATATATATATATATATATATATATATATATATATATATATATATATATATATAATAGAAAAGGAACCGGACCCCAGATGTGTCCACAACATCCAATCTGGGCCCCTTTTAAAAAAGTTTGGACACCCTTGATGTAGAGCATTAGCTCATTTAATAAGGTAAATTAAGTCAATAAATGTGTTCACTTTAAGTAATCAACATAACATTAAGTAAACAGCACATATAAATATTATGTAACTGACAAATTCAAATGATTTGTATTTACTCAAAGAACTTTTGTCAGCTTTTTTCACACACATTTCATTTGTTCATACAACTAAACTGTTATTCGTACAAAATACTCAATATAGTTGTGTGGAACCACTTGACACTTCTTTTTTAAGTAAATCCAACCATTCATTTTTTTGAGTGTATCCTGCCATCCATCTCCGTCTGGTTCCATTGAAAAAAGTAGGTTATATGGGTTTGGAACAATATGAAGGTGGTCAGAATTCTCATTTTGGGTAAATTGTTCTTCAGTATTGATCCCACAAAGCTGTTGTAGAAAGAGGCCAGACACTGAAATGTGTTTGTACTGAAACTTTTTCTTCTGGAGCCCATAGAACTATATAGTAAACATGTGTCAACTTACTCATTGCAGACGGTCTGAACTAGGAGAACACATATTTCTATACCAATAAGCTGATATTACAATTCATATTGTGTCTTAAATTAACGACTATAAGTTCCATTTTGAGGTTTGCTAAATATTATATTTAACATCCATCCATCCTTTCTCCAACCCACTTATAATATGCAAAATGAGCATGTACAATTAAAGTATGAAGGATTTGGCCTGTTGAGCAAGACATTTTTGGGGTTGGTTTTAAATCCTTATAGTCTCTGAGTTGTCACGATCTCTGAAAAGCCAGGCCGATTTTGAAACTCTTATCTGAATGAGAATTAACATTGGCTTGGCTTTTCAGAGATGGCAAGAACTGAGGGATTTGAAATGTTGTAAAAGTGATGCAGAGGTGGCGTTTTTATTACTCGACAGGTGAGTAAGGTATTTTACTGAATGGATAAATTGTCACATGTAGCTCTCTAACAGAGTTGATGTAAAGTATTATCTATTGTGAAGGGTAATATTTATCCGTAAAGTCATGCAGACCAAAGCACAACCAAAACAATGTTCTTCTGCAAAATGCATGCAGTTGTTTTTAGCCACTAGATGGTGTACCTTTAAAGGGTTAGTTCACCCAAAAATGAAAATGTCTGTCATCATTTACTCACCCATCAACACACATCAGTTGTGGTAAACGGAAGCTCAAGCATGTTTGCTTGACGTGTGCGAGTGAGGTTCATTCTCGCGTGCTACGCAGTAAGTTTGAGCTTCCAGTTTCGGTTGAGATTCTGTTCATGTTCACTGATCAATGTTTATATGTGAATAAAAGCCTAAATTAAATCTGCTCATCATATAAGGCGATCGAGTCTCTTCAGCGTCACAGTTTCAGTTGCACAGGCTGTAGGGACAGAAAACACTTCGATTTCATCAAAAATATCTTTATTTGTGTTCCAAAGATGAACGAAAGTCTTTCAGGTTTGTAACGGCAGAATTTTCATTTGTGAGTGAACTAACCCTTTAACAATTGATTGTTTGTCAGATGCCTTTTTGAGTTATACATTGAAATTATTATTACCATTTTGAATCAGGGTAAAGCAAGGAGACAGTTTTGATTAATGCAGCTTTAAATACCCATAGGGTTGGCTAGCCCTGATTTATTGCCTCTGCAGACATTACCATTGACCTGTAGTCTGTCTGAATTTGTATTTGCTGTCTCAGAGGTGGGTGTTGACTCAGTGGTCATACATTCTGTATAAACACAGCTTGTTCATACAGTATGAGTGAACACAAGTTTTACACTAGTGTAATATCTGACGTTCAATACAGAGCGGCGGATGGTTGCACCAGTTACATCTTAGTCTAGTTTTGATGTAAAGGGGCACTAAGTTACAACTTGTGCAGTGTGCACTACTAAATATTTTGCATTGCACCATTAAACTTAGTTAAAACGCAAGTCTACGTATAAGCGGAATATTTACTGAAGCCTCCGACCAGGAGTAACAGTTGGAATAAAACAACAGACTGGCTGAATTGCATCAATAAGCTCTTGTTTTACCCAACAGACTTCAATCCTTTAGACATATGTGACAATGCTGACATTATGTGACTATGCATTACTCTACGGAGAGCTTACGACCTACTAGCTGCATTAGAACAAATGATGCAACTGAATAAAGCACAGTTAGTTACAAACTAGCTAGTAGTTACTAAGCCCCTAGTGTGGACTTTACGTTCCAGTATGAACTTACAAATGGCTGGTGCAAACCTACCCAGGATCGTAAATGCACAGACTCTACGAAATGAAATAGTTTATTTATTTTGTTTTATATGTGAGGATACCCATCTTCGACCCCTCGCCTCTGTCTTACCTTTCTGGTACTGGAGCCAGAGCTGTTGCTGGGACTTCTTGCTGGGGAAGTAGATGTTGCAGGTGAGTTCAGACCCATACAGCGCCTCAGAGATGTAATGACTGCCATACTGCTGAATAAACGCAAGCAACTCTTCCCGTGTGCTGTCTGCCGTCAGGGATTTCAGCACCTTAGAGAAATCTGACCAAAGCACCACCACACATACAGAAACAATGAATGGCCAATGTTGAGAAAATCTTTTGTCAAATATTGCTTGTTTGTCACCGTTCTGCCTACATGTACAAGACTGTATACTAAAATTGTCTTAAAAAGGGTTATGTGTTAATGTGTATAGGTTATTTTGTTTTTCTATGGAACAAATGAATGGGATTTTGATTTCTGTAACCTGACTGTTGTGCTCTGTTGTATCACCAAAAGGATTAAAAGCATAATCATTTACTCCCCCACATGTCGTTCCAAACGTATGAATTTCTGTCATATGTGGACCAATTTGGAGATATTTTTCAAATATCTTTTTTTTTTTTTGTTCATTCTTTGTCCCACTGACTTTAAAAAATATGCTAACTAGTGCCTCATGGGTCACTTTCATTTAAAGCAACTGAAGAAGACTTTTCATTAGCCCATTACTAGAATTAATAAGTTCAATTTTTATAAAATGACTTTATTGGACTTTTTATGAAAAGGATATAACTACACATGGCATTTAAGTTTATATTTGTGTAGTTTGACTATGTACAGGTGCTGGTCATATAATTAGAATATCGTGAAAAAGTTCATTTTTTTATTGTAAATTATTTTTAAAAATTAAACTTTCACATATTCTAGATTCCCTACATGTAAAGTAAAACATTTCAAAAGTTTTTTTTTTTTTTTTTTTTTTTTTTTTTTTTTTAAATTTTGATGATTAGAGCGTACAGCTTATGAAAGTCCAAAATCCAGTATCTCAAAATATTAGAATATTTCCTAAGATCAATCAAAATATGGATTTTCAAAACAGAAAAGTTCAAGTTCTTTAAAGTATGTTCATTTGTGCACTCAATACTTGGTCGGCAGCACATATTACAGCAAATGACTTGTTCCTAGCACAAATTACAGCATCAGTGAAGTGTGGCATGGAAGTGATCAGCCTGTGGCACTGCTGAGGCACTATTGAGCCTTCAGATCATCTGTATATTGCTGGATCGACTGTTTCTCATCTTTCTCTTATCCCATAGATTCAGGTCAGGCATGTTGGCTGGCCAATAAAGCACAGTAATATCATGGTCAGCAAACCACTTGGAAGTGGTTTTTGCACTGTGGGCAGGTGCTAAAGTCCTGCTGGAAAAGGAAATCAGCATCTCCATAAAGCTTGTCAGCGGATGGAAGCATAAAGTGCTCCAAAATCTCCTGGAAGATGGCTGCATTGACTTTGCACTTGATAAAACACAATGGACCAACACCAGCAGACGTCACAGCCCCCCAAATCATTACTAACTTCAGAAACTTCCCACTAGACTTCAAGCAGCTTGGATTCTGTGCCTCTCCAGTCTTCCTTCAGACTCTGGGACCATGATTTCAACATGAAATGCAAAATTTACTTTTATCTGAAAAGAGGACTTTCGACCACTGTTCACTGTCCAGTTCTTTTTCTTCTTAGCCCAGGTAAGATGCTTCTGACGTTGTTTCTGTTTCAGAAGTGGCTTGCTAGTCCTTTTCCTGAAGATGTCCGAGTGTGGTGGCTCTTGATGCGCTGACTCCGGCTTCATTCGACTCATTGTGAAGCTCTCCCAAGTGTTTGAATCGGCTTTACTTGACAGTATTCTCAAGCTTGTGGTCATCCCTGTTGCTTGTGCACCTTTGCCTACCCAATTTCTTCCTTCTAGTCAACTTTGCATTCAATATGCTTTGATACATCACTCTGTAAACAGCCACCACATTCAGTAATGACCATCTGTGACTTACTCTCTTTGTGGAGGGTGTCAATGAGTTTCTCCTGGACCATTGCCAAGTCAGCAGTCTTCCCCATTAATGTGGTTTCAAAGAACAAGAGATACCCGGAATTTATACTGTAGGGATGGTCATTTAATGAAACTCAAATGTAAATATTTTAATATTTTGAGATACTGGATTTTGGACTTTCATTAGCTGTACGCTCTAATCAACAAATTTAAAAAAAAAAAAAAAAAAAAAAAAAAACTTTTGAAATGTTTTACTTTACATGTAGGGAATCTAGAATATATGAAAGTTTCATTTTTTAAAATAATTTACAATAAAAAAAATGAACTTTTTCACGATATTCTAATTATATGACCAGCACCTGTACATAGCATTTGTGTGTTTTGCTTTTACCGCATTCTAATTTCAAATGAAATCCTTGGATAATGTACTGCGTTTATAAATGCAAAGACTCAGAATCTCAGAAAGAATCAAGGACTTTAAAGGGGTCATGAAATGGAAAATCAAAATCTCCTTGATATTTACATATATAAAAGTATACGAGTATGTTCTGTCCCTAGACAAAATACACTTCAAAAAACTGGATACCCTTGTAAAAGATCAAACTATTAGAAATGCATGACTGAAGTTTATCTATACTGACGTGCCTGAGCGACTAAACGAGAATGTTTTTATGTGTTCGTCTCATTTCACAATGGACTCTTTATTTAAATATTCTCAACACGCTGCCAGTTTTTCTAAATACCTTGTGTTGAAAGCTACGGCAGAGCCAAGGATATTTTCCTCGGAGGCCACGGCTGTTAGTACATTTATTTATAATCTTTAAGTGTATTTGTAATAAACGTCAAGCCAGCGTTTAATGCTATTAAGACACCAAGTGTATCTTTGCTAGAATGCTATATTTTCTGAAGATATTGTGTGAAGAAAGCACAGGCAAGTTGAATATGTAGTTTGTTAATGGTGATGTTCAGAAGATGACGGAAAATCATATTATTATTTATATATATATATATATATATATATTTTTTTTTTTTTTTTTTTTTTTTTTTCTTACAAATACTTTATTGATGCAAAAACCTTGCTAACTTCATAAGCTAACCTCCAGAAACATAATGTAGAGATCCGAAAATACATTTTATAACCCCTATAAAGCTGGACCTGCATGAATGATTGACCATCTATACAACAGTTTTCTTCCTAACAAAACATGTGAACGTTTCTCATAATATCTCTGTGTTCCGTGTAAGAAAATTCATATGCATTTGGAATGACATGAGGGCAAGTACACATTTTTCATTTACGTGTCAATTAACTGATGTAATTTTTGCTCGTAAGTATAAATGCACTGAACACGCACACATAAAGAAAGAGTATTCATGGGTTTGTCTGTTTCTTGTGGTACCTGTGGATAAGGTGATGGCACTGAGCTTCACTCTATAGAGGTTACTCCGCACTCTCCACTGTTGCATCATGGGATATCCTGTGGCTTCACTGAACTGGGCATCTCCTGTAACACAAATATATATATGATGTTGATTAATGTCCCACTTCTGCAATTTGAAAAGCTACATTTCAGACACTATTTTCTTTTAGAGCTGATGTACAACCAAAATGAACTCTGATTCTGATTCCAATACTGGTTCTGCTTATCGATTCTGATTCTTATCGATTCCTAGTTTTGATTCCAATATGGTAAAAAAAATTGAAGTCAAACATTTAGATATCAAATATATTTTGCAAAATATTCTGTTGCAGCTGAATACCATAAAAAAACAGCAGCCTTACGAACAACTGACAAATAGACTAGACTAATTTCAAACATTATTAAATACAAGTATGCATTCAGTAATACAATAAGAACAAATAAGCAAATTAGCAATAGCACAAATAAATACTGAACAAAGTTCAGAAGTTGAAATCAAATATAAAAATAACTGCATAGCTTTCTTTTTACAAATAAAATATAGATTAATCTTTACTAATGTTACAAAAGTTATTCAGTCAAGATCAGTGAGTGATTTTCTTTTTCTTTTGTTGTGTGATCAACAGTAATGACACAGACGACAGCAGGTTTATTAGGCTGCTGTCACTTTAAGACCTGATGCACGGATCCAATATACTGTTACACATGCGTTCTCATCCTCAACTGTTTACATTCACTTAAGACATAACTGACCATGTTTACAAGGATATTTTGACATAATGTTGTGTGTATTTGTCTGTTCAAGTGCAAAGAGATGCAAAAGAGAACTCAGTTCAGTATTTGTGCACTTTTTGTGCACAAACTCTGGATGTGCCCAGCACAGAAAAACAGCGTGTGAGTGCCGAATTAAGTTCTCTTTTGCAATTTCTTGCACTTGAACCACATTAAAATATGCACACGGGATTGGTTCATGAAATTTGATTGATTTCTGACCTTAAGAACCTGATTCCAGAATTGGATTTTGATTCACAACCCTAGGTAGTAGGTAGTCCTGGCCGTTTTCAAAAACACTTTCAAGTTAACTGCCATTCTGCTTATCCTATTTGCATGGTGTGAGATGACAGCAGCACCCTCAAAACATTGCATCAGCCATATCACACTTCTTCACATGCTGACAGATGCAATAATGGTTTAAATCTCATTTGAACTGCTGCAGCAAACACTGCGAGAGCCGTAATCAGCGTTAACAACTCTCCACTCTCAGTTCTGGAAAAGACAAGCCGTTATTAAATTAGCCACTTGTCATCAGAGCCCACATTTACGTGGAGTCAACATTAGAAAGAGCTGGAGTGAAAACAAATAAATGAAAAGACAGCTCTGAATTGGAGTTGTGATCAAAAGTGATATGAGGAGGAAATGAAAGGTTTCTGCACTGCTGGGTTTTCTCTCTCATAGTCATTGAGACCGAGAGCAGCCGTCCACTGAGCTGATGCCACGATTACTGTCAGTTCCTCACGCCATGTTCCATTTCAAAGGGGATTTATCATGAAAAACTATGAACAGAAAAATGTACCTAGTGAGGAAAAGAGTGTCAGAGAAGGACTAAAATCAACCTTATCCATGCCTCTCCCGCCACTGTCACGTCCATGTTTTTAAAGTCACCATGAAATTATGGACTATTGTAGTATTATTATAATTTGTTATTATAATCTGTTCACATCATTATTGCTTTAAATTCCCGTGCCTCGTAATCTTGAATCAGAATATCATCTCCTCCCTCTTGCAGCATCTCTTCTCTGATGAGGGCGGGGCAACCTGTCACTCACATGAGATCCACCAATAGCAAACCACAACCATCCAATCAATTCCCCACGGACAAAATCAAGCCCCGCCCTACATTTGTTCTTGTTTGAGATGTGTTTCACTTGGATATACGTCACAATAGGGAAGAAAAAATGATTGCAACTTTTCATTTTATGCCTTTAAGATTTTTTTCCCACTCTGTTTGACTGATTTGCATGACTCAAACTATCCGTTTTAAAACTAATTTATCACATACAGTCTTGTTTGTTTTCACCATCCATCTTAGTAAAAACTGGAGATGCCAACCCTATATGAATTAATAGGCCTAATTCAATCACAAGGACTGTTAATAATTGTATCTCACATGTTGTTTATAAAACTAATAGCTTCTAACATTATAAGTGGACCTCAGGGAAAAGACTGTGAAAGTGTAAATAGGATTCCTTTAAAGCACTAATCCCTCAGAGGACAAAATAAATGAGTTGGCAATCCACACGTGTGCATGTGATTCACCTGAAAGCAGCTGAAGGTTGGGCAGAGGCTCCGACAGAACTCCTCGACACTGCTCCTCCACCGGCAGAGGAATCACCATTAACCCGTCGGCCAGCTGCGGAAAATCCTTGATGAAGTTATTATCCCTGAAATAGGCATAAAACATCAGCTCAGTATAAAAACCATTACGCCTATGTAATGTCCTCATAATGATAGCCGTACCAACGTGTGTGTGAGAGAAACTTCACACACACAAACTTGATCTTTGATTCAAATTAAGAGTAAATGTCAGCGTATTGTTATGCACCTCCAATAATGGTATTTAAACAATGTCTTATTGTAGTTATATCATGCACTTTTTACTCAGCTCGTGATTTTGGGAGACATTTTGAAAAGTGTGCTGTGATTGTTCTGGGATTGTCATGTTCTTGGCAATGTAATGAAGTGTAATTAGCCACCAATTAAAATCCCTCTCCAAACACTTCATCTATTTAATTGAGATTTCTCTCTATGAAACATTAATAGCAAACAACCCTTTCAATAATGTCAGTATGTAAAAGATATCTCCTGAATGCATAGTAAGTCATTATAAAAACAGAAAAATTCCATAGCTGTTGTAAAATGCAGATAAACACCAGTGCCGATGACTAATTCAATGTTTTTTTTTTTGTTGTTTTTTTGTTTTCGCCAAGGGGCCACAGTGAAATTGATTTGGAAGAGATGGATACTCATCGCCCCCCTTCAGGATCTGAGCCTGTTTCATTATTCACGTAAAATTGTCAATAATCCCTGACGTCTTCCAAAACCTGCTGCTAATACAATTACGGAGTGTCTAATTACACCAATTGCAAATAGTCCACCTTCTCAAAGTGTGTCAGACTGCGTCCCGTAATACTACAAACCACGCCTCTACTAATTACACCCTCTACAGTCAGGATGTCATCAGAGCTGATGTCGTCACTACTGCTCTTCTTCTACTTCACTTTCCTCGCTTTTTAAGCTTCACTTACTTTGGGGTAAAAAGAAGTTTGAAATACCTTTGCAGCGATATACTGTTAACAAACATCCTGATGCTGTGCGCTTTAGTCTCAATAACAAAATAAACACAAATGGCAGCGGTGAAAAAACAGCAGTTACGAAAGCATGTGATCATAGAGATGTGGATGTTTGCACGAGTTCTGCAATTCGGCACTCCAGTCAAGAAAAGCCACGTCCCATTTATTTATATAGCAATAGATTGCTTTAAACCAACCAGCTTTACAATATCAAACATGAAAAACAGCATCAATGTTGCTTTTAAATGAGAATTACACTTCCATTTGTACTATAAAGCAGCTCCCCGGTGTTTGTTTTCACTCGTGGACGTCTCACCTCGATGGACTGAACAGAGGAAATGAACCAGAGACATCAAAGAAGGCAGAGCCACACCCACCTATTACGTAATCACCATGGGCCAATGGTAGTTCAGAGGTGTTTACCTGCCAGAGCAAACTTGTCCGTGAAGTTCTAACTGTTTCTAACTCCAGAAACGAACACAAAACGAACTTCGTTTTGTTCTGATTTTTGGCCTTTGTTCTTTTATTTCACTTGAAGTATATCAGGGCATTTATTGTCCCAATACACTGCAGGTTCAAAGAGCATCTGCCATATTTGCACTAAGTATAAATAACATCTGCATTATGATAATGTGGGGCCTTTGAAACAAAGTGCATCTGAATGTGCACCTGATTTAATTTCTATATGCTTCTTCCCAAACCTGATCTGATGGACCAGTTCTGCCTCATATCAAGACTTTTCCCAAAAGACAAATTGAAAACATTCACTGACTCTTGGTATGGCTAGAGGACTCAAAAGACTGTCCTTTTTTTTATGCTTGCAGATTGTTTTTCAATTGGCTCAGCATCAGTTTTCACATCCACAACTGGCTATTCCAAACTGGAAGAAAGTCTCGTGTAGAGAGGAGAAGGGCTTTAAAGCTCACTCTACATCTGAGCACCATCAGAATCCAATATTTGCATGGAAACAGCACCAATAAGTTCTTTAAAACCAAATATTGCTAAATGAAATGGACAGCACTGGGGATCAATCGTTCAGTAGAAGCACAAGGCTTACTTGCAAACTAACCTTCTAAATTCATGCTCCAGTCGCCTTCATTGGACTTAGCGAGAGCGGTGAATCTTGTTGAAATATTGCTTGACATGCTGCAGCTGTACAAGCATATGATCTTTTTGAGGACATGTGTGAAAAGGTAGAGGAACTGCCTGTAAAATGCCAAGTCGGATTGGAAAAAGTTGAAAAGAGAGCAGATCCTGAGCAGCAGGTTACATGGATCCATAATTACTTTCTCATCTGGTGCACATAGAGCAATCTCGGGTGACAAGGAAGCCTCTAAGAAAGCATATATTATTTCCAGTGATTGACTAATTCAGGGGCAAGAAGAAAAGTCATTTCTCTAACAGAAATGGTGAAATTATGCACAAAATCCAAGCACGTTGCCCTAAAAGCAGAACTTTATTGCATGAAGAATCTTTTTTCATTTGCAGACAATTTTGAGTCAAATATTGAGGATTTTAAACACGTGTCGTATCAGACAGAAAAGGGGAAAAAAGGAGACTTCTTTCTTTGAATTTATAGTATTTCTAGAACTACTTAAAGAAGCATTTTGTGAGCCGTGTAAGACTTTCCATTGTAACACCTGTACGTGAACACAGATTTTCAGCACTTAAGCTGATCAAAACGCTTCTAAGAACAACAACTGGAGATGAGCAATTGATTTGTAACTCGAGGTTCAAAGGTTTTGGTTAGCATCCATGATGTGAAGATGGAGAAATGAAGCATAGAAAACAAAACCTGGGAAAACAATCAAATAAAACAATAGACATGCAATGGCCACAACATGAAGAATCAATCCAAGCTATAAATCCAGCAACAGACTCAAACAGGCTGAGTTCAGAGCAGGGAGGGTCAGTCCAAAACACAAATCCACAGAGTAATCCAGGCAGGGGTCAGAGCACAAAAAGGCAAAAATCCAAAACAAGAGAAATCACGTCCAAAAGGAAAGCAGGGTCAAAAATGCAGACAAACCAATAACACACAAAACCATTTCGATATGCTTGCAGAGATAAAACAAAAGTTCACACTGAGCTTAGAAAGCTTAGTGCTTAAATGAGTCACAGTTAATTAGCCAAATGGGAAACGACCTAAAATAACTGGGAGGGATCCCACTGGTGGTGCTCCGGAGAAGCGATCCATTCAGAGGGTGTCATGAGTCAGGGCGGGCAAAATGATTAAATATGGACAGAAAAATATGAGCTTGGAGGAAAAAATTTAATTTCAATGCTTTTGTGTTCTCTTACAAAACAGTATTGCATGCCACAATCACCCCTACATTCGCTCAGATTCTGTTTAAATGCAAACGCAACACTTCGAGACCTACTTCAAATCATGGGCTTTATGTTCCGCTCACTGCAGTAGATGAAGTGATGAGGAGAGAACGAGGCAGGCACTATTATTTCGACACACCAAAGGTATTAGGAAGTGTTCCTGCATCCTTCTGCTGTATTTATTAAGCGTTGGCCCATGTGAACACACAAAACGAGTGTTGCATTTTGTTCCATTCCGCTGTGCTTCTTTTGTCAATGTTTTATCCGAATATAAAAACCCAAGGACAAAGTGATCCATGACCCTCATTCTAAGCATGATGGTTTGGCAGTTTGATCATAAATTATTCCAGCAAACATTCTGGCGTGATTTGTCTACAACTGACTGAATTGTTTTACTGACAGTCCAGGGAAATTGCAAAACCTCGACCAACACCAGAGTTGACAAATGAGTCAGTTTTTCATTATTTTTCTTGACTGTCCAACTTTAGCACCTCTATAGTGACACAGAGTTCTTGGACTAGTAGTGTGAGATGCCTTTGAAGTGAGAACAGGTTGTTTGTTTCACTTTTGAAAGGAAAGGCTGCTGTTCTGTCTTTGATCTTTTATCTATTAAAGGTGTGGAATGTAAGAATGACAACTAGTGGTTGAAATGGGTACTGCAGTCCAAATTCAAAATATTGTTTGCCCCGCCCCCTCCTCCTTAGACTCAAGGCTCTCGCGGGTTGCCAGTTTGAGGACACGCAACAGGAGCGAGCCCAATTGACATTTGCAGGCGAGGAGACTTGCACACTGTAAGTTGATTAGTTGATTTATTGATTTATGATATATGAGTTAATATGATCCTGTTCATAGAGATTTTTAGATGGATGTTTCCTCAGCATGTTTCCTAAATATATGCAAACATATTATGGTATTTTTATGCTTTAGTACAGTCAAAAACTTACAAACAGCATCTTTAAAATCAAAGGTACAGGAATCTTCCAGAGAGCCAGTGAAGCACGGCCTCAATGCAAGGGGTCAAGGTTTGGCAGGTTAACATGACCTGTTATCACCTGCTGGAAGAGACACTATCAAAACATCCAAATTCTGATAAAATGATATTGCAAGTATAACATTCAAATATCATAGCATAAGTAGATGTTTTACCAATGGCCAATTCTGTTTTGGAGGGTCCTTAAAGGGATAGTTCACCCAAAAATGAAAACGCTGTCATCATTTAAACCCCCTCAAGTTGTTCCAAACCTGTATAAATTTCTTTGTTCTGCTGCACACAAAGGAAGTTATTTGGAAGAATGTTTGTAACCAAGCAGATCTCGGCCATAGCAGGAAAAAAAATATACTATGGTAGTCAATGGGGGCGAGATCAGCTTCGTTAAGCACCGCACTTAATGCATGACATTTAACTTAACATGCATTTCTCTCTATAGACACATTCACTGTACTGTGAAGTCAGCATCAGTCATCTTCATCTGCGCCGCTGACACTGACTCAGAAAACACTAGTTTATCAATAAAATATTAAAAATGTTCAGACAGTCTCCTTTCTGTTTTTTTCCTCTGACACATTCATTACTAGAGCTGCATGATTCTGAATAAATTGGGATTATTTATTTATTTTGTTTAAAATAGAAATCATGATTCTCTTCTCTAAATTCACAACTAAACAAAATAACATGTGACAAAATGTTAATTAATAGCTGCAGATTATTTAATTGGTTTGAATGTATGATTCAATGATTCACTTATAAAGACTTGACTTACATTACTGGATGAATCAGTGTTTTTGAACGAATCTCCTGAACAAATGATTCAATAACAAACACATTTTTAAATCACTTGTCTCCACCTGCTGGTGTAATGATGTAATCTTATTTGAAGCCTCAAGTTACTTTATTGTGTTCTTTATTGTGTTGTGAACTATAAACATTTATGCCAGTAATTCTGTGATAATTTGAACTATTCTAAGACAGAAATAATGATAGTGTGGTTGAAAAGACTGTTAGTGAAGCTGTCTCTGCTCTCTCTGGATCAGAACACAGATCTGAATGTTCACTGTGATTTTGTTAAAGGTTTAATAGACACAGGCGAATCATTATCATTTATGAATAAGATCATGTGGGTGCTTGAATCAAGATTGCGATTAATCATGCAGCTCTATTTATAATGATTACTTTTGCTGGTGCGCTTCATGCATGAATTTGAGCATTTAATTTATATTTTAAAGGTTCATAATTATGGTTTAGTATTTCTCTGTAATGCAGAACAATGTACAAAGGCTTAAATAAACGACTACAACTACTGAAAATCTTCAGTTGTTAACTAAAACTAAGAACATCACTTCAAAAATAATATTAACTGAAATATCAGCTAGTTGCAAAAGCAACATTTCTCATTTTCATCTAGTTTGATTTGATACTAACAAAACTAAAATGCATAAAACAAATATAAATAAAAAAAAAACTATATAGACATATTTAAAAATATATAAATATAAATGACAAAATTAACAAAATTTTCACTAAAATTAAAATAAAACAAAAACTACTTAAAAATATTAATAAAAACTATAATAGTATCTCAGTGATACTAAAATAACACTGGGTAACTCAAAACAACTTCTATGCAAATTCTTATCTACCCCTCCACCTCCCCAGCACCACCTGCCTGGATCTGCTGCAGCATTTTTCCATTTTATGTTCTAAGCAAGTTGAACCCCTCAAACCGATGTACATTCCATTCACATTAATGAAATGTTTTACAACTTTCCCAGGATTTGTCATGACTGAATTATATTTACAGAGTCTGACAGCAATGCAAACTGACCAGTAGATGTCACACTACTGTTAAAAGGTGACTATAATTTATGTTTTTCTCTTTCTCTCATTCTGTCTGCCTGACTTTCTGCCTTTCAAAGTGCTTTTCATTAGAATAGAGTATGAACCACAAGAGTCAGCTGGAGTCAATCAGGACACGCTTTACTGGAAGAGCGGAGCGGAAACTCAAGGACAGATCAGAAGGAGGGAGAAAGGGAGGCCACAATATAAAGATTACTTACTCGCTCACACACAAATCTATTGATCACCAAATTAAATCACCCTGAGTCTGACCCGCAGAGAGCCATCATCCCAATGGATGTTAACAAATAAAAGTCTGAGAGTATGGATTTTTCTCCTAAATAAGATTCTCTAAGTCTTGATATTAATTATTTTATTCACACCAAGCGTAGCCAAATGTTTCTAATTCTGACACAAAGAGACAATTTTCACTGAGTGTCAAATGTGCTGACTTTATTTAGACTAACTGGTGTTTCTTGTGTTTCTGTGGAGGTAATAACCTCGAGGGGTGATAGACTTATCTGCAAACATAACTAATTTCAATAACTTGCTCGGCAACATTTTCTGTCACACAATTGCTCCGCCAGGACAGCAGCTTACTTGAGAGAGGAAACTACTCGTGGTATACTTTATTATTATTATTATTTTCTCTGAGGTCAACTTATAATGTTCTTCTTCAGAAGAGATGCAAAGGCAATCAAATTCTGTGGAAATCTTTTGCTGCATTAACTGAAAATGAATCAGAAGTGCCATATGGCAACATTATGGTAACTACAACCTACCTGACGTCTTCCACGAACCACGATAAAACTCAAAAGCCTGTAAATCACTTCAGGTGCATCTGATTATTCATCATACAGTATATGCATCTGGAGTCAAATGCCCTAAATTCACCCAAGCTTAAATACTGATTCATTTTCCAGGATTAAAGATCAACTGGAAATGAACATGATTGGCAATTAAGCTGAACTGGAACTAACGATGTAGGAATATAATGCACTGATTTCCTGTTCTTGAATTCTCCAGTCTGACAAATGGGCTTCAAAACACAACAATCACACACCAGAGTGTGTTTCATCCTCTATTTACTTGAAATTGAAGACACACAGCAGGGTCTCTAGGTATTTTGAGCTATTACATCTCATCATAAACTCACAGGTGATAAAACACTTTCTGACTTCTGACGCTTTTACTGGAATATTCTCTCATCTTTTCTTTGTTTGCTTTCTCTCAAAGGAGATAATACTCAAAAATAGACTTTAAGATTCGTGGAGAGATGAAATTCCACTCCTTTACACCAAAGTGCTATGTTTTTAATCCATATATAAATAGCATTTTATGATATTTAAGAAATGCTTTGTGAATACAATCCATTATTTAAAAATCCTTTTTATTTCTCAACAGATTGGAAAACTGATGGAAATGCATTCCCCAAATAATGCGGGAGACATTTTTAAATGTTAAATGTCACTATCTTCGATAAAACAAAAACTATCAATTTATGTGATTTTTTTTTGTGATTTTGGGGATACTTTTGAATTTATTTACCTCTAAAATACCATATTTTTATGTAAAATATGCATATTTTTAGATTTAATATTTATTTTACTTTAGTGCAAAAAATAAAATAAAATAAAATAAAATAAAATAAATAAAATAAAATAAAATAAAATAAAATAAAATAAAATAAAATAAAATAAAATAAAATAAAATAAAATAAAATAAAATAATAATTCCAGTAAGTTCAGACAGAAAAAACCTAAAAAATTAGTGACTTTAGTGACATGATGGTATAAAAATTTTAATAGCCACTACATGGCAGTAGTACTCAATGGGTGCATATAGGCTGAAATCTATAAACCATTTACTGTAAAACATTACTGTTATTATTATTATTATTATTTCATAAGAAATGATGCAATACAATGATTTTTAATTAAACATCACCATGGTGGCAGCGCAACAAATACTAAGATGTAAACATTTCAGTAATATATACTTATTTTGTGTTGTGCGAGGCTCTGGAGTGGTACAATTCTCTCAAACGAGTCCAACTGTGTGTGTTTGAGGGCATGTAGTTCATCTGTTTATGCAGGTCACAAAAAAACAAAAGGTGTGTCTGATAGAGAATGAATGCATGTTATATTCAGGACTCGAGAGTCTTCATTAGAACATCCACCTCTTGGTTTGCAATACTCTGGGCAGTTGCGCAGCATGTTTGGCCCACTGTGGATTTGCTGCTGTAATTGTGAGCTGTCCAGTGGAAATGCTATGAGAAACAACAGTCTGCAAGAGTGTATTGAACAAGTAAAGCAGTAAACAAAAACCTGTCAATTCTAATCTAATCAACAGATGAACTGTATCCATAGACTTGGAATTTCAGTGTTGGGAATTTCAAATCCTTGCTGAAGGATATAAAGAACTAATGAGCGACTGGAGCTAACACAACAACCATCAACATCACTCGCAATTTCTGAGTGGAAACTGTTTGTGTATACTCTTATATTTTTGCAACATTCTCAACCCAAGTGAGCTGATGCTGTGCTCATTTCTACCACTAGAGGGACAACTTCCTCTGCAAACATCAACAGAACAAATTCAACATATGTGTTTTCAGCCTGTTCCTCGACTCTTTCAGAGTCCAGAGGTTCCAGCATCTACCGGTTCTTAAAGGACGCAGCTGTTTTCAGTCAAGGTAAATAGTGGTTGAAATCCAAACACATGTCTGTTGAATATTAGACAACAACGCAACAAACCTGATGCATCCTTCAAACACATATATTGCATTGTGCAAAATAAAATGTAATGATGTGAAGTGACATTAGTTTCAGAACCCATCGTTTGTTCAGAGCCGCCTGCTAAACTGACATTTTATTCAGAAGAAACTCAGATGACTTCTATTCAAACTATTGTCCTGACACTGAGGTTACAGCATATTCTAAAATTAAATTGTTAATTACATTTATAATTATACATACTTTAAGTAAAAAGTGATTGTATGAACAAGAGCAGAATCTCATTTGGTTTTATTGTAATTTCAGTGAATTTACTGATCTCAAAGCAGTGATGAACTCAACCTTTTCTGTGGCAGCTTCATTTACAGTTGTAAGTTTAATGCACTAATTACTGACCATAAAACACCTGACAGTATGCTATAAATGTGATAGTTAAGCACAAAGGTAAACACAGGTCATTTATACACTGAAAAATCAATTGGCGTAGGAGGAATTTTCACTCAGAAATTGCTAGTAAATTTCACAAGTAATTACAAAGAAACAGCCAGAAGCATTTAATGAAAGTATTAGTTCACTTTTAAATAAAGTTTTCCTGATAATTTACTCACCCCCATGTCATCTTTCGTCAGTCGAAAAGAAATGAAGGTTTTTGAGGAAAACATTGTGACAAACAGAAACATAGAGCTGATATTTCTAACTTTGTTTGGTCTTTTGCATACGATCAATGTGCCGTTCAAACTCATTCCCCACTAAATAATGACACATTTCTGAAACTGCCCACCTCACCTGCTTACACATGATGAGAAAAATCATGACAAAATGTGAGAAAAATTGAGACAAATGACTCATCACTGCTCCTGAAATATTTCCCTGGCTGTGCAAGCGTATGTCCTAATAATTCAGTGAGTTACACAATACAAACATGTTAAATAAAGCCATAAATAAAAAAACTTTTAAGTTAATTTGTGTGTGGAAAATGATGCATTTGTTGTGTCAAACTATAAAACTGTACATCCCACTTAATGTAACAAACCATGAAAACTTCAGCATCAAACTACATCAAAACATTGATGCAACTTCAGTGTAAAAGAACGAATGAGCATTTGTGTACAGAAGCCTAAAAAATCACTGTCCTGTTGACTAGGTTGCACAGTTGTAATGTAAGGTACTAATGTGTACTATTGTTTGTGTAACAGTGATGGATGGTTGTGTGGCAAGTTAATCTACAGGGATTGTTCCTGAAATATGCACACTTGTCTTTTATAAAGAGACAAAAATACCTGGTTATTACACGGATGGGTGAATGATAACCTAGGCTCATCGGAAAAATGTGCCTCTACCTACATTTTAGCAAAAAAAAAAAAAAAAAAAAAAAAAAAAAAACATACCTATATACATACAATTCACTACATATTCCAGCTGAAAACTCCAGGCAGTAAAACTTTTCATGTCAACAACACTCTACTACAACAACTCTTCCTCTGCTCTAAAGCAGCCCAACATGGCCCCGCCCCCTTTGTTGTGTGTTCTCGGGGGCGGGGTTTATGTAAATGTTGGGGTTTGTGATGTCACTAACCCGGGAAGAAGCTCGTTGTAGTCCCTACCAGCCGTTTGTTGTAGTCCTTAAACATCAAAAATAACTCCCTTTGCATTGAACTTTGAGCGTCGTAACTTTGCAGATGTTGTTTATGATCAAACAGCAACATTACACACTAACTAAAGTTAAAAAAGTGAAATCATGATCAACCACCCCTTTAATGAAACATTGCCAGATTCACAATGATCTGTTTCAGAGAAAACTGAACATGTTTTTATTGCCACTCACTGGCACATGTCGTGAAAACAGGCAAGAAGCAATGTAATATCATTTTGCATAAATCTCGCCAGAGGCACGTTTTTCCAATGAGCCTGTGTTGGTGAATGGAAAATAGAACGACCAACACGGTCTAAAATGGCCCAAAACGGTCTATATTTCATTCAATAAACTCTGCCAATATACAAAGTTGCACAAAATTCTCATCTCTTTATTTTGGGCCAGAAAATGAGAAATCAAGCTCACAGTTGAGTTGAGCTCCTTCCATTAGCAGCTGTCACAGCTTCTGTTTTATAACATTATCTCACCACGAGTCCATGTGTGAACGCTCCTCACACGCAGAGCTCAAATAGTCGCACGCGTGCACCACTCACAGTTTGATTGGTGCTAAAGATACAACATGTCCTTTTATCGCTTTGACAGCAAATTATTGGCAGGGACATATCCGGTTGGTCTGCCGTATTGTCAGAGACAAGTTGCGAATGAAATCTTTGAGAGCCTCAGGCTGCTGCGCAGAACAGATGGGCTTCCCCCTCAGGGCGACTCAATTTTTTAAAAGAACAGTGTGGAGATTTTATTGGCCTCATCCACTATTGCGTTATAGGACTATACTCCAAAATATGTATGCATTGATGAATTGCACATAAAAAAATTCCATCCATTTTGATTACACTGTTTTAACATAAACTAATAAACTTGTATATTTGTCAGTCATACATAAATGAAGAAGAAGGTGAGGTTTCTGCACTCAAAAACATGGCATTGTTTATTATTAACTAGGCAGTGGGTGAGATTTACAGTATTAATAACGCTGTTCCTGAGCAGTACAACCCAAAAGTTTGCTTGTGCACAGCACATTTTACAGAGGACATTAAAGCATTATAACCTAGTTTTAAAAGTAAATCTTTTAAAATAGCATCATATATGACCCCTTTAAAATGTTTTCAATAGCTACTTTTGATGCAAATTTTGTTCAAATTCCAAAGAAATTATTATAATGCTCTGTCCATTAACACTCATCACACAGGTTGGTAAATAAGTAAATAAATGAATGTTGCGTATCAAAAAGAATGCAAACATCATAACAATATATCATCAAATTAATAATGATCCTCTTGCCAATCTTTAAAACATGATATCTGCCTGCTGTGCCTCACTCTCAAATCTGTCTCAATCTGCCCTTCAAATCAATTCTTCAGGCTTAAAGTAAGTCCTTAAAACAGAGATTTATGAGGATGAGAATATGAGTAATAATCTCAATAGTTTTATTATCTATTGTTTGAATGCATATGCAATGAGAGAGAGAGAGAGCGCTGACGGTGCTACAGCACTGATAAAGCAGCGATGTCACACAGCAAAGCATTGCAGACTCAACACTTTATCATGTTCATAGAAAAGAAAGAACGAGAAAAAAAAAAAAAAAAAAAACAGCACTGAATTACAAATCAGGGAGTTATTAGTTACGTCGGAGGAGCGAGCGGTAATTTATATGCCGCTCAGACAATAGCAGTGTTTACAGAGCGTGGAAGGCTTTGAATCTGTTGTTTATCAAAGCATAATGGAATGGGAATGTAAACAGATTATATGCTGATTATGCACTGGGCTTTAATGGGCGGGATTTGCTTTAAAATCTCTATATTGGCTTCTCAAATAAAAACCTCAGGCTGAAAACACAACACGCTTGTTCGTGATTTACTCTATACTGATTAGGGATAAAGGATTTAAAATATTTAACTACTATTTCTACTCAATAAAATATTTTAGCCAAGTCACATTTATGTGTTGAGCACCTTTCAGTGTTACAGAAAGTCATACACACAAAACCCTGCTGTGGAACGTATTTCATAGTCTAAACTTAGAACATGTAGAACAGTGTCTTTAAGGTGTTATGCATTATTCACTTTCCAAACCACTTCCAAAGCATTGTGCTGAATCCAGGCATGATGCCAAATGCCTGCTTGAAGTATCACCCATATATACTGACTAATGTTTGAGCTACTTTGTATTCTAGTTTGTATACACTGTTTTATCAAAAATCAGTATGCTATTTTCTATAATGCTATGGAGTTGATTGTGTAATAAAACAAACTTTTGAGTTGCCTGAACTCATTTCCCAAAGTCAGTAAGAATGTTACATAGTCAGTACAACTGGAACTGTTGTTCACAAAATGCTTCTTTTGATGTTTGTTTCAATGTACCGGTGCAAAAACTGATTCATTTATTATTATTATTATTAGAAAATTGTTACAGAGACATCAAAGTACAATTTATAACATAAAATATGTAACAAACAAAAGTGCACTAGAAGGGGCTTAAATAAAATCTAGAAAAAAAATATTGAAAAGTTTAAAAAGTTTTAACTGCGTTTTGTTTCACAGAATATCGTATAGAGTCAATATAATGTTCAAATTCTCTCTTAAAATATATAAAACAGGTTTTTTTTGCAAGAAAACTTGCATTCATGAATATGAAACTTTGCCATTAAAAATATAAAGTTTTTTTTATATAAATCTGGTTGTGCTTGTTTCTACAATCCTCCATATGACCAAATACTACATCCTTCCATAATAGCACAGATTGGTTATCAATATTTTTTGCTATAAAATCACAAATGTTTTGCCAAAATGGTCTTACCAAAACAGATGAATCACAGTTTCAGGGCAATTGTCACAAAAACTGCATTTAATGTCAATATCATTTTTAAATTTTTACAAGGTAATGCTTCACTGGGTAAATCTTTTGAATGAAACCTCTTTGACTTTGTTTGTAATTAAATATTGATTAGGTATAAGCCAGACCTTTTTCCAAACAATATTGTCTGTCAACCAATTCCAATAAGAGTAAATATAAGGCAAACATATTTCTTTGAAATAACTCTCTTATAGATCTGTTTGTTCCAAAACTGATTCATTGGTTCCTTGAATAAAACTAGTCCTAAGCATATTTCCAGGACGTGCCTCCGGCTTGCATAGTATCATCAACACACTCATCAGACTCAGACAGTAATCCTTGGAAAACGTCTTGCATCATCAACCTGCAACTAAAGTTCGATTCAGATTACTTCCTGAGAACTGGCTCAAAAGAACAATTCCTTCAAGAATCGGATATCACTGATTGTTGAGAGATCAAATCAACTAATATTAAAAAGCAAAAAAAAAAAAAAAAAAGAAAAGATAAAGAAAAAAGTTGCCTGAGAAATGTTACAAATTGAAATAAACAAAGTACATTCACACAGCAATTAAATATTATGAAAGTCTCAACGAACCAACTCAAAAAACATAGCTTATTACAAACATTTTTTTTCTTTCATGCAATAAATGCACAAAAAAAAGTAGTATTCAGAATTTAGCTTTATTCAGTGTTGTATACCGGTATGATGTTAGATTTATTTGATTTGAAATCACCATCATTATGGTGATAAAACTTTGGTTGTGCACTTGGACCTCAACATTTTAAAGGTGCCCTAGAATCACAAATTGAATTTATCTTGGCATAGTTGAATAACAAGAGTTCAGTACATGGAAAAGACATACAGTGAGTCTCAAACTCCATTGTTTCCTCCTTCTTATATAAATCTCATTTGTTTAAAAGACCTCCGAAGAACAGGCGAATCTCAACATAACACTGACTGTTACGTAACAGTCGGGATCATTAATATGTACGCCCCCAATATTTGCATATGCCAGCCCATGTTCAAGGCATTACACAAGGGCAGCCAGTATTAACGTCTGGATCTGTGCACAGCTGAATCATCAGACTAGGTAAGCAAGCAAGAACAATAGTGAAGAATGGCAGATGGAGCAATAATAACTGACATGATCCATGATATCATGATATTTTTAGTGATATTTGTAAATTGTCTTTCTAAATGTTTCATTAGCATGTTGCTAATGTACTGTTAAATGTGGTTAAAGTTACCATCGTTTCTTACTGTATTCACGGAGACAAGAGCCGTCGCTATTTTCATTTTTTAACACTTGCAGTCTGTATAATTCATAAACGCGGGGAGCGTGAGATTTAAAGGGGCCGCAGCCTGAATCGGCGCATAGTTAATGATGCCCCAAAATAGGCAGTTAAAAAAAATTAATTAAAAAAAATCTATGGAGTATTTTCAGCTGAAACTTCACAGACACATTCAGGGGACACCTTAGACTTATATTACATCTTGTAAAAACTGGTTCTAGGGCACCTTTAATTTCTGTCATGATGGATCTCAGAGTGTGGTAATGGATATGAAAATTTTGATATGTTTGGTCTTGGTGGAATAGATCTGCTGTTGCAAGAAAGTACAGGACTTATTACTGCCAATATATACACGCCACGCTGCTGTGAGCAAGTAAGATATGCTGCTGCTGTACAATACAGTATACATAAATCTATACAGGTGGAGCTGGGGAAGGTGGAGGGTTTCTGAAAGCGCTGCCGCTGCTACAGCAGATGCTGAACAAGTATTTGAATGTTGAGCAGCGAGCTCATTGGCTGCTGATACAGCAGGAACCAATCAGCTGTGCCCTATAGAGAATGATGTGATTGCAAGTAGATTGAGTTAAGGACCTATCAGCCTGCGCCATCTAGAGTTTCCTGGAAGAACTTTGTATTTTCATTCAACTCTTGTCTATAGCCAGTGCAACTATTGTTTTCACTATGGCAAAAAACATATGCAGTGTCATTTAACTAATTTCTGACTATTCAAAAATGTGTTCTGACTCCCAAAATATAGCACTGTTAAGGCAAACACTATTTCTTTTCCCTCTTCATCTTTCTTTCACCTCTCCTCCTTCCTCTTCTTCTGACCTCGACCGCTCGCTCTTTACACCAGCATTTGTTATGCTCTGCGCTGCAGTCATCTGGCCTATAAAACATTACAGCGCCGTGCAGCGTGCAGCACTCCAGCTCTTTAGCTTGTAAACGTGTCATTAAATAATGAATAGTGAGTTAACAAGGATATAAAGAACTGACAGCCTGACATGTTCCTGTCATTGCCGCTGTGGCGTTCAGTTGCATGAAGCATGTTTGAATTTGTCTCACCAAAAGGGGTCACTGCTTAGTCGATTCTGATGTTTCTACAGCCTCAGTAGAGACACAACCACTTACAATAAAAGCTTTTGGAAAAGTATACCGTAATAAATTATGTTATGAGAAGAGTCTCAGAACGTACGCAATCTGGAGCTTCAAATGAATGTGTATATAAAGCTGTTTGGGTTAAATGGATCTGAACATTAACTCTGAGTCATGCAGCATCGACAAGACATCAGAAACTGTATTTTGCCAGGTCAGTGCTCCAGTGTTTGTATGTCTGAGCGTGGAGTTGCACTGAGTAAGGATGCATGAGATGTATGGATGCCCAAGTGTGAAATTTAGCAGTGAGATTGTTCACTCTTTGCTTTAATGGTGCTATTTTAATGCGAAGTCATTCCACAATATGAATCCGTTGATTAAAATGAGTGTGTGATATTAGCAGGCAGACATTTTATAATAGAATGAGTAAAATAACAGCTTGGCCATCACTGCTGTGCAGAACATCTTGATGAATGTTTTAATTTCTTGGACACAATTCATAATTTTTAAAGAGGTAAATCTCACAGAGCTTGTGAAAAAGAACTACACTTTAGTATGCTTTTAAAAAGAGTGCTTATTATGAAAATAATATTTAAATAATGTATCATGCAATGTTTTCAGACAGTTAATTGCATGTTAACTGCAATTAAATTAAAATGTATTATGGTTTAAATTAATTATTTTGAACGATTTTTGACTCACTTAAGTAGGAGTACATCTTTAGATCTACACTGTAAAAAGTGCCGTATAAATAACGGTGACTTGACATACAGTTGTATTTGTTGCCATTTTTTGTGACGCAATGCTTCTATCATGAGCAAAGCAGCAGTTTATCAAGAAATATCCACAAAGTTTCTTTTCTCTCTTTGAAATGTTTCAAACAGGTTACAGGTTGTCTATTTTCAAGGCACACATGTTCACTGGTAGCCTACAGTACAGCTCTCCTGCATTCATAACAGTTTATATACAGAATTCTCATTTGCTTTTCAGCCACATATTGATTTAGTGCTTCCTGGAGGCTCAGCCATTTTCTATTATTTCGCTGTCATCTACGGCAAAAGCTTTTGCTTGTGACCAACAGTCTAATTACAGTCAGTCTTGGACCTGTTGGTGACACAAATGTACAAAATATGCTTTAGAACATTAGAATTAAGCAATAACACATGCAAAAGGCTACAGGTAATTTCATATTACTAACCACAGTGTGGTTGTGAGTATAAGTTATATTACATCCATTATATTTCAGACCAAATTTGCCAAGGGAAATAAATCTAAATGAAACCAGCAATGCATGTCAGACTAGACCAAAGTGTATGAGAAGAGCAACAGCACATTCCTCACTCTCTTCATAACCTTCTGTAATAATTCTGCTCCAGCTTCATTACAGACAATAATTCATGTTGCAATAATCATTTCAAGATGAACCCCAGTGCTGTAGCTGTGTGTAGAAAATTTGGTTGTAAAACCCTTCGCTTTAATGCCTTTAAAGTGACTAATTTTTAGCGCTTTTTAATCCAAACTTTGATATCATTTTTCCGCATTTATCTGCTACAAAGTTGTTGTGCAACGAATGCCTAAACTGAGTAAACTGAAGTACATAGATTGTTGATACATCCTATACAGTATACACACTGTTTACCAAATTCACAAGCATTACCCCAGTTTATTTTAAGGGCCAGATTTGGCAACAGGTTGGGCCAGAGAAAACCCTCTTTTGGCATTAAAAAACAAACAAAAACACAATATCTTTATAGAAAAAAACTCCTTATACTGAACATATTATTGCATTATTATGTCTCATATTTTTGTGTTATCATCAGCTCTAGCTTCCTCACAGCCTATAAATCAATGTGAATATCTGTCTGCTAAGTTACTACTGTAACTTTACAACAGATAATAATGATGTCCTTTAGGTATACAGTATTTTGAGTGACAGCAGTAATGGGATGCTACTGCTAACATTTTCCAGCAGTTTAATGCTTAGGTAAGTTAATAAAGACAAAACTACATCAGCCTATTTACAGATGAATCTGACCTGCACTTGAAGCCCTGAACAGGAGCGTTTCCAATAGCGAACTATGGACGCAAGTTCCGTCGTTACCAGTAGAGTTCAATGGGACTTATGACCATAGTTGGCTAACGATGCTTTCGGGAAACCCCGGGTTAATAATGTTGCTATATTTCGCTGCTTTTTCTTGGAGAGCTTTCTCTCTCTGCTCCACCGTTTCCTCTCCATCCTTGACTTGCTCACATCAATTACTCCGTTCAAAACGGCGGAGTACATCGTTTGGCGGAGGTTAGCTGAATCATAGCATTGCTAGTTAAAACCGATTCAGGATTTATTATCGAATGCCATTTTCGGAAATTATCACTTGAGTACATTGGGTAGGCAATAATATATAAGTAATACAAATTCCCAATGACTAGTCCGGGCCTAAGAGCCTACATTAGTAATAAGGTGGATAGGAGGAACTGCAGAGAACAGACATTTCCAGAGCAGGGAGAGAATTTCCTCCACTCGTTTTCACTCGTTATCTGAACACATTGGGTGCTTCTCATTTTTTTATTTGTGCATCCTTGTTTCCTTTCCTTGCTTTGTACATCCACCTCCCTTAGGAAGCGAGGGAAGGATGCAAGAAAAGGAATCTAATGAAGTCATATTTGGAAATTGGAATATTCTTGTTCACTCATCACTCGAAATGTCATCAGCTGCGCACAAGGGATCTGCCTTTATGTTATTGATGTTTTAGTTAATTAAAGGGGATGTCTTATTTACACTGTTAAAGAGTTGGATTCTCATCAGGGGCGTTTCCTCTGAGGAGGCAAGGGAGACAGTGCCTCCTCATAAAAAATAAATAAATAAAATAAAATCTATATTACATATAAAACAACACAAATATTACAAATTATGACATTAAAAAGAGCGCAAGTCATGCGTATTTCTAAAGGAACACTGCCCAACAGTGACACCCGCAGGTAAAGATACACCAGGAGTCATGCCTCCCTTTGCTCTCATAGAAAATCATCAGACCCCCTATAGTGTGCGGTGTGTTTTGTGGGGGGTAATTGAGAATGAATGGGGGAAAGTCACATGAGAGGAGGCGATGTCTCCATCGCGCCATGATTGGATGTAATTGGATATGATTGGTTTGTGTGATAAATCTCGCCTCTTGTTGACGTGCGCGTTCCGCGCGTCAGTTTGACTGAACAAATTATGGTGTCAATGGGAAGACTAATTGAAAAGTAAGTAAACAGATCACAGTTAGATATCACCGCTTTATATCACGTCAAAATCAAACTTGAAATGGACTGAAAGCATGATGATTGCAGGGGTTTTTAGTGCAATCAGCTTGGTGAAATAAAGATACATCTTCGTATCTGTGACAGACGGTTTTTACGGAGCATGACTGATGATCCAAAATATCCTAAGTTGACTATTAAAAAGAAAAAACATCAATACACAAATAAAATATTTTGTATAATTGTTACTGCCTTTAGTTATTATTTTGGATGTAGAAATGCTTAAAACACTAACTTGATGAGATTGATTTGGTTTTGATAAATAGAACATTTATAAAGTAATGTTCATTTAAGAAGGAAGACGTGTCAACGTTAAGAGTAATGCATGAATTTACATTGATTCATAAAAAAAAAAAAAAAAATGTGCCTCCTCATTTCAGAACACCACTGCATGCCACTGATTCTCATGCTAAAGTAGTTTTAAAAAAAAATAATAATACACTCCTTAAGGGTTCGTATAAGTTTCTGAAAGTTTTTTCTTAAGTATGGCCCTGTATGATGTCATAAAGGGCAGAATTCCTTATATGGGCACTTCTCCCGGAATAACCAACCAGAGCGAAAGCAAGAGTCACCCATCAACATGCTTCGTTCGGGTTATGGAAGTCTTCGGCAGCGCTGCGCAGGACTTGCTCGAGAAACAAAGAAATCAACAATGTCACCAAAGAAGTATGTTTTTGGGAAAGATAACCTTCAGCTTCCCAAAGAACGCAGCGTTAAGGGAACAGTGGATTCAGTATGTTTTTCTGGGCAGCAACAGAGTCGTGAAAGTGTGTTTGTTTGTTCCCGGCATTTCGGTGACAAATGTTTTATAAACAATCTGGATTTGCAGATCGTTTGAAACGCAGTAAAGATCCCGGTCATGAGTCGGGAAAAATAGTAAAACTGCATCAAAAGACTGTGTTTTGTTGGCGCATAAGTGCATATAATGTAAACAAAAGGGATAATGTGATGATGAACTCTTTAGCTCCGCCCACACCACGCCTCCAGGAGCTCGACTGTTTTTGGAAAGAAGCTGTATGTCTTTTAGAAATCTGATAAAACTAAAGACTCTTCGGAGATATGAAGGATGCAGTACTACTCTATTGGTACTCAATTTTAACATGAGATTAGCAAAAAACTGTGTGTGATGTAGGAATTCATAATAAATGTTGCCCTGTTGAAATATATAGTTTATTAAAATTATTGTGACATACTGAAGGGGGAGGAGAATTTATAAATGCGTCTAATGTTTAAACGTAAAAGACTTGTTTCCTCGCTTCCTCCGTCCTCGATTCTCAGCTCCTCACAGTGCTATTAGACAACTGATACATCCTTCATCACGGCAGACGTTGATCAGTTTCCGGGTCACAGGCTCGAGGCCGGAGGAGCGAGGAAACAAGGATGCAAAATTACTGATCCATATCTCACTCACAGAGAACGCTGGATTATATATAGATTATCAGAACAGGCCAATAGAAGGTCATTTGATCTTGAACATTGTCACTTTAACTCAATGTTATGTTGCACAATACTCAATGCAAGAGAGAACTGTCCATTTTTGTTCTTGTTCTGGCATTTATACATGCAGTCCCATAGTACTGTTCCATTTTTTGTATTCATACAGTTTATTGCCTCATAAAAAGCTGAGGATTTTCAGACTACAAGAAAATAAACTCCACAGCTCTAAAAAGAGCTGGATTAGTCCACAGGTTAACATGCTCAGCAAGGCCAAGACATTAAATCAGTGCTTATCCATCCATGGGATGTGTCTCCCTCCAGGCCAGCATGGGTGAAACTTCCCCTACATCAGGTAAAATTAGAGCCATTACGTCAGACTTGAAATGTGATTGCTTGTGGTTTCCAGACAGAATGCTGCTTCCGTCCTCAAACTGGCTTTGCTCTGGAAACAATCATGGAGGCTTCCAGGAAATAATTGGCACTCGCTGCAGAATTAACTTTCTCTTTTTGAGAAGGGTTGACCGTGATTACACTGAAAGCCAGCAGACATCGCCACAGTCTCAATGTGACCTGCTTGGACGGTTAGTTTGGAAAAGGTGAAAAACAGTTCAAAAGTGATTGAGTTCATTTCAAAGCAAACAATTGGAGTTGTCAAATGGTCAAATGCTCATTGACACATCTAGAGGGGTGATGTATGATGTCACTTTTAACCACAGTGACGTGATAATGTAATTGCCATGGATTCAGATTTTCATTTGAAATGTAGTATTGCACAAAGGGAATCTGAGTAAGGGCAACTTGCAGTGCTGTAAAGTTTACTTCATTCTTGAAGATTTATTTAAAGTTAATGTCTGGTCCTTAATGCCAATAGCTGACACTGACTGGCACTTTGTATAATTTGATATGAGACTTGCACGCCTCTGTAGAGGATTCATTGCCCATTCTTCTTTGCATTACTGCGGTACCAGTGACATTGATTGGTAAGTCTTCGGACATGAGCTGCTCAGAGAGGATACTGGCACATCCTCACCAAAGGATAACTTTTATTTTGATAATATTTAGCCAGATACATATTTTTCTGCACTTAAAAAAAGCCATATAATATAAGTTTACGGACATTTCCTTCAATCAATCCAATGCATAAATTCAAAATACGGGTAAAACACCCATGAAAAACCAGAATTGATAATTCTTTCATATTAACACAATACATTGGGTTGTATTTTTATGGACTTTTCTTAGAGATTTTGCTTCGGATCATGCTTTAACGTCATTAACAGATGGACTTAACATACAATAAAATTCATGCTTTCCCTCAACAATAGCAAATCATGTCCTGAGGCAGCAAACCATCACTATTATTACTGTTTTTGAAAACAAATAAAGGTAACACTTTATTTCGATAGTCCACTTTAGACATTCTTCTAACTTTTAGCAATTTTGCAACCCTAACCTAACAGTCTACTAATACTCAACTAACAGTCTAATGAGAGTTTTAATTGACTTGTATAGGTGCAGTGTTACTTATAGTCAAAATAATGTCTAAAGGGGACCATCAAAATAAAGTGTAACCTGATAAAATACTGGAATCATAATAAATGCTTAATGACTTTTGGTTACATTAAAAGTTTTCTTGCATTCTTCCACTGACGTGTTCTTCGATAATCAACATTTTCAAGCTTCATGAAAATGAAAAGTTCATTATAAAAGTACTCCATATGACCGGACATGTTTGATGCACAAGAACAAACTATCATGTTGAAATGTTGAATAAGTAGACTTTCAAGGGATGGACAAAAATGTTCTGTAGATGAACAAAAATCCTGAGGGAATTACATGAGAGTGAGAAAATGATAAAAATGTTTTTAATCCATCAAATATTCAATTATTTTTGTTTAGTATGTTTATGTTATACATAATTAAGACACCCGTTACTGGAATGTATTTATGCTGCTTCTAAAAAAGCCTCTGTGAACACATCTCTCACAAGAATCTTAATGCATTTTTGATTTGTTCTGTTGAAATTGTCATTATTGAAAGCAGATGGCTGAAGAAGGTAAATGCAACAATAGTTGCATTTCATTTTTCCCAAATGTTTCTTCCTCAAAAGTACCAATGAAACCATTAAGTGTTATAGAATCATTAAATCCCTCATGATGCCTCCCCTAACCATTACATCCTCATGTTTCACTGCAAGCATGACATTCTTATAGTGGGAAGAGCTGTATTCCCCTCCAAAAGTTCCACTTATTTTTATAGAATATTGTCTCAGATATTTGGGGATCATGTTGCTATGTTTTAGTAAATGTCAGATTCTTGGTTGTTCTGGTTCTTCTAGTTCCTCCATTAAGTCCAGTTTTGCACAGTCATGACAACTGACATTAGCTGATGATGGAGAGAGCCACAGTTCTTTGGAAGTTTTTCTGGGATATTTTCAGACTTCATGATGAGGTGCAACTGTCCACTCGGAGACATTTTGGCAGGTTGGCCACTCCTGTGAATGTCCATTACCACTCCATTTGTAGATAATGGCTCACACTGTGCCATGATTCAGTCCAAAAACTTGAAGAATTTCTCCCTAATGTAAGGTTGGATATTGTATGTGCAATACAATCTCATCAGGACTGGTTGCTATCAACCAAAAATGTGTTCACTCACCGAAATTCATGGATTTATTGGCCAAAAAAGAAAACAACCTAATACTGGAAACCAGCCATAGACAGGAAAAGATCATGTGCCCAACATATAAAACTACAGTTCGCTTTATTTAAAGTGTCATTATTGTAAATTAAGTCAATGATGCCACAATTTAAGACCAGAGCTGTAAAACTGCACACTGTGTTCTTCGTTGGAACACAAAAGAAGATATTTAGAAAGTCAATGAAGTCCACACAACACTGACTTCCATTTTATGGAAAGAAAGAAGCTGATACATTTTTCAAAATGCACAGAACAAAGAAAATCAATGGTTTGAGGATGAGTAAATGGCTTTCATTTTTGGGTGATCCCTCCAGTTAAGCTGTCAGTGAAAATATCTCAGCAGCAGAAGCCATTTCTTTAATACATGTAATAGTTTCTTGTTTTCTGACCCAAATTTGTTATTCTCCATCAAAATGAATAATATTTTATATGTAACACGCTTGACTCTAGTAATTCCCATCTGAAGATTTCCCGTGTGGAAGGAAACACTCTAAATAGAAACTTCTCTGTAACTGAGATTTGTGTTTATTCATTTATTTAAATGAACTAAATGACTAGGATATGTAAATGTCTAAATATCTTACATACTGTATGTAAAATATGTAAATGTCTCTCTTAATATTACTGCCTCCAGCTGCTCTTTTCCTCCTGTGACGGTTTCACTTTAGTTAATCAAATTACTCTCTTCTGCAGCACGCACGCCATCCAAATACTACATTTCTAGTTAAAAGAAGCAGCAGAAATTCTCAGATTTACAGTTTCTTTTTAGTTAAATTGGAACCTCTGGCTTTTAATTCCCTTTGAATTCAATGCTGTGACTCTTGTCAAAACTTGAGCGTTAGGCGGTATGACGGAAGAAATGTGTTGCCATCCCTCTCAATCTCTCTCAGTGCAAAAAAAAATCAGCTATAAAGCACGTCATCTCTGATGGATGGTCTTTCCTGTCCCACACTGAATGCCTTTTAAAGGAAACGCTGAGGTCAGAAGGAGTCTCCGAGCCTCTTTTCTCAGATTGGCATGTCAATATCTATTAGTCTCTGTGGCGGCACTGAATGTGGCCGTCCTGATGCAGATCTCTGAGGAGCCCGAAGAGAAAGGCATGCTGGGAAAGGCGTGTCAGCTGAAAGAGCATCTACCCGTGAAGGCCATTCTCAGACGAAGTGATTTTCAGGTTTTATAAAACTGCTTACAGTAAAAAAAAAAAAAAAAAAATTACATAATATTTGTCAATCATTATTAAAATGAAACTTTGCCATTGTTTGATATTAAGTCAAACAAAACAACCCTTTCCCTAATTTGCCAAAAGCAAATATCATCAGAAATTACGTTCCATTCTGCACAAATAAAATTTGCCTGAATGTTGTTTGTTATATCATTGCTGGCACTCTGCCGCTAATGACTAATTTCCACAAACTGTTTCCATGGATGCATATGGCCAAAGCTGCATAAATATCACTAATATGAGGCATAATGTTTGATGAGCATTATCATTATGAGTAAAATTGTGATCGAAAGCATCTGTAGCCCTTCAGGCCGCATCAGATCTGAGTCACGTCTCCTGCCATTGGGTTTGAAGTCGGTAAAGAGCTGCATCTACATATCAAAGCATCTGCTGAAGTGATGTGGAGGACATGAACTCCTCGAGAGAAAAACAGCATGATGAGGGTCAAACAGAGACAGAACCACAAATGGAGAATATGTAGTAAATAATGTTTTTAGAACTTAATGGAAATAATTAGCAGACACTTTTATCTAAGTTTCGCTGTTGCATGGGAATCAAATCCATAACATTGGGATTGCTACTGCATATCAGAGGGGAAAATTAGCAACAAATAATGGCTTCAATTGGGTCTTTTCCTCACACAAAGCTAATGCTCAGTGTAAACACTCTTCAGACTAGGAATATAGCATGCATATTATATTATTCCACATTTTTGCTCAAAAGTGCATGATGTTTTTAGTTCAGGGGATTTCAAACATGTTGATGCCAGGTCTTCCAATTGTGATGCTCATAATGTCGTATGTTAAATGTTTAATAATGTGTTAAATAAATTGCAATTATTTAATACAAAGGTGACAATATGTACTAAAAGCAATATGCACAGTATAAACTTCAGGAGAAAAAAAACAACAAAAAACTAATGTCTGTACAGCATTTTTCACAATAAATACAAATCCAAAGAAGATTTACAGCGAATACTGCCATAGAAACCCCAGTGAGCAAGCTTAAGATGACAGACACAACACAAGCACAACGTTTTCTTGCAGATTTGTTGTTACAAATCTGTTGCAAATCTTGCAGATTTGTTGTTACACATGTTGAAATAAACCTCTGGTCATCACACTCGCCTCAAACATTCTTTTGTTGCCTACAGAAAATAAAGGAAGACCACAACAAATCACTGCAGAGCTTTTCTGAAAAATGTAATCCACGGCTGTCCTTCGGCCTGTGGAGAAGATTGTGTTCTTGCTGAAAATAAGTGCACTATCTCCCCCTTTCTTTGAGCTTTACCAAACCATTCAGTGAATAAAAGCACAGACCTAGAAAATGTTTTAATGCAGCAGGCTTCTGGTTTCAGTAACTTTCAATGACTAATAAACTAATTTTCAACTCATCTATCTACACCAAAATGACACTACATTTACTCCTTTTTAATGATTTAAATAGGTTTAAACAGGCCACTAATTCTTGATACATGAAACAACAAGAATGGGATGTGTTTCCCGTGCAATGTCATAATTTGCAGCTTAACCACTGTATGATGCATCATTGTAGAAGCTAACTAGCAAGTCACGACTGTTTCCCAAACATGGCTGCATCTCCGATGTTTGTCATTAATACAAATTTCTGTCGTGAAACTCTAGATGGCACAGGCTGATAGGTCCTTAATCTTCTTGCAATCACATCATTCTCTGTTGGACACAGCTGATTGGTTCCTGCTGTATCAGCAGCCAATGAGCTGGCTGCTCAACCTTCAATACTTGGTCAGTGTTTGCTGTAGCAGCTGCAGCGCTTTCAGAAACCCTCCACCTTCCCCAGCTCCACCTGTATAGATCTGCTACAGGTAATTCATGAATGCTATATTGTACAGCAGCAGCACGTCTTGCTCACAGCAGCATGTCGTGTGTGTATCGGCAGCAGCAAGTGATTGTACACCTCAGGGACCAGCCAAAAACAATCATACTAGTTTGTCAAAAGGATAAAATATATACTTAAAAAAAAAATTGCAAGTCCGAAATAAGCTTGCAATTCTGAGAAAAAAAGACAGCTCACAATTTTGACTTCATAACTCACAATTCTGTATACTAAATACTTTTTTTCACAGTTGTGAATTTAAACACTCAATTCAATGGAAGCTTGCTTCTGCCACTGAATTAAAAAAAGGTATAATTGCGACTTTTTATCTTGCAATTCTGACTTTTTTTTCACTATTGCGGGATATGAACTTGCAATTGCAATTGCGAGTTATAAAGTCAAAATTACAAAATAAACTCCCAATTCTGACTTTTTTTCTCAGAATTCTGACATTATATCTTGCAATTCTGACTTTATTTCTTGCAATTGCAAGTTTATATCTCACAATTCTAAGAAAAAAGGTCATAATTGCAAAATGTAAACTCCTGTAAGTTCCTGTGTTTATTTCCTGTCTTCCTTAGTTGACTTAGTTTCATAGTGTGTGACTTAGGGTACGTTTACACAACAACAATGTAGTAAAAACTGTTTTACAGACAAGTCTTAAGCTAGACTAAAATGCATGATTGAGCCATTTTAACTTAAAGCAACTTGCTCTGACATATCTTAAAATATGTCAGTGTCATTGTTTTGTCTCAAGATGCACAACAGTAATGTTTTTTTTTTCTTTTTCCTGGTGTACTTTTATAAAAGCTACTTAAATATCTTGATTGAACTAAGACCTAATCCTGGCTTAGGCTAAGCCCTGTCTGTGAAACCGGCCTTAGTTTCCAGGTGTGTGAGTTAGGGTAAGTTTACACGACAACAATGTAGTAAAAACAGATTTTTTTTTTCCCTTTGCATTTTTCACATACAAACAACAACATTGTCAAAACGATCCCATTCACACAGACGTCCAAAACACTGTTGTTGAGTAAATGAATAGCCAAAATGCATTAAAAGTTTTCCATTTGTAGTTGAAAATGGTGTTGTGTAAACAGCCCCCTAGTTTCCTAGTTGTTTGCTACCCTATAGCAACCTCTGTTTATTTAGTTCCTTGTCTGTTCTAATTTAAGTTTTAAGTGGTTGTTCTGTTCCTGCATCTTGATCTCTCTAGAGTGTTTGTTAATTTATTGCTGCAACTACAGTAGATCCTGCTCAAACTCATCCTCAATGCAAACACACCGTGACAATTATAAGAACCTTCACGTAAAACTGCAACATTATAATTGTTAGTATAAGGCCAGTGGGTGAGATCAGTTGTGTACAACAGCCAAGGTGTCTTCCCACACGAAGCATCTGTCTTTATTTTCAGACGGTGAAATGGTTTTCCAGGGGTAGTGTAGTGCTGGGATTAGCGCTGACACACAACACTGATGAGTTAATAAAGATGGAGTGTTTTATGTTCATCAGAAGAACTGCTGGGCCACAACACACATCTAATGTAAGTGAGTGTGACAGCTGCAAATGGTCATGAAAGCAGTTGTGTAGGCTTAGGCTATAAATTAATTTCATTTCCCTTTAAACATCAGGCTTGCTGAGAAATGTGATATATGGAGCGCAAGCGTGACTATTTTTTTTATTCGTTTTCTCCATAGCGATAAAAAAAAAAAAAAAAAAACTTCAGTAAAGAGCACCAAACCAACAAGCTCCAAGATTAACCACATCCTTACGCTGCATTCACACAGGGCGATGACATCGATGCTTAAAGCTTGGTGCTGACCCAGCCAATCACATTACTTTCCAGTGTTGCATGAATGCAATTGGCTAACATCTGAGCAAGGGTATTTGCATAAGGCGATCTAAATTGGCTGATGCCTGCGTTGGTGCTTGAAAATTTTTCAACTTCTGCCGCGAACAACGACAGTGATGCGCCACAACGGAACCCACAATTCAGTTCCACAATGCATGACGTCACCCATTCAAAGTAAATGAGTTAACACCGACACCCTATGTGTACCGATCCTAAACATTTGTATGTACGAAAACTAGTGTGAACTGATCGTGAAAGTATAAGTAAATTTTATTACATTCTTGTTGCATATATTACATATGATAGATGTTCTTGTAGCTAGAACATCAGAACATCAGCATTTGCAGTAGGGAGACCGACTCGATTATGTCACTTCAAGGGAATAACGGTGGCTGCTGACCTGTTTTACCATGATTTCCATTTTTATGGTAACCGAAACAACAATTACATACATTTGCGGCTTCTGCAGAAACATATAAATGCATATAACAAAAAACCCGTATTTCTTCTTTCAAAGGTTACTGTTAAAAGTCTACTTCTGTATAGAGAAAATGAATGGGATTTTTACATCTAGACCCTGACGGTTGCACTCAATTAAAATAAAGCTTACACCACAAAGGCAAAAACTCACCTGAAGGTCATCTGAAAGACTTGTCCCAGGATCACCTGTTGGCTTTTATTATTGTACCCACGGAGCATCTCGCCGAAGAGCGTGTCGTTGAAGCGTGAGTCTTGTCTCGCACACTTGGGTCCTTCACAGTGATCGGCCAGAAGAAGACAAGAGCGTCCGTCAGCTGCTAGCTTGTATTCCTGCACACACCTGAGTGACCACACACATACACAAACACACAGTGACAGTGTTGAGAGTTCATTCAGCCAATAAAACTGCAGTAAACTGAATATATGATAATGTCTTTCACTTTTGATACATTTGTGGTGAATAAAACTATTAATTGCACTATCCCCTGGATGGACGTACACTATATCTATTTATGTGCTTGGATTAATATGCATGCACTTGTATTTTGTCTCACCCGCAGAACATAAGCACATTGCTGGAAGTGGGGTCATCAGGAAGAGGAACCAGCTGCTGAAGACACAACTGCTCGCAGCCTCCATTGAACCCGTCCGTACAGTCTGTACCCAGCGAGTAGTCATAGCAACCTGAACCATCCTTCATGGGCCTCAATCCTTCTGGGCACTAAAATGATTTGAGATGAGAGAGATGGACACAGAAATCAACATCTACGTGCTGGTCTGGACTTTCTGTTACCAGGTAACAATAAAAACTCTTGAGACAGTGTGTATTCCCAGCGGGACATTATTATATGATGAACAAAGCAGTTTCTCAGGAAGGAAAGGGTGTTAATTAGGGTTGCCAAGGCAGCACCATGGAATTCAGGGAAAAAGCCACAGCCTCGGTAAGACACCCATTAAACATACATGTCAAACTGACCAGCCCACATATTCAGAGGCAAGAGGGAGTCAAATTGGATTGTTATACTTTCTAAAGAAAATGTGCATGGTGCTTACATGTGCAAAAGTAGAGGATGCTTGTGTCACAGCGGGGCAGGAAGAGGAGACGAGGCTCTAATGTGCAGCTTTACTTTTATTAAGAAAAATAGCAAAGAATATAACTAGAACATATCCGGGGAAGAAGGCAAATGTGACAGCTTTTTCAAAAAAAAATGCAAAAATAATATTCATCCAGGAAGTGAAGAAATAGAGGGCATTGAATACAAAGGTAAATTAAAGCTGCAAGCAGCGTTTAGAGGACCATCACACCCGGTGGCCTTGGGGAAACAGTGAACAGTGGGCGACATGCATTTAAGCGGGTAAATATAGAAGAATTATTTTGACGTGCCACAATTCCTGCTGCCAACAGGTGGTGCTTTGACTTTAACTGAATATTGCCATTAAGATATCTTCAGGTCAAAACGATTATCAAACATGTGAAGTTTGGGGCAGATCAGACATTGTATGCCTGAGTTCCAACAACTTCCTGTTTCGTGGCATAAATCGCATACATTAGCAAGTGTTGCATGATTTAACGTGTTTCTAGCATGTCTGGTACTTCATGGCATATTTAAATGTGTTTCTGGGAGTGCATTACAGTGTAAAGCATGCAATTTCCTGTTGCCAGCAGGTGGCACTATCGAGTCATTCTTCCACACATTATTCTGAAACCCATATCAGGCCACCTCTGACGTGTGTGCAAAGTTTCATGAGTTTTTGAGCATGTTTAGGCCCTCAAAAATGTGATTCATTATAGAGAAGAAGAATAATAATAAGAATCATCAGTGCTCGTGCCCTAACAAGGAACTCAACAAGACACAGGTGATGATAATTAATTACTATTGAAACAAACTAGGATTGGAGACCAAGGTGACTATCAACTGAAACTGAAAATCAACTGAAGGCGGCAGATCCTTTTCCTATTTAGCACCTAAACTCTGGAACAATCTTCCTAGCATTGTTCGGGAAGCAGACACACTCTGTCAGTTTAAATCTAGACTAAAAACACATCTCTTTGCTCTTGCATACACATAACACATTATCAATACATTAACATTTTTCAAATCCGTTAAAGGATTGTTACGCTGCAATAATTAGGTCGGCCGGAACCGAGAACATTTCCTATAACACTAGATATACCTGTACATCAGAATAAGAATGGCATCTACGCTAATATCTGTCTCTCCGCTTATCCTGAGGTTTGCCGGGTGCTGGATCCAGGCCGTATCCAGATCAGATGGAGAACCTGTGTCTGGACCTGACTACAACGTAGCCCAGGAGACAATGGGCCTACAGATCCAGTTCTGGCTGCATCTATAATTCAGATTTTTAATCCCCGTATCCGCTTACATATATTTATATATAATCTATTTTTAATCTCTATAATAAAAATGTATAATTCAGATTTTGATCTCCATATCAATTTACATATATTATATATATCTTCCAAGGGGTTTTTTCCCTCCTAGGACTTTTTTCCCAGTGCTAGCACGCTGGGTTTTTCTCCTAGGGGGTTTTTTCCACCCCTGGGAGTCAGCCGACATTGGCTTAATGTAGCGCTATCTTGTATATGTTACATATTACCACGCTTGTTTGTACAGCTTATTTTTAACCACTTCCCTTTTTTCTGTGCTTCTAATATGTAAAGCTGCTTTGAAACAATTACAAATTGTAAAAGCGCTATATAAATAAATTTGACTTGACTTGACTTGACTAAACACAGGAAATAAGAACATACAAACTAAGGCTTCGTTTAACTCCACTTTTAGACATAGGCTGCATCCGAAGTCACATACTTCCCTATTACATAGTAGGTTAAACACAGTATGTGACCATAGAAGTATGTTCAAATTCACAGTACATAAAAGAGTAGGCAAAAAGTACCCGGATGTGTTGACGCCGATAGCCTAGTGGGCAGCATGCCGACATATAGAGCTGTTGCGCTTTGAGTGACCCGAGTTTGAGTCCTGATTCCCAGACCTTTCCTGATCCCATCCCCCTCTCTGTCCCACTTCGCTTCCTGTCTGCTAAGTGTCCTATCATAATAAAGGCAAAAATGCCAAAGCAAAAAAAAAAAAAGTACCCAGATGGCCTACTACAGGGATGGGTAACTTCGGTCTTGGAGGGGCATGCACTGTCCTGCAGAGTTAAGCTCCAACCCCAATCAAGCACACCTGAACAAGCTAATCAAGGTCTTCAGGACTGCTAGAAAGGTATAGGCAAGTGAGGTTTTTATCAGGGTTGGAGTTAAACTCTGCAGGACAGTGGCCCTCCAGGACCGAAGTCCCTGACCTACTACTTCCGACGAGATTCTGAAGTGTGAATATGATTTTAAGTGCTCACAGAGAACTCATTTAAAATAAGTACCTACTCAAGAGAGTATGCAACTTCAGACACAGCAATACACTAACAATCTTCCCTAAGCACTTGCCCTCGGGGGAATCCCTGTCGTCATTTTTAAGTGGGTTCAAAATTGTCAAGTGGACAAGGGAAGTTTATTTGGACAGACCCTAGACCCCTCAATTTTGACAGAGGGAGCGAGCCTACTCATATGTACACTTTTTGTAGATCCATAGACCATAATGCAACACGATTTGTACTTGCATCAACTTGCAGTGTTGATGTTTAATTTACCCACAAGTGATTAAAGGCTTAGGGCGTTTCATTTAAACCCATCTACCCTGGGCACTTATGCAATATAAGCAAAGTTTTACATCCGAGTGAATGAGATGGGGAAAGTTAGCGAGGGAAGGGCATAAAAAAAGTGGACTTAGAGCAGGGGTCTCAAACTCAAATTGGCTGGGGGCCATTGCTGTGATTGACACCTCATAGGAGGGCCATTTTAACATTCAAGCACAAGAAAGTGCAAATTTTCTGAAAATTTACTTTCCTTTGAATTATTCCTCATTTACTTTCATGACTACAATATTTTTTGCCATACTTAAAAAATGTAAACAGCAGTGTCTCTATCATTGTTATATACAGTATTAGTTTTTAACAGTTAGTGCAAATATATTCCCTTACTTTATTTTAGCTCGAATAACATTAAAATCTTGCACTGAACAACACTGTAGTGAACAAATGCAAACGCTGAATACATTTGTACACTATTCTACTTCTTGCCAGACACCTGTCAGCACTTTTGCCCAAGATGCCATTTGAGCATCGATTATTGGTACCATCAGACGCGTTTTGGTGGTTTAAATTGACGCTTGCATCTTGCGTGAGTGCTTTTACTATAATTTAGGCAAGTGCGCTCATAATAGAAGCGACAAGGTCATGGTGCACATGCCGCGGCGAGATGAAAACATCTCAACTTTTCAGAATGCCGCAAGCGCACTGCAAGTCATGTCACAAGAACCAACTGATGAGCTTCGGCCTTTCCGTAACAACATCACAAGTTCAGCAAAACAGCTGATCATAGCTGTATAGGGCGGGTTTTTATTTCTCATCTCCATAAATATATCTATCTAGTATTAGAGCTAATGCAAGGACTAGAAATCAATTTTCATCCTCGTCATCATGGAGAGCACAGTTCATGGTTGTCATGTGGTTGCAAGATTATTCTTACATGCCCCAGGTCTCTTTGAGGTGGCTCTGATCCCTCCGTCAGTGTTTTTGTACTGTATCATTCGTCAGGTTGAAAATTATAAATCCAATTTCAGAATGGTGCACAAATAGTGTGGAATGACTTACACACAAAGTTGAACGATTGGGATTTGCGAAAAGTTCTATTTTTCGTTTTTCACTTAGGGGTAAAAAGAAGTTTGAAATACCAGTAGACTGAAAATCCCTGATGCAGCTGAGAGCGGCGTTTCAATGAATATGTAAATATGTGTTAAGACACTTTCCTCTTTATTTACAAAATAACCACCAAACAAAATTGTGACCTGTCACGGAAACCAGGGACACAAGTCGGCAGCACAACATTCGCGCAAAATGAGAAAGAAGCTTTTTTTTCAAAATTGGTGATTTTCGTTTTTTTGCAGAATCTGTTAGTTGAGATCACGAAGAAGCCTCTCCGTGTTTGAGATAGCAGTATTGGTATATTTAAAAGCGTACATTTTAAGTTTGAAATCGGCTTGTTTTTCAGAGATTCTATCTCGCAGTAGGGGCGTGTCATTGTCTGTTTGTATTTCCATACTGGAATCAGATACGCCGGCTTTTGTTTCTTTTGTTATTGCCCCCGCCCTCCAAGGGAAGCGTGGCTACTTAGTATGCAGCGCCGGCTCTGCTGGATTCTTTAGCTGCGGAAAAAAGTGGCGAATTATTGGACATTTAGAGGCAAACAGACGGTTATATCCACGAAGAAGACCCCGACAAAGAGAAAGTGTGCCCAAACGACTTATTTCATTGGAGGCAACGAGATCTGCAAGAATACTTTTCTGTTTCTTATGGGGTGAGTTTCCATTAACATCAAAGTTTGTCGTTTTGTGTTCATTCTAAGAACACGTACACGTTTTCTCATGTGTCTATTGTTATTAGCTAGCTCAGGACTGTCGTTTTAATTTAATTACTATAACGTGCTTTTAGATGGTAATGTTAGCATCTGCTATTAATTTGAATAACGCTTCAATTGCTTGAAGTGACTGGTGTGAATGACTTAGCCCACGTAAACCTGCCTGTTAGCATTCTTGAATTGAATGTGATGCTAATAATTTTAGCCCGTGGTGGAGAAAGTGCTACTTAATATTCTTAACAAGGATTTACTAATGCAATAGTAAATGTATCAGATTAAATTCCTACTTAAGTAAAAGTATAAAGTATCCGTAGCCGTAAAATGTGCGTTATTAAGTCAAAAGTAAAAGTATGAAGAGTTTAATGTACAGGATTTTTTAATCCTTTGACTCAAACCAGGTCTAACCACTAACTGAGGTCTAAACCAGGAAAGATAAATTAAAAGATAAATTACTGACATTTACAATGCACATTATCCTTTATTATTAATAGTATGCGGTCCGATTTTTCCTGTTGCGTCTATCGTTGCTATGCAACCATGCAGCTTTACAGGGGGTATGGCTTATCTAAATGAGATGTAAATGAGCCCTATTTTCACTCCCAGCAGGTGAGAACAGGCGAGAACTGCACAAGTTTTAGAGGCATTTTCTCTCATTAGAGCTTTTTTGAATGCCTACCTTCAAATGGCCACAACTTCTCCAAATATTATCAGATTTCCATGTGTTACACATTGTTGGAAAGCTTGGAGACTACACTTTCAGAATCTGTGAATAACTCAAAATGCCCCAGAACCGACTTGTGTCCCTACTTTCCGTGATTGGTCACAATTGACAGCGGTGAGAAAACAGCAGTTAAGAAAGCATCTGATCATAGCAATGTTGATTTGTTTGCACCAGCTCTGCAATTCGACATTCCGGTCAGGTCACATTTATTTATATAATAAATTGCTTTAAAGAAGCAGCTTTACAGCATTAAACATGACAAAACAGTGTCAGTGTCGCTTTCAATTAGAATCAGTTCCTTTTCAGTTTCTACTACAAAGCAGCTCTTCAGAGGGTTCATGTTTTCATCCGCGTCTGACCTCGACGGCCTGAACAGAAGAAATGAACTGGAGAAGATTTACACCTCAAAGAAGGCGGAGCCTCAGAGCCACACCCAACTATTACGTAATCGCCACGGACCAATGGTAGTTTGAAGGTGTTCCCCAGCTAGAGCGAACTTTTCTAGTAACAAACTTCGTTTTGGCCTGATTTTGTTCGGAACTATGTCACAGTTCATTCTTGAAGTATATATCGTGGCCTTAAAGCACAATAAGGTGTAGATGACTGCGAGTGTGTCCTCTAAGGCTATCACAGGTAAGGTAGCTCTCTTTTATAATCAGTTTCTGTTTTATGTAAATCTTGATGTTACATCTTTGCTTGAGGGCTGCCATACTGAAGAATCTTCAGTGAGAGTGTTTTTGGTACTGATGCACAGAAAGATGGTCAATGAAAGAGATATTTGAATAAGATGACAGTCAACATCGGCCAGAGGCGCTCGACAAACTTCACATTCATTACATATGTATCTTGTATCTGTCCTGCGGGAGCTGGGAATGTGCTCGAAGATAACATATGATGGAGTCTATCTGTTGATGATGACATTATACAGGCGTGCTGCTTTGAACTCAGCATTAATGACTGCACGTTTTATATGAATATACTTACATATGTAGCAAACACAAATCTGATCCACTGAAATGGCAATTGTTGTCTGGCAGTGTTTCCATCGCAATTTATTGAAGTGCTACAGACCTTCATGAGTGGATGAAAAACCATGAAAGGAAGGATCTCAGGTGTTGCTCAGGCCGGTGAATCTCATGAATAAAATTAAAACCCTGAATCACAAGAAAAAAATAAACAAGAAAATGAATGAATGAATGAATGAATGTTGCACTATGAAAATTAAGTCTACCATGTATGACCGTTAAGATTTCATTTATTTATTTATTTTAAAGAGAATTTGTGGGGAATGAGCTTCATTCAAATTACAAATATTTGCATTCATGTTTATAGAAATAGACCACAAGACGCTCTCGGGTCAGATGTGATAGTGAAGGACAGATATTTCATTCTGCACACAGGCTCGGTCCCAGAGAGTCAGCAGAGACTGTGAACCGTAAGACCAAAGGCCTTAGATTGGATGAATTCAAAGAAAGCAACAACAACATCAAGTGAGAAATAAAAGAGCAGCACTTCAAAGCACACCAGGAAAATAAGTGGGAGATTTATTTATTTATTTTTAAGAGTGGGTGTGGGGGGATTTCATGCATAAGTTATACCGCATACTGGAACTGGGTCGGCCGGGCGAGTGCACTAAATCATATAACATACAACATATGATAATATAGGCTGAGATTCTCTTCATATTGACCTGTAACAGGATCAAAGGACAACATCAGTCCTGCGTCTGCAGTATAATATTCATCACAGTGCTGTTTATGGATGCTTCGGTCTTTCAAATCAACATATGCTGGCACCTCTAACATTCTCCCAGAAGCACTGGGTGTTCGAAGCACCAAACTCATGACATTTCATTATATATAGCAAAGCCCAAAATCATTCAGGTTATACATGTGTTCTTTCACCAAAACTCCAGCATATTCTCTAAATTTAGTTATTTTAACAACCATGCCCTCAGTATGGTAAACATTTTGTAATAAGTACTTACATTAATACAATTATCTAGATTAGAGGTTTTCGTGAAAGTAAATTTCTTTTACACTACAAGGATTTTTCCACATTTAACGTTGCTTTTACATTGAAATACTGCAAGATAGCAAGAAAACAAACCATATCACACTGCTGAATGGCAAAGGCTTTGAACCATACTCAATGCAATAGTATTTCATGGAGAAAATTAACTAATGTTTGACTCTGCATTCCATATACACTGTATTGCATATCATACACATCACTCATAACACTATGATGAAAAGGGGCGTGGTTGCAATCTTTATAATGTGATTTTTAAAAATAAATTAGCAACAAATTTAACATAAGAATGCAAATTAATCAACAAACCAAAAGGCAAAATAAAACAACAAATAATGCACCACAGTTGTGATCAGTGTTCTTAATTCTGTGATTAGTGGACTTTATTTATATGCAGCTGACTCTGGAGAAAATAAGCTTAGAAATTATATTAGCAGTTAACTCCTTGCAATATCTTTTCTTATTTGAAATCTTATAAAAATATATTTAATTGACTGCAATTAGCTATGCATTTGAGAAATTTAGTAATTTACTGTTAAATAAACGCAGACTTGGTCATTCTCTAAGTCATAAAATAGCTTATAGCTTAATAATAGCCTTTGAAAATAACATGCATGCATGTATTAATTAATTCATACATTCCAATTTGCCACTTGTGAAAAACGTGCATCACTAAATAATCAGTGTAAGCGAAGACTGAGTCATTTGAGAAGCGCCATCAATACAGATATTAAGAGAACAAATAAAAAAAGCCTTAAGTTTCAGCACATTTCTAAAGTGCTAATGTAAAATGCTCAATGGTCGCCCATAAAGACGAGCGGTCGTGATCTCTATCAGAACAGAAGGCAGAGAGAAACCTCCGTGGCACAATCTGCCGCCTCTGTGTTTACTCTCATTAGTCAATCTAATCACCTCCAGGTTTTTAATCAGACACTGTGCAATTTAAGCGGCTGCCTTCATCTTAATGAATGCGTGTCCCTCATTATTAAGCTTTGGAATTACACGCATGACCTAATAAAGCTGTTCTGGAGTGATGTTTGACCTGCGGTTCAAGAGTGGCAGACACACTTACAGACAGTATCTGGCAAAATATGTACGCAGATCTCTTTTATAATATTCTTCTGCACTATTGCTCCCAAAAGAAGCTTCTTAAACAATGGAAATTGCATAAATAATTAGTTCACCCCAAATGATGAAATGTCATTTAATCATTTTCATGTATTTACATGCCAATCAAAACTAGAAACTTAAACTGACACGCTTCTGCAAACATTAAAGGCAATTAATGTGAAAACCTGACAACGAGAGAGAATCGTGGACAGGATTGACACAAAAGATTGTGTGGAGGAGAATGACTCTAAAGCTGTTTTGTTATTTTGTCCCCATTGGCTCCTCGCCTCAGATAGGAGATGATATCTGCTGCACATAATACTGTGGCTCACGCATTCATTAAACTATTAAAGGAGCGGAAATTGAAATGGCAGCCTTTTGTGCAATATCTCATATTGTGCACATCTCTGCCGATTGTGAACACTGCGGTGTGAGTTTAGACCTCTTTTCAATGGTTTAATGTGCAGCCGACATGCCAATTTCTTCAGATCTCAACTTGACCTTATCAGATGGTGCCAACACAGGGAAAAAAAGAGGAATTTATGATCTAGAGAATGACTGCAGGATATCATTAAGGACACTAACAACTGGGTGTGTGCTTTTCCTGAACAACACTTTTAGGGCCCTGTGAAATCTGTTTTTTTGTTTTGTTTATTCATTCATTGTGTTTAATTGTTTTCTGGATTTTCTGGATTCTGGAACAGTTTTTTTTTTCTTTTCTTTTTTTTTCTGGATTGGAAGGGATCGAATGAATTTTTAATGGTTTAATTTCATTTTAATAATTTATGCAATTTTATTGAATAATTTATGCATTTTATGCATCCATGTTTTCTGGATTTTCTGGATTCTGGAACAGTTTTTTTCTTTTCTTTTTTTTCTGGATTGGAAGGGATCAAATTAATTTTTAATGGTTTAATTTCATTTTAATAATTTATGCAATTTTATTTAATAATTTATGCATTTCATGCATCCAAGTTTTCTGGATTTTCTGGATTCTGGAACAGTTTTTTTCTTTTCTTTTTTTTCTGGATTGGAAGGGATCAAATTAATTTTGAATGGTTTAATTTCATTTTAATTATTTATGCAATTTTATTTAATAATTTATGCATTTTATGCATCCATGTTTTCTGGATTTTCTGGATTCTGGAACAGTTTTTTTCTTTTCTTTTTTTTCTGTATTGGAAGGGATCGAATTAATTTTGAATGGTTTAATTTCATTTTAATAATTTATGCATTTTTACAATGATGAACCCCCCCTCAGAAATTTGTTTTGTAAGTTTAATGTCAAAACTAGATCAAATCAAATCAAATCAAATGAAGGCATAGAACATAAACAATTCAATTCATCTTTTAAATGTAATCCAATTAAAATTGAACAATTCCAGTTTTCTTTGGCAAACAAAGTACTGCACAGGAGAGGTTGAACAAATTAAAACATGGAAGAAAATGTGTAAAATTACTTTTAAAAAAATTTTTTTAATCATTTTATGATTGTTTTGTGAAGTGCAATCTCCTGCACAGTAGTAATATATTTCTGTCACAGTTTCTTCAGGTTAATCTAAACTTTTATTTTGGAGGGGTGAATGGAACAGCGTTGAGTTTCTGTGTGTATCTAACGATAGTTTTATCTTTCTGTTGAATAGTTTGAGGCAATCACAAAGTTCACAAGGAGTTAATTTCTCCACAGCGTTAAGTTGCAAGTCTGCAATGTGGGCGTCAAAAACATCATTATATATGTTGTGAAAAGAGATTGAAACAAAAGATCTTCTCTTCATCAAACTCAATGAAATATAGTGTTTTCATAATTCTATGAATCATTTTTGAATTTATGTTTTTTACTTGCAGTTTAAATGGCACCCCCTTCCCCCCAAAAAAGTAAATAAATAAATACATACGCATACTGCACATACACACATACATACATACATCCATAACAGCTACTTTGAATGGCCATCAATGGAGAAGGACATTTCTTGTGTCTTTCCCAAGGGATTTTTGGTCAAAACTAGCCAGACAAAACCTGATGTGATCGGAGACACAAATGTGGAACTGAAATAATCCAACATGCATCTGCACAATTACAGCTTTTTACAATTGCTAACAGTTGTTATTTTTTTTCTAAACGCTTAACACAGCAACACGCATACATCACACAATTAGCCAAATAGTTCATTTTCTTCCCAAAACCATATTTTGTTAAATACAAACTCTACATTTCAAAACACTAAAAACCTTTTTCAACACATACTAACTCTATCAAAACACAGCAAACCTGATTCAAAATCGAGTCGTTCTGTCAAAACACTAGCGCTAGTTTTCTTTCCAACATGAACTTACAGTCAATCAAAGCGCAATGACTGTCAAAACACTAACATGAAGGCATTACGAAAACTGCATTACTGTCATGTTTCAGTTCTCCCTGCAGAAAATATGAAATCCATTGCTTTTATAATTCAGTTTCCTTTTACTGCATTTAAAGTAGAAATAGGCATTCTACATTTTTGGTTGAGTGTTGAATGTGTGCCTTCTTGGCAACATACAGTACTATCTAAAAGTGAATAAGTCATTACTTTATAGAATGTACAGTAGAACAAAACAAGAAAGTAACAGAATTGGTCACATGGGTCTCCTCTGCAGAACTTCAGTTGACCCAGAGCCATAGAGAGAGAGAGTTGCGACAACTCCATAGACTCCAATGGAACGGTTTTTTACAGCAATGGCGGCTCGTGGAGCCTCTCAATAGTTCCCGGAAGTAGCAGCCGCGCCGTAGAGTTACAGCAGAACAGACCGTTTGTGATGTACTTTTAAAAGGTAAGCCGTTTAAATTATAAGATTTTATATTATCAGTGCATCTGAATCAAATTAACTTGTATATTAAAGCATGCTAGCTGATATTACTCACTAAATAAATAGTTTCAGGGGATGTTATCAGATAGTAGATTAGATAGATTAAAACAGCTTTATTCATCGTCGTGTAATTAGAGAAAAACTTAGTACAGTATTGGGTAACATAATTTGTTTATATTACTATAGTTGTTATATTATCACAGCAACTATAGAATTACCACAACAAATTAATTCAAGTACTTTACTATAGTATGGTTCAAAAACACTATGGTATTTACTATAAATTACTATAGTATTTTTTCACCTGGGAATAAAGAAAAAAAAAAATCCTTATTTTAGAATTTATATTTGAGAATATATACATTGTGATTCTGTTGACTGTCTGTCTATTATGTGTTTGGATTGATGGGGAGAGGGAAGTTTATAAGTGAGATTAAAAAACAATGCTTAAAAGCAGCAGCAGCAAAAAAAAATGATGCTGTCACCGCCAGTCTCTGCTCCTTGGATTTTGCAAGCTTTTCCTTGCTCCTTATTTTTAATAAACCTTTAATAAACATAAAAGTTCTGTGTTGTTTTTTGTTAAAAAAGGGCAGATACATCTGTATATGAACACAATCTTTAGTTCTATTTAGATTGCTCCTGCTGACTTGAACATAACTTTCTCCTTTCCATGTAACCATGCATTCATACTGCTTTCTCTGAACAACTGGATCATCCTCATGCAGCACTGCAAACCATAGCAGAGACTACAAGAACATGTAGGAAAGGACAGACGAAATGCTTGACATGCAGTTTATTATAAATTTATAAATCCATTGTACTAAATCAGTGCAAAAGTCACACGTGTGTATAATCATGTTTTGTTTTAGAATTGAATATATTGTGTATGAATGTATATAGTAATAAGTAAGTGAATGGGGTTCATAAGAATTGTTAACATTAAGATTAATTAAATTTCACTTAATTAAATTTTACATTTCACTTATTTGCAATGGGTTTTTAAGGCAATCACCTGTCACTGCAGGTCTCCTGACCCTGTGAAACCATAGTGAACATGACATGATTGCCCTTCACTAACATACAAGTTTAAAAACATAAAAATACTTCAAAACAACTGCAACGCGATCTTTAAACAAGATAATGTTAGCCAGAATTATGTTAACAAGGCAGGCAACGCTGGTTGACAACAAATCCTCAAATATTAGCAGGTTTTTATCTTTTAAAAACAACATTGCTGTAACTACATACACATACTACAGTCACATGTCAGAGTATTACATAAATATTGTAAACCGATGCATTTATTGACTACAAATGACCAAAAATCACAGTTCTGTCTCTCTAACCCTATCATTCTGAATTGCCGCCGACGCACTTCCTGGAACTATCTGAAGGCTACACGAATCACGTGACGATAAAGCGTTTTGAACTTCCGTTGTCACAACTCTGTCTCTCCATGGCTCTGAGTTGCCCCTCTGTTGAAATCTCTTTCTGAGGGTGTGTGGTGTTGATGTTGCCCATAGAGGGTGGGATGGTGTCCTTTTGGTAGTTAGTGCCCTACGCAGAGCACATATTCTGCTTGTATGGAACAGTGGTAGTGGAATCGTTGTAGTAAAAGCTTTACATGAAGCTTTTCCTGAAATGAAAATATGAAATGGCTACCATTGATCAACAACAAATCCAACATACATGGCCTTTGGTTATTATGGAAGCTTTTTTCTGCCACAGAATAAAGGATAATTGTGACTTTTTATCTCACAATTCTTTTTTTTTTTCCTTCTCAGAATTATGAGATAAAAACTAGGAATTGAGAGAAAAAAAGTCAGAATTGTGAGATAAAAGGTCACAATTACCTTTTTTTATTTTCTATTTGTTTTGTATATTCTTTTCCAAAACTTTCGAGCTGCTGCTGTTGTAAAAGTAGAGGTTTTAGACAATATTTAAGGTTTGGAAAATTAGGTCTTGTGTGAAAATAAAATTTAAGCCTTTTAGAAACGTGTTAATTGACTGCATTTTGTGTGAAAACGGCATGAATTGTGTTAATGGTATGGCCACAACAGGTGTTGTGCTAATTGTGTTTAGAGTTTTGATGTGACTGCAGAAAGTATGTTAGCAACTGAAAACTGAAACTGTACAAAAACAATCACTGCACAAATCTGTTATTTTGTGATGTCTGTGGTGCTGAAGACATTCCCAGCATGCATCACAGCATGAATAAATCATGCAAATTACGGCTTAATGTTTTACTGTGTTATTTAGGTGTTGTTGTTCTTTTCAGTCTTGAGTTATGCCATGTTTTGTTCATATTTTTGTCTTGGTGGCCTATTGATAAAATGATGGTGAGAAATAATCAAGATGACAGATGTTTTCTTCTGCAGCTGGTGTCTGAGGGTCAGACTGTCATTTAAAGCATGTATTATGTTGCTGTTCCTTATAAAGTGAACTGTTGAGTGACCCGAATGACATGCTAAAGGTGATTTTTACTCTAATTTGGTGGTTGATAGGGGAAATATATGATATGCCAAAATTCACAGTCCTTCAGAATAATGATTCCACAAGTGCGTTGCTCTCTGTCGCCTCATTATTTTCTGCTCTCATTGTTCTTCATCTCGTTTCACTTTTCTTCCACGTCCACTCCTTCTGTTCTGCTCATAATTCAGCCGTCTCTCTGTGTCGCCCGTCCCATCATCTCATCCCTCTCCGGCGTTCTTGTTTTTCCGCCCTTCAAAGGTTTGGAACCATCTTCTCTCTCTATGCTAATGGCACAGGAGGGAGCCATCGCCACAGTATAATGGTTTGGACACACCTGGCTTGAACTCCAGGGAGGAAATTCAAATGACGAACACACAAGCTGTTTCATTTGCAGTCGAGATAAAGACACATGAAAGAATACATGCCTTCAAAAACTAAACAGAACTGACATATGGAAGAAAAAGGTCCCTGCGTGTGAATAAATGTGTCTTCTTAATGCTTTACAAAGGTATTTTATGAAAATCAAACCAGCATGGACTTTTAACACAGAAAACACGACACACACACAAAACCCCAAGGGTCTAATAAAGGGGGAAATGCCTCAGGCTGAAAGACTTTAGCATGATATTTACAGTATTTTCCTGTAGTAGCCATACTCTACAGTTAATTACAGTTACAAGAGAAGTTACAGTGTGTGACGTCACACTATTGTTGAACTGTTGAACTATTCAAAGAAACGTACTGCCACGTTACATGAGACTGAGCAGGAGAATCTGGTACAGTTTGAGAAAATGGCCACAAAATAAAACATGTCCACAAAAAAATTTACTCTGCTCACAAAGGCTGCATCTATCTGATCAAATATAAAACAGTAATGTTGTGAAATATTATTACAAACTAGATTTGTACATTTCCTGAAAAAAAAAATAGTTAGTGGCGCTTGCTGTGCGCAACTACATGATGCTAAGCAAAATGCTAACACGATTAGCACGTTGCTAGCATGATTAGCATGTTGTGAACATGATGCTAAGCAAGATGCTAAAATGGTGCTAATACGATTATTAGCTAATTGTTACCATCATGCTAGAATTAGCTACTGTAGCAACATGCTAATCATGTTAGCATTATGCTAAGCAAGATGTTAACATGATTAACATGGTGCTGTCATGGGCACAATTAACATGTTGTTAACATAATAATAATAATATTATTAACATGTTGCTAGCACAATGCCAATATGATTAACATGATGTTAACAGGATTAGCATGTTGCTAGCATTAAGGATAACATTATTAGCATTATTACGAACTAGATTTGTACATTTTCTGAAAAAAAAAGGTTAGTGGTGCTTGCCATGCGTAACTACACTGCCTTGAGTCAAAACAGCATGATTAGCACGTGGCATATTGCATATGATTAGCATATTGTTGCTAACATGATGCTAGGCAAGATATTAACATGATTAGCACTTTGCCAGCATGATTAGAATTTTGTTAACATGATGCTAAGCAAAATGCCAACATGATTAGCATGTTTCTATGATGCTAATATGATTATTAGCTAATTGTTACCATCATATATCATATATGATGCTAGCATGATGCTAATATGATTAGCTGATGCTAGCATTATGGTAACATTAACATATGCTAACATAATTAAAATGTTTCTGGATTGATGCTAATATGATCAACATGTTGTTAGCATAATGCTAACACAATTAATATGTTGTTAGCATAATGTTAACATGATTAGCATGTTGTTAATATGTTCTATTTGGCATTTTTAAAATGTTTTAACCTTTAGCTAACTGTTATTAGCATGTAGGAATTCACTGCTAACATGACTAGCATGTTGGAAGTACTGTTTGTTAGCATGAGTCAAGCAAGCTAACTGCTATGTCTTTACAATGTTCTGATGCAGAGATATAAGTCTTGTTAAACGGTTGCCTGGGTACTCTGTTTGGTTGCTAGGGAGTGGCTTGGCAGCTGGCAGTTGGTCATTATGAATGATATAAAGCAACCCCCATGCTTGGTATGACATTCAGATTTGAAGATATCCTGTTTGGGTTTGGGTTGCTAGGGTGCTCGACAATGGTTGCTAGGGTGTGGCTAGGAAGTGGCGAAGATGATTTGTGATTGGCTGTTAGCTGCCTGAGTGAAATGAGCCCAACATTAAGTTTCTATGACACTTCTATCTAAAGATATCTCTTTTGATCTCTTTGAATGTGACTCTATGTAGCTTGTTACTAGGGTACTCTAAATGGTTGCTAGGGCATGGCTTAATAGCCTCACAATGATCCTGAGAAACTGACTGGTTCCCTGAGTAAAATGAGCCCACCTCCTTGTCTCTATGACAATGTGGTGCTTAGTTACGTTCAACACAAAACTCAAAGAATCCTGAAAATAAATATCACATTTTCCACAAAAATATTAAGCAGCAAAAACTGTTTTTAACATAATAATAATAATAAGTATTATTAATAATTGAGCACCGATAATCGTTCTGTCACGGGTGGCTGTGGCGGTAAATCACATGATGCAGAAGTAGAACCAGAACTTTAATAATCAATCCAACAAGGAACACGCAGGAGAGTCGCAGGAATAAACTACAACCTGTGAGAACTGAGGGCTTAAATACAGCGGGAGTGATCAACAGAAAGAGAAACAGGTGCGTAACATAATCAGTAGCCAAGGAAACGAACATGGGAAACTAACTAGCTGAAGTTAGGAAGGTAAAAGGCTTTTGGTTCAGTGAAGTGAGAAACTGAACATGATTCACAGGATGAACAAATCTCTCGTTTACACTTTGAAGTGTTGGAGGAATCACAGAAAGAGGTTTTTCATCGGTGCAGTCAACAAAGGGAAAAAAGACATTGTTGGTGATTGGAGAGAGGGCACTTTCCTGGTAGAACATTTTAATAAGATCACCCACTGGCAAGAGCTCGGCCTTCACAACTCAGCGTGGAATAACTCAGACAATCTTATTAGTTGTTCTTCATGTATATTTCATTCCGAGAGGTCCTCGCTGAAAACTATCCTTACAAAATAAAAAATGTATTTCACCATTCAAATGATGTTTTCAGAGCAGTTTGCACTTGTAGAAAATTGCCAAAAAATGCCAGAAGCTACACAGAAAGTGTGTTTCTGGATCTGGGCTGCAGACGCCCACTCCTGGAGAACACTCAACTAGATTATCAAACATGAGGTGAGGAGCATGAATCATCATCATCATTCACAACCCGCTCTGCTCCAGAGGATGGAAATCAACAGCTTTTATGCATGCTGCATTTCTATATTAATATGTTTTGTGTTTTGACATGTCATCACCAGTGTTGGGGGTAACCTATTACAAGTAACTTGAGTTACGTAATCAGATTACTTTTAAAAGTAACTAGTAAAGTAAAACATTACTTTTTCCAATTCTTCAATTTACAACAAATATCTAAGTTACTTCTTCAAACAAGTAACACAAGTTAATTTTCCACATTTCTTGATTGACAGCTCTCCTGTCTGTGTGAACATGATGGGTTTTTTTGTTCTAGACTAAATGTGAACATGCATTTACTCATCTCATTTGCATGAAACATTCAGTATTCCTCAAAATGAATAAAAACAGTGAAATGCAATCTCAGAATTGTATGCAAACCTGTAATAATTAACTATATTAAATGACACAAATGTACTTTATGTTTCTAATCTCACTTCATTATCCAATTTGTTTGAGCTGCGCCCTCTACTGTACAGGCATATTCACTTTTTTTCATTTCACTTTTGGTGTGAAAGGGCCTTAACATTTGTCAAAAATAGAACTTTTTTGTTGTTATTAAAGGGGGGTGTCACACACAGTTTCTGCCAATCTCGTGTTAATCTTGAGTACATATAGAGTAAAAATGCATCCTTCATATCTCCGGAAAGTTTTTAGTTTGATCATATTTATAAAGGATAGATACGCTGAACCGAGTCTTTCCGAAAAAAAGCAGAGCAGTGCCGTGGTGCAAAGTATTTATTTTTATTTATTTTTTACAAACAAACATACATGCAAAAACAAACTTCATCCACTGTTCCCTTGACGCTGGGTTCTTTGGGAAGCTGAAAAAGTTAATCTTTCCCTCACAACCACAAACACTCCTTCGGTGACAGGAGCATTTTGGAGGCTGTGTCCTCTGGAGGTCGCATTTACTCCATCAAGGATGTCTTATTTAAGAAAAGTAACCATAATAATAATGTTTATGAGGAGTAAAATACTGTAATTTATTTTTTACTTTGCAATCAACGGTTATTTTTCTTGAATGAGACCGATGATGTATGCAGCCTTCAAACTCAAACTCTCCGAAACCAGAAGTAGTGGATTTGGCACAGAAATACTCTGTCATTCGTCCAACTCGTGTTTTGAAACTTTGGCCATGTTTAGCATGAGAATGCAACTCTTTAACAGTGTTAATAAGTCAAAATAATAATGCAAAATAATCTAATGCATTACTTTTCATAACAAGTAACTAAGTGAGGCAATATTGTAATGCTTTACTTTTAAATGTAACTTTCCCCAACACTGGTCATCACAACGACTAACTGACCTTTGGTTCAAAATGTGAAAAAGCAAAACCACTAATCTTTGTAAGTCTGTCACTTTTGTTCTTTGAGCTTTTTGGAGCGATCTATACAAATAATGCACTTTTGAAAACCACTATTGAAGAAAGAAAGTGATTTGAGTTTGAAACAACATGAGGGTGAGTAAATGATGACAGAATTTTCATTTCTGGTGTGAATGATCCCTTTAAGCAAACTGCAAGAAGACTATATTTCCCATTTAACAGTCTGGACACATCTACTCATTTCTTTTGATTTCTATTTTGCACATTTCAGAATAGTAATTTCAGAAACTGTGAAATAACGATTCTGTCATTATGCACTGACAGATAAAACTCTTTTATATTCTTTGCCTTCAACTGAACAAAATAACATTTAACATACAGTAGCAGGGACATGCCTGTGTAACCATATATCTTACAATATGCGTCACATGACTAAACATGTCATCGTTTTCACAGTCCGCACTACAACACAAAAATGGCATTTTCAATTACCCGCTTAGGAAAGCATCTTCAAAAAGCTGAATTTTGTCACTTTGTAATAACGTCAAATTGAAAGTTTTACTTTAAAGTACATTTTGAATCATTATATTTTGATAATCTTTTGTTTAGATTTAAAGTACACTTGTTTTTATGTGTTGACTAACATACTAATGTAAAGTAAATATTTTAAATACACTAAACTGCAATTTCATCATTACAAATAATACAATATAATTATGAAATGCAAAGTACATATAAAGATGTACTTAAGTCCTACTTAAAAATTTTAATTTTAATCTTAAGTATTGCATTTAATATTTAAACTATAATGCATTTTTATTTAATTGTAAATAACATTCAGTTAAGTGCCTGAAAACATTACATTCAGTTTGCACTCAAGTATATTTTTAAGGTGTATTATTTTTGTAATAAGTACTTTTTTAACAGAATGTTCTATTTTCACCAGGATATGTTTGGAAATTAAGATCCACTTAATTATACTTGTCATCAGCAACTGTAAAGTGCCATGTTTAAATTTTCTTATCAATGACTGTGCCATTTCACTACTAAAATACTTATTAATCTCTTTCTCATGGCTTGCATGCCAATGATTAATACTTTGCAATGGTTTTTATGGTGCATATGTTTTTTATTATTATTTTGCATTATTTTGTTGTGTTTTTATTATTGCTTTTTATTTTTCTGAACAGTCTATGGCTAACTTTCAAAGTCCCCACTATTTTCTGAAAAAAAAAAAAAAAAAAAAAAAAAAAAAAAAGAGCAGGTGATGTTTATTTGTCATGTCATGTCAAAAAAAATCAGTACCTGCACATTAATGTCACATATCTCAGAGCAAGCATTCATATTCATAATTTTGCAGCAAAGAGTGAACGGAAGGCTAAATGTGTGATGGATTTTGAGTCTGGGTAGCCATTCCAGAAGTGTGGCAAGACAAGACCGTTTGTAGAGGCTCTGACATCATTTGTAATCTTGCCAAGCACTGCATGCGGTCTGTCTTATAAAAACACAGCGTGTCCTAAAACAATCAGCGCTGCACTTTTAGGGCATTTGCAGCAATCGCTGCTTAATCCTTTTAAGTGTTCACTTCACCTCTATTACTGAGAGTGTGGAGGAATGGCAGAGGAGGGAAAAGCTCTTAAAGTTCCCGATGTCACCGATGCAGAAGAGAGTAAAACAGAGAGAGACTCCATCCAGAGTGGTATCATGACCTCGGTCCGTGTCAAGAGATCCAGAAATGAATCCACTTCAGCCAGCAGTTACGAGGAAATTGTATCGCTGAACCCGAGTGTGAAGCTTGAGATCGGAGTCATATACTTACAGGTGTGTGTTGGATGTGAATGAAGTTTAACTATAAGATTTAACAATCACCTGTGATTTTGTAGATGCGTTTAAATAAGGCAGACCAAACTATTGTTACGAGGGAATTGCACATTATTTGAATATCACATTTTTCTGTTTTTGAAATCAAGTCTTTATGTGATATGCTACATTTTTGAAATGTTTCCCTAAACAACAGTACACTGGTAACATCTAAATTAACCGGTTTTATTTCAATAATATATACACCCCTTAGTACCAAGTGAGCATTGTTTAAACACCACAACCTACCTGAGTATTGTTGCTGACCATGTCCATCCCTTTATGACCCTTTATACCATTTTCTGAGAGCTACTTCCAGCAGGATAATGACCCATGTCATAAAAGCAATCATAAAAGTGGCTGGTCAGTATATATATATATATATATGTGTGTGTGTGTGTGTGTGTGTGTGTGTGTGTGTGTGTGTGTGTGTGTGTGTGTGTGTGTGTGACCCATGCTGGCAAAATGAGTTGCAATGAGCAAATTTTCAACTTTCACTTGATTTTTCTCAAAATTTAATTTTCCTCGAAAAGTTATTTTTTGTCTGATTCTAACAAATCATACATCGGTAACACTTTAGAATACTGTTTCTTACTTAATGCATAACTAATAAGGAATTACTCATCTAATTAATGTAAAAATAAATAAATAAATAAAAAATAAAAATAACTATGAAGTAACTACTAATGAACACATTACGGTTCCTTTCCAAAGCTGATTTCTTAATATGCACACAAAGCTAATCACCATACAGGCAAAAACTTCTGAACAATTTGTTGTAATGAGACTTTTTGGGAGTGCAGTACATTATGCAGAATATAAATGCATATTTAATTTCCATAATAATAATAATAAATGATGGACTGTAACAAAGTAGTACAAAATAGTTGTAATTTTACTCAAGTAATTTTGAATTGAATCATGAAATAAATAATTTTCTGTTCATTAGTAGTTACTTCATAGTTATATTTCTTGAACATTAATTAGTAGATCATTAATAGTAGTTCTTCAGGAGGTATGACAGAATTCATTAGTTATTGATTAGCTAACTGTTACTTAAAATAATCATGAAATTCTATTACATACTGATTAACACATCTTCCGTAGTAGTGAACTGTGGTGACTTAAGTGTTAATGAAGAATTACCTATTAGTCCTTCAGTAATTCCTTATTAGTTATGCATTAAGTAAGAAACAGTATTCTAAAGTGTTACTGATGTATGATTTGTTAGAATCGGACAAAAAAATAACTTTGAGGAAAATTAAATTTTGAGAAAAATCAAGTTAAAGTTTTCTGAACATTCCAAAACAAAATCACCTAGCAACCATACCTTAGTAACACCACACCAAGTCAAAACCTAATCTATAGGGGAAAAAAAAAAAAAAAAAAAAAAAAAAAAAAATATATATATATATATATATATATATATATATATATATATATATATATATATATATATATATATATATTTTTTTTTTTTTTTTTTTTTTAAATTTATTTATTTATTTATTTTAATATTGTAATTCTATGTATATGTGTATATCAGGATCATGTGCTGTCTGAGGCGTCTTTGTGCCCGTGCTTCAGATCTGTCAGTCAGCGCGAGTAAGATCGTTTTGTTTAGATCAGCATGAGTTTGAAAATCACATTTCATTGGTCTAATAGTCTAATTTCTCATTTCAGTGAGGGTTTACTACATTTTACTCAAGCACAGTAAGATGATTTTAATGTTTTCCAATGTTTCAGTGTGGACAAGAAACTTTTGGAAAATGCTTGAAAACATTAGTGTGGACAGAGAGCGTTTTGAAATACAAACACCGTTATCAAATGTACCCGAATTAATGTAGAGATGGCCATAGTGTCCCAGGATTGGACTCCCCTGATCTATAAAGATGACTGACATGAAGTTCTGATGATGAATCATAACCTGACTCCCTCAAAAGAGGAAAGACAGACAGAGAAAGTTCATTCTGAGGCAGCTGAAATCACTCCATCATCCTGGTTCAGTTTAGATCCTTCATCGAGAGCATCCTTACCTCATTCATCACAGTCTGCTCCAGGACGGGTGATCTGCTCTGCTGGGAAGATCACGGGCTGTCACCTACCATCACCCTCAGAGGCTCAAATAGGGTTTACGAGATCACTTATCTGTTCTCCTATCCCAACTAACAAAAATATATATTCTAAGTAGGGCTGTCAATTTTAATGCATATGATTAATTCAAGATCCTTAACACGTTAAAATAATTTAACACAAATAAATTACTGAAACACATGAAATTGTGTCATTAACATAATTTACGTCACAAAGATGATATTTTTCAAGTGGGAGAGTTCTTCACTCTGAGAACCTTGAAAATTAGTGAGGAATCACTTGACACGTATACATTAATACTTTTAAGATTTAAAGTACACTTTCAATGCAATTAAGCATATTTCACAATTTTGACATCCATGATGTCACGAGACATCATGTGAGAACCAAATCACTGTTGATGTCAAATCTGACACATAGGAGTCATGTTTCATTACAAAATAAAAGAGTGATTAGGACATTCTTCAAGGTTTGACCTTTTGTGTTGCACTGAAGAAATGGGTTTGGAGCGACTCGAGGGTTAATGAAAGATAAGAGTGTTTTCATTTTTGGGTGAAATATTCTATTAAAGCACTGCAGCTGATCAGATTGCAAAATCAGTGTCAGACTTGTATTCCCAATAAGAGTGTGAGTGACCAAGACCCATCCTGCTGTGTGTGATTGATTCATCCATCAGCTCGGAGAGCATGAGCTCATCAATTTCCTTGCTTTATGAGCAGAGCTCACCCCAAAAAAAGCCATTAACCGCATATCCTTTGTCTCGTGTTACATGTGCAGATTAAAACGAAGGAAATGAGAACAACTTATCTGCCTTTAATGAGACATATTTGCCAGAATGCTGCGAGTCCCTCATTCTCTGTGCAGGGTGCAACTCAACATCCCACACTTCAAATAGTTTGAACGCAGACGGTCATAAATCAGGCCTGATGTTAGATGATCTGTGGTGACCATGACAACTCACCATGCAGCCAGTGGAGTCCATCCTTCTGTCTGAAACACATTTGAAGTTTTTCCGGCATCCGCCGTTGTCTTTGGAACAATCCCTCACTGGACCGAAGGATGCAAGCAGATCATCCACCGTCTCAAAATATGTGGACATGATGGCCTCTTCCCTACAAGGCAAACAGAGATAAATACAATGAAAAAAACATTGATGTAACATTCAAAATCATTTTATTTCTTTTAAAGTTTAAAATCTTTAAGCACAATATCAATCTAAGAACAGATTACAGATTTGCTGCTCAAGAAACATTTCTGATTATTATCAATGTTGTAAACAGTTGTGCTGCTTCAGATTTTTGTGAAAACTGTGATACATGCCCCAATTTCTTTGATTAATAGAATGTTCAAATATATATATATATATATATATATATATATATATATATATATATATATATATATATATATATATATATATATATATATATATATATACACAAACCCGATTCCAAAAAAGTTGGGACACTGTACAAATTGTGAATAAAAACAGAATGCAATGATGTGGAAGTTTCCAATTTCAATATTTTATTCAGAATACAACATAGATGACATATCAAATGTTTAAACTGAGAAAATGTATCATTTTAAGGGAAAAATAAGTTGATTTTAAATTTCATGGTATCAACACATCTCAAAAAAGTTGGGACAAGGCCATGTTTACCACTGTGTGGCATCCCCTCTTCTTTTTATAACAGTCTGCAAACGTCTGGGGACTGAGGAGACAAGTTGCTCAAGTTTAGGAATAGGAATGTTGTCCCATTCTTGTCTAATACAGGCTTCTAGTTGCTCAACTGTCTTAGGTCTTCTTTGTCGCATCTTCCTCTTTATGATGCGCCAAATGTTTTCTATGGGTGAAAGATCTGGACTGCAGGCTGGCCATTTCAGTACCCGGATCCTTCTTCTACGCAGCCATGATGTTGTAATTGATGCAGTATGTGGTCTGGCATTGTCATGTTGGAAAATGCAAGGTCTTCCCTGAAAGAGACGACGTCTGGATGGGAGCATATGTTGTTCTAGAACTTGGATATACCTTTCAGCATTGATGGTGCCTTTCCAGATGTGTAAGCTGCCCATGCCACACGCACTCATGCAACCCCATACCATCAGAGATGCAGGCTTCTGAACTGAGCGCTGATAACAACTTGGGTTGTCCTTGTCCTCTTTAGTCCGGATGACATGGCGTCCCAGTTTTCCAAAAAGAACTTCAAATTTTGATTCGTCTGACCACAGAACAGTTTTCCACTTTGCCACAGTCCATTTTAAATGAGCCTTGGCCCAGAGAAAACGCCTGCGCTTCTGGAGATTGTTCCAGATTCTCTGAATCTTTGGATGATATTATGCACTGTAGATGATGATAACTTCAAACTCATTGCAATTTTTCTCTGAGAAACTCCTTTCTGATATTGCTCCACTATTTTTGGCCGCAGCATTGGGGGAATTGGTGATCCTCTGCCCATCTTGACTTCTGAGAGACACTGCCACTCTGAGAGGCTCTTTTTATACCCAATCATGTTGCCAATTGACCTAATAAGTTGCAAATTGGTCCTCCAGCTGTTCCTTATATGTACATTTAACTTTTACGGCCTCTTATTGCTACCTGTTCCAACTTTTTTGGAATGTGTAGCTCTCATGAAATCCAAAATGAGCCAATATTTGGCATGACATTTCAAAATGTCTCACTTTCAACATTTGATATGTTATCTATATTCTATTGTGAATAAAATATAAGTTTATGAGATTTGTAAATTATTGCATTCCTTTTTTATTCACAATTTGTACAGTGTAACAACTTTTTTGGAATCGGATTTGTATATATATATATATATATATATATATATATATTTGAAATAGAAATCTTTTGTAACTTATACATGTGTTTGAGCATCAAATCATCATATTAGAATGATTTTTGAAGGACCATGTGACACTGAAGACTGGAGTAATGATGCTGAAAATTCAGCTTTGCCATTAAAATAGATAAAAATTTGTAATAATAGTTCACAATGTTACTGTTTTTATTGTAATGATTGCATTCTCAGACATCAGAAAAGTAGGATGTGTACATTTGCAGTATGAACCTATAAATACTAATTATTCAATGTAAAATATGCAGAGCCATAATAGGTGCCTTCATCATGAGCAAATATTCAAAGCAGCTCCTTCACCTGACATCCAGAATGTCCTCCAATAACATCTGCGCAACAGCGTTTAGTCTGAGAGCAGGACACATTTGAAACAGGTGTTTGTTTTGTGGCTGAGACAGACATATAATTTGTCACTATCTATCATTGTTTTTCAATGAGGATGGAGCTGAAAGCACAAGGTCACAGAAATAGCGTGTGCTTTGTTGTTGCCATGACATTTGGCAAACATCTGCAGTGATTTACAGTATTGTGATTGTGACAATCACACATTATAAAAAAACCTCTGTGTTGTAGAAGAAATCAAACATACAAAACAAAACATACACAGGCATCTGTAGAGGACGTTTTTGGTTCACTAAACCTAAAATTACTCATATAAAATGTTGTAGATGCTGCACTTTATATTATTATTATTGCTATTTACACTTGCATCTTCATTTACACATTTAGAAAACTTTTACAGTTTTTATGTGCTTGCAATTTGATTTACAATGTCATGAACCTTGCTCTCATACATTTTTGCATTATTTTACCTTTTTATAGATCTACTGTTCTTTGTTGACATTTGTGGAGAAAACATCTATGATGCTGACACTCTGTCTGGAGACTCTTAGTTCATTTGTAGACACAAACAATTGCAATATTGGAGAATAATCTGTAAATTGTGAATGATGAGGCAGTTTCTGTTCTTGAAAAATGGTTGAGTGAATGTTTCAATGACTCGGTCAGTTGAGCAACAAGATCGCAGCACATCTCAATTCTCAAATGATGCGTTCTGTGTCCTCGTGTCCTTCTGAGTTCGTTCTTTCAAGGTCGCCTGGCAAGACGGGGCTTTACGAGAATGCAAGTCCGTTCTATTGAGAAACAGCCATTATCACCACCTGCCTAATATGCTGTTGGTCCTCTGTGTGCTGCAAAAGCATCACCGACCCTCGAGGCATGGACTCTACGAGACCCCTGAAGGTGTGCTGTGGTTTCTGACACCGAGATGTTAGCAGCAGATCCTTCAAGTCCTGTAAGTTGTGAGGTGTAGCCGCCATTGATTGAACTTGTTGGTCCAGCACATCTCACAGATGCTCACCTATATTCAGATCTGGGGAATATGGAAGCCAGGGCAACACCTTGAACTCCATCATGTTCCTCAAACCATTCCTGAACAATGTATGCAGTGCTCCTGCTTAAAGAGCCACTTCAACCAGGAACACCACTGTCATGAACGGATGTACCTGGTCTGCAACAATGTTTAGGTAGTTTGCACGTGTCAATGAATGGCCGTACCTAGGGTTTCTCAGCAGATCATTGCCCAGAGCATCACACTCCCTCCACCGGCTTGTCATCATCCCACAGTGATCCTGATACATCACTTCCCCACTTCACACATACACAGTTGTCCACATGATGTAAATAAATGGGACTCATCAGACCAGGTGACCTTCTTCCACATCTCCAAACTCCAGTTCCGATGCTCATGTGCCCATTGTAGGTGCTTTCAATGGTGGACAGGGTCATCGTAGGCACTCTGACTGGTCTGCAGCTATGCAGCCCCATTTATATCAGAGTGTTGTGACACATTCCTCCCATAACCGTTATTAAAATTTTGTGTGACTTGTGCCACAGAAGACCTTCTGTTTGCTCGGACCAGACGGGATAGCCTTCATTGTTTTTTCAAAGGCACATTTATTGAACTAAGGCCTAATCTTGGCTTAATCTAAATAGGGTTATAGTACCTGAGTTCATGGCTTTCACATCGCCACTGCTCTTTGGATTATGACTTGGGTCAGCAGCCATCCAGAACACTAGAATGCTAATCAATGGATCTATGGACCTCAGGGAAAAAAAAAATACAACTAATTTGCCAACCAACTGCTGAACAAAGACTGTGTTGCAGTTGTTAGTAGAGATTCAGCAATGTGACTCATACTGTGTCCTTGAATTAGTTTCATTCAAAGCCTTGCAAGTAACAAACCAGACTGAATGCTTTTCAATTCAATGCATGCTGAGATACACATTCATGGCGAGTGCTCTTCATTTCAAAAGCATCTCAAGCAAAAATCTCATATGTTTCTTATTACTGACTGTATTTTCTGTGAAGTTAGACAAAGATACCAACACTTACAAAGCAAAGAAATTAATTTGAGGTTAAGCTGAGATCATGTAATGTATAAATGTCTGCAGATCAGACACATGAGAGGAAATGACACCAGCCTGTGAAAGATAAAAGAAATGCTTCTAGTGCCGTCCGATACATCTGCTGATTCTCTGCGCACACAATAAACAACATGAATAGAGACAAATTAGTCTCAGTGGAAAACAAAAACAAAACAGTGGCTGAATGCTTGACATGTCAGTCAGGTGGATTCTTCATTTACTGTACAAGGGGCTGTTTCTAAACCACAAAAAGCTGCAAATTGGAATGGTAAACAGTGATAGTCTGGCTTGCGAAAATAGAGAAACAGTAAAAAGAAGCTTTAATCTAAAGACTATGGGACTGAGAGAAACAAACAGAAAGCTTTTGAATTTGTTATACTACAACTGCACTGGGGGGAAAAAATGGTGTGTTTCCTTTGAAATAGTTTTCATTTCGAAATTGCTATTTATAATTAATTATTATCGTAATTACAAAGAAATGGCAACACATTATTAAATTAAACGTTACATTTCAAAGTAAAGGGACTGAAAGAGTTTTTTCTTGTAAGACATGCACTAATAATGTTTTATTTGTTTACTTGGAAGTGTCAAAAGTCATTTGGTTTAACCGTCACAAATTTCATTTGTGATTAAAATATCTTTAAATGTAATAAATGTATATATTTTTTATTCTGGCATGATTTTATAACATCGTATATCAACATAGTGCAAAATGGTATTAAAATTATGTGTAGAAGTCACATAATTTTTGTTATGAGAAATTGACCGGAAAATGTCCGGAAAAATTATGTCATTCGGAGTAACCAATATAAAGAGACCATTTTGGATCAAGTCATGCAGTCAATATCATGTGACAGGATGTGACATCATTCAGACACCTGCAAATGACCACATAGACGTGAAGCAAAGTAACTAACTCTCTTTTAACTATTTGAAAAATTCATGCTTTGTTTCTTGCTCATACGCATGTCCCGAAACATCAGGTCATTCGGTACAATCGCTATAAAACATGGAAAATGTTGTAATATTTTAAAAACTTGTACTAAATATAAAACATTTGATTGTCCTTTCCAGATATCATCCTTTTAGCATTGTTTGAAAATATCGTCATTCGGTGTAACCAAAAGTGTCATTCGGTAAAACTGAAATTTTGGTGAAACCAAATGACTTTTTCGGTGACAAATTTTCTCCATCTTGTATAAAATAACAAAAGCAGTGTTAATTGATTATAGAAACCACATAATCTCATTGTTAACACTTAATAATACTTAATAATTATATCTCCATTATGTTTTTTTTTTTTTTACCATATTCATCAATGACCCATTTACTAATTTTACTTCATGTTAATCTCAGCATTTACTAATACATTTTAAGACTGAAAGTTGTATCTATTAACATTAGTTAATAAACTAACATGCATATTTTTATTATTGTTACTAATTTTAAATGCTAAAAATATTGCTAATTTTTAGTTCATGTTATAAATGAATTAATTAATGTTTTGCATAAACTAATGTTAACAAATGAGACCTTATCGTAGAGTGTTACTATAAAAATTATAATTAAAGGACATCTGAATGCATGCATAATACAAATTTAAAGGGAAAATGTGCAAATAATGTCACTTTTTTTTTTTTTTTTTTTTAATTTCTTTTTATTTTAGCATTAAATGTGACCTAGATATGTTTTCATGAGATTCATGGACAAGTGATACTGTAGGTGAGGAATGCTTTTGAAGTTCCACACACGCATGTGTCTGTTCACGTGTGGCTTCAGCTGTCCACAGTGGAACATGTGCGTATATAATGAGCGTTTCTGGCGGGCTCTGTAGAGCAGGTGGACGTCCACAGCCGTGACAGTCGCTGGGGTGATTATTAGCGGTCCTCACAGGCCAAAGCTTCCAAACTTCCCCTAACAAGACTGAACATGATTTCCCATGGCAAGGGCACTGGCATTGCCCACAGCCTGCCTGCTCACATTACATGTCACCCTAACAAGCTCTGCAGACATACAGCATTACAGCTGCGGCTGGACACCAGCATTAACAAGTAATTACAGTTGATTCAAACATGATTCTATGTTAAACACAGATCCATGGATGATAACTGATCTTATAATGCATTATTGTACATGAACTACAAGAGCGAATCTCATAAAATCAGTCAAACAAAAAGGTTTTAATTTAGTATATCAGTCGTCGTTTTATGGCATCTATGATGTGCGGATGTACTAACACTGAGCAGTGACTCCTCACTAAATACTAAATGATGATTTTAATTGATCTTGTTTGCTTTAACTAAACTTGTTTTGCTTTTTAGATGATGGCTGTGCCGACTCATAACATTTGGATCATATGGACTGCTTTCTAAATTAACTGATGTGTGTTGATAATGTGATTTGGTTTGTAGTAAAGCAAAAATATTGCTTTTGTTACTGTAAATATAAAACATCCTATATTTACACAGAGCTTTTTAATTTGCACATTTTGCACATATTAACTAATAAAAATATATTTTGGATTGTTTATTTTTCAATAAATGGAAGTGAGCATTTTTTTTCCTATTTTTGATTGAATTTGAGTCATTTGTAACAACAAAATCCAACAAATAATATTACTGAAAAAGTAATTTCATACTAATCAAGGAAATAGCTATACTGCCTTTTTTGCAGCATGGTGGACTGCAGGTATGATTTTATCAGCCAGGCATGAGATATAAATATAGAAAAAGAAAGGATGGGGAAAAAATGTAATGAAACTGAAACTGCCAGTAGGTTTCGGCAAATCATTGTCTTGATGAATGAGTCATTCAGTCTTTCAGTAAATTGATTCATTCAAAATGTAGACTCATTCAGTTGCATTGCTCTACTGTAGATTTGTTTGCGAAAAAGGGCAAAAGCGGACAAGGTTCTAAGTCTAAAATGAAAGTCACCTAACATTAAAGGGATAGTTCACCCAAAAATGAAAATGATCCCATGATTTACTCACCCTTAAGCCACCCTAGGTGTATATGACTATCTATATACACAATCAAATATATTTTTTCTTACAAAAACCCATCGCTTTGCTTCAGAAGGCCTTTATTAACCCCCTGGAGCTGTATGGATTATATTTATGATGGATGGATGCATTTCTGGGGGCTTCAAAACACTCCCCTCATTCACTACCATTATAAAGCTAGAGCCAGGATATTTTAAAATATATCTCTGATTGTGTTCGTCTGAAAGAAGATATACACCTAGGATGGCTTGAGGGTGATGGGATCATGGGATAATTTTCATTTTTGAGTGAACTATCCCTTTAACTGTTGTATAAAATCAATAAGCTATCACATTTGCAATCGTGTTGATATTCAGGAAAACAGCTCTCTATATCATGTTATAAAAACAAGAACTCATACAGGGACAAGGGCTCCTTCTTTTGTGAGGCCTGCGAAACGGGTGAAACACAGCAAAGGCCACTCCTGCAAAAGACTTACCAGTAAATGATGTTAATGTAGATCAAATAATAATAATAATAATAATCAGAATAATTTCTAGCTCAAAGAGAAGATATATTTCATATGCGAGGCAGTTATGCTGCTGGGAGCTAATTACAGTTTTCAGTGTGATCCAAAGTCGATGAACCATTTTTTGGATTGCCACCTCTATAGGAGTGGATATGAAACAGGTGAAATATTAATAACGGGATAATTCCTTTGAAATGTTGCTGATTCAATCAGGGGCCGCAGTGGCGCTAGATGAAAGCCATTTGTCTTGTGATGCATAGGAGGATGATATTGCCGTGGCATTTCATAACTGTGCTCGCTATTGACAATTTTAATCATTCTCACCCGCCCCGTTCCTGTGATGTCTTAATTGA